>CM042667.1:13651735-14851735 GCA_023638005.1 Forsythia suspensa
AATATTTTTTGACTATAGTGGATGATTATTCTAGATTCACATGGGTATTTTTATGCATCACAAAAGTGAAACACAACATTTACTTGTCAATTTTTTTTCATTTGTCCAAACACAATTCCATGTATCCATAGCCAACATTCGGGTTGATAATGGTGGAGAATTCTTCTCTATATGGGAATTTTTTAAACAAAAAGGGACCATTTACCAACATCCTTGTGTCTATACCCCTCAACAAAATAGAGTTGTAGAGCGCAAGCACCACCATATTCTTGAGTCCACTAGAGCTTTTCGCTTTCAAGCCCACCTTCCTTTACATTTTGGGCGTAATGTGTTTCATCATGGTTCATATAATTAATCGTTTGCCCACACCACTTCTTTCGCCAAACTCCTTTTGAACGACTTTATAGAAAGCTTCCTTCTTATTCTCATATCCGAGTTTTTGGGTGTCTTGCCTATGCTACTAATGTGCACGTCCCCCATAAATTTTCTCCTCGAGCCAAACGATGTATTTTTCTTGGCTATCCAGTTGGTCAAAAAGCTTACAAACTCTATGACCTTGACATCCACCAAATGTTCACTAGCCGTGATGTTGTTTTTCATGAAACTATTTTCCCTTATGAGTCCATTCCATCCCATTCCTCAAATTCAGACCCTGTAATCCCTCTTTCTATATCCGATCCTTCTCCACCAGTTCAACAACCCTTACCATCGGAACCAATTTCTCTCATCCAACAACCCTCACCTCCGAACCTATTTTACGCCGTTCCCAAAGACCTCATCACCTTTCCATGGCTTTACGTGATTATGTCTGCAACCAAGTAACGTCTCCCAACCATTTGCCGCCTTTGTCATCGTGTCCACAAAAGGTACACGATATCCCCTTTGCAATTTTGTCTCTTATCATCGTTACTCACCACAACATTGCTCTTTATTCTTCGCTATCAATCAAGATATTGAGCCTACATCTTATGCCAAGCGACTTCTCATTCCCATTGGCAAGAAGCAATACAATCTGAATTGGTCGCTTTAGAAGCCAACCACACTTGTCCCTCACTTCTCTTCCTCCCGATAAAAAGCTATTGGTTGTCGTTGGGTTTATAAAATCAAACGGCACTCGGATGGTACTATTGAGCGTTTCAAAGCTTGTTTGGTTGTAAAGGTTACACACACGACTAGAAGGTATAGATTACCATGACACTTTTTCTCCCACCGCTAAAGTGATTACTATTCGTTGTTTATTGGCTTTAGCAAATACCTGCAATGGTCTCTTCACATGTCAACAATGCTTTTCTTCATGGCGATCTCCATGAAGAAATTTATGTCTCCACCTCCTGGTCTTCGGCGACAGGGGGAGAATCTAGTGTGTCGCCTTCACAAGTCGTTATATGGCTTAAAGCAAGCTTTCCGACAATGGTTTGCCAAGTTCTCTACAGCTATCCAAGCTGCTAGCTATGTTCAATCCAAAGCCGATTACTCGTTATTCACATGTCGGAAAGGAAAATCTTTTATAGCTTTGTTGATTTATGTCGATGACATTCTTATTACGGGTAATGATGTCAATGCCATAGTAGCTCTCAAGCAATTTCTACATAGTCATTTTCGAATTAAAGATTTGGGTGATTTGAAGTATTTTCTGGGCATCGAAGTTTCTCGGTCGAACAAAGGTATTTCCATCTCGCAACGAAAATATACTTTGGAAATTTTAAAAGATGGTAGATTTTTGGGTGCTAAACACATTAACTTTCCTATGGAACAAAACATAAAGCTCTCGGATTCGTGTGAATTGCTTAAAGATCCGTCTCAATTATAGGCGACTTGTTGGACGCCTAATTTATTTGACTATTACCCGATCGAAATCACCTATCCGGTCCATGTGTTAAGAGATTCATGCATGCACCATGTAGACCACACATGGAAGTCGCCTTGCGTGTGTTGCGTTATTTGAAAAATAGTCCTGGGCAAGGTTTGTTTTTCCCTTCTCAGAATGATTTATCTTTGCGAGCTTTTTCTGATTCGGATTGGGCTGGTTGTCCAATATCTCGTAGATCCACTACGGGTTATTGTGTTTTTCTGGGATCTTCTCTTATTTCTTTGGCGAACAAAGAGGCGTAAAATCGTAACTCTCTCCTCGCCAGGTTTAATATAGAGCCATAGATGTGTACATGTTGTGAATTATCTTGGCTACGCTCATTATTGAAGGATTTGAGAATATTGCATCCGAAGCCAGCATTATTATATTGTGATAACACAGCAGCCTTACATATAGCTGCCAATCCCGTTTTCCACGAAAGAACCAGACATATAGAGATGGATTGCCATTTTATTCGTGACAAAATACAAGATGGTTCGGTTGTAACCAAACATGTTGCCTCAACAACTCAACTTGCAGATGTGTTCACCAAGCCATTGGGAAAGGAAGCTTTCTCAACTATGATACGCAAGTTGGGAGTTCTTGACATTCACTCTCCAACTTGAGGGGGAGTGTTGAGAAGGAAAGGTCAATGATATCTGACCATTCATTGACAAATATATTGTATTAGTTGTATATTTATTCAGTTGTCTTTTATACTTAGACTACCTAGAATAGATTAGCATGATTGTAGGAAATCTCTTGTATAAAGCTACGTCTCTTGATTCAATAAAATTTATTCAAAGGTAAAATATTATTTTCCTTCTTTACGGGGGGAGGGGGGGATAGCAGTTGGTTTGGTGGCTAAAGAGTGAGGAAAATGGGAGCTTTGGAGGCGGTTTTTCTTTAGTGAAACAAGAGCATATTGGAATGATTTCTTCAGGGAAAAAATGTGGCAGCTGGGACGGTTTCTTCCTGTAGATTAAAAGGGGGTAATTTAGCTGAAAATCAAGTGGTTAAAATGTGGGTAGAAGTTGCTGAGAGTGTCTGAGAATTGAGGGGAAGTAGGTGGTTTCTACAGATTTTAGGGGTTGTATGGTGTGGTTATTTGGAAAGGAAAAAGGGACTATTTGGGGGTGTTTTTCTAGAAGTTAGATGGACCAGGTTTTGTGCTAAATATGGGAGAATAAATGGGCGGAAAAAGGGTCGAAACTAAGCTAATTAAATTGACCGAAAAAATGGACCGAGAAGATGTTAAATTTTGTTAGTTTCTAAATTTAACCCATTGGTCTAAAGTTAACCCAAAATTAACCCAAGAAAAATAATCGGGTTATGAAAATTTAATTAGTGTCAGTGATTAATAAAATTTCATATTCGTAACATAAAATAAGGCAAGCACGTTCAAACATTAACGCGACTAAAATATTTTAAAACGTACTAGGAAGTTTGTAGCGATGCCGGAAGTTAAAATTGCATTTCCTTGAAATTAAAAGACGAGAAATTTTCCAGTCGCTACAATATGCCCAATTGGTACCAGCATTCACCATAAGTTCTTCTTAAAGAGGAGATCAATGGTTCGAATCGATGGGGACGCGATAAAAATCCATTTTAGGGCAAAATCCCCAGAGAACAATACGTATGCTAATAACGGCGCACATATTAGTCCTTGGAAGAGAGGCTTGTAGGAGAAAGTACAAGATCTTTACATGAAGCAACCGTCTTTCACATTCCAAGAGAGAGAAAAAGACGCCTGGAACATTGAAGATTGAAAAATACGATCATGGCTATGGTACTTCTAAAACTTTGTTTCTAAAGATTTGAAAAAACAATGTGAATTGTTGTCCACTAAGAAGACAATATTATGTCATGAAAACAAAAAGGAGATTCTTACTTCAATTTTTTGAAGGAGTTCGGGTACCCTCATGGAGTGCCATCAGATCAAAATAGATGGTTTTGAAAACATCGCTTTGGCGGGGTGGAAACTAAAACATGAAAGTTGTTAGTTGTCCTTTAATTCTGTATTTTGTTTTACAGTTAATCGATCGATGTGGTCAATAATATTTCGAATTCCAAATCTTGAGACGATTGTAATCTGTTTTCATAGTGGATTATGTACCTGTGGCATGGCGGCCCGTAGATGTTTTCTCTTGAATTACATCGAGTGTTGATCTTCTAGTTGCTTTCTATCGTCACTTGCACGATTATGATAGTCTATGTAATTCAAAAATACTGTTAAAATCTGTCTATGTGGTTTTGCATTATAGAATTCAAACTCTAGATTTCTAGTTACGGTCTATTTATTTTGGTTGGACACCACCTAGCGATATTGCTAATAGACAAGTTAAATCCAATCTTAAGATTGATTGGAATACGAGTGGTTTGAATATAACTTATTTAAGTACATGTGATTTAAAACAATATGATTGGAACTCTATTTGTTTAATTGCCATATATGACGCAATTGATACTAACCATTCACTTTTGATTAGTAATTGCAAGGTGCGGGCGAAAGAGGCTTGGAATATCTTTCAAAATATCTATGAAGGAACCAAGGTAATCGAGTGCACAAAACCAAGAATCTCTACCATGGAACCTGAAATTTTGAAAATGAAGGGAATGGAGAAAGTTGTGAATTCTAATTGGAGTGATGATAAAGATGACACAGAGGAAGAACGAAGACAGTGCTGGGATAGAATGTTCATTCTCTGTAGAGAACACAACAGTACATTTGAACACAGCAGTGAATACCCCTGGAAATCCAGAAACAGCAGAGAACATTGCGGCATAAACTTCTGAGGACGAATATTTTCATATTAAGTATGCCAACATGTGCCATACTGTTCAGTCTAGAGAAGAACAAGTCAACTAGGACATGTTTTCATGTGCGTAGCAATACTCATGGCATCTTGAATAACTTGGACCGTGATAAATATGAACATCATTGAAAAGACAGGAATTTGCATTTTACATTGATTGGATGCATGTCTTTTGCTTTAGTTTTGTGTGTGTGTATGACAGCATGATTGATTTCGACTAGCTTGTCTTTATTTTTATATTTATTTTTGGTTTTCATGTATTTTCACTTCGTTTAAAATAAAAAAGGAAAAAATAAAAATTGTGACTAAGCTAATTAAATTGACCGAAAAAATGGACCGAGAAGATGTTAAATTTTGTTAGTTTTTACATTAAACCCGTTGGTCTAAAGTTAACCCAAAATTAACTCAAGAAAAATAATCGGGTTATGAAAAGCTAATTAGTCTCAGTGATTAAAAAATTTTATGTTCGTCACATTAAATATAAGGCAAGGACGAGCAAACACGAACGCGACTAAAATATTTTAAAACGTACTGCGGGAAGTTTGTAGCGATGTCGAAAGTTAAAATTTCATTTCTTTGAAATTAAAAGACAATTTTTACAGACGCTACAACATTTTTGGATTTCATGTATTTTCACTTTATTTAAAATGAAAAAGGATAAAATAAAAATTGTGTGAGTAAGGTTCATAAGACATTAATCTCATCTAGGGCTTGATAATTTAACATATGCTTTGTATGAACTTGCTCTAATTAAAAACACAACCTTGAATAATCAAAAAAGTGCACATTGTGGATACCTCAACTTGATTAATTGTGTCTGTTTATTTGAGATAAAATGGATTCTTTGAAGTAACGTGACCAACCTTGTAAACCCGAAGGTGATTATCTATGTCTGTGGGCACCACAATACGTTGACATGTTAATAAGTGGGTTCATTGAAAGAGATGGATGTCACCATAGAGGTGTGAAGCCATCCTTGATAATGAACAAAAATCAATGAGAAAATGCCTGTCTCTACGGATGAGTGAAAGTCACTTCCGTGTACTTAAAAGGCACTGCCCTGTGTTCAGAAGAAAATGAGTAAAAGTGAGGAAATGAGGGATTTTTTTCAAAATAATCATTCTAGCTCGGCATGCATCGTATTACATTTATTTAGAGAAAATTCAGATGTTGACTGGTTTGAAACACAATTTGGAAAGCATTCATGAAGTTGGGTTTACTTGGAAAAATAGCGTGGACTATGATTAACAGGTTTCCACTGTCCTCTCTCCCTTTCTCACACATACACACTAACCTGGTAATTGTACTTAAATTTTATTCTTTAATGTGGGTTGTTTATCTTGATATGTGTAGAATTAACAATGTAAATTGAAGGATTAGTGGACTGTGAAAATAGCTCACCGACAAGTGATTTTTGAATATCGAATATTTTTTATTCCAGAACGAGGGTTATTTATCTTGGCATCTTTATTCAGATTTTTGCTTCCATATTGTTCTTTAATCTTGTTCTTTGTGAGTTTCGTGGATTTTTTTTTCCAGGAATTCCATGTCAGAACAAAGAACACGTTAGGAGGACATATGACAATTGGTCGACATTTGAGAGGGAGAAATCAAGTATCTTGCATAACATTAAATGAACGTTCAAGTCCATGAATCGAGGTAAAAGTGTTAGGAATGCAGAATCTAAGGATCATAATCACATGGTGATGATCATGAAGATGTGCCGACTGAAGTCTTGATACAAAGTCATTGAAATGAAGCTTCTAGTATAACAGATTTAGAAGAGACTAGAAGCTAAGCCACTTGCATTTGGTTGTAACAGATCCATACCAAGAATCACGTTTACGTTCTTTAATTATACCAATCTGTATGCATTTTGTATGTATAGGTAAGTGTGTATAAATAGGTGTACATATCCCGATTACGTAATTAATCTTTATTAGAATAAACTCATCAACAATTCAATCGAATTCATTCCTTCTTTCGCATAATCTGTTTACATATTTCTCACTTGGTATCGTGAGCCACACTATGGCGAACACAAGTCACAACGATCGATCACACATGAATTAAACTCAAATGTTCAAAATCCAAATATGTTGAGTAACCTCTCTCCATTCAAAGATGAATCTCACTCAAGCAAAGATCATCGTAAAGCTTGACAGACAATTTTCTTACGTGGAAGAATATCATAATGCCAATAGTAAGAGGACATGGATCGAAGAGTATCTGCTGGGCACAAAAGTCTGCCCACCACGGTTTATTAATTCGTAATCAGCAATCAAGCCGGAACAACACTTGAAACAATCCACAATCCGGACTACACCGATGGATCTCGGTGGATCGACTCCTAATGGGATGGCTTTACTCCTCCATGACTCCGCAGATTGTCATGCGTGTAATGGGATGTAATAGCTCAAGTGAGCTGTGGAAGGCCATTAAGGAGAACTATGGAATTCTAAATAGATCAAGGGTGACTTTCCTTACCTCGAAATTACAGAGAATCGTGAAAGGATCCATGACCATGGATCAATACCTCAATACTATCAAGCAACTTACGATAATTTGGAGATTGTTTGGTAAGAAAATTGATCATACTTGATCCGATTACACAAGTGTTGGCTGGGCTTGATGAAGAATAGACACCTATTGTAGTTCAACCGGAATTGCGGTGGATCAAGTTACCCGGCATGAGTTATCTTCAACACTTATGACTTTTGAGAGTAGACTTGAGTATCTCAATCAAGTCGAATAACTTTGGATCCATTAACCTTACTCAAAGGAACTCATGAGAATGTAAATCAATATAATGGAAGAGGAGGTAGAGCTGGAAGGAATACAAATTTCGTGAGGAAGAACAAGGGGAGAGGTAGATTTGGAAGGACAAATGAAGCAAGGCAATCTGTCAAATTTGTGGTTTGAATAACCACATCGCTTTGCTGGTGTTATAATAGGTTTGATGAGAAATATATGGGAAAACGACCTCTTGATCGGATCAATAATTTCACCATCCGCATACACTACATGTCCCAATTCAAGAGAAGATCGGCTTTGGTATGCGACATCGGAGCCGACCACCATGTAACCTCTGATAAGAACAATGTGGATGAAGCCAGAGAGTATACTGGTAAGCAGAAAATGGTAGTAGGTAATGGTTCTTCATTACACATTTCTCATGTTGGATCTAAGGTACTTTACACTAAATCGATAAGGCACTAGTGTTAAAACATCTGCTTCATGTACCTAAGATCAAGAAAAATTTGGTTAGTGTTTCAAAATTAACCACTGACAACAATGTATCTGTTGAATTCTTTCATCATGGCTGTGTTGTGAAGGATCTACCAACAAGGAGGGCTCTAATGCGGGGGAAGCTTGAAGATGGACTATATCAATCGAACTCCTTCTCATCTCCGCATCATCGACTCTAATCCTATCAACAAGCATCATACCACTCATGATTCTCTTATTCTCTGTTTGAATCAATCGCCAATTCAATGAAGCATAACTCCATAGAAGCTCAAACCGAAACATGGCATAGAAGGCTAGGACATCCTCTAATTACAGTATTCTGACAAGTTTTAAAGTCTTGTAGTAATTCCAGTTTTCCAATAATAAAGCGATATCATTTTGTGAATCATGTCGGGTTTGGGAAATCTCATGCTTTACCATTTAAAATATCATCCTCTCATGCTCAAAACCACTTGATCTAATACACTCGGATGTCCGGGACCTTCTCATGTTAATTCTACTTCTGGTTTTAAGTATTATGTGCTATTTGTTGATGACTATACTAGATATACCTGGATCTATCCACTGAAATATAAACATGAAGTTCTACAA
This sequence comes from Forsythia suspensa, assembly GCA_023638005.1. Taxonomy (NCBI): domain Eukaryota; kingdom Viridiplantae; phylum Streptophyta; class Magnoliopsida; order Lamiales; family Oleaceae; genus Forsythia; species Forsythia suspensa. The sequence continues at coordinate 13,660,241 of CM042667.1, forward strand.
TACTTTGTGCAATTCAAAAGGCTAGTTGAAAATCAATTTGAGAGAAAAATTAAAGTCCTACAAACCCGACATGGGAGGAGAGTATAAAAGTCTGAAAAATTAGCCTCGAATCGGGGATAGAACTTAGACACTCTTGTCCTCACACTTCAGCCCAAAATGGAAGAGCGTAGAGAAAGCATAGACATTTAATGAAACAGGCTTGACTCTTTTAGCTCAAGCAAACATGCCTCTATATTATTGGTGGGAAGCTTTCCTCACTGCCACTTACCTTATAAACAGATTACCTACTCCCTTACTTCAACACAAATCACCTTATGAAGTTTTGTTCAAAACCGATGTAGACTACAAACGACTTAAAGTTTTTGGGTGCGCACTTGTTATCCTCGCATAAGGCCCTATCAAAACCACAAGTTTGACTTTCACACCCAAAAATGTGTTTACCTTGGACCTAGTATGTCTCACAAAGGGTATAAATGCTTAAATTCCAATGGTAGAATATATATCTCCAGACATGTGATCTTTGATGAAAATTCTTTTCCTTTCAAAGAAGGTTTTCTAAATAAGTCAAATCAAACCAAATCCACTCCTATAACTTTTCATCATCTTCCTTTTGAATTAAATCCCTACAAGTCATTTCCAAATTCAGTTGATATAGTAAATCCGATTGATGACTCTCGCATGATGAGCTCTCAGGTGGAAATGAAAGAGTGGTAGAAGCTGATGATGAAATCTCACAGCAGCCAGCCTTGCAGTCTGAATCTCCAGAGTCTCAAGCTGGCATTAAAATTTGGGTGGATATGCCTGCAATTGAGGAAACTGCAGATAAGAATCAACATCCTATGATAACCAGATCAAAAGCTGGCATAATGAAACCAAGAACATACATAGCTACTGCTGATTCACAAAATTCAGACTATGCAGAGCCTGTGAACCTTGATGAGGCACTCAGAAATGAAAATTGGTGTAAGGCAATGAAGGAGGAATATGATGCACTGGAAAGAAATGACACTTGGACTCTAGTTCCTCTCGATCCTACAATGAAAATAATTGGTACGCAAGTGGGTATTTAAGTGAAATTTGGTGAAAATGGAGATACTGAGAGATATAAGGCCAGGAGCTTGTTGCAAAGGGTTTGCTCAAACTTACGGGTTGATTATTATGAGACTTTCGATCCAATGAGCAAAAACACCAACTCGAAAATTATCCTCACAGCGGCGAGTCTCAAAGGTGGGATATAAGGCAAGTAGACATCAACAATGCTTTTCTAAATGGCGAGACTTGAAGAAATCAGATATATGAAGCAACCTCAGGGGTTTATAGACAGTTCAAAACCATCCTTTGTCTGCAAATTGAACAAAGCTATATATGGTTTAAAACAAGCTCCTAGAGCTTGGCATGACACCTTGAAGGAAACCTTACTGCAGTGGGAGTTCAAACAATCTAAAGCAGATCATTCAGTCTTCTATCAAATAGCACAGAATCACACAATCTATCTCTTGGTTTATGTGGATGATATTATACTTACAGGGAATTGCAACATTACAATACAGAAACTGATTGACAAGTTAAATGCATCCTTTGCTTTAAAGGATATGGGCAAATTAAAGAAATTTCTGGGTATTGAATTTTATAGAGATGAAATTGGCCTACATATGTCTCAGAAGAAGTATGCTACAGATGTCTTGAAGAAGTTCAATTTTGAAAATTTGAAGTCCAGCATCACTCCTATGGCAGCTGGAAGGCTGGTGAGTAAGTCAGATGGTATATCTCTCAGGAATCCTACACAATTCAGAAGTGCAGTAGGTGCACTGCAGTATCTAACTCATACAAGACCAGATATTGCCTTTGCTGTGAACAGGATTAGTCAATATCTTCAAAATCCTACAGATGCTCACTGGAATTTGCTGAAAAGACTCTTCAGATACATAAAAGGTACTCTTGACATGGGACTGATCATCCATGAAGCACAAGATATGAACATTGTTGCTTATGGAGATGCTGATTGGGCATCTTGTCCAGATGACAGAAAGTCTACTGTGGGTTATTGTGTCTACTTGGGTGATAATCTAATATCTTGGTCATCAAAGAAGCGCAGTAGTAGTAGCTAGGTCCAAGATCAAGCGTAATATAGAGCTCTAGCTCACACTCTGCAGCAGATTATTACTTGGATTCAATCATTACTTGATGAACTCAAGATAACACAAACCGAAATACCAAGGATATGGTGTGACAACCTAGGAGCTAGTGCTCTAGCCTCCAATCCGCATCTATCATGCACGGACTAAACACATTGAGTTAGATATTCACTTTGTCGAGACAAAGTTCGCAAAACAACCGGTAATAGATTATGTCCCAACAAAGCAGATCAAACAGCGAGATATCTTGACTAAACCTTTGATGAATTCAAGACATCAAGATTTTTAGAAGCAAGCTTGGAGTCATTGAAGTCAATTCCGACTTTTGAGTGGGGGTGTTAGGAATGCAGACCCTAAGGATCATAATCACATGGTGATGATCATGAAGATGTGCCATTGAAGTCTTGATACAAAGTCATTGAAATGAAGCTTCTAGTATAACATTTAGAAGAGACTAGAAGCTAAGCCACTTGCATTTGGTTGTAATGAGATCCATACCGATAATCACGTTTCGTTCTTTAATTATACCAATCAGTATGCATTTTGTATGTATAGGTAAGTGTGTATAAATAGGTGTACATATCCCGATTACAGAATTAATCTTTATTAGAATAAACTCATCAACAATTCACCGGAATTCATTCCTTCTTTCTCGCATAATCTTTTCGTATTTCTCACTAAAAGGCAAGAGTAAAGGCATGACTTCCAAGTCACGCACAAATCTGTGAGCGTTCTGGCGTGTGGTCTGACACAGGTGTGAACATAATAGAACTAACTTTTATCCATGCGCCAAAGCAGTATGTACCTTGGCAAGCTCATTGGAAGGGAAAGAAAAGTGTCTCACTGATTTGATATCCTATTTATTTGAGTACTTATTGGGTAAGTGTGTAGCTAGACAAGATCTCAATGCTCTCTTTTGAATATGTGGTCTTGTTTTAATCATTACATGCTTTAAATGAATTTATAAAAGATGTTGTATGTGATGCGAAATTTTTTTCAGTAGAAATCAGTAAAAAAAAATAAAAATAAATTAATAAACTATGAACTAGATATTTGATAGATTGATTAATTTTTCTTAACTAATCACATAGGGTTCAACGCGGAATATCTCTATTTGGTATTTAGTTTCGACTATAGATTATGGCTATTGATTCTTTGATATTTCCAATACTTAGATCTTTTTAAGTATTCTCCAAAGACCATATTGCACCAATGTGTGGGCATCCTATTCAAGAACATACCATCAGTAAATGTAGAACACAAGATTGTTGGAAAAAAAAATATGAAATTAAGTTATCACCCTTTTTCTCTCTTTTTTCTCTCAATTTCAAAGACAAATTAGGACTTTCAACTAAGTTGAGAATTTGAATTTTCAAGTTCTAAATACATTAAAACTTCTTTCATGACATGGTCAACCGTTTGACCTTGTCAACTGTGCAACTCCTTAACTTGAATTACTTTTGCAATTGACTCATTGTCTATCTATGGAGCAACCAAAGGGACCCAATCGGACCTATACTATTCAAGCCCCAATAAATAGACACAATCATTTTTGACCCAGACTACACAGTCCAAATATTAACCTCGTTCACTCCACTAAAAGCTGGACAACTTCACTCTTGAATTATATAAAATCTAAAAAGATAAATGTTCTTTGCAATTACATCCTTAGGCTTACCAAATTTTTTTTTTTTTGTCTTAACCCCATCGGAGACATCCGATAATTAGAACCATACTAAAATGATCATTTTGCCCCCCTATTTATTTCTCACTTAAGCTTACATTTTCTTCAATAATTTTTCCCTGTGAAAAAGTCACGAATGTCATTTAGCCCTTGCTAAATACTGCATCATATTAAAACTATTGAATAGAAAATACTTAAGCGTGACTCTTTGACCCTATCAAATATGGTTTCCTAACACTAATACGTGTCACTACTTCGTTTGTTCTAAGCTCTCAACATACCTAAGTATTTGACCATATTAATTCTCATGTCACTAATTGGCACGTCAAAGACCCTTGAGCTAATGAATATTGTTAACTATCCTATACAGGATTTAGATAACCCCACATAGTAATCACTTGGAGTTTATTTCTTCATACGGTCTAGCTATAGAATTAAACTTTACATAATGGTCAAGTCCAATGCACTATCAAGTGCACTTGTGTCACGACTCTGGAGTTCCACTCAGTACGGTCAAGAAAAACCGTTCACCCCAATGGTGGATTAGTCGACCATACAACCTTATTAAAAAAGAGGTACCAACATTCGTTCACGGGTCTAGGACTAACTAATCTCGATAAAAAAAAAAAAATAAGTTGTATATATATATGTACCTCTCTATGCCAACTCATATTGTCACAAAGCGATTGACTGTTGTTCATTGAATGCTCAATTAAATAACTTTGTCCGTTAATCAAATAAATAAATAATGTATTATTTATTTAAAGAAACAAACCATCTAACTATTACAACAAAAAAGATTACATTTGGGTACATAATCCAACAATACTAATTAGGGTTTTTTTACAGAATCTTGGATTGCATACATTCATATTTTTTGTAATACGTAGACAATGCAAGTTCTGGCCGGCTGAGATAGTAAACAAATTTTTGCCTACATCACATAAGCTGCAAAATTTATTTTGTTTCATTATATGTTATTATCTGATTTCTTGGTAAACATGTACATCTCGTGTTTTCTAAGTCATGTACCATCTCTTATATTCTTGGATTTGTTTAGGAAGAAAATATTTAAGGATAATCTTGACTTTTCTAAATACTTTCTCAGGAGACTATTAAACCCAAAAGCTCTAATTTTTTAATGTTAAAAAAAAAGAATCTGTTGTTTTGAAATATAAATATGATAAAACTAAAAGAAATAATATTGTAGTGGTCATATTATAATGTCCTAGAATATTTGTGTTTCAATAGAAGTAGGAGACGAAAAGGAATCCAAATTAATTGGACTTCGTTTATTTAATCATCAAATAGTTGTCATATTATAATGTCCTAGAATATTTTTGTTTCAATGGAAGTAGGAGACTAAGAAATCCAAATTAATTGGACTTTCCTTATTGATTCCTCAATATTTCCAACATCTTGTAGAATTATTTGTTCTCCTTTAAAAACACGATCTTCATTTTTATTGTTTTATGAGTGGTACATGTTTCTTAGTTAAAAAAAAACAATACATGTACAAGTAGTAAAAACGCAAAACTCTTTTTAAAGTAATAAATATTCATTTGTCGATCAATTAATATATTCTTCATTTGTTATGAAAAAATATCCCCTCTAAAAGAATATTTCTTATTAGTTTTTACCACGGTTTATTGTATTAAAAATACATTAAATTAGCAGCAGAGTCACACGCTAAGAATTAAAAAAAAAAAAAGTCAAATCAAACAACATTTTATTTATAAATCATAATTAAATATATAATTTCTTGAAATAATACTTATCATTTATTTATAATACACATAAAATTTTCATAACCAATAAATGCAATCTAACACACAACATGGTGTGATGTTGTGGTCTAGGTGCATATACTTTGGGCGGGCTCGGATGGTTGCTCGCTTTTTTATGGGTAGCTAACTGGTATGTGCGCTTCGGGTAGGCTCTTGGGGGGTTTACCAATCTTGTTTGGTAAATGAATAGCTGGTGTGTGTACTTTGGGTAGGCTTTTAGGGATTCTCCACCTTTCTTTGTTGGTTGAATAGTAGGTGTTTGTGGTCTAAGTAGGCTCTTGTGGGTTTTCACGCCTTTCTTTGGTGGTTGGCTAATTGGTGTGTGTGTTTTAGGTAGGCTTTTGGGTGGCACCTTGTCTTTATTTATTGGTTGACTAGTTGGTGTGTTTGCTTTTGGTAAGTTCATGGGATGTTGTCCTCTCTATCTTTGGTGCCTGTGTTTTGGCGTGCTTTTAAGAAGTTTCCCACCATTTTTGGTGACCGAATAACTGTGTGTGTAGCTTTAGGTAAGCTCTTGGGAGCTTTCTCACCTTTTTTCAATGGATGGCTAGATGGTGTGTATGCTTTGGGTTGGCTTTCCCGCCTTTCTTTGGGAGTTGTTGGCTACCTGGTGCATGTACTTTGTGTATGCTCTTAGGTGGGACCCTGCCTTTGTTCGATGGATGAATAGCTGGTGCGTGTGCTGTAGGTAGGATTTTGGGGGGGATTTCCAACTTTCTTTGGTGGTTGAATAGTTGGTGCATGCGCTTTGGGTACGCTCTACGATAATTCTCCACTTTTCATCAATGGCTGACTAGCTGGTACGTGTGCTTTAGGTATGCTCTTGGAGGGAACCCCGCCTTTCTTCGATGGTGGCTAAATGGGGTGTGTACTTGTGGTAGAATCTTGAGTTCTTTCCTACCTTGTTTTTGTGACCGGCAGGGGCGGGTTGGGATGCCAAAGCACCATTAATTATCAACAAGACCACTAGGGTCAAAAAGGTGGTGAGCCTTGTCGCCATTGCTTGAAATTACTTGTGCTATGACTACTATGTATTGATGTGAGTGACATGTTGTGCAATGACTTCAAGGATTTATAAGGGATAAATGAGAAAGATTGGGTATTCAATAGGATATGGGTATTAAATTTATTTTTTAACTCAAATAGCTTAGAATTAAATGAAGTATGTTTAATGTGAATGTCATAATTATCATGTAACTAAAGTTTAGTTAATATTATGTTTATTCTAAATAATTTCATCAATTAGAACTAAGTTTATACATACAATGCATGTGTGTTGTATGCGGTTAAAATATAGTATATTGTACTCTACTAAGTTATTAATTACATTGTACACATAACATAACTAAATATTGATAAATTGTGTAGGTTTATATATTATGTTGTATGTTATCAAAACAAAATTAAATTTAAAGAAATCACGACTTGTTTTCCTTTTTGCTAGAAAAAATATAATAAATTGACACTAGAAACACGTACTAAGAATTATTCGAAGAAAACACATCACATTGAACATCATTTCATTGGCTCATTAAGCAGATTTTAAATCATAATCTTGAAATAATATATACCATTCACATATAGTACATAGGCATGCTTCATTAATCAACGAAAGCAATTTAATACAACTAAATCTTAATGAATTACTAGTATTTAATAGTATTGTAAACATTTAACACAATTTGTAATCCCAAAAGATTTAATTTGACTTTCTTTTGCTAAACCTATATGTTAGATATTTTATTTTAATTTTTATCTCCAAATTAAAGCATTTTTAGGATTTAGAAAACCTAGTTTAAAACAATAAATAAAACAAGAAATGTCATAGCATATCAATAGAAATTTTCGGTTACAATTAGTTCACTTGTCCTGGTGATACTCTAGTAGACTTCACTATGTAACAATATTAATGTAAACAAATTGACTTATCACAAACAATATTTAGCACTAACACTTAACACTTTTATAATTCTAATTTTTCAAGATTTCTGCACAACACTACAAAAAATCAATGTATAGTGATCCAGCACTATAATGTTAGTAAAATTTAACTAAAAACACCAATTCAAGATAATAATGAAGGAAAAGATTTCAGAAGGGGAAATGATAAACCTTGACAAGCTCGTTGATTTCAACCCAAGACATCATATTGAAAAAGAAAAACACGTTCTACATCGTCTATAAAATTAGGCAGAACAAAAATATGCTCTTGTAAAATTTCGTAATATCTAGTAGTATTTTCAATATTCTCAACATCTATTTTTCCAGCAAACAACTACTTGTAAGTTTTATATATTATGTGATGATTATATTGTAATCTTGTTTATAATTATGTTATAATCTTGTTATATTCAAAAATCATCCGAATTTCTTATTCATTTCATGTTTTCAAAGATAATCATTATGTCACTATTTATACACTATTAGTCATTGATGGATTATCAATTTCTATTTTACGATGTATAAAGATGAAAATTTTTATAGAGAGAATCTTTGAATCTTGTGTAATTTTTCTTTTTTCAATTAGGTATTTTGTAAATATGAATCTTTAATTTACAAAAGAAGTCCATTATTTTTAGACACAACATCCCCGAGTTACTCAATCGGATTGTGATCAATAAAACTTTATAAGTGAGGTAGACTATTTTATGTGTACAATAACATCGATCGATACAAAAGAAATACACCCACCTTGAGAATAATTTGAAACTCGAAGATCTTGTCAACTCATATAATTGATTTGACGTTTCACTTTGACTCTCAAGCTACGTGTCTATTTCTTCTGCACTTTCTACGGCTGCCCTTATTAATGACCCATGTATCTCTAGACTTGTAGCCGTCAGAAATGCGGCACTGGTGACTCGAAAAATGTGCCATCATTATTGCCCTCTTCCACCTTTTCAAAATTTTTAAAAAATGTTACTGTTGGCCCCTCCCTTTCTGTACCATAATATTTTCATAACTGAATGTCCCCACGTTCATATTCTCACTGCCCATTTTCAAGTGCCCAATTTCCTAAATTCTCTTCGTATTCTATTTTCATTCTTCCTTTTGAGTTTACCCATCACATGAACGTCATCATTTTGGAGAGTTCTTCAGAGGAGCAGCAGGTGTCCGTTGCCTTGACATAGATTGAATTTTCCTTTGATTCGTTGGAGTCTATTAAGTTTATTAGGCAACTAGATATTGGTGTACGAGAAGTAAACAACATTCATTTGATAGGCCTACAGAACCCCAAATTCATAACACCTTGTAGATCTTTAATTTTAACTATCTTACTTTCGTCACCTTCTTTTTATAATTTTATCCGATGTTCTTCCTTTGTTCTGCATTCCTCCAATCTCTAAAAGGTTTTCGATAATACCTGGTCATCCTGACTTAATAACAATGGTTAGACGTCACTCTATGTATGAAATAGACGACCTCTCTTCTCATGCTCCACAAGATGAAAGACCATTCCATACTCATCAAAACATCCCGCGACACCCGAGTACTTATAATGACAAAACTCTTAGATACACAGTCAATCACTTCTTTCTTAATCGCAAACATATTTATAGAGCTCCAAGACCAATCGAGTATCTTCGAGTTGGTCAACCGGGAGAAGGGGTTATTTATCAAGATAACCTTAAAGCCGGTCTTAGCTTTTCCCTTCACTCTTTTTGGTAGAACTTTTCTTTACTTTCAGTCAATCGCCGGGTCATCTGGTACCAAATGCTCTGAGTCGTTTGTCTACAACATGGTCTTGAACCATCGGTTGATGTTTCCCATCTTCTTTTTGAAATATTACTCAACCGTTATGACTATTGCGTAGTCTTTTCTCACCATTATCGAGGACAGCAGTCGATGTTTTCCGTGTTCTTTTTGAAATAGAGACTGGATTTGGCTCTCCAAATTCCCTAAATGCATTCCATGAATTCCAATTTTCAATGCTCATATGTTGAATAAATTAACTAGTACATACCAAATAAAATAAAATAGAGAAAAATGAAAGAAAATCATATAATAATTAAGAGTCAAGCATGTCAAAATAAAATATAGGAAAAATATTAAATACTTAAAAATAATATTAAAAATAAAGAAGCTATTGAATTAATTCAAAAATTTTACTCTCTAAATTTATATATGCTCTCTAAAGTGCGAAATATGCTCTTTATAAATAGAGTCTCTTGGAGATGCTCTTAAGAGCCAACTATGGATATTTTTCGTCCATCGCAATCCAACTAAAGGCCCACCTCCAACGTTCGGCTAGAACTAGTGACATGTCTTGTGCGTCCACTTGGCTAAGTTTGGGGCTTAGCGATGATACCTCTTATAGGGAATTAAGGCTCCATCTCAAAAGGTTAACCCATTAGGTAGAGAAACCGAATTCCTTATAAGTCCATCATTTCTCCATGTCTAACCGATGTAGGACTTTGTTCGCACATATTCAACATGAACAAGTGTAACATTTCCCTATAATTTCTTAACCTGGAAAATCACTTTAAAATCTTGAAATAACATTTGGCGACTCTAAAAAAAAAAATTCCTGTGCCCTTGAATGGTTTTAAAATTTATCTATTGCGAAAAAGTAATAAGCACGCATGGAAAATTGAAATAAACTTCCAAAGCCTTAAGGTTTTACCGAGCTACATTAGTTGTCGCGACAAATTATTTGACCATATAAAAGTGCTCTAAAAATTATGATATCATAACTGTAAATTCTTGGAACCTTAGGCTAAAACATCTAAAAAATTCAGACCTTATCTATGTGTCGTTTAATATGATAAAAAGCAGCCCAATTTACTTGAAAAACGCCACGTAAAATGATCCTAATAAATTCATACGACGATTTTAGGATGATTCTAAATCTTTTATTTGATAACTTATAAATCAACCAAATTCCACTAATTTGACTAAAAAATTCAAATCTTGACTCAATATTTCCAACATCTTCTAGAATTATTTGTTCTCCTTTTAAAATCACACTCTTCCATAATTTGTCATTTTTGTAATAAGTCTTCTATTCGTTGATTCTTCAAACATATCCAAGATCTTATAGGATTTTCCAAGATAGTGTTAGAAAAATAAATGTGAAAATAAGTTGGTTAGTTTTGAATGTTTAGTCACCCGTTCGAACGAATCTAGATAGAGTGCAGTTTTTTTTAAAATCATGTTCTTCATTTTCATTTATATAAAAACTCTTACTTTCTTAACTAATTTATGATGTTATTGAAAAACCACTTGTATATGTTGGGACTCTTGAAATAATGAGAGATTTAAAATGGATCCTACATTATATAAAATTCATCTTATTGGTTTTTATCTTATTATAAAAGAGTGGGTTCTTTGAATTTGCAGAAAGTCATTAAACATAGTGTAACTCTTCTTCTTTAATTAGAGAATGTGCTTAGTGGAATTCTTCATGCATTGAACAACTGAAGCAAGCGTTTTTCACGTTCCAAGAGAGAAAAAGATGCCTGGAACATTGAACATTGAAAAATATGTTCATGGCTATGGTACTTCTAAAACTTTGTTTCTAAGAATTTGAAAACCAGTGTGAATTGTTATCCCCTGAGAAGAAAATATTGTCCTGAAAATTAAAAATTAGGTTCTTATTCTGATTTTTTAAAGATGTCTGGGTACTCTCTTGGAGTGGCGTAAGATCAAAATGAATGGGTTTGATTGCATTGTGTTAGCGGTCTGGAAAGTAAATACGTTGAATGGGTTTGATTTTTTAAGGTTTTATTTTTGTTTTATAGTCTATTGATTGATGTGGTCGATACTATTTGTATCCTAGTCTTGATATGATTGTATTTCGTTTTTATAGTGAATTATTTTCCGTGACATGGGATGTTTTCCTTCGGAGTTTATTTCTTTACATCGAGTGTAGAACTGCTATTTGCTTTTTGTTGTCACTTGCATGAATATGATAGAATACTCTTAAAATCTGTCTAATTTGTTTTGCATTATTAAATTATTAAAATTCTGGGATTCTAGTTACTGCAATCTGATTTCTAACGTATTTACTTCTGCGTACGAACAGAATCCTGAACATTACTAGAAAAAATAATTCAACTTTGTTTATTCTGCAATTAATTGATTGAAATCGAAAATTTTGGTAACAACCTAGTCAATCCCCTTCTACGTTGTTGACACCTTAGGTCTATGACTTTACAATATGTTTGTACTTATTAACTTTTGTATGTTTGTACATTAATTTTTTAATTTCTATGTATATGTAAGTGTGTATAAACTTTTATGTTTTACACGTTAAATTTGGAAATAACTTTTGAATTTCTATTAGGATGCACATATTAACTTTTGAACTAAAACAATAACTTTTATGAACATGTTCATTTTTATTGTTTTATGAGTTGTACATGTGTCGTAGTAAAAAGACAATACATGTAAAAGCAGTAAAAACATAGAACTCTTTTTAAAGTAATAAATATTCATTTTTTTATAAATTAATAAATTCTTCATTTGTCATGAAAAAAATATCCCCTCTAAAAGAATATTTCTTCTTACTTTTTACCAGGGTTTATTGTATTAAAAATACATTAAATTGGTTGCAAGAGTCGCATGCAAATAATTCAAAAAAAAAAAAAAAAAAAAAAAAGGTCAAATCAAACAACATTTTATTTATAAATCATAAGTAAATATGTAATTTCTTGAAATGATACTTATCATTTATTTATAATACACATACAATTTTCAAAACCAATAAATGCAATCTAATACAACATTGTGTGATGTTGTGGTCCAGCTGCATATACTTTGTGCGGGCTCTTGGATGGTTTCTCGCATTTTTTATGGGTGGCTAATAGGTATGCGCGCTTCGGATAGGCTCTTGGGGGGTTTCCCAATCTTGTTCGATAAATGAATAGCTGGTGTGTGTACTTTGGGTAGGCTTTTAGGGGATTCTCCACCTTTCTTTGTTGGTTGAATAGTAGGTGTGTGTGGTTTAAGTAAGCTTTTGTGGGTTTTCACGCCTTTCTTTGGTGGTTGGCTAATTGGCGTGTGTGTTTTAGGTAGGCTTTTGGGTGGCACCTTGTCTTTCTTTATTGGTTGACTAGTTGGTGTGTTTGCTTTTGCACGTTCTTGGGATATGGTCCCTTTATCTTTGGTGCGCGTGACTAGTTGGTGGGTGTGTTTTTGGGCGAGGCCCCACCATTTTTGGTGACTAAATAGTTGGTGTGTGTGCTTTAGGTAAGGTGTTGGGGGCTTTCTCACCTTTTGTGAATGGATGGCTAGTTGGTGTGTGAGCTTTCGGTAGGCTTTTGGGGGGTTTTCCTCCTTTCTTTGGTAGTTGTTGGCTAGTTGGTGCTGTCGATAGGATTTTGGGGGGATTTCCAACTTTCTTTGGTGGTTGAACAGCTGGTGCATGTGCTTTAGGTATGCTCTTTGGTAGTTTTCCACCTTTCTTCAATGGCTAACTAGCTGGTACATGTGCTTTAGGTATGCTCTCTGAGGGAACCCCACCTTTCTTCGATGGCTGGCTAATTGGGGCGTGGACTTGTGGTAGACTCTTGAGTTCTTTCCTACCTAGTTTTTGTGGCCAGGCAGATTCGGGTTGGGCTACCAAAGCACCACTAATTATCAACATGACCACGAGGATAAAAAAGGTGGTGAGCCTAGCCGCCATTGCTTGAAATTACTTGTGTTGTGACTACTTTATGTGTTGATGTGAGTGACATGTTGTGAAATGCCTTCAAGGATTTATAGGGGATAAATGAGAAAGATTGGGTATTCAATAGGAAATGCGTATTAAATTTATTTTTTAACTGAAATGGCTTAGAATTAAATGAAGTATGTTTAATGTGAATGTCATAATTATCATGCAACTCAACTTTAGTTTATCTTATGTTTCTTCTAAATAATTTTATCAATTTGAACTAAGTTTATACATACAATATGCATGTGTGTTGAGTCAGATTGAAGAAGAATATGAGGTTACAATATTGTATATCGTACTCTACCAAGTTATTAAGTACATTGTACATTAAACATGACTAAATATTGATAAATTGTGTAAGTTTATATATTATGTTGTATGTGATAAAAAAAAAAAAGTTAAATTTAAAGAAATCAGGACTTGTTTTCCTTTTTGCTAGAAACAATAGAATAAACTCACAATAGAAACACCTACTAAGAATTTTTCAAAGAAAACACGTCACATTGAACATCATTTCATTAGCTCATTGAGTAGATTTTTAAATCATAATCTTGAAATAATGTATCTCATTCACATATATTACATGTACATGCTTCCTTAATCAACAAAAGCAATTTAATACAACTAATATAAATCTTAAAGAATGACTATTATTTAAAAATAGTATTGTAAACATTTAATATAATTTGAAATCACAAAAGATTTAATTTGACTTTCTTCTGCTAAACTTATATGCCAAATATTTTATTTTAATTTTTCTCTCTAAATTAAAGCACTTTTAGGATTTAGATAACTAATCAAATAATAGAATTATTAGTTTAAAACAAGAAATGTCATAGCATATCAATAGAAAATTTCGGTTACTGTTATTTTTCACTTGCCCAAATGATACTCTACTAGACTTCACTATCTAACAATATTAATGCAAACAAATTGACTTATCACCAACAATATTTAGCACTAACACTTTAAACTTTTATAATTCTAATTTTTCAAGATTCCAGCACAACACTTCAAAAAAAAATTTGTGTATAGTAATGCAGCACTATAATGATATGACTTCACTATCTAACAATATTAATGCAAACAAATTGACTTATCACCAACAATATTTAGCATTAACACTTTACACTTTTATAATTTTAATTTTTCAAGATTTCGCACAATACTTCAAAAAAATCATGTATAGTAATGCAAAGACACTATAATGATGGTGAATAATTTACCTCAAAGACACTAGTTCAAGAGAATAATGAAAGAGAATATTTCAAAAGGAAATGATAACTCGAAAAGCTCGTTGATTTCCTTCATAAATTTTAAATAAAGTGGTATTTGAGCCAAAGCCTCTGCGAAGGAATGTTGATTTGTAGTCTTGAAAATATCAAGAAATTTTACAAATTTTTTGTCAAACTGAGTTTTCTTGAGCCTTTGAGGAAACAGAACGGGCAGAATAAATGCATTGATAGTCATGGTTGCATTAACTTGTGGGGTGTCTGAATTTTGTTCTTGACTTGCTTCTATTGTTTCAAACCTTTCCACTTGCTCATCTTGGTGAGTACTTTGTCCGTCTTTAGAAACTGAACTTTTTCCCAAGTATCTCAGGTAGCTAAGTTCCACTAAGTGTGGTAATGACATTGACGTGTTCTCGTGGTTCCGTCTCTGTGTTACTAAGTAGAGTACTTGAGGTCCTTTGTGAGAATTTCAAGGAAATTTCGCCAATCTAAGTTTCTAACTTCCTAATAGATGCCTGTTGATTCTGATAATTTATCTCACTTTGCTGAAGCATCTTATTAATTTTCTACATATATTGCTAAAAAATCTCCTCCAAACTTGGCATTCTCTCTTGTTGAGGGTTATTGGGAGCACTGTTTTGATTGTCTAACAACCTGAAGTTTGGGTGTTGCTGATATCATGGATTGTATGTTTGCGAGAATGGATTGTACTGCAAGCATGAATTATTCTGCACAAAATTTACTTGTTCATTTAGAGTCGCCAACAACATACAATTTCAGTATAATCATTTAAGTCGAGATAAGGCGATGAAGTGCTTTAATTTTTTACCCAAAAATTTTGAACTTCTTTCTCTGTCTCCAAACAATCACTGCATTTTCAAATAATATGATGGTGGCACGATTACCACCCAACCAATCCATACCCAAAATAATGTCTATATCTTTCATGTCTATAACATGCAAATCTTTGCAAAAAACCAACCCGTCAAAATCTATCTATACTATCTTCCCTATTTTATCGGTATCTATTGTTCTTTCTTGATGGCATACAAACTTCTAGTATAGTATCGATTTTGTGACAATTAATGCTAGTCTAAGCTAGGCATGCATCAGATACCAAAGAAATTTTTAGCCATTTGAGGGCCTGAGGTTTGATCACTTAACCTCCACTATTTTAAAATGGCAAGCACGCCATTAAAGAGAACATCTTATTTTTCACAAACTCGTAGTTCATTGCCCTAATCCATGTTGTTCTATTTCTCCCAACATGTTGACTGGTAGTCCACTCAAGATCAGAGACGAACCATTCATAATCTCTTATCTTCGCCTCATCTGGTTCTAGATAGAACTCGCTAAGTGATACCGTGTTTGAAATACCAATTATGAAAAGTCCAATTAGGTGGGTTTCACTACAACAAAAAGAGGTAGCACTTTGGAGTATTAAATTTCTTGACTCTGTTCTTTAATTTAGCAGTATTAAATTTGCACATTATATTTGTTCTTTATTTGATGTGTGTGATGGTAGCCCTTTGGAGGCCATAATATTTTTCCTTTTCATGGTACTACGCGACATTTGTACAAAGATCTATTTCCCTGGTTGTGGTGTCTATTAAAGTTTTTCTTTGTCAATTCCTGGCAATTATGATTCATTATACCTGTTGTTTCGTTTCTGCGATGCTGAGGTGATCATGTTGGGGTGGTCCTGCTCACGGTCATCATATTAATAAAGCGCTTAATTCTCCCGCAAAGGATCATTACATAATCCGTATTACGTATCTCGCCCAAGAAATGGGAATAGGCTTTCATTTAAGGTACGCATTTTCTTCAACAGCTTTTGTCCCGATGAATTTATGAACTGCTTTTATTATTCCAAAATGACCATTTGTGAACCTAGAGACCTGATTTTATAGAATGTGATTCATTCCACACCATGTGGTACAATCGTTTAGATGGTTGCTTATAGGTGATTGACCATGTTATGTTCAAGATCTTTTGTGCATTCACATGGAACTTGGATATCATCATATTAGCAAAGATAGAGTTTTCCTTTTAATTTTAACTATTAACAAAGACGTGGTTTTCCTTTTTACTTTACCCTTTATTTTCGACCTTCGCATCTGTGTGATTTTTTACTTATCGGATCTTAGATGCTCTCATATTCTTTGTAGTTTGAGCGCTCGTTTCAATTTTGAATTACGCAATGGAGGGGCTACAAAGTGGGATCCCGTTGGTGGAAGGCTTGGATGAATTAAATCGGATATTTGGCCAACCAAAACACATTGACCAACAAGAAAGTGCTTGCTCTAGTAATATATTCACTTGAGGCGGATCTTGAGCAAGCTCGAGCGAATCAATGAACTTGAGGCCGAGCGCCGGTCTTCAAAAAAAAAACTCGAGCATTTCTCGAAGAAACTCAAAGATTCTCGAAAAAGGGTGCATTGAATGGCCATGTAATGCACAAAAGAGTAGTTTGAAAGCCAAATTACGCATGCTAGAGAGAGCTTTCGTGAGATCGACCAACACGACAGTTTTCAATCTTGAACCATGAAAATGCTCATATTCTTCTGGCCGAAACTAGTCATATCTAATGAAAAACCCATGAATAGATGCATACCATAAATGTTGAAATTGTGTTTTCTGGTTCTCCATTTTCCTGTTGTAACCAGGATCCATAAGGGTGCCATTACATAGTTTAAACAAAGCCTAGAACAATACCATATTGAGCAGGTGGGAAAATCGATGTGGAGAGAAGCTTTATTTTATTTATTCAGATAAATTAGCATCCATTTTGTACATGATCAGCTAGTGTAATATTTGTAATGCACTGTTTTATGGGTTAATTATCGCGATGCAAACCGGAACTTGGTCGCTTACGTGTGTTATAGTCCTAATTGCTCTTGAATGTCCAAACCTACCAAGATTGAAAATTTTATTTAATGCAACTCCCTTTACCAAGATAATGCTCTGTTAGAAAAATTATTACTTGTGTCCATATATTTATAACTAATCAAACAAAACTTGAATTCATAAAGCAATATACTGCACAAAGAGAATAAAAGTAAAGAAAGCTGGCCTGATAGAAAAGTGTATTATAAATCGCTGTCCTACATTTATGATTGTTTCTCGATGGAGATGTATGTATGCATATATGCTATCTTGGTTTGAAGTGGATTGGGTCAGTCGGCTCATCTTCGAAAAGTTACGAGACCCTATAGGCAAAACTTGACAAAATGTATTATCAATCTCCTTGCATACTTATGTCAACATGTGCTAGGGGTTCGCTTTCATTATACATTGAAGTGTTTAAAATATGTTCATTTTACCATGTGTTTCACTGGAAATCATCTTATGGATGACAACCGATTCATTATTTCTCAACTATGCATTTTATTCACCATGTTACTTTTTCCAGGTATTTTAGTGAGTTGATTGAATATATTTTCCTTGCAAAGAATAATCTTGGTTTGGACATTTGTGATCGATCGATCAGAGCTATGAACTTGAATCTCCGGACAATAAATGTTTGACGTTACAAATTCGTTGATTCGGAGTGTTAGTTATCAAGTTTGTTTTGCTATATTTTGGTAGATTAAATGTACAACATTTAAGAAACTTTTAGAACATGTGTTTTGCTAGGTTTGGTTCAAACTTTGTATGTTTAAAGAAACTTGTAGGCTATATTTTGTATGATAAATATCATTAATATTGTATAAATTCCGCTAAGAGTTGATGTGGATTGAGTTTTATTGTATAAATTTACATTATGGATTGAGTTTTATTAAATGAGAGTAAATGTAGAGGAATATCTATAAAATATGTTTCAAAATAATAGATAAAAAAAAAACATGCAAAAGAAATAATCAAAGGTAACGACAACATGCGACGAACGATGTTAAATATGTTGTCAACGGTAAAGACAAAGACAAGTGCGCAGTGAACGTTGTTAAATATGTTGTCAAAGGTAAAGACAACATGCATGTGCATGTTGCTAAAACTAAATGACAACGCACAAGAGAATATTGCTAAAAATAAATGACAACGCGCATGTGAACGTTGCTAAAGATAAATGACAATGCGCAGGCGAATGTTGCTAAAGATAAATGACAACACGCTTGTGAATGTTGCTAAATATAAATGACAACGACCACTGAATGTTGCTAAAAGATTATTAAAGACAATGTGTATTGATCGTTGTTAAAAGTGTTATGTACATTGCTAAAAAGTTAATGGCAACGCACTTATTTTCTTTGGCAACGGGCAATGCCTGTTGCCGTAGACAGAGACTTTTCGACAACATCAAAGGCCGCAACGTACAGGTGAACGTTGCTAAATCCCTTTAGCAACGTTACTCTGCCTGTTGCAAAAGGTTCTTTTTCTTGTAGTATTTCTAATATCTTTTAACTAAATCTCAAGAACTAAATTAAATTAAACTACACAAAATTTTGATCACATTCTAAAAAATATTTGGTGCGTAAGAAAAGTATCCACATCACGTATTCAACTTGACTTTCCTAAACATGACATTTTATTCTAACCAAAACAAATATAAAGATTTGTATATATCGCGTTTCAAGGTACTTAAATATGGAAATTTCTCAAACCTTTCTTTACTTCAAAGTTGGCGTAGCCGTCGATGGCAAGTAGCGACACTAAATCTTTAAAATCTGAATCACTTAAACTTTGACACAACAAATTGAAATAAAATAATGTTGAATAAAGTATAAGAAATTTTTAAATTTTTTTAGCAAGTCTACAAAAAAGTAAAACCTTGCTCTGATATCAAGATGTAATACTCTAGATTTTCTTAGCTAGAGAGGTCACTACAAACATAAAATAATACTTGACGACTCCAAATTAACTTTTTTGTGAACCCGTGAGTGGTTTTAAATTTTATCTGCAGCGGAAAATATCCGCGCAAAAGGTAAATTAAAAGGGACGTAAAAAAAATTATAATTTAACCCGTAACACTAGATGTCATAAAAAATTATTTGATGAACCAACCATACTCAAAAAATTATGATTTTTGACCCGTGGCTAATTAACACTTTAAGGAACAGCATATTAAAAATTCAGAATTTTATCGAATCATTTGGTATGTCAGGAACCAAATTAACTCGAAAACTAAGCGTCGAGTGCAACTAGCGTTGCCCAGGAAAATAATTCATCTGGAGTGATTATAAAGTGATTCCATATTCTCCTAATAGATAAATTATCAACCTATCAAATGCCACTGATTTTACTCAAAATTCACTATAAGTAAAAAGTTATGCTATTTTGAATACAGAGGCACAATATTTAGCATTTACACTTGACACTTTTATAATTCTAATTTTTCAAGATTTCTACACAACACTACAAAAATTCAATGTAATATGCAGCACTCTAATGTTGGTAAAATAATTTACCTCAAAAACACCAATTCAAGAGAATAATGAAGGAAAAGATTCCAAAAGGGGAAATGATAAACCCTAACAAGCTCGTGATTTGAACCCAAGACCAGGGGCGGAGTTGGGGGGGTCCTAGGGGAGACCTGGAACCCCAACTTTTTGAATTTTTTTTTTTTTTAGTTTTTAATTTTTTTTTAAATAATTTAACTTTTACTTAATATCAATTTAATGGATGACAATTGGATCTATTGACCCAATATCAATTAGAACTTGTTTGGTATAGTTTATAAATTAGTTTATTTGACAAAGACTAGTAAAAAATGTCGCAAATTTTTTGGTCAAATAAACTATTTTTTATCAAATAAGTCATTTTAGTCAAATAAACTAGTTCATAAATTAGAACAAACTGACTCTTATTGTAAGGCAATTGGATCTATTGGCCTAATAAAATTAATAATTCAAAATTACAAATGATTAACTGACCCATTCCTGAAATGATAATACAAAATTAATAAAGTCACTTTGCTTGTTAATACATATCGTACGTGTTCAAATAATAATTAAATATAACACTACTATTAAAAGCGTTTAAATTTGTATCCATCGGCTACATAGCTTAGTTTTAGATAAAATAGATATAGATTCTATTTTTGTGTAATGACTTCTTGTAAGTTTTTTAAAGACTATGACCTATAAAAAAAATATTAGATTCTCATAAGAATTAGCTCAGTAATTATGGTTTGAGAAAAAAAAATTTCGGGGCAACCTCATCCCTATTTGGGACTCCCAACTTCAAAAGTCTAGTTCCGCCACTGCCCAAGACATCAAATTGAAAAAGAAAAACACATTCCACATCGTCTATAAAATTAGGCTGAACAAAACTGAGCTCTTGTAAAATTTCATAATATCCAGTAGTATTTTCAATATTCTCAACATCTATTTTTCAAGCAAACAAATACTTGTAAGTTTTATTTTGTGATTATTATATTGTAATCATGTTTATTTATATGTTATAATCTTGTTTTAATTGAAAAATCATCCGAATTTCTTATTCATTACATGTTTTCAAAGATAATCATTATGTCACTATTTATACACTATCACTAATTGATCAATTATCAATTTTCTATTTTACGATGTATAAAGATGAAAATTTGTGAAGAGAGAATCTTTGAATCTTGTGTAATTTTCTTTTTTCAATCCGGTATTTTGTAAATATGAATATTTGATTTACAAAAGAAGCCCCTTATTTATAGATAGAACTTTCCCAAGTCAATTAATCGAATCGTGATCGATAAACTTTATAAGCGAGGTTGACTATTTTATGTGTACAATAACCACGAAATACGCCCACCACCAGTAGACCCGCACTCTCAAGCTTATAAGCATTATATCTAGATAGTAATATGAAACTCAAGATCTTGTCAACTCATGTGATTGATTAGACGTTTCACTTTGACTTTCAAGCTACATGTCTATTTCTTGTGCACTTTCTACGGCTATCCTCATTAATGACCTATGTATCCATAGACTTGTAACCGTCAGAAATGCGGAGCTGGTGACTCGAAAATTGTGCCATCATGATTGCCTTGTTCCACCTTTTCAAATTTTCAAAAAATTGTTACTGTTGGCCTCTCCCTTTCTGTACAATAATATTTTATGTACGGACTACCGCTGAATGGGGATTTGTTAAAATATGGTACTTAATTCGAATGGGAGATCATTGTTAAGTTGTGAAGCCTAATTATTTCTTTTCACCGAATTGTACGTGGAGGTCGACCTTTTAATTTTGGTTGCTCTAACTTTTCTTATAAATGGGGAGCCGACATTAGAGTTTCATTATCATCAAAAAAGGGAGAGAGAGAGGTTGAGAGTTTCAATTACACTTGTAAATAGGGATGGCAATTTGACCCGCCCGCCCCCCCCCACTCCGCTTGTGGCTGCCCGCCCGGACGATTGGATAAATAAATGGCGGGTATGGAAGCGCATAAAGTTGCCCTTCAGCATGGTCCGGGCGGGGGTTGACCCGCCCGTGACCCGCCCCCGTATAATTTATTTTTTAAATTAAAAAATCAAGAATAAAGTTGTATAATTGTGAATGTGAATTGTAAAAACTTCAGCCTTCAAGATTTGAACCCGGGTGGGAGGAAATTTTTTTGAATTCTTAACCATTACACCACAATCATAACATGTAAAATTTTCATCTTGTTCAATACAAATGTTAGAAAAATTCAGTGTATTCAAAAGTCAAAACCCTAAAATAAAATCATTTTTTCATTTCCCATTTTTCCTAATTCCCTTCCATCTTCGGTCTTCCCTACCATTGCTGTTGCGGGCTTGCGGCACAGCACCAGTGCACCACTGCCTGCTCCTCGGTTCCTCGCGCCGTCGCCTCCTCAGTGTAAGTCAGCCTCGTGCCCGCGCCTCCTCGATTCCTCCTGCAAGAAGTCGCACTCGTAGCTCACCACTGTCAGCTGATTCTTCTTCTTCTTGTTGACGTTTTCATCCTTTGATTGAATATATATTCTTGAAGGTAAATTATACTACCATTTTTTTTGTTATTGGATTTGGGTATTTGATTTTGGATTGTTCTTGGTTTTTTCTTTTGCTTTCAGAATGGTATATCAGCAAATTGGTCGGGTACGAGGATTGTCGCATGTGAACATGAAATTTAAGAAATAAGCTGGTGATTTCACGTATTTTGTGGGGACAGCATATCAGCAATTCTGATACACGAGTTTTTCTCCATTCTACAATTGGGTTTCCAAATAGGATGAGAAATATTTATTTTATTGGAAAAATGGAAATGATTGCTTTGCTGCTGTAGTGCTCCAAACTTGATACAAATAATTTTTTGATTTTGATACAAATCACGAGTTTGAATAATATGTGATATGATATGTAAATGTTCTTTCATGTGAAGAAACAAATGGATTATGGATACATATTTCAGGGATGAAATCTTGTTTTAAATTATCCCAAATTCTCCCTAACCATATAATGTCATTTATGAAATCCCTTTTCCATGTAAAATAAATAGTCCCAGCCATTACTAGCTTAAAGTCTTGTTTTAATTTCATAGTGTCGGTTATTAACTATTAAGATGGCAACGATAAACTTATGTTTTATAATGTTGTCCATTCTAGTGTCATTGTATGCTTATTCTAGTATTAAGATTTGTGCTTGATCTTTATTTTCTAAATAAATCCTTACTCATTCAAACCAACTACTAATTTTTTTTCTATCACTCTTACGCTTTCGGGATGTCGGAACAAGAGCATTGTTCAATAGAAAGTACACATGGAACCCCGCAAGTGCCTTGTGATAGATCAACGCCAACGACAAATGATAGCAATCCTCCATTATTATCGGGCGAAGAAAATTCGAGAGAAATTCCAATAAGCATAGATTCAGATGGAGATCATACAACCGATCTTGGTGTATTGGGTAGAAAAAGAAAACAGACATCTGAGGTATGGAATCATTTTATGCTCAAGAATATTGCTAATGAGATCAAGGCTATTTGTAACTATTGTGGAGCCGAAGTTGGTTGGTCATAGTAAAATGGGACAAATCACTTGAAAAACATCTAGATAGATGTGCACTTCGCAAATGTAAGCAAACTGACATTAGGCAGGCAATATTGAACCCTACAAAGCAAGCGGGTGGAAAAGTAGTTATGGGGACTTATCATTTTGATCAAGACCACGCTAGGACGGAGTTAGGAAAAATGATAATTTTACATGAGTATCCACTTTGTATGGTTGAGCATGTTGGTTTTAGGAATTTTGTGAAATCTATTCAACCGCTATTTAGAGTTGTGTCTCGGAATACCATCAAAAATGACAATATGAAGATTTATGATTTGGAGAAAGTGAAAATGATGTGTTTATTGGAGGACAACAAGAGTAGAATTGCCGTAACAACGGACTTATGGACTTCAAACCAAAAAAAAGGTTTCATGGTCATCACTGCACATTTTATTGATGATGCTTGGAGGCTTCAAAGCCGAGTTATGAGGTAAACAATATACAATTTTATGTATAATATGTTTGAATTTTTTTAAACAATTATTAACATTTTGGAAATTATTTTGTTTGGTTTTATATGTAGGTTCATATATGTTCCTTGTCCACATACGGCAGAATCACTATCTACAACTCTATTTGAAAGCCTTTTAGATTGGAATATTGATTGTAAGTTATCTACTCTCATTGTTGATAACTGTTCAACGAATGACGCTATGATCAATATCCTTTTGGATAATAAACTTTCTACTGATTCACTTTTGGCAAATGGTGATTTATTTCATATGCGATTATTACGCTCATATATTGAATTTAATTGTGAATGAGGGTTTAGAAAATATTGAGAGAAGTGTTGAAAAAATTTGTGATAGTGTTTCTTTACGGATATCAACACCGAAAAGATGGGAAAATTTGAGAATCTTGCACGTCGACTTAAAATCGGTTGTGGTAGAAAGTTAGTACTTGATTGTAAGACTAGATGGAATTCTACATATGTCATGCTACACCTTTGCTTGAGTACATTGATGTATTTTTTCGCTTGAAACAAAGAGAACCCCAGTATAAGAGTTTACCTAGTGATCAAGACTGGAAGTTGGCCAAAGAAATATGTGACAGGCTAAAGTTGTTTTATGTGATAACTGAACTATTTTCTGGAACTAAGTATCCTACAGCAAATCTATTTTTTCCAAAAATCTGTGAAATAAAGTTGTCAATTCGTACTTGGACCACTTCTGCTTATTCTGAGATAAGGATGATGGCTTTAAGTATGATGGATAAATTTGAGAAATATTGGGATGAGGTTCACGGGATATTAGCTGTAGCAACTGTTTTGGATCCTAGGTTTAAAATGATGTTGGTTGAGTATTATTTCCCTAGGATATATGGCAATGAACGTGCAGCGGTTGAAATTGTCAATGTCAGTACACTTTGTCAAAAGTTGATATCTCAATATGTAGAAAATGAGTCAAGTGTGAATAATCCTCAGTCTTTATCTTCATCTTCCCAAGTTGGGATTTCTTTAAGTGTTGGAATAGTGGATGAATTGGATGATTTTGATTTGTTTGTTACCAAGAAAGTGGGAACTAGTACTATGAAATCAGAGCTTGACTTATATCTGGAGGAGCCGGTTTTGCCTAGGTCTAGTGATTTTGACCTATTAAATTGGTGGAAAGCAAATTCAAGCAAATACAATACTTTACATAAACTTGCAAGAGATATCTTGGCAATTCTGTTTCTCTGATTTATACGAGTCTCGCATTTAGTACGCAGTAGTAGATTTGTGAGTCCACATAGAAGTAGACTTCATCCATCAACATTGGAGGCATTGATGTGTGCTCAAAAGCGGTTGTGGGGCGACATTCATGGTATAATAAGAAGCCTTTTAGTACTTTTTATATTTATTAATCTTGACCTTCATTTATTCTTAACTTGATAAATTTTATTGTTAGAAAACTCTCCACCATCGTGCGTGATAACACGGATGTTGTTCTACTATAACTCATGAGGAAATTAAAGAAGAGGTAATTTTTTTATTTCAATGCACAATGTTTAAATTTTTTTATATTTATAATAATATTTAATGTATGTATTTTCTTACTCGTTATACAGGAATTATTGGGATCCGATTATTTTACAACTACGCAAGAAGAAGAATGAAGATTGTATATTTCAATTCCAAAAATTTAATGTGGTGGTGTTGAATTTTGTAATCGTGATTCGTGTCATATTTTAAACAATTTGATTGTGTTAGTTGTATTGTTTATATTTTTGTTGTAGAATTTGATATTTTCAAAATGGGTCAAAACATTTTACTTAATTGAGTCGTGCACCTGTAATTGTGTGTTCTTTATAATTCGGTGGATGTCATTACTTTATCTTGATTTATTGTAATTAGAAAATGGAAATATGAAATTCTTCCTAATGGGGAAAAAAAAGCAGTAAGGCAAGTTTTATATTTTAAAAAAAAAAATAAAAAAATTTAGCGGGCGGTGGGCTGGCCCGCCCGCCCCGCCAATTGGCGGGGCATTATGCGAACAATGGGGTGCCCGGCCCGCCCCGCCCGCCCGCGCCCCACCAATTGGTGGGTCTAGGGTGGGCGCGGGCGCCTCTAATGAGTTGCGGGGGGGGGGGGCGGGGGGCGGGGATGACCCGCCCAACCCCCCCCATTGCCATCCCTACTTGTAAACGACTCTTTCATTATAGTGAATTACTATAGCAATGGAGAGAGGACGTGGTTTAACATTGAGGCGAACTTCTATAGAACTTGTGTGTTCGTGTGTGCCTATTTGTTTTGCGATATTTTACTTTTGGTGATATAGAATTTGGGTATCTGCTCAAGCGTCTCTAACTAATCACATATCGTACGGAAGGAGCGTGAAGAAGGGAAAGAATCTATAAAGGAGAAAACAACCTAGTAAGATATATATATATATATATATATATATGAAAAGAGTTATACATGGCACTCTTCTACCATAATAGATCGTTCGAGACTTTTAGGTGATTTGCCCTTGATCGCCTCAATCACACCTCAATCATTTTCCAATCCAAACAAAAAGACATAACCTGATAATTCTGTTCACCTTCTCTATGGGTCATCGCATATTACAAGTAGGAGTTCAACTAGACGTTGGTCAACTGGAAATAGAACAAGTGACTTGCGGAGTTGGAGTTTGATGGATCCAAGATTGGAGAGGTGGTGGGGAGTTACTCTGCATTTGCACCTGGCTGTGGACATGTGCAAAAATCTCGATACTGGAAGGTTCAGCACAAAAAGCGCCTCTTTTTCTCTTTTTCTACCCTTGAGCATTTTTCCTTGCTAACTCCTCCAAAATATCCTCACTAAACTTATGACCATACATATTTGAAATAAAAACACCTATTTAACAAGTAGCGTATTAGAAAGCATTCAAGACTAAGGGAGAATACTCCATTCAATGGAGAATGCAAACATTCCATCAACTAGCTTGATCAAAAAATACATATTTTTCCTCTCGATATTTGAAGTAGGACAGTTTGGTATCCTAAATTGCTCATGAGCCGGAAGTCCCCGATCATGGTGAGAAAAGACTACGTAACAGTCATAACGGTCGAGTAATTTTATTTCAAAAAGAACATGAAAAACGTCGACCAATAGTTTAGGGCCGTGTTGTAGACAAATGACTCAGAGCATTTGGTATGAGTTGACCCAGCGATTGACTAAGGTAAAGAAAAATTCTACCAAAAAGAGCTAAGGGAAAACCTTAGACCGGCTTTGAGACTGTCTTGATAAATAGCCACTTCTCGAGGTTGACCAACTGGAAGATACCCGGTCGATCCTCGAGCTCTATAAATATGTTTGCGATTAGGAAAGAAGTGATTGAGTGTGCATCTAAGAGTTTTGTCATTATAAGTACTTGGGTGTCGCATGATGTTTTGATGAGTGCGAGATGGTCTTTCGTCTAGTGGAGCATGAGAGGGGCAATCCTCTATTTCATTCCTAAGCCAACGTCTAACCATTGTTATTAAGTCAGGATGACCGGGTATTGTCGAAAAACATTTACAGATTGGAGGAATGCATAACAAAAGAACAAAAGAGGATAAAATTATAAAAAGAAGGTGACGGAAGTATGATAGTTGAAATTAAAGACCTACCACGTGTTATGAATCCAGGGTCTGGAGGACTGTCAAAGGAATGTTGTTTACCTCCGGTACATCACTATCTATTGCCTAATAAACTTAATGGACTCCAACGAATCAAAGGAAAATTCAATCTATGTCAAGTCAACGAACACCTTCTCCTCTGAAGAACTCTCCAAAATGATATCGTTCATGTGATGGGTAAACTAAAAAGAAGAATGAAAAATAGAATACGAAGAGAATTCAGGAAATTGGGCGCATGAAAATGGGAAGTGAGAGTATGAACATGGGAACATTCAATTATGAAAATATTATGGTACAGATAGAGGCCAAAAATAACAATTTTTTGAAATTTTGAAAAGGCGGAACATGGCAACCATGATGGTATATTTTTCTAGTCACTAGCGCCGCATTTTTGACTTCTATAAGTGTAGGGATATGTAGGTCATTAATAAGAACAGCCGTAGAAAATGTAAAAGAAATGGACACGTAGCTTGAAAGTCAAAGTGAAATGTCAAATCAATCACATGAGTTGACAAGATCTCAAGTTTCAAATTACTCTCAAGATTTAATGCTTATAAGCTTGAGAGTGCAGGTCTAGTGATGGTGGGCGTATTTCTTTTATATCAATCAAGGTTATTGTACACATAAAATAGTCAACATCGCTTATAAAGTTTTATCGATTATGATCCGATTAAGTGACTCGGGGAAGTTCTGTCAATAAATAAGGGACTCATTTTGTAAATCAAAGATTCATATTTACAAAATATCTAATTGAAAAAAGAAAAATTACAAAATATTCAAAGATTCTCTCTATTCAAATTTTCATCTTTATACATCATAAAATAGAAATTGATCAATGACTGGTAGTGTGTAAATAGTGACATAATGATTGTCTTTGAAAACATGAAATGAACAAGAAATTCGGTTGATTTTTGAATTAAAACGAGATTATAAAATAATTATAAACTAGATTACAATATAATCATCACATAATAAAACTTACAAGTATTTGTTTGCTTGAAAATAGATGTTGATGTGAAAATACTATTGGATATTACGAAATTTTACAAGAGCTCAATTTTGTTCTTCCTAATTTTATAGACGATGTTGAACGTGTTTTTCTTTTTAATTTGATGTTTTGGGTTGAAATCAACGAGCTTGTCAAGGTTTATCATTTCTCCTTTTGAAATCTTTCCCTTCATTATTCTCTTGAATTGGTGTTTTTGAGGTAAATTATTTTACCAACATTATAGTGCTGCATCACTATACATTGATTTTTTGTAGTGCTAATTATTGTTTGTGATAAGACAACTTGTTTACATTAATATTGTTAGATAGTGAAGTCTAGTAGAGTATCATTTGGGCAAGTGAACAATAACTGTAAGCGAAAATTTCTATTATATGCTATGATGTTTCTTGTTTTATTTATTGTTCTAAAATAACAACTTGACTGATTGATTAGTTTTCTAAATCATAAAAATGCTTTAATTAGGAGATAAAAATTAAAATAAAATATCTAACATATAAGTTTAGCAATAGGAAATCAAATTAAATCTTTTGGGATTACAAATTGTATTAAATGTTTACATTACTATTTTTAAATACTAGTCATTCTTTATGATTTATATTAGTTGTATTAAATTGCTTTGATTAATGAAGCATGTACATGTACTATATGTGAATGAGATACATTATTTCAAAATTATGATTTAAAATTCAGATAAATGAGCCAATGAAATGATGTTCAATGTGATGTGTTTTCTTTGAATAATTCTTATTACGTGTTTCTAATGTCAATTTATTCTGTTTTTTCTAGCAAGAAGGAAAAAAAGTCCTGATTTCTTTAAATTTATTTTTGTTTTGATCACATACAACATAATATATAAACCTACACAATTTATCAATATTTAGTCATGTTCAATGTACAATGTAATTACTAACTTAGTAGAGTACGATATACAATATTTTAACCGCATATTCTTGTTTAATCCGACACAACACACATGCATATTATATTGTATGTATAAACTTAGTTCTAATTGATGAAATTATTTAGAAGAAACATAAGATTAACTAAAGTTCAGTTGCATGATAATTATGACATTCACATTAAACATACTTCATTTAATTCTAAGCCATTTCAGTTAAAAAAATAAATTTAATATGCATATCCTATTTAAAACCCAATCTTTCTCATTTATCCCCTATAAATCCTTGAAGGCATTTCACAACATGTCACTCTCATCAACACAAAGTAGTCACAACACAAGTAATTTCAAGCAATGGCGGCAAGGCTCACCACCTTTGTTATCCTAGTGGTCATGTTGATATTTAGTGGTGCTTTGGTAGCCCAACCTGCGTCTGCCCGGTCACAAAAACTAGGTAGGAAAGAACTCAAGAGTCTACCACAAGTCCACACCCAGCTTAGCCACCCATCGAAGAAAAGGGGTTCCTCCAAGAGCATACCTAAAGCACACGTACTAGCTAGTCGGCCATTGAAGAAAGGTGAAGAATTACCAAAGAGCATACCCAAAGCACATGCACCAGGTGTTCAACCACTAAAAAAGGTTGGAAATCCCCCCAAAATCCTACCGACGGCACACGCACCAGCTGGCCAACAACTACCAAAGAAAGGCGGGGAACCCCCCAAAAGCCTACTCAAAGCTCACACACCAACTAGCCATCCATTCACAAAATGTGAGAAAGCCCCCAACAGCTTACCTAAAGCACACACACCAACTATTCAGACACCCAAAACACAGGCACTGGCTAGCCACGCACCAAAGATAGAGGGACTATATCCCAAGAACGTACCAAAAGCAAACACACCAACTCGTCAACCAATAAAGAAAGACAAGGTGCCACCCAAAAGCCTACCTAAAACACACACGCCAATTAGCCAACCACCAAAGAAAGGCGTGAAAACCCACAAAAGCTTACTTAAACCACACACACCTACAATTCAACCAACTAAGAAAGGTGGAGAATTCCCTAAAAGCCTACCCAAAGTACACACACCCACTATATTCATTTACCGAACAAGATTGGTAAACCCCCAAGAGCCTACCCAAAGCGCATATACATGTTAGCTACCCATAAAAAAAAAGCAAGCAACCATCCAAGCCACCAAAGTATATGCACCTAGACCACAACATCACACCATGTTGTATTAGATTGCATTTATTGGTTATGAAAATTGTTATTATAAATAAATGATAAGTAACATTTCAAGAAATTACATATTTAATTATGATTTATAAATAAAATGTTGTTTGATTTGACTTTTTTTTTTTTTTGAATTCTTAGCGTGTGACTCTACTGCCAATTTAATGTATTTTTAATACAATAAACCCTGGTAAAAACTAAGAAGAAATATTCTTTTAGAGGGGATATTTTTCATGACAAATGAAGAATTTATTAATTTATCGACAAATGAATATTTATTACTTTAAAAAGAGTTTTGTCTTTTTACTGCTTGTACATGTATTTTTTTTTACTAAGAAACATGTACCACTCATAAAACAATAAAAACGAAGATCGTGTTTTTAAAGGAGAACAAATAATTCTAGAAGATGTTGGAAATATTGAGGAGTCAATAAGGAAAGTCCAATTAATTTGGATTTCTTATAGTCTCCTACTTCCATTGAAACAAAAATATTCTAGGACATTATAATATGACAACTATTTGATGATTAAATAAACGAAGTCCAATTAATTTGGATTCCTTTTCGTCTCCTAGTTCTATTGAAACACAAATATTCTAGGACATTATAATATGACCAATACAATTTTATTTCCTTCAATTTTATCACATTTAGATTTCAAAACAATAGAATTTTTTTTTGAACATTCAAAAATTACAGCTTTTGGGTTTAATAGTCTCATGAGAAAGTATTTAGAAAAGTCAAAATTATCCCTAAATATTTTCTTCATAAACAAATCCAAGAATATAAGAGATGGTACATGACCTAGAAAACACGAGATGTACATGTTTACCAAGAAATCAAATAATAACATGTAATGAAACAAAATAAAATTTGCAGCCTATGTGATCTAGGTAACAATTTGCTTACCATCTCAGCCGGTCAAAACTGGAATTGTCTGCATATTACAAAAAATATGAATGCATGCAATCCAAGATTATGTAAAAACCCTATATGTTGGATTATGTACCCAAATGTAATCATTTTTGTTGTAATAGTTAGACGGTTTATTTGTCTTTAAATAAATAATACATTATTTATTTATTTATTTATTTGATTAACGCACAAAGTTATTTAATTGAGCATGCATTGAACAACCATCAATCATTTTGTGACAATAAAAGTTGGTGTAGAGAGGTACATATATATACAACTTATTTTCGATCAAGATTAGTTAGTCCTAGACCCGTGAACGAAGGTTGGTACCTTTTGTTTAATAAGGTTATATGGTCGACTAATCCACCATTGGGGTGAACGGTTTTTCTTGACCGTTGTGTTTGAACTCCGGAGTCGTGACACAAGTGCACTTGATAGTGCATTGGACTTGACCATTGTGTAGAGTTTAATTCTATAGCTAGACCGTATGAAGAAATAAACTCCAAGTGATTACCATGTGGGGTTATCTAAATCCTGCATAGGATAGTTAACAATATTCATTGGCTCGAGGGTCTTTGACGTTCCTATTAGTGACATTAGAATTAATATGGTCAAATACCTAGTTATGTTGAGAGCTTAGAATAAACAAAGTAGTGACACGTGTTCGTGTTAGGAAACCATATTTGATAGGGTCAAAGAGTCACGCTTAAGTATTTTCTATTGAATAGTTTTAATATGATGTTGTATTTAGCTAAGCTAAATGACGTCCGATGGGGGGCAAAAAATCATTTTAGTCTGGCTCTAATTATCGAATGTCCGATGGTAAGTCTAAGGATGTAATTGCAAAAAACATTTAGCTTTTTAGATTTTATATAATTCAAGAGTGCAGTTGTCAGCCTTTAGTGGAGTGAATGAGGTTAATATTTGGACCATGTAGTCTAGGTCAGAATGATTGTGTCTA
Organism: Forsythia suspensa; assembly: GCA_023638005.1. Taxonomy (NCBI): domain Eukaryota; kingdom Viridiplantae; phylum Streptophyta; class Magnoliopsida; order Lamiales; family Oleaceae; genus Forsythia; species Forsythia suspensa. Next base: position 13,692,812 of record CM042667.1, read on the forward strand.
TTTTTTGGGGCTTCAATAGTATAGGTTCGATTGGGTCCCTTTGGTAGCTCCATAGATTAACAACGACTCAATTGCACAAGTAATTCAAGTTAAGGAGTTGCACAGTTGACAAGGTAAAACGGTTGACCATGTCATGAAAGAAGTTTTAATGTATTTAGAACTTCAAAATTCAAATTCTCAACTTAGTTGAAAGTCCTAATTTGTCTTTGAAATTGAGAGAAAAAAGAGAGAAAAAGGGTGAGATCTTAATTTCACTTTTTTTTTTTTAACAATCTTGTGTTCTACAATTACTGATGGTATGTTCTTGAATAGGATGCCCACACATTGGTGCAATATGGTCTTTGGAGAATACTTAAAAAGATCTAAGTATTGGAAATTTCAAAGAATCAATAGCCATAATCTATAGTCAAAACTAAATACCAAATAGAGATATTCCGCTTTGAACCCTATGTGATTAAAGAAAAATTAATCAATCTATCAACTATCTAGTTCATAGTTTATTAATTTTTTTTTTTTTTTACTATTTGTACTGAAACAAATATTTTTGGCATCACATACAACATCTTTTATAAATTTATTTTGAAAGTTTTAAACCCTAGATTAATTAAATTAATAGTAATTTTAATCTTAATTAAACTAGTAGTAGGAAGAACGCAGTCAGAACTGACGAGTGATAAAGATAACAGTTTTGACTCGTACAACAGTGTTCGTTTACCTAAACTTGTTAAGTACGAAATTTAAATAGTTAAATACTAATACACGATGTAACGTGGTAAACCCCAAAGGGAAACATCCAAGGGCCCCCATGCCATAGGTAAAAACAATCTACTAATAATCTTGTTCAAAAATACAATAGTATCGATTTTTGTAATTTTACAAAATTAACAAAATAACAATCAAAAGAAAACAGATCAACTCCCTTTGATACTTCTTCTTCTGACTTGTTGATGGAGTGGAATCAAACCCATCGGTCTTGACTTTATCACCACTTCCCTATTGTACTTGACCACAACCACAATTAAGAACTCCCATTCTTAACTTCACGCCAAGTAGCTAGAACAAGATATGGAATTGTTCGTGGAGCACCAATTTGTTTTTGATTCTTCAATGAGTTTGAAGAAAATATTTTTGCTTTGAAAGTTGAATCAATGAAGCTTGATGTCTTGTTTTCCTTCCATGGATTTCTGCGGTTTTTCTTGGAGAAAACAAGAGCAAAAATTATTTTTCAAAGCCTTGATTCCTTATTGATTTGTACCATGATTTTTCAAAGCCTTGATTCCTTATTGATTTGTACTCATACTTATAGTTAAAGTCGAAATCAAATTAGGAATTATTTTTCTAACCTAAAAAAATCTGTAACAAGAATGGTAAGACAATTAGTAGGATATAATATATAGAAAGATATTCTTAGATTTGTAAAAGGAAATAATTTAGAAAACAATTTCCTTCTTAAACAAATATAAGAGAATAAGAAAATATTCTTTAACCTACAAAATAAGTTGTTAATAATATTCACGTGATCAGAATATTTCGTGTATAGAAACAGAATAAAATCGCAACTTAAAAGATCTGAAAAAATAATCTACTTATCAACGCAGTCCGTTAGAACTGGTGTTATCCAGACGAGTCAAAAACAAAAACTTTAACCTACTCTTTTAACATTAAAAATCAATAATATTAATTAAGTGAGCCAATATAAAAAGATGAAACACATTTTTCCAACACATTTAAAGCATGTAATGATTAAAACAAGACCACATATTCAAAAGAGAGCATTGAGATCTTGTCTATCTACACCCCAGTAAGTAGCCAAATAAATAGGATATCAAATCAGTGAGACATTTTTCTTTCCCTTCCAATGAGCTTGCCAAGGTACATACTGCTTTGGCGCATAGATAAAAGTTAGTTCTGTTATGTTCACACCTGAGTCAGACCACATGCCAGAACGGTCACAGACTTGTGCGTGATTTGGAAGTCATGCCTTTACTCTTAATTTTTTTACCTCGATTCATGGACTTGAACGTTCATTTAATGTTATGCATGATACTTGATTTCTCCCTCTCAAATGTCGACCAATTGTCATATGTCCTCCTAACGTGTTCTTTGTTCTCACATGGAATTCCTGGATAAAAAATCCACGGAACTCACAAAGAACAAGATTAAAGAACAATATGGAAGCAAAATTTTGAATAAAGATGCCAAGATAAATAACCCACGTTCTGGAATAAAAAATATTTGATATTCAAAAATCACTTGTCGATGAGCTATTTTCACAGTCCACTAATCCTTCAGTTTACGTTGTTAATTCTACACATGCCAAGATAACATTAAAGAATAAAATTTTAAGTACAATTACCACGTTAGTGTGTGTGTGTGTGTGTGTGTGTGAATGGGAGAGAGGACATTGGAAACATGTTAATCATAGTCTATGCTTTTTTTCCAAGTAAACCCAACTTCATGAATTCTTTCCAAATTGTGTTTCAAACCAGTCAACATCTGAATTTTCTCTAAATAAATGTAATACGATGCATGCCGAGCTAGAATGATTATTTTAAATTTTTTTCCGTCACTTTTGGTCATTTTCTTCAAAACACAGGGCAATGCCTTTTAAGTACACGGAAGTGACTTTCACTCATCCATAGAGACAGGCATTTTCTCATTGACGGAAAGGTATTGCATCAAGAGAGGTAACCTCTGGCTTTGAACCATCATTAATAAAATACTATCAAATTCATTTGGCTAATCAGTGAACGTGATATCTTGAACTATTCAGCTGTTGAGTGTAAACCAAGACAATAGTACCGACACAATATCTTCCCTAACACTTTCGGTTCTCATGGTGTTGTTCATTTTAGCCTTGAATAGCACTTGGGTTTCATAAGTGTTTTACAGAATTCAAGCCTCAAAATTCTCATAGAAGCGGCCCCACTTCTCACTTATATAGGTAATCTCCTATTAAAAGTACTCCGCTCTACCCTAGTTGGTTTATACAAGCTATAGGAATCATTAAAAGAATAACTTAACCTATCACACTTTGTAGAAAGCACTTTTTGTATCATGAGAATGGGTAGGAGATAACTCCTAAGTGCTCACTTGAGTCTTTATAACTTAGTTGTCCCATTGAACCAAGATCTTGGGATATCCAGTCAGCAAGGTTGGGTTACCGTTATAAAGACCTTACGTAGTACAAGCTTTAGTTAAGCCCATTCCCTTTGATAAATAATGCATGTGATCTCTAGCTAAACCTTTTGTCGGCGGATTCGCAAGATTCTCTTTTGACTTTACATAGTCAATAGAGATTACACCATTAGAGATTAATTGTTTAATGGTATTGTGTCTTCGACGAATATGTCGAGACTTGCCATTATACATACTATTTTATGCCCTTTCAATAGCCGACTGACTATCACAATGTATAATTATTGCAGGCACCGGCTTAGGCCAACATAGAATGTCATCTAAAAAATTTCGAAGCCATTCTGCTTTTGCTTGAGCTTTATCTAAAGCTATAAATTTAGATTCCATCGCAGATCGAGCTATACATGTTTGTTTTGAGGACTTCCAAGACACGGCTGCATCACCAATGGTAAAAACATAACTACTTGTGGATTTAGAATCCTTCATGTCTGATATCCAGTTAGCATCACTGCATCACTGTATCCTTCTAATACAGCTGGATATCTGGTATAGTGTAATCCATCCTTTAAGATATGTCTTAGATATTCCCTATTCAATGACTTCAAATGGTCGTTGCTTGGATTACTTGTAAATCTGCTTAACTTATTAATTGCATAAGCAATATCAGGCTGGGTGCAGTTAGTAATGTACATTAAGCTGCCTATGATCTAATAATATTTTATTTGAGATACAGGAGTTCATGTATTCTTAGTCAAATGTAGATTTAGATCTACCGGTGTTTAAATTGGATTTTCATCATATGCGTTAAACTTTTTAAGTACCATCTTAACATAATGAGATTGTGAACAACATAAGTCCATCTGATGTCTTAGAAATTTCCATCCCTAATATGACATCAACTATACCTGTGTCTTTCATATTAAAATGTTTTGTTAACATTTTCTTAATAGCTATGATGACGTCATGATTGCCACCCATAATTAGCATGTCATCAACATTTAGTTGTACCATTACATATGTGTTTGGTGTGCTTTTGATATAAACACATTTATCACACTCGTTAATTTTATAACCATTTGACAACATTGTTTTGTCAAATTTCTCGTGCCATTGCTTAGGCGCCTGCTTTAGTCCATACAAAGACTTAACAAGTCTACACCTTTTTTTCTCTTATCCAAGAACAATAAACCCTTCATGTTGCTCATGTATATCTCTTCTTCCAACTCACCATTCAGAAATGTTGTTTTAACATCCATTTGATGGATCTCAAGATTATGCAATGCTGCGATTGCAATAAGAACTCTAATTGATATGATCCTTATAACTGGTGAGTATGTATCAAAGAAGTCAAGGCCTTCCTTTTGTTTGAACCATTTGGCTACTAACCTAGCCTTATACTTATCAATAGATAGTTTTAATTTTCTCTTGAAAATCCACTTGCAGCCTAAAGGTTTATTTATCGGTAGGAGATCAACCAATTCCCAAGTGTGATTTTGCATGATAAAGTCTATTTCACTCTTTATAGCCTCTTTCCAAAATAGAGCTTATGGAGTGGACATTGCTTCACTAAATGTCCTAGACTCATTTTCTAACAAATAAGTTAGAAAATCAGGACCGAAGGTTTTAGATGTTATGGCCCTCTTGCTACGTCTAGGTTCAACATCACTTTGATAATCATTATTTGTAGCATCATAAGTTCTTTTTTGCAAACTTACTTCTTTCTTGTCTTTACATATAAAGACATCTTAAAAAATGCAACATTCTTTGATTCAATGATCGTACTTTTATGTATATTAGAAATGTCTGATTTATGTACCAAGAACCAATATGCACTAATGTTGTTAGCATATCCAATAAATATACAATCAACTGTTTTAGCCCCGATTTTGACTTGTTTTGGCTTAGGTACTTTTACCTTAGCCAAGCATTCCCACACTTTAAAGTAATTGTACGAAGGCTTGTGACCTTTCCATAACTCATAAGGAGTTTTGTTTTTACTTTTGTGTGGAATTTTATTAAGAATGTGGTTTGTTGAAAGAATAGCTTCCTCCCACAAGTTCTGGGGATAATCCAGAGCTTATCAACATAGCATTCATCATCTCTTTAAGAGTTCGGTTCTTGTGTTCAGTGATGCCATTTGATTGAGGTGAATATGGAGCCGTTGTTTGATGAATAATGCCAGATTCTGAACAATATTTTTCAAATGGTGCTATATATTCTCCACCTCTATCACTATGAATAATTTTTATTTGTTTTCTAAGTTGATTTTCAACCTCATTCTTGTAGTGTTTAAGGGTAAAAATAGTGAAAACGATATTTTTATGAAGGTTTGATCCAACTAATGATCTACGTCCCCCATTACCAAGCTCTCCGTCACGAGTACGGTATTTCCACTATCTTGATTGACTTGTGGTGCAATCAAAACCCTTACAACATTTTCAATGTCTTAGAAACAAAGAGCACCGATCTTATACAATATTGAGCTTTCAGGGACCTCAATATGACCCAAAAATATGAAGAAGTAGATTTTAAATAATATTTCTCTCTTACTAAATGATATATACAAGTTTAGTACTAAGAAAGACTAACACTTCAATAAATAGCAATAAATCAAAAGCTCAAGTGTTGGAAAGAAACTTTGATGATGATGATGATTCAAAAGTTTGATTTGATCAATCATAGTTTTTCAATGAATGATTTTGAAGATGTAAATGCAATAAAGTTTGAATGATTTTTCTCAATATGATTCTCTCTTTTTATACTCTTGTAAGTGTAATCAATGATAATAAATGAAGGGCAATTTACAAATATCAATTTTCAGAGTTTTCTGCCCAAAGGGATGATAAAACGGTCCACCTACAACATGTCGGATCGTTTTGGTCTTCTGAAAATCAGAACGACCACTTTTTGGAAAAAGACGCGTTCAAACGGTTCATCAAAATGTCGATGACATGTTTCATCAAACGGATTTTTAATTTTTGAAAAGTTTTGAAAACTTAATTTATGACTTTGATAAAAACATTTTATGCAAGTGATATCAACATAGTTTTTGGGCATAAAATTGTTTTTGAGCTTTCATCCATTTAATGCTAAAGATCAAAGAATTAGTACATTTACATTTCATCTAGAAATCTAATCTTCTATCTTGAATTTCGAATTTTGAATTTCGAATTCTTGAACTCTTGTATTGAAAGTTTGACTTTGATCTTGACTTGTTTGAGAGTTCAATTTGTAATATGGTCTTGATCTTGACAATGATTGGTTTGAGCGCCTTGAATATTACTTGAAAACAGATCGTTAGTAAACAACATTAATTTGTTTGTTATGATCAAAACATTAAGGTTAAAGTTAACCATAAGACAACAATTTTTCCTTTTTGATTATGACAAACAATATAATGTGTAGTTGAGAATATAACAAATAATAAGATAAACGGTAGCGTATATATTCCCCTTTTTTTTTCAAGTAAACATAGTTTGATCAATTTATAGTATGCTATATTTTCCATTTAATTTATCACAATATTTATCAATTTGATTTCAATAGTTTTTTTCATCACATTTATTAATCACGACTTATTCGCCAATTTCATCACACATTACACATCCTACGTTTTCCCCCTTTTGGTATAAACAAAAAGACAAGATCAAAACATTAAAAAGATAGATATACATTCTCCCTAAATGAAACAAAAGATGCATTTCATTGATAAACTCAAATTTAAAGACAATCATAGTTAAAATAAACATAGGCATAATTAAGATTGGTTCCAAAAACACATAAACTAAAACTAGAGGCACTAGATCTCCGGCGGAGGAGGCGGAGGAAACACCGTGCCAATCCGAGAGTGAATTGCTTGTTGTGAAGCAAGCACTTGTTGGAGCAAAGATGTCAAACCATTTATCGAATGATGTAGGCCTTCAACCGAATGTTGTAGGCTAGCCGCTGTGTTTTGTAAGCCATCCACCGTAGTAGTGAGCAAGTCAATCCGGCTATTAAGGAGATTATAATGGCCCTCAGTGAAGAAGAAGCCGGAGGTGGAAGATGATGGCATATGTGAGCTTGGTATATCACGAGGATGAGATGGTGGATGAGCATCTTCTTCATCATCGGCTTCGTCCATTTCTTCACCGTCCTCAAATGGTAAGGTAGAAGGTCCCAACTCGGCATCAAAGCCTTTTGTTTTCGCCACCCATTGCCCATCTTCTTTCATAATTTTCATGCACTTAAGGGTATGAATATTGAAGTGTCGATGGGTTTTAGATTAAGTACGACCTCATCATGGAAGAAAATTTTGAAGTGACGAAAGATTTTGGTAAGAATCATATCGTATGGTAAAGCTGTAACCCTATAGGCACGGCAAATTGTGTTCATATGGTTTAACATAATGAACGGAAAATCAATTTGGCACCCAACTAATAATGAGTCAAAAAGGAAGATGTCGAAATGATTGACTTCATCTAAATGACCTTTCCTAGGAACGATAATATGGGCAATGATGTTATGCAAGACTCGACAAGACAATGTGAGTTGATTTGAACTGAGTCTTACGGGAGTCTCAAAAGGTTTGCCGGTGACTCGACTACAAGCTTTGACGGGATTATACCCTTCGAAATGGGGAGCTATTTTTTGACTATATAAACGGGTTTCACAATCCTCAAGTCCGAGGATGGAACGAATAAGAGTTGGAGTAATTTTCATCCGTTTGTTTTTTACCATGCAAGAAATGCCCGACCCCAGAGAATAAACCATACATTGGTAGAACTCTTTCATGAGATTTGGGTAAACTTTTTCATCAAGAGTGACAATGGAAACCCAACCCATGGAAACAAAGTAATATTCGATATGAAATGAAGGGGCATCAAAAGTAAAAGAGGCGAGAACGACGTTTTTACCATTGAGAATGGGGCATTTGTTAACACGATTTTCCAATGGAGCCTCGTTGTCGAAAGATGGTGTTGGTAGCCTTTCCCTCCTTTCACGTTTGCTTGCCATTTTTACCCGGGGCATTTTGATAAAACTGGATTATGATATCTAGGGTTTCGGAAGTTCAATTGAGAATTGAAATTTATCATTTGGTGGTTAAAAATTGGGAATTTTTTAGATTTGAGAATGGGAATGAGATGTGTTTTTTATTTTGCGTGTAAATTTTGAAGATTTGGAGATGATTTGATGAATGAAGAACAATTGGGGAAGAAGAAATCGAACTTGCATGAAATGGGAAATGAGGAATTTGAAAAATTTAGACTTTAAAAACTAGAATTTCGTTGAAACAGTCGACCGTTTCAGCAATCCAATCGACTGGATAAACTTGTTATTTCAAAAATAAATTCTCTGGATAGATAGATGATGACACGGTTGACCGCTTTAGGTTAAATGGTCGTCCATTTGGTTTAAACGGTCAATCGTAAAAATGCGACATTTGGACCAAAATTTCCTGGACAGACGGACGAGGTGAAGGTCTTCCATTTTAAATTAAACGATCGTCCGTTTGGTTAAATGGTTGTCCGCTAAAGTCTGTTAATTTTTACAAAAACTCCCTGGTCAAGACGGACAAGAAAACAGGTCATCCGTTGGTCAACTTATTGGGCTGTTTTGATGAAATTTCAAAAAATTTATGGATTGGTCTTTTGTCATAGGTTTTTATACAACCTTTATCATATGAATTTCAATTGATTATCATAAGGACTAGTATTCATTAAGTTTTAGCTACATATTTCACATTCATCAATTATGCCTAAATTTCTTCAAATATACGAGAATCTTTCAAGTGCTAAAGGTTTTGTGAGAATATCGGCCAATTCCTTTTCCATATTTACAAACTCTAAAGTTATATCTCCCTTTTGTGCATGATCTCGAAAGAAATGATGCCTAATCTCAATGTGTTTGGTTCGAGAATGCAAAACGGGATTTTTAGACAAATTTATAGCACTAGTGTTATCACATATGATAGATACATTTTCAAATAATAGGTGATAATCACTTAGAGTTTGCTTCATCCATAGGATTTGAGCACAACAACTAGTGGCCGATATATATTCGGCTTCGACGGTAGATAAAGTAACGAAATTTTATTTCTTACTAAACCATGATACTAGAGAAAAGCTTAGAAAATGACAAGTTCCACTAGTACTTTTACGGTCAATTGTGCAACTGTCCCAATCGGCATCCAAATAGCTAAGTAAATCAATGAGTATATTTAGGATACTAAAGACCTAAGGATCTAGTGCTACTAAGATACCTAAAAATGCGCTTTACGGCAATAAGATGTGAATTCTTAAGATTAGATTGATATCTTGCACATAAACACACACTAAACATAATATCGGGCCTACTTGCAGTTAAATAGAGAAGAGATCCGATCATAAGAAAAATGAGAATTAACAACTATTTTTTTAATGACCAAATAAATATGGTCGTTACAAATGTTTATCAACGACCAGAATAAATGTTTAATCGTAAATAGTGTCACAAACTATTATATTTTGGGCTAGTTGGAGATGAACTTTAACTACCATGATATTAGTTGTAAATTTTTTATGTTCAACGACCAATTTAAAAAGCTGGTCGTTGGATGTGTGGCGCCAAAATATTGAAACCAGTCAAAACAACCAATGACTAAAACAATATATTTGACGATCGAATAATTGGTTGTATTTAGAATAAATTAACGACCATCTTATTTCAGTCGTTGAAATTGATAAAAAATTACAACCAATATTAGATGGTTGTTAAAAAGAATATGTGTCAATCATATTAGATGGTCGTTAAAAATATTATTCACGATGAATAAATTTGGTCATTAAAAACCATTTTCAACAACTAAATAACATGCTTGGTTGTTGACAATTAATCATATACAATCAAATTTTGAGTTAGCTAGAAATATGTTGTAACGACCAAAGTATTAGTTGGTAATCCTATATTTCTTGTAGTGGCCAGAATGAGAATTAACAACTAATGTTTTGATGACCAAATAAATATGATCGTTACAAAATGTTTATCAATGACCAAAATAAATCTTTAGTCTTAAATAGTGAGTCACAAACAATTGTATATTAACAACCACGACATTAGTTGTAAATGTTTTATGTTCTACGACCAAGTTAAAGCTGGTCGTTGTATGTGTGTTGCCAAAATAATCAACGACTAAACAATATATGTGACGACCGAATAATTGGTTGTAGTTAGAATAAATGAACGACTTTCTTATTTTAGTCGTTAAAAGTGATAAAAAATTACAATCAATATTTTGTCTTTAAAAGGAATATTTGCCAACCATATTAGATGGTCGTTAAAAAAATACTATTCACAACCAATAAATTTGGTCATTTAAAATCGTTTTTAACAACTAATAATATGCTTGGTTGTTGACAATAAATCATATACAATCGAATTTTGAGTTAGTTAAATAGTGTGTATTTAGATTTAAGCATAACATGGATTCAGCATTAATTTGAAACAAATGCACTGATCATTAATTTTTTTTATTCTTTCTTTTATACAATATAAGTGGGTGTTTATATATATATTGGCAATTAAGTGCGTGTCAACCATGTGTAAATCTATATATGGTTCATGTGTGTGTTTATATATATAAACACACACGTACACACATATATAAATATAAAATCTTTATATAATACCAAAATCTTGCAGCCCCGATTGAGCACAATCATCAATCTATATGATAATTTCACAAATCTCCAATACCACAAAATCTTTCCATATTACATTGGAAAACCTAAGTTCACAAATCTCATTATTTTCCTTTGCTCTAAAATAAGAAAAATCAACCTCATATTTTTCTCCTACTCTTCAATTGTTGTGGATAGCCATTGGAGCTTGTATTCTCTGTTCAAGTCATGTAAGAATTCTTGTATTAAATGATTACTTTTTTTCTTTCTCATATTTTTGTTTACCTTTGTGATTGGCAGATTTGTAGAGCTATTTTTAAATTAGTAAGTTGTGTGTTTATTCTTTATGTAGTGGTTAATATGAATTAATTTTTACTCTTTCATTCGTTTTGTTATTTTTCTTTCATAGGTCAATCGATAAGGGTTGGACATTGCAGACTAATAGGGGTTCAAGATCTTCGTTCTCGGTCGAAATCTGTGCAGACATTTTTAAATCGCATTCTTGAAGAGTTTCTTTGGTGGCCTATTCAACATGATGCGTCTCCGTCTAATGGTTCAAATGGTGATGCTTTTATTGTAATTTAATGACAAAATAATTAATACAACGACAAATCAAGCCGTTGTTGAAATAAAAATTGATTGTCACTATTAAATATTAACGACCATTTATTTTGTTATTGAAATGAAAGGCAACTAAAATTTGGTTGTTTTTATTGTATTTTAACGACAAAAATATTTGATACAACAACCAAACAAGTGGTTGGGAAATAAAAATCGGTTGTCACTATTAAATATTAACGACCATTTACTTTGTTGTTGAAATGAAAGACAACTAAAATTTGGTTCCTTTTATTATATTTTAACTAAAAAAATATTTAATACAACAACCAAAAAGTGGTAGGGATAAAAAGAATCGATTGTCAATACAAACTTTTTACGACCAGTTATTTAGTTGCTGAAACATTACATTTAACAACCAAACCTTTTGTAGTCGTTGAATACATTCGCCAACACCTCTTTGCCAACCAACGAACGACCAACTGATTTTGGTTGTTGAATGTAATCAACAACCAAAAATGTATATTTTACGACCATTTTTATGGTGATTGAACGTGATATTTCTTGTGATGTACCTCGATATTTGGTTGTGTCTACGGGAGTACCTTGATTGTATATGTCTAATTTGATCAATGAGCTCATTAGGGTATTCATTGGTTTCAATTCTCCATTTCAAACTTCTTGAACATATCCATGATATACTTGGTTTGACTAATGAATATTCCATCATTAGTTTGTTTGATTTGGAGTCTAAGAAATAACTTGAGTTCTTCCATCATACTCATCTCAAATTTCACTACAACAAAATCTCTATATCGCGACAAGATATTTTGCGACATACATATATTTGTTGCAATAAGTAATTAAGCGCGACACTTATTTAAAGTTTGTCGTAAAAATTTTGGTGGAAAAATAAGTACCAAAAAAATATAAGGCGACAAAAAAAGTTGTTGCAAAATGTCGAAATGCCCTACAAGTAATAAGGATTGTCGTCAAAAACATGATGAGAAGCTTGGCACCAAAATATATTTGGTGGAAAACTTATGGCGATAAATTTTTATTTCTTGCAACAAAGTTTTATGTGATGCAATAGGTATACTTTTTGTGACAAGTTATATTTGTTGCTAGAAATTCTAGGATAGAGAAAAAAAATTGTGACACCTTTATTTGTCATTGCTCTAGCTTGTAGGGATGGTGGAAAACAAATTGTGACATCCACATTTGTCGCCTATTAGTCTTTCTTATGAACAACATTTGTCACAAGTTTATTCTACTATTATTTATAAATAAATATTTTAAATTAATTAACAAATATATAGTAAATTATTAATTAGTATGCACAAACATGAAATTGTAATTGAATTTTTTGGAACTACTCAAATGGATTAAATTATGACCGGTTTTTGAATAATTTTTATTATAATTTATTTATTAAATTTGAAATTACCAAGATGATATTTATGTTGATTCAAATTATAAATTATTATTCTTATATTAAACAATATTATGTCATTTATAAATATAATTTAAATTTTTTAAGACAACCCTTTTAACTCACAATTTCACATTGTTTTATTACCACATTCATATCCTCATTTAAAAAAGAAGGCCAAGAGCTAATGACTGAACAATGTAGAATACAGAAAATTGGCAATATTTACAGACTGTCAAACCTCATTTGAATTTTCACAATCTGAATTTTGCTCTCTTTTTTTTATGTTTTTAACTTTCTGTCATCTTCCATGCTCACAACAGAAGAATCCATAATTGCCCAGAAGCCCACTACCATAAAAATAGACACAGAGAAAGTCACACACAGACGATTGAAAATGACGCAAAAAGGAAATACTTTCAAAGGCCACCAGAAAAAAAAAATCCATCCCTCCAAATCACAATGGCAACCCTTCTGAAACTAGAAAGAGCAAAATAGTGGGAACTCACCATCAAAATGGTGGCGCCAATTCAAAGTCCCAACCAAACGCTACCACCACCAATATATCTGCCTTTACCCAGGCTGCCACTGCTAAACACCACCAAGCTTGGCGGCGAGACGGTGGGCGAGGGATCGATATTTGACTTTCTTCTTCAGTTCTTTGCTTCTTCTTTTTCTTTTGGGATTGGGAATTTGGGAGGTTAATTTAGGGAATGTCTAGGTTTTTTAAAGAATTGATTTTTTTTTTACGTCAAATTTTGCATTTTGAGATTAACAAATATATATATGATAAACAACAAAAAGAAAATAAAATATTAGGATTTGATTGAACATACATGGATCGTCAATTTGTATATCAAACAATCTTTTGATAAACAAAAAAAATAAATAAATAAGAAAGAATCAACATGAAATCAAGAAGTGAAAATATATTAGATTAACAAACCAAAAAGAAAATTAAAAATAAATAAATAATTAGGTTGGAGATTGAATGAGCATAAACTAAGCTGTAGAGAAATAAAAAATGAAGAGGTAGAATAAAAAATAGAATATTTTCAAAAGATCAAGGAAAGAAGTTAAAAAAAAAAAAAAGTGAAACAACAATTTTCCCTCCAAATAGTGGCAAATACATGAGCCAAAAATAAAAAAAAAAAAACGTGTAGGATAAGTAAAGGGGAAAAAAAGAGGAAAACAATAATTTTCTCCAAACACATAAGCTATATATATATATATATATATATATATATATATATATATATATATATATATATATATATATATATATATATATATTCATCAATATTATAAACGTTTAGCTGTGCATAAAATTTAAGAAATATATGATTATATAAATTACACTTGATTAAATTGTCTAAAATTGGATTGTAAATATTATATTGTTATTTATTTATTACAACTACATATTTAATTACAAAAATATAGTAACAATTAATTTCAGAAAAATATTAAAAAAATGCTAATCACTTTAAAGTTTTGGGTTAATTTCACTAACGGTCACTAAAGTTACCTTAGATTTTCAAAACGGTCACTAAAGTTCAAAAGTTGCTAGCGATAGTCACTAAAATATATAATCCTTTCTCAAACAATCATTCTCTTAAGTTTCCAATTTGAAATAGTGATGTGGCATACAATAGACCTTTATTTATTGCATGATAGTCCATGTACTTTATATAATATTAACTTTAGTCCCTATATTTTTAATTATCTTTCAGTTAAGTCCTTCAAAAATTGCATCTTAGTTCCTTAATCTTTTACATTTGTAACACTTTGGTCTCCAAAATTTCAATTATCTTTCAGTTAAGTCCACAAAAAATTTCATCTTAGGTCCTTTAACTTTTTACATCTTCAAACTTTGATCCCCAAATTCTTGATTTTAGTAGCTAAAATAAGTACAATTTTAACGGTCAAAATAAGTGCACTTTCAATTAAATCTTTGACTTTACACTCGAATTTTCACTTAAACAAACAAAATAACATAATTAAAAAATAAACTACTTGATAGAACTCACAAATGTCCACTTTTAGTGGTCAAAATATGTGTAAAACTCGCACTTATCACTTAGAGTTGACAAAAATAGATAAAAATATAATTCATTGATAACTCCAAGTGATATGTGTGGGTTTTACACTTATTTTGACCACTCAAAAGTGGACATTTGTGTGTTTTGTCAAGTAGTTTATTATTTAATTATGTTATTTGGTTCATTTAGGTGAAAACCCGAGTGTAAAGTCAAGAATTTAACTAAAAGTGTACTTATTTTGACCACTAAAAGTGTACTTATTTTGGCCACTAAAATCAAGGATTTGAGAACTAAACTTTGAAGATGTAAAAAGTTGAAGGACCTAAGATGCAATTTATGGAGGACTTAACTAAAAGATAATTAAAATTTTGGGGACCAAAATGTAAAGATATAAAAATATTAAGGACCTAAAATGCAATTTATAGAGGATGTAACTGAAAGATAATTAAAAATATAGGTACTAAAAGTAAATATTATATCAAGTACATGGACCATCATGCAATAAAGAACGATCTATTGTATGCCACATCATCATGCCACATCACCATTTCAAGTTGAAAATTTAAGGGATTGACCGTTTAAGAAATGATTATATACTTTAGTGACCAGCGCTGCAACTTTTGAACTTCAGTGACCATTTTAAAATTTTAAGATAACTTCAGTGACTGTTAGTGAAATTAACTCTTAAAGTTTTAGATTTGATGTTTAATATAATTATACTTTTAACTTAATTATTTTTTGGAAAAAATAAAAATTTATTTAATAAAATATTTA
Source organism: Forsythia suspensa (assembly GCA_023638005.1). NCBI lineage: Eukaryota > Viridiplantae > Streptophyta > Magnoliopsida > Lamiales > Oleaceae > Forsythia > Forsythia suspensa. Next base: position 13,708,393 of record CM042667.1, read on the forward strand.
TAAAATGTCGAAAAAAATCTATGGAAAATTGGTGCAAATGGTCCCTAACATTTGCTCTCAGTGTGAAAATGGTCCATAACCTTTGTTTTTGGGCACAACAATCCATAACCTATGTGTTTTGATGCGCAATCGGTCCTTATTTGATAAAAAAGATAAATATACCCTTAGTTTTAATAAAATAAAATTACAATTAGATTTTTAATTTTTGCAAAGTGTGCAAATAAGTCTGGTACTATAGTCGTGTCAATTAAATTTTTCATAAAAGAAATATTTAAAATTATTGCACTTTATGTATGTGTAATTGCTATGTGATGTGAAAAAATTGAATAAAAATCGAAGTTAAATAAATAACAAAATGACGTATATAATTTATGACATTGAACCAATCTTATTATATATTTTTTAACATAAAAAATACTAATAAAAATTAATTTACACAAGATTGTTCTTTATTTTTGAACGATACCAAAACAATAAATTAAAATATGAAGAATACAATTTGAGCTATAATATTTGTAGTTAATAAACAAATAACTCAATTGTTGTAACGATAAAATTAAAGTTTAAATTTTAAATAATATTGATTACTTAATAATAAAAAATTAATTTTAATTAACACGTTTGTCAATAATTATGAACTTAAATTTTAATTACTTTATAATAGTTCGTAAAAAAGAGCTACAAAAGAGCTATAGCGAACGTGAGTGGACAAAAGAGCTACCGCATCAGATCATATTTTTCTATGCATGAACTATAGCAAATGTGGGTGGACAACTAAAGAAGCAGAGTCCCATTATGTAAGTAGTTTTATTTATTGCAATGGTATAATATATATTTCAAAATTCATATCTTTTATTTATAATTTACATGGATCTACATAATCAAATGCTCAGATCTTCAGGTTTTTTAGCTTCAATTTGTCTTTTAGTTTTGATGGGTTAAAGTCTTGTATAGGTTTGGGCATAAATCAATCATGTTTCTTCTCCTTCCTCACATATCTATTCATATTCAATTATTTCGGATTTTTGTATATATTCAATATTGCATAGATTTATTGTTTTGCTTAATTTACATACAAAGTTGGTTCATTTGACTAGAAGATGTTACTAAGTAGTTGGTATACTAATTTATTTATTTTTTCACCTGGTGATTGGAAATAATTCTAAAAATAATTTACCTGTTGATTAAGTGATAGTTTTGTGGCTAATCCAACAGACCTTGTGAAATTTTGACTCCAAGCAGAGGGAAAATCATAGGTACAATCCATCATAAAGTATTTGTTTTGAGAAAAATTTGGCAAAAACACAGTTTGCATATATTTTTCTAATATCATTACATTTTTTTATATCATTTTCATTGCCTTTTCTACTCATGTTAATTTTTTGTTGTATTTAGGTTGACTATTATAATTTGTTTCATGAGTTTTATATATTCGTGAAAGGAATGTGGTAGTTAACTAATGGCTCTAAACCAAATGTGTTGTAAAGAATCTAACCTAAGAATATCCGTTTTATTAGCTTATTTTCTTTAAGTGAATACATTAATATATACGATGGATAGGAGTTGGATGCGACTTCGTAATAGTAAAGATGATAATGCCATTGGTAAGTAAAATATATTTTTATATTTTTTTGTTTATATATTTTTTATTACGAAACGTCTTTCTATTTTGTCTTTTAATGATTATTTACATATGTTCAATTCCAGCACAGATGATGCATCTATTAAGTCGATAAGAGATTGATGATTACTGTGGCACTATCTTCACAAGCTTTAGTATTACAATTTTAAGACAATAATATTATTTATATTTGATTAATTGTACAAACTTTAATGCTGTAAGTTACATTTTTCAAATAAATGTGTATCTTTGTAACAATTCTACTGCGGTGCAAGAAATTGAAAATTTATTATTGTTGAAAGTATTATGCAATGAAAATTCATATTGTCACAAAATAATATTTACATGTTGTAAAATAGAATACGCGATATAGAATGTTGTACAAATGTTGACGCGAATGTGTTATAAAATAAATTCAACTACAAATACAAATTGTCACATAAAAATATTCATTGTCACAAAATAATATTTGCAAAAATTTTTTAATGTATACGCGATATAAAAAAAAAATTACAAAATAAATTGCACAACAATTATAGAATGTTGTACAAATGTTGACGCGAATGTGTTATAAAATAAATTCAACTACAAATACAAATTGTCACATAAAAAATATTCATTGTCACAAAATAATATTTGCAACAATTTTATTTGTTGTAAAATAGAATATACGACATACATTAGTACATATAAACTAAATTGTGCAACAACTATACATCGATAGGTGACAAACTCTGTGTTGCAGAATATATTCAACTTCAAACACAACCTATCATATAAACGAATATTCATTGTCACCAAATAATATTTGTAACAATTTTATATGTTGTAAATTATAAGACGCGACCTATATAAATAGTCACCACATAAATTAGACAACAACTATATATCGTTGCACAAATGATGATGCGACAAACTCTCTATGTTGTTGAATGAATTTAACTACACAAATAACTTGTTACATAATAAATTATACTACAAACATTGAATATCTTATAATATATTCTGCAAGGAAGCAATCTCATTGTAAAATAAATTACACAACAAACATGACCTATTATAAAATGTATATTGCTACAAGCATGTTTTGTTACAAAATAGAATAGGTAACAAGCATTATACTTTTAAAATAGTTTTTGCAACAAACAATTCTCCTCGTAAATTGTGTTTTGGAACAAATGTTGCGACAAATTGACTTGTTGCCCTTTTAATTTTTTTTGCGACATCTATGTATTGCAACAACATTATGGCGACAAATATGTTGTTGCTATTTCATACTTTCCGTGACAAATAAAAAATGTTGCAATTTTGCTTATGCGACGAGTGACTGATAGTTGTCGCATAATACATTCTGTGGCGCTTATAGCGCGACAATGCCCGCAACAAACAACTTGTTATCGTTAAATTAATTTTGTGACAAAATCTCTATTTAAGCGACAACATTTTTTTTGTCGCAAAATGGGTATTTTTTGTAGTGTTTTTTGCTTATATACTTAGAAAATTCTTCACATAATGAAATGTTAGTGGCACAAAAATAATATCATCAACATAAATTTGAACAACAATCTTATCATCTTTTTTTATTTTTATAAAGAGTGTAGTATCTGCTTTACCCATTTAAAAACCATTTGATAAAAGAAATTTGTTTAATCTTTCATACCAAGCTCTAGGAGCTTGCTTTAATCCATAAAGAACTTTTCTAAGTTCGAAAATTTTGTCCAGATATTTATGATTTTTGAAACCAGGAAGTTACTCAAAATATACTTCTTCTTGAATAACACCATTTAAAAATGCACTTTTGACATCTATTTAAAAAAGAGTGAAATTTTTGTGACAAGCAAAAGCAAGAAGCATACAAATTGATTCTAATTTAGCAACCGGTGCAAAGATTTCTTCAAAATCTATTCCTTCCTCTTGATTGTAACCTTGAGCCACTAATCTAGCTTTGTTACGCACAATTATGCCATTTTCATTTCGTTTATTTTGAAAACCCTATTTTAAACCAATAACGGTTTGAAAATTTGGTCTAACAACTAAATCCCAACATGATTTCTTTTGAATTGATTTAGTTCATCTTGCATAACTAGAATCCAAAATTCATCAAACTCGGCTTCTTTGAAATTCTTTAGTTCAATTTGTGAAAGAAATGCACAATTGTTAAAAAAGTTTCTAGTAGAAGTTCTAGTAATTACTCATTTGAATGGATCACCAATGATGATATCTTTTGGATGAGAAGGGATAAATCTCCATTCTTTAGGTTAAGATGAAGGATTTTGTTATTCATGAGATTCTACTCCATTTTGTTGCATGGTTGTTTCCTCCTGATGTTGATTTTTAACATTGTTGGGATTCTCATTGTTTTGATTTTGAATACTTAATTGTTCAAACGGAATTTCCAAATCTCCATCATCATCAACATTTTTCTCATGTTCAAAGGAGTTAGTTTCATTAAATACAATATGCATGGATTCTTCAACTACCAAGGTTTTTTGTTAAAAACTCTATAAGCCTTGCTAGTAGATGAATATACATATTAAAATTCCAATATCGAATTTTGAATCAAATTTTCCAATTTTTTTTTGTATTTAGTATAAAGCATTTACAACAAAAAAAACTTTAAATTATCATATATTGGGAACTCTATTTTTCCAAAGCTCATATCGAGTTTTAGTTTCCTTTCGAGTCACTAAAACTCTATTCAAAATGTAGAATGAAGTATTAATAGCTTCGGCCCAAAAATACTTTGGTAATTAAGTTATTTTCATTTAACATAGTCCGAGCCATTTCTTGCAATGTACGATTCTTCCTTTCTACTACATCATTTTGTTGAAGAGTTTTAGGAGCCGAAAAATTATGTTCATATCCATTTAATTTAAAAAACTCATCAAATGCAATATTTTCAAATTCTCCATCATAATCACTCCTAATTGTGGTAATGGTGTATCTTTTTTCGTTTTGAATCTTTTTGCAAAAGTGTTTGAAATGCATTTAAAGCCTCATCTTTTAGATTTAAAAATATGACCCAAGTAAATCTTGCAAAATCATCAACAATAACAAAAGTATAATGTTTACCACTTAAACTTACGGTTCTAGAATGTCCAAATAAATCTTTGTGGAGAAGTTGTAAAGGTCTTGTAGTAAAAGAATGTTGTTTAAATTTAAAAGAACTCTTTATTTGTTTTCTAAATTGACAAGCATCACAAATTTTATCTTTCTGAAATTTTATTTTTGGCAAACCTTTTACAAATCAATTTTTAGAGATTTTGGAAAGTAAGTCTATGCTAACATGACCTAATCTTCTATGCTATAGCCAAGAGTCATCTTTTATACTTGATAGCATTTTATCTCTCTTTCAAGCTCAAATTCGATGCTTATGATGTAAACTTCCTTAATTTGGCTCCCTATGAACATTACTTTCTTAGATATAACATCTTCAATGAGACATTTGGAAGAATCAAATTTAATGAGATAACATTTATCACATAATTAACTTATACTAAGCAAGTTATGTTTGAGATTATCAACTAATAAAATATTTTCAATAGAGGAGATAAATGATTATCGGTATTTTCAATGCCTATAATTTTTTCTTTAGCATTATCTCCAAAAGTGACATGACCTCCATCTTTTCATTTAAAGCTAGATAGCAATGTTCAATCACCAGTCATGTGCTTTGAGCAACCACTATCCAAGAACCAATTGCTCTTCATTTTCCTTGGTACCTACAAAAATTATTTCAATTTTTTATTTTTGGTGCCCACATAACTTTGAGTCCTTGATAGTTAGTGTTTGTGGATTCCTTTACCCACTTATATTTGTTTTCAAAGTATAGCCTCTTGTTGATTAGGCAATTAAATACAACATGACCAAATTTCTTACAAAAGCTACATGTCACATTTTGTTGAGAGGAATTTGATGATTTGATAAATATATTTTCAAGAAATTTTTGTTTCAAGAATGGTTTGTATCCAATACATCCTTTATCAAAAACATATTTTTGTTTACCAAGCATTAATTCAATTTTTTTTTTCTTGGGTAAATTTGTGAACAATGTTTGTCAAGTCTACAACTTTTTCTTTCAAGGAAAGATTTTCTTTAATTAAAGATTTTTTATTATCCTTTTCTTTTTTAAAATCTTTTTGTGCTACAAAAAATTTCTTAACTACATTTTTCAATAAGGAGTGTTTATTATTAAGAGTATAGTATTTTGTAACAAGTTTTTCAAATTCTTTAAGGATTTCATCATAAGAGGTAGATAAATAATTATATGAATCATTGTTATTTACAAATACCTCATCTTCAATAGCCATGAAGTACATGTTGGCAATTTCTTCTTGACTTTCATCTTCTTCATGGTCTTCTTCATTACTATCATCCCAAGTTGCTTGAAGTGCTTTCTTCTGGTGAATTTCTTCTTGTTTGGACATTCAGTTCTTTTGTGACCGGGTTTGTCACAATCATAGCAAACGATTTTCTTACTTTTCTCTTCATCTTTTTTTTTTTTTTTGAATCTCCAATTATTTCAAAAATCTCTCTATTTCATGATAAGAAGAACTAGATCATCAAGTTCTTCATCACTCATGTTCATAGTTAGAGATGAAAAAAATATTTGATCTGCCCCAAATTCGATGGATACCCAATCCGAATGGAGCGAAAAATACCTAATCCGCGGATCGATCGGCAGAGATCGGGATATCGTGATCCACCGCGGATCTCAGGACGGATCGGATCGGGACTGTCCCGATCCGACCCACCCCGTATTTAAAAAAAAAGATTAAATTATTACAAAATAAAAAAATTTGGGGCAAGGGCTGCAATTACAATTTCAAATTTATTAATTCCTAATTTGTTATAATTAAACCTAGGTGAATTCCCGTTTTCAAAATTTCACTTGCTTTTGTCAAATTGAACATTTATTTCCTGATTTCCAGTTCTCCACAACTCCACCGGCTGCCGCTGCTTCGCTCATCGACTGCTTCGCCACTTCGCCGGTGCCCCTCGCTTATTTTTCATCAACAATCTTTAGTGTTAGTTTTCTAATTTTTTCAGTTTTGATGAATGTTTTCTGATTTTTCAGTTTTGTTCATGACAATTTCTTCATTTCTCATGCGAACTTTTATTTAAATGAATTTCCTAATTGCTGGATTATGAAGTCTTCTTACTTATTTGAATCTGTTACTAATTACAAAATTAGAAATTATTTTAGACCTAGTTCTATGACTAAAGGTTAAACATTTTCTATTGAGAGGCTGTATCCAAACAAATTTATGCAGTGTGAGTGTATCAGTGTATGACCCTGTTGTTTTCCGAGATGATAAACAATTTGTTTGTTTTTTTTATTTTGTATTTTGGAGTATTCAATTGTTAATTAAGTAATTGATGTTATTTGTTTCTTTTGGACATTTAATTAAGTAGTTAATGTATTTTAGAATGTTGTCTAAATAGTATAGTAGTAAAACTTGTTTCAATATATTTTAAATTTTTTGAATGCCCAAAAAAAAATCAGTATACGGATCAGGGCTCTAATCCGCCCCGATCCGCCCAAAAAAATAGCAGATCGCGGGAAAGATTTGGATCTCCTACAATTATTGCGAGGAAAATTTGGATCAGGCCGATCCGCCCCATTGCCATCACTATTCATAGTTGTGGAACCTTCATCATTTGTTGATTTTAAGGCAATTTGTCGCTTTGGAGGCTCCTTAATCTATTCTTTGCTCTTTCTTGTCTTCTCTTTGTTTCAGCATTGTTTAGCTCATAAGTCATCAATTTTCCATAGAGCTCTTCCAATGAATATGTGTTGACATCTTTTGTATTTTCAATCAACATCCTCAAGGAATTCCAATCTTTTGAAAGAGACCTAAGCATTTTACTTACAAGTTCACCATTAGTAAATTTTTGATCAAAGTCCTTAAGGCCATTAATAATATCTGTGAAACCAGTAATCATATCTAATATAGGTTCATTTTGCTTCATGAAGAAATTTTCAAAATCTTTTGTTAAAAGATTTATCTTAGTTTCTTTTGCTTTGTTAGTACCTAAGTGAGTGATTTCTAAAGCATGTCAAATATCAAAAGATGAATCACGTGTGCTAATCCGATTGAATTCATTTTTATCTAAAGCACAATAAAGAAAATTTTTGGCTCTAGCATTTAGAGATAATTTTCTTTTGTCTTTTTCATCATATTCCTCTATAGGTTTTGGAATGGTTTGGTCCGATTTATCATCAATTTTAATAATTTTTTGTTGGCACATAAGGACCAAATTCAATGACTTCCCAAATGTTATAATCTATTGATTGTATATATATCATCATTCTAGTTTTTCAATAATTATAGTAGGTGCCATTAAAGAATGGAGGACGATTTGTAGAATGTCCATCAAGACTTTGAATGTTATGGTTAGTTATTACTCAAGATTGCAAAATCTTACTTTTTAAAAATGTGATAACCCAAGAACAACTAACCAATATAGGGGTGAATTGATTTTTACAAACTTTTTCGTAAAACAATCTCAAAATAAGAAACTTAAGAGATGTAAATCAAACATGTAAAATTATAAGCATAATATAAGTAAATAAAATAGTAGAGAGAGTGCAAACGATATTTTTATAAAGGTTCGATCCAACCAATTATCTACGTCCTCCGTTATCAAGCTCTCCGTCACGAGCACGACATTTCTACTATCTTGATTGATTTATGGTGCAATCAAAATTGTTACAATGTTTTCGGTGACTTAGAAACAATGAGCACCAATCCTTATACAATATTGAGCTTTAAGGGACCACAATATGATCCAAAAATATGAAGAAGTAGATTTGAGATAGTATTTCTCTCTTACTAAATGATAGATATAAGTTTAGTACTAAAAGAGACTAACACTTCAATAAATAGCAAAAAATGAAAAGCTCAAGTGTTAGAAAAAAACTTTGATGATGATGATGATGATGATGATGATGATTCAAAGTTTGATTTGATCAATCAAAGTTTTTCAATGAATGATTTTGAAGATGTAAGTGCAATAAAGTTTGAATAATTTTTTTCAATATGATTCTCTCTTTTTATGCTCTTGTAAGTGTATTTGATGATATTAAATGAAGTGCAATTTATAGAGATCAATTTTCAAAGTTTTTGCCCAAATGGATGATCAAACAGTTGACCTACAACATGTCGAATGACCAAAAATAGCTGTTGGAATAGTAAAAATCAGAACGACCACTTTTTGAAAAAAACATTCAAACGGTTGACATTTATGTCCAAACGATTGACCGTTTTGGTCTTACGGACGACCGGTTCATCAAACAGATGACCGGTTCATCAAACAGATGACCGGTTTAATTTTTCAAAAAGTTTTGAAAAATTAATTTTGACTTTGATAAAAATATTTTATGCAAGTGATATCAACATAGTTTTTGGGCATAAAATTATTTTTGAGCTTTCATCCATTTAATGCTAAAGATCAAAGAATTAGTACCTCTACATTTTATCTAGAAATCTAATATTCGATCTTGAATTTCAAATATTGAATTCTTGAACTCTTGTATTGGATGTTTGACTTAGATCTTGACTTGTTTGAGAGTTCGATTTATAATATGGTTTTGATCTTGACGATGATTGGTTTGAGCACTTTGAATATGACTTGAAAACAAATCGTTAGTAAACAACACTAATTTGTTTGTTATAATCAAAACATTAAGGTTAAAGTTAACCATAAGTCAACATTATAAATGTATGTATAATATGTGATATGGTGATGATATCTTAAAGGATTCAAACATCTAAGATTAATTGTGTATGTGTTAGCAAAATATATTTAGTTGTCATAAACAACATGTTTGTAATTAAGTATATGCCACATAAATAAGTATACATTATGTTCGTAATTAATCAAATGTTACTCGCCATCTAAATCAAATTGTCGCATCGTAGCCTAAGGAGCCTTTAAGTTTAAGAGTGCCGATTAGGGATTAACCAATTAAGAAAAATGTATATTTTAGACGCGATTCATTTATTGTTTGAGTTTTTCTAATTTGTGTACTCACAAAATCGATAGGCTTTGTCAAAAAGACCTAAACTGTCTAATGAGATATTGAGATTTAAGTGGACCATTTGTGGCCCCCCTCCTCAACTGGAAGCCTTTCAGAGCGCATTATTCAAATCAGTAAAATAAAAACAATAGAGAAAACTTGTTTTAAGTTTTAGGACGACCTCAATCTTTAGAAACTAAAAACAATATTATATTGTTGAAACATTCTTTTTTTTTTTTTAAACTTCTAAATTTGGGAAATTTTCATCCTAAGTTCGGACCAAGGTACTTATTAGTTTTTATGCCTTTTCGTAGATAGCTAGAGGTTTAACTCAGATAAAAACCTGTCAAGATTCCTACACCTTTTTAGGTTTTATATTAAAAACCTAAACCATGATCTCATAGAACATTTAGATTTTATCAAAGTAATTAATCGGGGGGCTAGCCTAAATGGACACGAGCTTTATAGAGACAAGGCGGTTTTCCACCTCCTCCGAACCCTTACTGGGTATTGGAGAGATTTCGTTGAACATCTTGATGTAATGTTTGATCGTCAGATGTCTGCCAAACTCTTTATTACTAACCTTAGGGAGAGGTGGGTGATCAACAACAAATATTATAGAGTAATGAAAATGCTTGAGGAGTATAAACCTAACCACCGTCAACGCCAGCTCTCATAACGTACCATGGGGAGGTTAGGGAGGTTATAAGTAAGTATCGGTGGTGGATAGCGAGAGTGACATAATAGAGTATGTCCCTAGAGATCTAAATAAGAAGAGGACCCAGAACCAAACCTAGACGAGAGCGTTGGAGAAAATTATTAGACAATAGTCTTTCATGTTTAGTGTTTTGCTTTTAGTGTAGTATTTTTCAATTTTTATGAAATTTTCTAAAGCTTATGAATAAAATATGCAATTTCTTACCTCGCTCGGTCCTTAATTAACTTATTACTGTTTATTAAGTCTATGGCACCCCAATACACAAGAGCTAACAACAACGGTGAACGACCACAACAACCCCAACCTAATGGAGTAGACTACAATTTGCCCAACAATTCCTAGCCATGATGTGCACTTTTTCCCAAGAAACGGCGCCGCAACAACCACCACACCACCGAAAAAACACCAAAGATCACCACCTCGTACCATGTGCACCCGACGACGGCAGAGAGGACACAAAGATCAATGTTACTGTAATCATTGAGCTATTCAAGAAATAACACCTCCAACCTATAAAGGTAGTATAGACCCCTTAGAAGTAGAGGATTGGCTGGCAGGTATATAAAAGGATCTTCGATCTCATTGACTACCCGAATCCCAGAAAGGTTACATGCACAACATTCATGCTGAATAAGGATTCTAGAAGCTGGTGGGACTCAACCTCTAGGTCGAAGGCCCATGGGCATAATGGACATGGAACAAATTTAAAGAAATACTACCCTACAAGTGTTCAAAATCGAAAGGAGGATGAGTTTCTCACTTTGACTCAGGGCTCAATATCTTTAACTGAATATGAGAAGATGTTTGAAAATCTATCACATTATGCCCCTACCTTTGTGGACACGAAAAAGAAAAAAGTGAGACATTTCGAGCAGGGGTTGATGGATGACATAAGGCAGGCAATGGTAGTGCAGGAACTGGGGACCTACCATGAAGTGCTAGCAAAGGTGCAATTGGCAAACTTCAGGGGCCGCTCTAATGAGGCAAGCAAGCAACAGCATGGACAGGTAGAAAAGTGCAAGTGGGAAGATAACAAAGGTAAAGAGAGACAGGACTATGCTAAGAAGGGCAAATGGGGTCCAACCCAAGGTGGAGATAAGAGCTATTGCTTTGCAATAAATGCCAGAAACACCACATGGGGACTTGTCTTATGGGGATGAATGCGTGTTTCCAGTGTAGAGAACAAGGGCACGTAGCTATGTTTTATTCTAAGAACAAGCAACAAGGAAATACACAGCACAAACAAGGATATAAATCTAAAGAAGAGGCAAAGATCTTCACAGCACTGACAATACTGGAAAAGAATTAGAACCACAACATTTTAGCAGGTAACGTCTTCATATTTGACTTACTTACCTATGTACTAATAGATTCTGGTGCCACTCACTCTTTTATATCTCTTAAGTTCGCCAAAGACTTGATGTGATTATTAAACCTGCACATTTTTCCATAGAAGTATCTATCTTTTCCGAAAGTGTGTTGAATACATATAAAATAGTTACGGAAGCAAAAATAGAAATTGACGATAGATCTTTAGAGATGGAGATGTATGTACTGGATTTGCACGAATTCAATGTTATTCTTGGGATGGACTGGCTATCCATGAATCACGCGACCATTTGTTGTTTCATGAAGGAAGTCATCTTCCAAAAGCTAGGAGAAGAGGAATTTCGGTTATCTATAACGTGACATTGCACAACAGCTCTTATGTCCTAACACTCCTCAACAAAACGATTTTGTCGAACGAAAGTATCGACACATTCTTGAAACAGGCCTAACACTCGTGTTTTATGTCAATCTACCTTTGAAGTTTTAAGTTGCTACCTACATGGATTTCATTTCTAAATCCATGGCTTTTCTCCAATGGTCAGTGTCTATGTCTCCCACAACTTATATATACAAAGTGGTATCTTACTCTTGCTCGGTAGAGACTATCTCGAAAGACTTTCCATTAAGAAAGTATCTGAAGGGTAACCAAATGGTTCTCCTACTACATCTAAGCAATTGGGTTCTTGGTTGTTTGGAAGTTGTAATTGTTCTCTCACTACTTCCCTTCCATTATCTCTCTACTTCACTCTCAATACCATGTGGTGACTAAGTAGTTGATAACCAATTCTCTGTCACCTCCATCCGTGCTAACAAGTCAGTCGTACGGTATGGTGAAACTTCCATTTTTAAGAAACTCTCTCATTGTCTCTCTATAAAAGTAATATCATCTCTGCTCCGCCCAAGCACCACTCTAAAAGTGGTTGAACCATCTTTACTTGTAAAATCTTTTAAGTGGTGTACTTCCTATCTTTAAGCACGTAAGAAAGTTCTTTCTTGTCATAGTCGTATCTTGAGAATTATAAAAGTAATATCCTCTTGTTTTTATTTTAGGATATCCTACAAATCTTGATTCCATTTTGTCCCTCTTCCTTTAGATTTAAAATGTCTCCTAGTGATCTTACGTGGGCACTGGCATCTCCATATTCGATCTGGTCCTGGTTTCTTAGATTGGTTTGCTTTGGCACATTAGGTATACAAATATATTTTGTTTCTTGAGTAATTATCAAACCGTAAATAAACCGATGAAAATGTACTTTTATCCATAACATGTCAAAAAAAAAGTTGTAAATAATAGGTTATTTTTGGTTTACAAACATCAAAGTGTACTAATTTCAAGACTTCATGTTGTAAAGAAAATTTGAAATGGAATTATAAAATTAATTTTTTTCCTTTAGTTGGTTCGGTTTAAAATGTCTCCAAGTGATCTTACTTTTAAAAAAATATTTGAAATACAAATCGAAAAAACCGACGTCCGTAAAACAAGTTCAAATAGGATTCACAAACCGGTTTCGCCAGCCCCAAAACCAACAAAAGCAACCCATGCCCACCCCTAATCTTATTTCCTCATTTAATTCATTTAAAGTCTATCCATTACCAACATTTGAATTCTAATAAGGTTAATGTGACCATGTCTAATGTGCCACAAATAAGTCTCATTAGTGGGAGACAACTTTATGCGTTTATTAAACATGGTGATATTATTCATAGAGCCAACAACACAATTCAAAACATAAAAATTGTTCACTAATTGTCCATTACAAATAAGAGTATTATTCCATTTAACATCTAGCATAAACCGCGCAAAAACTACTGTACATGTTCAAATAACTGAGCTACGAAAATTAAATTAGGTTTAACATCTAGAACAAAAATAGTAATTTCTTAAATATAAATGTTTATTGCGCTGAAGAAAATAGAAAAATAGATCCAATAGATCTAGCAGACACTAGCTTACCAGTGCAATCCTTGAGAATATACTTCATTTCATTGAGCTCTCAATAATGAGAATATACTTCATTTCATTGAGCTCTCAATAATCGGATCTGTACTATTCGATTCTCAATTTTGAGAATCAAAACCGTTCAAAATTTAATTTAGACATTCTGAACCGTAGGATTGCTTCAATTGTCTTTGGTTAACAATGTCCACCCCTAATTACTATAGCTTTTATATAGTAAGTTGCTCTTCTAATTTCAATTCAAAATATTTTAATATTCAAGTTTTCGATTTCACTATTAAGTAGAGTTCTAATATATGACTTCCATCCTGTGAGTAATGATCTCCTACCTATTGTGGGTAGGAGATCATTTATCCATTGTGTGTAGACACAATTGTGTATTGTGTGAACTGATGTGATACTTCTGCGACAGCCCATCATAAATGAGTAAATGATTTTTATCCACTGTGAGTAAGAGATCATTACTCTCTTCATATATTCATCTTTAGAACTATACATAATCTTCGCACGTCAAACATTTTTAAGCCAACGTGAATAAATATCTAATTTCAAAAAAAAAAAAAAGCAATGCCACCCAAATAACAAAGGTGAAAATAATCAAATATTAATAAATCATACCCAAATTAACCATTATTCATATTTCATAATCTAACTAGGGTTAGAATGGGTGCAGGCTGGTGTAAAGTGCGTGACAGGTATTGGCTGGCAGCCACGTGCCGACAACTTATTTCATGTGGGTTGCCGATTTATAAGCAGACCCGTTTTGTCTCTTTTCTTTCACACCGTGTCCGGCTTCACTCGCTTTCTTCAGCACGTTATATACCTATATAAGTTAACTAAATCAATTAATGACACGTAGATAATAATATCCAATAAGACTGATAGTTTTGATTACGCGCTAAAAGTTGTTTTTTTGTTTGGCACAGATCCAACTGGATTGGAAAGAGATACTGGATCTGCTGATGCTTAAAGTGTAATATAATATCTACAATGATTGTTCAGGTGTACCAAATGGAAATTTACTTTACTGTCCTCAATAATTTAGTATCAATAAGAACTGTAATGACATATAAACCCCAAAAAATTGTAAATTTTACTAGAGATTTTAGATTCATGGTAAAATTTGGAAAATAGAATTAGAGCATTTTTTTTTTTATAAGCTTCAGAAAAAAAAACTAAAAGCTAAGAGGAGTGTCCTCAACTTATATTTGAATAGATTTTAAAAATTCATGTAAATTTTGGTATCCCCAATTTAAATTTTGATAGATTCAATTGAAATTTAGGTGTCATCAATTCAAATTTTAATAGATTCAATTGAAATTTAGGTGTCCTCAACTCAGATTTAAATAGATTCTTTAGAAATTTAAGTGTCCTCAATTACTAGCGGATTTCTAAAGATTTCATTAATTAGAAGATTTAAACAGATTTGCATGGATTTCAAACTCAAAATTATGAATACCAAATTCTTTATAAATTCTATTCTCAACCCTCAAAATTTCAATCCAACGTTTCTCTTACGCATCTCTTCTTCTTGCCTCTCTCCTCATTTTGTGCCATAAATTTTTATAAAAAATTTTTGTTCTTGATTTTTAATTTATATATATATATATATATATATATATATATATATATATATATATATATATATATATATACATATATACATATTTACAATTGTTAAATATCATCTTCAAAATTTTATTTTTGACCATGACTATTCATTGAATCAAACAATTGAGTTGAAAAATATAAATAATCTACTAGTAAATATTAATTAGATAATTAGTCTAATACTATATAGGACAATTAGATATTGGACCGTAAAATTAGTATAACACTAAAAAATTCTTTTTTGAATTTGAAAATATTTACTCGTCAACAGCGACATATGTAAATTATCTTTTTAATCCATAAAATATTTTTTTATACAAGATGATTAAACAACTGATTTGAAAAGAGAATAATCCTAAATATTCATCCTCTTCTCTCGGATATGAAAGAGTAAATTTTACAAAAAAAAGACAAGTGGAAAAAGAGTAAAAATTAAAACTATAATTCAAAAAAATTTTTAAATTCAAAATCAAGAAATTGATAATAGTAATGTGAATTCCCCACCATCCCCAACAATGGATCTAATTGGGCTTCGAGCTTAGAAACGACGAATGACCCATTTATTAATTTATTCCTAAGAGGTTAGCTAAGGTCACGAACCCATATCTTCATGACCCTTTCACACCAAATCCAAATTATTACTTCAAATGTTGCACCAAATGAACAATTATTATCATATATTTATATTTGTAATTTTGAATAATAATTTAATTCAAAAAATTAATTAAGCATATAGTGTATTTATAATTTTATATTAAATATATAAATTTTATATTAAATTTAATTTACGTAATAATTGCATTTATTAAAAAAAATAAAAAGGCACGATACTAAATATCTCAATTTCAAAACATTTAACATAATAAAATAAAAACATTGGATGATTACATAAAAAAAAAAAGGCATCAAAACATAATTAATTTTGTATCATTAAATATAATAATCAAATTCAAATAATTATGCATCTTGGTATATTACAACGATACTTTAAAGAAAAAGGGTTAAAGAAAATAGGATACAAAAGGAAACCAAACATTCAATTCAAAGCAAAGCCGTGGGTAAATGTGGAATAAAAAACGCCATTTTCATTCATTCATTGCTATCTCTTCAAAATAGCGCCGGGTTTTGGCGTCGATTGGAGAAACGATTTGCTCCATTTTGCATCTTCACTTCTATTTACTACGGATGGGTTGGAGATGCCCTAACACAAATTGCCTAATTGTTATATCTTTCAATCTATCGGATCATTCACCTCTTTGATGAAAAGAGTTTTTACTTCTTTATATTTCAAGAAATATTTTTTTTTCAAAATTATCAAAATATTTGTTTACGTAAGACAGTCACTTGAACTATTAAGAATAAAAACAATGTAAATTTACTATTTTAATAAAAGATCACAAATCCATGAAAATCCATAGAAATCTATTAAAATATATTGAAATTTATAATATATAATTATGTTGAAATCTTATAAATTCTATTCAAATTCATGAAATTAATTGAAATTCATAAATATTAACAAATCTTTTAAAATCTGAGTTGAGGACACCCTCCTAATTTTAAGTAACTTCTTATTTTTAAACATAGTTGAACATGTTCTTGGTGTAAAAATAATTATATTCAACTTGTGTTATTGTAATTTGATTAACAATTATAGCACGGTACCATTTATATTATTTAAAAAAAAAAAGTTAAAATTTGATTAATAATTGTGACATGCTTTGATTGCATGATAAAAGTTTGACATTTATATTTTAGATGCGTTAATCGACCTTCTAATTATCCATATAACAAACACAAGTTTAGTAATTGTAAGTGGTACCATTTTTGGTCACCTTGCTTATTATTTTGATTTTCAAAATTAAAATAGTTTTGGATAACTCTTAAATTTTGAAAAGAAAGTGCCTAGTGTGAAATTGTTGGACGTATTTCTCTCAACTTCATGAATGGTGATGCCCATAATTTCAAATAATTTGTATTGGTTTCTTTTTATCAATACAAAAATTCGAACTTTGAAAAAAGTTTCATCCCTAAAGTGAATGAAAAAGTAAAGGCTATTCTTATTTTTTTCTCGAACAACGGTCTTCTACGACAATAAACAAGAGTGTCTTTTAAAATTCAATTTTATTCTCTTCTAATATATTTTCATCACAAAGTTTCGATACTAGCAAAAAAAGATATTGTTCTCTAGGGGATTAATACATTCAAGGGAGGGGTAAAGGATAATTGATGACAATTAAAAAAAAAAGCAGAAATTTCTTTTATCATAATTTTTTATGTTCCTTCCTATACAAATCAATTCCTAATCACAGAGTGAATCATTTTATTTAATTGTTCCTACTTCGTGTTTATTCGTGTTTTAAAGTAATATTTTTTGAAATTAAATTAATATTCACTTTTTTAAAATGTAATTTTATAAATCATGTTTGGTAGAGTTTAAAATAATTTTTTTTTCTCACATTCATTTTCAACTACGTATTTTATGGAACCTGCAACTTTTATCAATTTTTCAACCACGTATTTCATCATTTTTTTATTAAAATCTTATAAAAAATTACTTTTAAACTCAATCAAACAAGAACTAAATATAAATTTAACTTATTTTAAGTAAAATCAATCATACTTAAATTCAAAATTTCAAAGGCTAACGCTCATCATTTAAATTTAACCACTCCGCAGGCTCCTACCCCCTGTAGTTAATCAAAGGGCATTTAGGTCATTCCGAAAAGGCCACATTCGTCATTTACTCTTCCATTTTTAAAAAAAAAAAATCAAATCTGAATATTAGCGGTTCCCAATTCAATCATAGCCGTCAATTCCCACAATCTGACGGCAGTAATGGCCCACTAATAGTAGGAGCAAGGCAATCCTGGCCGTTGATCTGTCCACTCACTGATATAAAATCCATCTCCAGATGTTCACATTTTCCACACACCTCTTACTCTCTCGTCGATCGAGTAGATATCTCTCCCTCGATCCACTTCATAAATTCTTCATCTGTCCTCAAATTTTGAAGGTAATATTTTAAATTTGTTTTCTTCTTTTTTTCTAAAAATTTTAGTTATTACCTATGCGCATTATATACGCAACGCAATATTTTGATTTTCAATTTCCTGAAAATTTTATCGTGTAAACTGGTGATTTTAAAATTTGCGACTTCCTCTAGAAATCAATGTGAAAATTTGGTAGATCTATTTATTTTTAAAATGTTGAAGCTCTTATTTTGGTTAATAATTTAGATCTATCTATTCGTTGGTGCATCTGGATAGTTCGAATATTTGTACTTAAATATTGTTTGCTATGATAATGTTTTATAGATTTGTGAATATTCAAGTTAAATTATTTTTTTTGATGATTTATGGGTCATTATACTATTTAATATGTACAACGTTAGCAGATCGCGTTAATTTTAATATTTATTTGGGATTTCTTACAACTTTTGTGTAATTTTGATCAATCCCAACTGTGTTACCATTTCGTCTCAGATCAGTAATTGCGCTTTATATAATTCTAAATCTCCACTGAATTTTGGCAGATCTGGTGAAGATTCTGTTAAAAAGTCCTATTTTCTTTAGCTTACTGGAATCAAGTTTCAATTATGTATTAGCATTCTGTGTATATTATAGATCTAAAATTTGATCCTAATGCACCACTTTATAACTTGAGTTTGATCAACGTGTCTCCAGAAGAATTTATCACTTCATTGTAGTGTATAACGAATATTGTATATTTTACTATTTTCGGAGATCCTGTTTCAATCTTGACTAGATTCTGGTAAAAGTTAGAAAATTGATTATTTTCATAGCGAGTGGATGGCAATTGGATTGGCTATTTGACATTTCTTTGTACTTGCAGGAAGAAAATGAGAGAAATCCTTCACGTTCAGGGAGGCCAATGCGGTAACCAGATTGGATCAAAGTTCTGGGAGGTTGTGTGTGATGAGCACGGCATAGACCCAACTGGGCGCTATGTTGGAACTTCGGACTTGCAATTAGAGCGTGTCAATGTATACTATAATGAGGCATCCTGTGGGAGGTTTGTTCCACGTGCAGTGCTCATGGATCTGGAGCCTGGAACTATGGACAGTGTCCGGACTGGTCCATATGGCCAGATTTTCAGGCCTGATAATTTTGTCTTCGGTCAGTCTGGTGCTGGAAATAACTGGGCTAAAGGGCACTACACAGAGGGTGCTGAGCTTATTGATTCGGTTCTTGATGTTGTGAGAAAGGAGGCTGAGAATTGTGACTGCCTTCAAGGTAAATTGTGATGTTTTAAGTATGATTTGTTTAGTTTAAAATTTGTTGATTACAGAGCTATAGGTTCAGAGATATGCATCTCTCACAACGTTTACATATTAATTTCAATGGGGATTTCACTTACTAGATGGATATCACTTGGGAAGTCTCAATTTTTCTGAATTTAAAAATTGAGTATGCCCTTGTCCGAAATTCACTTTTGCTTTTCTAGGGTTTCAAGTGTGCCACTCGCTTGGTGGAGGAACGGGTTCTGGTATGGGTACCTTGTTGATCTCAAAGATTAGGGAAGAGTACCCGGATAGGATGATGCTGACCTTCTCAGTGTTCCCTTCACCCAAGGTTTCAGATACAGTGGTTGAACCATACAATGCCACACTTTCAGTGCATCAGCTTGTTGAGAATGCAGATGAATGCATGGTGCTAGACAATGAAGCTTTATATGATATTTGTTTCAGGACCCTCAAACTTACGACACCTAGCTGTAAGTAGATTTTACTGAAATCCTTGTTGATGCTTGAAACATTTGTTGTCTGTGATCTTATGTGTCCCAGACAGTGATACAAACTGCTCATAATTAAAGGCGAAGAATTCAAATAATTTTACTTCTGTGTTAGTTGTCTTTGTTGTGCATACATGGCATGCGAATCTGAATTCAGTCTGGAGTGTTGATACACATAGATTATAGTTCAATTACCTTTGATCCCTGCATATTATTGTGTGACACAACAGGTGTGATGGGCTATGGTTGTTTGTGCGTGATTTGTATCATAATTCATACATTAAAATGTGAGGACATAAGGAATATAAACCCTCTTGTCCTGGAATATGTTTCATAATGACTGTTCTTGGGGTGCAACATGGGTGTCTTTAATCATGAAATAATGTGTATCACGTAGTTCATTTTCTTGTTAGCCGATCTCTAATTTAGATGATGAAAATACCATCAGTAGCTTAGAATAACTTTTACTAACTTCCTCCTATTAACATAATCATTTGAAAATGTTTATATAAGTACATGTTATATTGGTATTACTATTTGTACAGCACATTGATGTGATATCCCAAAATTAATTGGGTTTTCACAGAGTAGCTTTTCTAGTATTCCCTTATTTAATGATTCATCCAATGTACATTCTTATATGAATTATATTAAATAAGGGTATTTTAGTAAAGGAACAATCATTCAATTGCTTATTATGGTTTTATTTCCTTTTCTTCCAGTTGGTGATCTGAACCACTTAATTTCTGCAACCATGAGTGGGGTCACTTGCTGCCTTCGATTCCCCGGTCAACTCAACTCTGATCTACGAAAGCTTGCAGTCAACTTGATTCCATTCCCTCGTTTGCACTTTTTCATGGTTGGTTTTGCTCCACTGACATCTCGTGGTTCCCAACAATACCGTGCTCTTACAGTCCCCGAGCTGACCCAGCAAATGTGGGATGCCAAGAACATGATGTGTGCTGCTGACCCACGCCATGGACGTTACCTCACTGCCTCAGCCATGTTCAGAGGCAAAATGAGCACCAAGGAAGTGGATGAACAAATGATTAACGTTCAAAACAAAAACTCGTCGTACTTTGTCGAGTGGATTCCAAACAACGTGAAATCAAGTGTCTGTGATATCCCTCCAAGAGGGCTTTCAATGGCGTCCACCTTCGTTGGGAACTCGACCTCCATTCAGGAAATGTTCAGGAGAGTGAGTGAGCAGTTCACTGCTATGTTCAGGAGGAAGGCTTTCTTGCACTGGTATACTGGTGAAGGTATGGACGAGATGGAATTCACAGAAGCCGAGAGCAATATGAACGATCTCGTATCCGAGTACCAGCAGTACCAGGATGCTACTGCAGAGGAGGAAGGTGAATACGAGGAGGAAGGTGAATATGAGGATCACGTGTGAAGTATTGGTATCATCCTTTGTGATTTTATATGTTTCCTTGTGCTCTATCCTTTATGGAATCAGTGAATCTTATTTCTGTATTGGGTATCTTTGCCGTGGGAGTCTGAAAACTACACAGTTTTTGGTTGTCTAGAGAGGGAGCAGTCGGGAGAGAGACTGCGAAGGATATATGTATGGTTGGTGAGATGAGGAGTTTCGGTGTGTTTTATGTGTTTAATTTGGAGAATTCATCTTATTTGCATAAAATTTCTACCAAGGGTATTGTGTGTTTCAGTATTTTATGTCCCTACGTGCATGTTTGACTGAGTTAATTTTAAAATAAACAACTTTGTAATTGTGCGGGTCAAAATTTGAAATAAGTTACTTATATTGCAAGTAGCCTTTAATCTACTAGCAATCTAATTAACATTTTTCAAATATAAAAACATTAGGTTATGCAATCATATTTCAAAATAAAAACATAATTTAATACTGAATTATACTAACAAGTTCACCGACAATCATTCTATTTAATTCTAGTGTGTGAATTGATGACGTGTGTCCACGTAGCACACAATCGATCGACATTTGACAAAAATTGACGCCACGTGAACTTATGTACTAATAATAATAAATTCGGACCACAAAAAATACACATAAAACATGAGGACCTACCTGCAATTTTTAGACTATCTAAATCAAATCCCCAAATTATTAACCAATTTGGGGATAAAATTAGGGTTTGAGATTGTTTTGGGAGTGAAAATCGAGTTGTGCAAATAGCTTAGGGATATGATTTACATATTGTTCAAAAATTGCAGTTAGATCCTCATGTTTCAAGTGCATCATTTGTGATATGAATTTATTGTTTTTAGTACATTAAGTCCACGTGTCGTCAATTTTTGTCAAATGTCGACCAATTGTATGTCACGTGGATACTTAATAATGGCACGTCATCAATTCACAATAGAAATTTAACAAAGTGATCATTGGTGAACACGTTAGTATACTTCAATGACCAATGCTAAAACTTTATAGCTTCAGTGATCATTTTATAATTTTGCTGAAACTTCAATACCTACCAGTGAAATTAACCCTATAAATACTAACTAATTATACCCACCAATCTCCGTCCAAGTGATATTTTTTTAGTAGTATGTTAGACTAAATAATAATTTTAAAGAAATAAGACTAATATATTATAAAATCTTGTCTAATGCTAAATATCAAACATACTTGGTCGCACACTACCAAAAACCCCCACCAAAACCCCCGACCTGATGAGCTTTACTATGTTGAGCATAATACCAATGTTATATGGCGTTTTAACATGTATCTAGTTCTTAATATTATACGCCATGCGGGCATGCATGCTCTAAATCTTCTAGCACCTTCATGTGCGAGAGAGAGCTAAAAACCCGTCTAAAATTGCCTTTGCATATGGAAAAAATAAAATAAAAAGATGCATTCACAAAATAAGCCAAGCTATTTTATACTGGTTCTATATTTCACTCACTTTGGTCCACTTTTTGAACAATACAAATCCAAGAGGATAGAAGTTACTGAACAATAATATACAAAATTTCAACTTTTTTAACATTCAATACTGTCATCTATTGTATAATAAACCTTATCAAACAATCTATCCTACATCGGGAATAAGATTCAACATACAATTAATGCAATTTATGAAAATGCAATGTACGAACTACTAGAACCACGAGACAAAAAAAAAAAAAAAAAAAAAACAATGAATCTCGAGCATTGACATGACAAGATGGAGAAAGAACACCAGCACCAAAGACCGTTGCACTCGATTTGTTGCCTCAGTATCAATTCTCAATTATCTGTGGAGAATGACAAAAATATGTAGAGGCAAGATTTCACGACACAACACAAGATGAAAATGGTGTTAAAGTTCAAACTCATTAGAGATGGATAGATATTGTCAACTCAGTCTTGTTACCCTTTATGATGCTTATTTTGATAAATAAAATAATACCATACTTGCATTAAACATCTAGCAAAAATGTGTTCTTATAATAATAGATAAAAAAAAAACAAGTAGCTTAAAAACTACTTTTAAGCACAACCAAACATGCTACCTCTGAAAATTCACAAACATCTACAGAAAGTCACAAGTCAATAGAGATGGTGGAGCAGCCTTATAAATCATATGTAAGGATAAATTACTGAAAAGAAAGTCCGATGGCAATAGATGTCACCTAGGAAACACGTATTTCTTGGGCAGGTGGGGACTCTATAAACAACAACAAACTAAACCTTGTTCACAACTAATTTGAGATTATTATATGAATCTTTAATCAACACTCCACTCATTTCATTTCTAGATCTATAGCAAATTCCAAAACAACTAGAGTATCAACTTAGAGGAAACTCTTGAAATTGAGAGAAATTGCTTGGGAGCATTTTAGAAAATCTACATGTGATCTTTTCCTACATAAGTTGTCTTGTGTATGGCATTATTTTCACATTGCAGCCTCCAAATGACATGATGTTTTCCTTTGGTATATTAATTTCTGAAAGAATTCGAAAATCTACAGGCAAGAGTTACTTTGAATATAAGTAATTTATTCCCCCTTTGATCAACAAAAGAAGCTTATTTAATTATAGGTAAACATACTTATGAATAAATTATTAACCTCAGCTAAAAACATGTTTGGCCCTGCTTAAAAGTAAATCTAACCTACTTTTAAGTTACTAATTCTACCAAACATCATTTTCAAAATTACTTATTTATTTTTTTTTTTAACTAAGAAAATTAAATTTTCTTAAATATATACTTGCTAAAGAAATTAACTCTTAATCACAGTCAAACCCAATACAAAATCCATATATCAGATTTACCAAAATAGGGCAATTCAAAAGCACAAACGAATCGGCATTGACACAAAAGCTTATTAGTTCCTACAGAATAAGAAATTTCACAGAAAAAACTCCGATAAAAATCATTAGAACGAAATATGTAATAATCACCCGATTAAGGAAATTCTGAAATTGGGGAAGAAGAAAAGGTACGGAGCTCCTTAACAATGGCCGCCAATGCCTCGGGATTGAGATCCATGTTGCAAAGTGCAATGAGAATGGAAAGCGTGTGACGATCCAGTCCAGTTTCGAGAATGTTTGACATGTGAAATACCAGGTCCAGTGAGTCCCGTGCAGTTCGTGCGGTCTCCGGATCCATTTCTACCGAGCAATTGAAGTTTCGAACCTGTAGAAGAGGGAAGAGGAAAGTTTAAATTTGATAAGGTTAATTAACTCCCAACCCAACATGCAGATTTATATCAATAATTCTAGTTCAATTTTTTTGGAAAATGCTAATTGTACATTGTAGAATATTTTATGGATGTGATGATGATTGGATCACTTTATTTATTTGGCCAAAGAATAAGGAGAAATCTTTGTTTGTAGTTGACACTGGTGTTTGATCACTTGATGAATATGGATGTGTCAAATAATGATTGGATCAATTTGTTTAATTGAGAAAGAAATAATGATTTCATCCAACTAGTATTTGACACATCACAAGGTGTAGTGATGGATAAATAATTATTTTTTCAATAAATTATAAGCGAGTAACCTCCCTACGTAAGTGATGTGATTATTCTCATTCAATTTTATTTACATGATATCGTCATCATCCTTTCATTTTACTCATAAGGATGATCTCCAAATAATTTTTTGAACAATTTTGTCCCTAAATTAAATAAATTAAAATAAATAAAGAAAGAAAGAAATACAATTAAAAAATTACAATTGAGACCCTAACCTTTTCAAAAGTAAAAATAAATCATAAATTTTTTTATTTTTATTTTTATAGATTTTCACTTTAAATAATAAAAAATACGTCATCAAATCTCAAAACTTCTAATTATGTTCACCGAAATGACATTTGAAGTTTGTACAGATTTCGCACGGTGGTCTGTTAATTGACAAAAAAAAATATACATGTGACCCAAATTTAACCAATTTAACAAAGACAAAATAGTTTATTACATTCTATTATTCAAAATAATTTTTTTTTAAAAAAAAAACATAATCCACCTCACCACACCCCACTCCACTAAATAGTCATAGAGGATTTCTTCATTTGTGTAGCAGAAAGAATTTATGTTCTTGTGAATTTTCGGGGCTTGTTTGGCGGCCAAGGAAGCTGCTTTTTTTTAGTAAGCACCATAATCTCATCTTTATTCTTCTCTTTCGCTTATCGTTGAAGTACATATTAAGAAAAATAGTCAAACAAAGTATAACTACAACTAAGAAAATCAAGAAACTAGTAAGGGTTTTCTTGTGGGAAGCTTCAAGATTTTCTCTGTTTTGAACTTTGATTTTACTTTCACGTGTTTCAGTTGAAGGAACTCGAAGATTGGCTTGGCTTACAGAAGTGAAATTCCAAGATAAAATGTTGTGAATTTGTGTGTGATTTCCAGCTGAAGCAGAGAATCGAATGAATATATATTCGTTCAAATAAGGTGAGAGATCAAGATTCTGGTTGTGATTGTTTAGGGAGAGGGTGGGGGGGGGGCAAGGGAATTGGATTGATTTGATGATGGATTCTATTAATCAAGTGACATCGATTTTCTCCCAAAATTTGATGGTAAATTCCCTTGAAATCTTAATGCTCTAACATTTAGTGAATTGATTTTCATCAATAATTTTAAAATGAAATTAAATTGTCCAAGCAGTTTAGTATCGATGATCAAAGCAGTGATCCGCAGACTAATCCGTGAAATTTTTTATTTTTTTTATTTTTTTGAATCAATCATCATTCAAAAATTTAAACAAACATTAAAACAAATTTTACTATTTTACTACTTTTTTCTTTCTTTATTTTTATTTTCAAATAAATAGGCGGATCGGATCGGGGCACACATGATCATCTTTTGTGGCTTGGAGCGGTATCCATTGGATTTATTTTACCATTTTAAGTGGGGTGATGTTTTTCTTTTTTTTTTTTTTAAAATTATTTTGAATAATATAATGTAATAAACTATTTTTTCCTTGTTAAATTGGTCAAATTTATATCACGGGTATAATTTTTTTGTCAATTAATGAACTACTGGATGAAATTTGTACAAAATCCAAATGTTCTTTCGGTGAACATAATTAGAAGTTTTTGGACATAATGACACATTTTTTATTATTTTAAGTGAAAATCTGTAAAAATAAAAAGATTTAGATTTATTTGAATTTTGAAAAGGTTTTGGTCTCAACTATAATTTTTCCACTGTATTTTTTTTTTTTTTGTATTTTAATTTATTTAAGTCATGGGTAAAATAGTCCAAAAAATTATTTGAGGACCACCTGTGCGAATATAATGAAGGGATGTGGATGATATCTGCGAATAAAATTGAATAAAGATGATATTGTTAGAAAGTTGAAAGAATGGGGACTGTGAGTGTAATTAACCCATTTAATAAATGATCATCCAACTAATTTGACTTTACTAGTTATTGAATCAACTTGAAATGGTTTTCAATTGCTCACTCAACTTTTCAAATAGTTTATCATTCCTCTCTCATTAGGAAAATGTTAGACTGAACAGACAGAAATTACTACATAGTGAATGAAAAAACTGATGTGGCATAAATAAATCATTAAAATCATTCACGTAACTAAATTACAATAGCCAAACACACATTTAACTTGTTTTTAAAAAATGTTTTTCCAAGTTAAAGACATTTTATCAAAGTTGGAGAAATATTTTTTAAAGCAAGCTAAATCGTTTTGGCTATTATGATTTAGTTACGTGGATAATTTTAACGTTTTAATTATGCAACGTCATCTTTTTGTTCGCTTTGTCATAATTTTTATCCGTTCACCCTTTTTTAACATTTTTAGATGATAAACTATTTAGAAAGTTGGGTAAACGATTTGATATCTTTTGAAATTAAGTGAGTAAGTAGTAACTCTAAATTAATTCGGTGTATATTTATTAAAGGTTGAATTCCAACCTTGAGGGTCTCCACCGTCTCTGTCCTAAAGTTTTGGTAGAGGATGTAAATCACTCGAACTCTAAATAATTCGATGTGCATTTATTAAATTTACCCTTAATTGACTGGAGAATAGGAAAGAGGCTTCGTAAATTGTGAAATACTTTTCCCCAATTTTCTTCAATTCGAAAGATCCGTTTGAGACTGTTAAAAAGTTTGGAAAATTTGCAGAATTGATCTCCAATTTCAGCATTATAGGCACACAATTAGTTGTAAACTACATAAAGCAGCTAAATCTCCTTTAAAAATGTTATCTAAAAACATTGAATTTCTAAAACATCAGTTTGAAAATAAATCTAGGTTCGAACATATCGATTTGGAAATTTTGAATTTCTAGCTTCGAACACAAGTTGAGAAATAAATTTAACCTCTAATGATCTGGACGGTTTTATCAATATTGATTGGTTGTGTAACTATAATGGAAGATTGCTCACCGATTTGTTATTCAAATAATACGTACAGGACTAATAGTGCAATCATTTTTTAATGTTTCCAAAATTTTCACCCGCGTCGTGTTATGATTTCATCGAAAAATATTAACCTTTGATAGTCAAAATAATTTTTATTTTTTTAAATGTTAGTAAAAGTTGAGTTTTAATCATTATTTGCACAAATTTGGTCATCAAGAACTAATTGTGAACTACAATTAAAAATGTGGAAATTGCTTATAAGTCATCTGCGGTGACTTGTTCCAAATTAAGTTAAAACACTTTTCAAAGTTGTCATTGAGTCATACTCTTTAGCCACATTTCATATTAATCTCAAAATTATCCATATGACTCATATTTAAACTCCAGCGCAGCATCGCACGTGACCTCCATCTTCTCCCACACTTCTCTGTCGGCTATTGCACCTTATCGTCGGCGTTTCACGACTCGCCATCGGCCACCCAAACCTTTCATACTGTTTTTTGTAAATGATAATAGTGGATTCATAATTTTTTTCTGTTCTTCTTCTTCCCAATTATATAAAGACGGTGATTTTGAAAAGTGTTAGACAATCCTTGGATTACAAAATTTTGGAAACAATTGCTTCTTGAATGTTATTTTGTAGGTGGATTCAGTTTTTATAAATAGTATTTTTCTTGAATTAGGTTGTTTTTATTGGAGATATTGATTATATATATATATATATATATATATATATATATATATAGGAACACAATTGTTTTGTAATCATTTTTTTGTCGAATAAAAGAAATTTACCCCCATTAATTTTACATTTCTATTTTTACTTTTTCATATTTTTTTTATTTAAAAATACTTTAAAGGGTAGTAAAATACAAAATCATTATCGGACAATTATTGGACCCAAATATCCAATTTTAACCCGCCATTATTACTTTCTTACAAACCCTCAAAATAAAAAGGAAATTATCTTCCCTAAATACCCGATATCAACCCTTACCTTCTTACAAACCATCATTTGGTATTCCATCTCTAATTCACAATATGGCCACAAATGGTTGAAACCATCCCATCCAAACCCTAATTTGAATTTGTTGGAGCAGATTTTGAGGAAAATGGAGACACTCACTCATCAAACAACTCGCTTAGCTTTAAAGAAAGAGTCTCCGGCGGGAAATAGTAGTTTGTTTTGATTTTGGAACCCAAAATCGGTACTCCAAATCATCGACAAACTTGGTCAGCAAACAAGGATGTTTTGCTGGTGGAAAAGGTGACCAAAGATTTCATTAGCCCTAGCCGCCGTTTAAAGCTTTTGTCGGATTGAAAATGCACTCAAGAGCAAAATAAGGGCAAAATGATAATACATACATTTGACCTAACATCCACTTCAAAGAAGAAGAAGAAGAAGAAGAAGAAGAAAATACATGAACCATGTGTGAGTAATTATTAGGGTTTTCGGTTTTATATATTTTCATTATTTGTTTTGGATTTTTTTAGGGATTCGAAATTTATGCATTTTTGTTGACATTTTTATGATTTTTTTGGATTAAGTTTTGTTATTTTTTTGTTATTCACTTATGAAAAGTGAAATGCACCATATATACTTCTGAATTTCATTTTTCTACTTCTTGATATGTGAATAGAGATGAAAAATTAACAATTAATTCAAGCAAATTTGTGAGTATGCAATATTTTGAGATTTCTTGATTTACTAAAAAAAAAATTATTGTATGTTAGTTCTATCTTATACTCTGCATTTAACTTTAGACATCTTTGGGAATGATTTGATACTACATGTCAATGGATAACTAGTAAACCCATAATTACCAATTAAAATGAGAAAAATGATAGTGAATGCACCAAATTATAGAGTGAATATACAAAACTCAAGTAAAGTCAATAGACATGAGAAAGGATTTGGGAGGTACTTTTCAAGTATGAAGCACTCAATAGGTGTAAGAACACTTTTTCATGTGGTTATAAATAGTCTCTTTTATAAGTAGTTTATCTAGTTTTTAGAAATAGGGGAGGAGAACCAACATAAGACAGATTCCAAGTTAACAATTCAAAAAAATAAAATTCAGCAACATATTCCACTCTTTCTATCTTTTAGCATTCGATAACTCATTATCTCACGAGGATACGATGAAAATCAAGAACAAAAATTCACCAAATTTAAATAACTTCAGTACCTTGATTTCCAATCTGAGTAGCTACACTGCACTAATTCCGCCATTGAGAATAAACATGACACAAATTAAGCCATTTTATAAATTAGAAGTATATCCATACACTCTCAAATCTGCACCAAGTTACAAATTTAAAATCAGAATTTATAAATAACTTGTATTTTGTAAATGTGATCAAACATAAGTATCGACTATCACACTATGATTTTGTAAATGTGATTTATACCAGGTTTGATTTTGTATCATAATTGGTATAAATGTGATGTAAGTGTCAAGAAATATATTTTCTTTTTATCATATTTGTTATAAATGTTAATAAACATAAGCGTTGACTATCACACAATAATTTTGTATGTATTCTATGTGTGATATCATAATTGTTATAAATGTAACTAAACATGAGCGTCAACTATCATGCCACGATTTTGCAAATGTGATATACCAATTGTGATTTTGTATCATATTTGTTACAAATGATTTTGTAAATGTGAATTATACCAATTGTGCTTTTGTATCATACATGTTATAAATGTGATCAAACAAATATAAGCGTCGACTATCATACCATGATTTTGTATATATTGTATGGTTGATATCACACTTGGTATAAATGAGGTCAAACATAAGCGTTGACTATCAAGCCATAATTTTCTAAATGTGATTTATACCAATTGTGATTTTGTTTCATATTTATTATAAATGTGATAAAAAAAAAAAAAAGGGTCAAGTATTATATTTTTTTATATCATATTTGTGATATAATATGTTATTGTAGTGTCCATCACAATGTGTGTAGATGATATGATAATTAATAGTGATATTTATTTATTTTACGGAGTTGGATTATTGGATAGACCCAAAAAACTAGTATGGTGGTAGGATTTTGGTGTCTGCCAACTACGACGTCATCTTGATGCTGAAATTAAGGATTAGTGACTCATAAGAATCATTGTTCACGAGTACATGTTTTGGCTATTTTCTTGCTGTTGAAGAGACTCGTTTGCAACACCAATTAATACACAATGTTATTAATAGAAGTGAAGCAGTCGAACCCCCAACGAAACGTGGTTCAAAATAGCTAGAAAATTAATCAGATTTTCTATTGAGGAGTTTTGTTTGGTTACTGGATTGAGTAGCACCAGAACTCAGACTATCTCTAAATTTCGAAGGGTCGTTGTGTTTTGAAAGATAAATATTTCAACTATGTGAAAAATATATACCCAAAAGACGTTGAACAATTTAGGAAAATCTGCCTTCTAATACAAAAGATGAAGAAGCTATAAAAATTGGAATCATTCTACTAATCTCTTCATACTTGTTTACTACTCCCTACCCAAAATAAGTTTCAGAAAACTTGATAATAATCATTGATTCATTTGATCTAAATAAGGTTTTTACCATGACATTTAGCCATTTGAAAGTTGCATTGTCAAAGGGTCTTACTTTGGAGAGAAAAATGAAAGGATTAGCCATATACGATTATATGGTTTTCCCATGGCATTCCAAATTTGAATATACGAGTCCGTTCCATCATTAGTTGAGGTAGTTTGTAAAAAAGTTTATTAATCACAGCCTTGCATTTTGAATTGGAATACTGATATTCACGTGAAGTCCTCTTTATGGGAGAACATAACATTATATGGTCTTGATATATGACAATATAATATTTTTTCAATTTTTTTTAAACTTCTATTAATATTGATTACTTATAATTGTTTTGTGGTTTTTTATTTTGTGCAAGTAGAAGTTACCACACTTAAACCTAACAATGAGGAGAAATAGAATACATATTTTGTTGTTATGTTCAGAAAGCATAATGATGATCCAATTCATAATGAAGACTATAATTTTGTTGATCATCATATCAATCAATTGAAATCACCCTAGAATAGCAATCACTCAAATAGCTCTAAATTCAATGAGAAATAGGTTTGGATATATATATTTTAGTAAATTACAATGCTAAGTTAAAGTTCTGCATCTCAACATTATTTCTATTGAATTTTCCAGAGATTACACATAGCCGTTTAATTCAACGACTCAAAAAACAAGTGAATATAGTTTAACCATGATCAAATAACATCACAACAGCTAGAATTGAAGTCTGATTTTAGTGCTCGTACAACGTAGCTTAGATGCAAAGATTGATGGATTTATAGATGGGTTAAGGAAAAAATTATTTGAGAAGTCAAATGTGGTAGAGTCTGCAATTCAATTGGTTCCACGTAGTGATGTGGGACCGTCGAAGACTAAGGTATGAATTTATCTTACTGTCAACATAATTTTGTTATTTTTGCTAACAAAAATAACATTTTTGTTGACCGTTACAAGTTGTTGGTAAGTCCAATGGTGAGCACGACATTTATTATTTTGACATAGGAGGTGATGAATTATTATATACAGAAGAAGTTTTTCAAACAAGTTGATGAAGTTGTTAAAAGTGCTATTAAGATAAATGAAGATGTATATGGTTAAGCTATCAAGGTTTCAAGTGATGTCAAATAAAAGTTTGGGACAGAGGCACGTTTATCTTATTTTCAAATCTGATATACAATATTTACATTTTCTATTTTAGATTCTCTTATATCATAGTGTTTTTACACATACGCAGATTGTTGAAGTATGTTTAGACACTACTCATGATCAAATTACACCAACAAAGGTTCAGTCAAAATTCTCGATTTAGCATTTATGCGTTTAAGGAAGGAAAGACTCAACCATTCTGATGATGCTGACATTACATGCTTTGAGGAATAGTTTCACGATGGATACAAGCCTGGTCAAGTGTAAGTTGTTAGGCTTATTTGTTTTCTACTTCATTTTTTGAGATAAACCATTTCAATGCATTAATATTTTTATGCAGCAAAAGAAAGTTCACAGTGAAAAAAGACAAGATCTCACCCTATTTCAATTTGGACCACACGAAATAGACAGCAAAACTTGGTGGCATGAGCTTCGATCAAATGATTCTTCACTTGGAGATACGGTATTTTACTTTATCCATACACACATTGTTGTTATTATTGCATTTCAATTTAGAAAAGACAAGATCATACCTCCATATCAATTTACATATATCAGAATTGCTATTATTTTATTTAATGTATCAAGTCACATATAACTCTCTATTTTGCAACATATCAACATATGTATCTATTATTTCTGAAAAATGCTCAAGTACAATAAAGCTATAACTCTATACATACATCTTTTTCTCAACCACGGTGAGGAGTATTCACCTATTTTTGTATGATTTTAATGATATTAACAATCATAAACCCCTCATTGCATACGTAATGGGAGAATATATGCATTGCAACACTGGATGGTGGAATGTATACCATGTTCATCCCAATTATGATACAGTCACATGCCCATTGGCTGCTTGGCTATTTTGATGTAAGCAAAAGGGTTCTTCATATTTGTAACTTAGCACGAGCAAGTGTAATAGATAAAGTTGTGATTCAAGATGTCTAAACTTTTGTGTATGTTCTCTCATATTTAATGGTGAATGTTGATGTTTGGAATCATGTTGTGACTAATGGTTTTGAGAGTGTACCTACCGCTATATGTTAATATTGTTGAAGGCACACCTCAACAAAGAAACGGGTAAGTTTCAAAATATTATCATGCTTTTTCATCATATAATTACATACATAAAATCAAATTTGGCATATCATAAGACATATTTCAAACTATTTTTTTGTAGTCATGATTGTGAAATTTTTGTTATCGAGACTACACGTGCTTGGATTAACCATAATGTTCAAGCAATAGTTGATAATTTTGATACATCGCTTACTAGGACCCACATTGCATCTCAGTTATTTAAGTATGGTATGGAAAAACGAGTTAAAAGTTATGAAACATATCATAATCTCGTGTCTAAGAAAGTTAGGCAGTCAAGTAAATTGCAAAAGATCAAGTAAAGATGTGAAGTTTGTTCTACAGATTTTGTGAAAAATTTGATGAATTTTTACAAACATTAGGATGTATATGATATCACCACTTTAGTTAATGTACTTAGACATCGAATGACTAGTGATACTTAGATTTGAAATGATAGTAGTGATAATTAGACTTTGAATAAGAATAGTGAAGCAAGTCATTGCATATTTTGTTTTTGTAAAGCACTTAAACCTTTTTTTTTTGGCTAATCAATTAGATGAATTTGTCATTTTGTTGTTGTTGTTGTTGTTGTTGAAGATTTCCAGTTGTTAATGTGTTTTGATGAATAGAGGGTAGGGGTTGAGGCTTATTTGAAGTGGTGAACTATGAAAGATTTTGAAGAGAATAAGTGTGTAGAATTATTGAATTCTTTTTTAAAAAAAAAATCATCTCTCTAGTTTATAGAAACTTAATGGTTGGTGTCTACATTCGTTATATGAAATTTTTCGAGCAAGTCAATCAACATTCCTCTAGCCATGCTCATGATCTAGAACATTTTGATAAGTACATTCAAGCAGTAGTGACTTCTTTGTTATACACACAATTTTCTAAAGAGTGACATGTACAAAGATAAATGCTAAATAGATTAATTGTAAACTAACCAATATACGGATTTGACATTAATAATGAAATGGACATGAAGTTAGACAAAGCTACATAACTACAAATGTGTATCCTAATAAATCAAACTTAAAAAAGTGCTTAGGAAGAAAAGTAAAATAGTTCTTCATGAAATTGGCATGATGGGGGTAGGAATGTGTCTTTGCAACGCTTTTAAATGCGTTCTCAATTATACTCATTTTCACGGGTAGTTTAAAGATATTAGGCTATTTTTTTCTATTTCTTTTTAATAATATTACAATCTTTTCATGTACAAAAATCACAATTTTGCAAGATCCTCCAAATTCATTTTTCGTACTTTTGACTTTTGAGTATGCTGGATCATATGCTCTTCTGTATTATTTGTGTTATCCATGATAACCTAAAACGATCAACTCAATCAACCATCAAGAAAAGAGGAGATTTGTAGATGTCAATAGAAAAGAAAGTTGTTTAATTCATAACATGTATATCCAAAGTTAAAACAAAAGAGAAATGAGACCAACTCAACCAACCATTAGGAAAAGATGATGATTTGGTTGGGAGAATTATTGGACAGATTTGAGGTCTAATTGATTGCTGAATTCATACCATGTACATCCAAGTAAAATCTGCAACCATACTATGCTCCAAGTAAAATCTGTAATGTTGTTTGATGCATATAAAGGGAGATTATCATTACATGGAATTGTAAGCATTGTAAGCATAGTAGTAATAAAACCTCTCTTACTTGTTCCCGCTATTACATCAAAACAATATGCAGTTATTGCATTTGGTCCATCTTTTGGTCCATCTAATTCCTAACAAAATAGTAGAAGAAATCTATATAATCAAATGAGACATTTGACCACACTGGATGTTAAGTAGAAATAATTCCCAACCTGGAAGCAAAATTACAACTTCTAAAATTACAAAAATAATCCCCAAACTGGATGTCAAGCGCATAAATTGAATTTGAATCCATTTTCAATCATATTATACATTCAAATCCAGTGCTTAACATGAAAATTGAGAATGTGTCATGTGTAGGTAGAATGAGTACAAATGAGAAAACAAAGAAATACGAAGTTGTATAGAATCAACAAGAGAATACAAATGTATCTTCAACCAAAATTGAACATACCAATCCAGAAATACAAAGTCTAACTGTCATAAATGTTTTTATCTCTGTAAAATAACGTTATCACTGACATAATGTAAAATATTGTTTTACAATTCAGAATGCAAGTTACAAGTTTTCGGTTCTTCATTCCTCTTTTCAACATACTTTAGTGGCAAAGGCTGCTTGCAAGTCCTTTTATTATGCCCGTAACCCATGCACCGTCTATATATTTCGTAGATTTATTGCACTCTTGTATTAACCGAACCCTCTTTTCTCTAGGTTTCTCGCTTGTCTTTTTGAATTTGGAGCAAAAATTACAATTGTTTCCAAGTTATTTAGTATGGTCCAATGGTTACGATCTCCAAATGGTGGTACAATGTTCCCTATATACGCAGAAATGTAGGCTTCCATTGTGTGGTAATATGAGCAATAATTATATGTTTGTAGCACATTTTTACCAATAACCGACAATGCATGTGAACATGAAATCCCATCTACATGAAACATGTTGCAAGTGTAAGTTTGTCTCTCCATGTCAACTAAATGTTGTGTATTTTTGTCACTTACCTGGTACAGAAGATCATTTGAAGGCAAGACCTACAAAAAAAAGTGATGTGTTAGACATGGAGTACAAAGGCAACATGAGTAAGTATAAAATTGTTTAAATTCCAATACACTAATACTATAACAATGTATAGAAAATGAAAATTTGTGTCATATTCTATATTTCCAGGTCCCAAATTTACTACTTTCACTTCCAGCTTGTGTGATTTGTCTTTTCTACAAAGGTGATTCCATGAAATCATATTAGAAAAAAGGAATAGAATATAAGCACTAAAACAAGAAGAATACAACCATGTTGGAAAAACAAACAAGATGTGACAAAAAATTCATCCAATATCATACACAACATGGAGTGCAGCTTTCTCAAATTAGTGTTTGGATCATTAAGTAAAATTTATATCTTGTAAATGTTGAAGTCTGGTATATTACCTTTAGTTTCAAGTGAATATTTTCTCGTGATTGCTAGCGAATTTTGTAAATGTAGATTGTGTCTTACTTGTATTCTTGTGAAACCAACTTTGTAATATATATCTCAATGATTTGAACATATAATCAATAGGTAACTCTTTAGGACTTTGGTGGTTGCATTTATCGACTCTACAATGTTTGAGGTCATAGTTGTAAACCTGTTATTCGACATATGTGCTTTTGACTATTTTTCATGGCCTCCACCTTCCTGAAAAGAAGTAATAATTTGAATCTTAGAATACTAAATATAATATATGTAAGAAACTATTTATAAGTTAATGATTTATACTTACAAGATATGTGTAGATCTCCTTGTTTAGTTGGTCGAGCTGATGCATATGGTAATCAAATTCTAGAATAGTATATCCTATAGTGGCTGTATTGAATGCTTTTTTAAAGTTTTTTGCACTTTTACTTTAGGTTTTCTTTAGATTTTTTAAAATGTGGTATGCACACACACCGTGCATTGCATTTGGATATACAATCTTAATGGTATTTTCTATACTTGGGTGCCTATCTAATATAATACACATTTGTTCTCTTTTACTATAAGCTTCCTTAAATCTCCTTAAGAACCACACCTATAAGTTGTTCTTTGAAGCACCAACACCAAATGCAAGGATATATATACCATTATTCGCATATTGAGTGCAATTTGTGAAAAGAGTACCACCGTAGCGACTTGTGAGGATTGTACCATCAACAACAACTACAGGCTTACAATGTCTCCACCCTTGTATATATGCTCTCATTTCCAAGAAAATATATTTGAACTGATTATATTCATCAACCTCAATCCGTGTAAATGTGCCAAAATTTTTTTCTTGTTGCATGTGAAAAATAGTGGGATCTTGCTATATGACAACTTAGGATCACCCATTACCATCTCCAACACATGCTTGCGAGCTCTCCAAATCTTCCCATAAGTGAAATGAAGTTCGTATGTCTTAGCTATGTCATGCATAATGTCCATAGGTATGTAAATAATCTTACCAGATGTATACTTATGTTTGATACAATCTACTATTAACGCACTTTTTGCTTGTATGTGATCTCTCAAAATAACATCAATAAACAACTGTGATCATATCGAATATATTGTATCTTGAACATGTCAGTTTTGTCTGTCTTGGATGCTCTGAAATGCCACTTGCAATTTTTATTAATACACTTAAGTACATACTCTTGCTTATCCAATTTGTACACCATGAACTGAAAATTATTCTCAATAACATACAATGCTATGGTTGTGTACAACAATTTCTTATTTCTAAATATCCTATCGAAGACAATATATTTAATTATAGGGTGCATTACAACATCATTTTTTTGATCAACATTGGTTTCTTCTAACTCCAGTATTGTGTTGTTTACACTTGAAGCAAATTTCTCAATTCTCGGAATTGATTCAACATCTCGCCTATATTATTATAAGTTTCGCTAAGCTTCATTCGAATAATAATATCATTATCTTTCAAATTACTGGACTGAGATCAACAAACCTTGTTAATTCTTTTGGCAGTAGTATAACCTCAATATGCAATGGATACGATGTAACTTTGTCATCCTTTCGCTTCAGCTCTATGTAGAATATGACAGAGTTGTCGTTTGTAATCCTAACATGTGCCATATTTTTTTCTACTTCATATTGTATTTATACACTATCCTTTTTTTGATCAAGTCTTAACTCTATCAACATCATATCAACCAGTAGTAGCATATGAACGCCTTATTGAAAGAAAAAAGCTTATTGCATACCCATCGCAACTAATGAAAACATAAATGCCATCCATGGCTGCATTCATCATTAAAAAAAATATGCGACAACATAGTTGAAAGTTGGATATCAGATCACAAAATTTTGAATATCATGAGACTAATTGAAAATTACAAAATCAAAAATAAACAACACATAATACAATTGTTTCTGTAATCTAATTATTTGATCAAAATCATTGAATTTCAACTATTACGTATCTTGATTTGAAGAAATTTCTCTCTTTCAGACCAAGCTTCGAACACAGATTGCACAGCATAATTGATTTGACGAAATTTCTTCTTCCCTACCAAGCTTTGAACATAGATTGAACGCATAAATTATTTGAAGAAATTTCATATTTCAGAGCAATGTTAGAACACAAATTGCATCGCATAAGATCAATTGATTTGAATTCAGAGAGTTCGAAAGGGAATTTGAATTCATGTGGGCATTTTTTTGATTTGTTTAGTATGATTTATCTTTTTCAATTTTATGTTTTGTTCTAGGTAACCTAAATCACGTTTTGGGGTAGTGGTATTTTTAATTTTGATATTGATAAATTGCAGTATTTTGAGAATTATGATAATTGTATAGTTTCATATTATAATATTATATGGGTCTAATTGTGTAAGAAGCCCTAAAAGAAAACAACATTTGTTTTATATACATCAACATTTTTCAAGGTTCTAAAAAGCATAAAGTATGGCTAGGCGTAGAGACCAAATTTCAAGTTTTTGGGTTTAGGCGAGGCTTAGGCGAGGGTGAGGCGTGAAAAAGTGTTTTCTTATTTTAAATATTAAAATAATAATAATAATAAATATTTTTAACTAAAAAGTGACCGTCTAAGCGAGACTAGGAGCGTCTAGGCTAACTAAGCGCACCTATACGTGACTAAGCGAGCCTAGACGAGGCTAGGCACGCGCTTTTTAGTTAAAAATATAATTGACCAAAAAACGCGCGCCTATGGCCTAAGCGAGGTGTAGAGGTCACGCTTCGCATTGAGACACGCTTTTTAGAACACTGATATTTTTATGTGTTTCGAAATGTTAATGTCACATATTCATGTGTGTTGTTTGATATTGTATCATAGAAAACATTATCTTAACAAAAAAGTATAAAAAAATAGTATCACAAACAGTATCTTATTAAGAATAGTATCTCACAATATAGTATCACAAACATAATCTTATTAAGAACAGTGTTTTAGCATTTTAATATAACATTATCACAGA
The DNA here is from genome assembly GCA_023638005.1 of Forsythia suspensa. Lineage (NCBI taxonomy): Eukaryota > Viridiplantae > Streptophyta > Magnoliopsida > Lamiales > Oleaceae > Forsythia > Forsythia suspensa. The sequence goes on from CM042667.1 coordinate 13,748,068, forward strand.
TAAAATATATCTTAATATTTTAGTATCATAAGCACTTTATTATATTAATATAACAAGCATATTCTATCAGTCTCTTTATAAACAAGACAATATTACACCCACTCAAAATTAGAAATTCCAACCCAACAAAAGAATTGTATTATAATAAAATTATCTTCATAAAACAGTATCATAGAAAATAGTATCAGAAGCACGTTTGTATCAATATCAAAATAACACTATCATAGATAACAGTATCGCATGGTTAAAGATAACAAATATAATAGTATGAGAAACATATTACTATCAAGCACATGCTTAGGTGAGCAGAAATATTATATTTTAACATAAACCATAGCACAATATCTAAATAAAATAGTATATTAATAAAACAGTATTTTAATAAAACAGTATCATAATAAAACAATATCTCAATAAAATAGTATCATAGATAAAATTATATTAATATATCAATATCATGCATGACATTATCTTAATAAAATAATGTCATATACACAAACTACAACCCAATATAAGAACAATGTTATAGATTGAAATAATATCAAACATTTTGAATGAAAACAGTATCAATGATCTTGTACTGCTAATGGAGAATTTTGAAATAGTATCATTACTTCTACTATAAAATATTTAATTTTGAATGTGTGTTTGTTTGGTGGAATTTAAAAGTATATTTTTTTTAGAGATTTTGAAAAAGGTTGGTGAAATGAGTTGTTGAAAAATTGATAAAATTTGTGGGTCACATTAAATATGTGATTGAAAATAATTGAGAAAAAAGAGAGTTAATAAACTTGACCAAAACATGCTATAATGTAATAAAAATGAGTGTACAATATTAAAAGTAAAACAATATCAAACATTTTTTATAAAACAATATCATAGAAAACAATTTCATAATAAAATAGTATTGTGTTTGAATTAACGCTTTTTGCAATTGTAGAGGCACGTTGGTTTTTTAGCGTTGAAATATGACTTTAATTGAATTAAGTTTGGACAATATGACTAAGAGCCCATGAGCACATGATCAGTGACCGGTCCTGAATTTTCATTAAAAATCAATTCGCTATTCAAGATTCATGACCAATAGTGAAATTTTTCCTTAAATGTTTTCAAAATTTTAAAGGCCAAGCCCTTTTAGTTGAGAGTGCGGTATCATATCCCTGGTCAACGTTTTTCCTATTGGGCTTTCATAAGGATAAATTGTCTTTAAGTTACATGTAGATGATTTGTTCAAAATTATATTTAAATACGTTTCAAAATTATAATTAAGTCATATTACTACAGTCATATTTTAATTAATTATGTAATTACCTTTGTGGCCCAAATTAATTAAAATAAAATGTGATTTAAACTTCAGCGGCACGTATGTGGCCTTCGTTTTCTCTTGCTTCCCCGCCAGCTCCTGCATCTTGTCCCCTTCATTACGCGACTTCGCCATCAATCATCCAAAACTTTTTCTACTATTTTTGTGAGTGATAATTACAGATTCATGATTTTTCAGTGTTGTTTTTCTTTTAAATTATGTAAAAGATAAAGTTTTGAACTTTAACAACTTGCTATTGTTATCAGAGAATGATGGTGAATTAGACAAGTATTAAAAGTATCTGGATTGGAAAATTTTGGAAACAATTGTTTCTTCAAATTTTATTTTGCAGGTAAATTCATTTTTTATGAAACTTATTTTTTTGAAATAGGTTATTTTTGTTGGAGATATTATTTTTTAGATATATTGGAACACAATTCTTTTGTAATTATTTTTTGGTCGAATAAATGAAAGTAACATTTATTTCACATACATCAACATTTTTACGTGTTTCAAGATGTTACTCTCACACATTCATGTGTATTGTTTGATATTATATCATAAAAAACAGTATCTTAATAAAATAATATCACAAACAGGACAGTCTTTTGATTGCAAAATTTTGGAAGCATTTACTTCTTTGAATATTATTTTGTAAGTAAATTTAGATTTTGTGAATGTTTTATCTTATTTTTCTTGAATTATGTTGTTTTCGTTGGAGATATTATTATTTTTATATATATGGGAATACAATTATTTTGTAATCATTTTTTTATCGAATAAATGAAAACAATATTTGTTTCACATACATTAATATTTTTGTGTTTTCAAATGTTACTGTTACACATTCATGTATGTTTTATGATATTGTATCATAGAAAACAGTATTTTAATAAAACAGTATCACACACAATATTTTATTAAGAATAATATCTCGCAATACAGTATCACAAACAACATCTTATTAACAACAGTGTTTCAGCATTTTAATATAACAATATCACAGATAAAAGTATCTTAATATTTCAGTATTAGAATTACATTATTATATTAATTTAACAAGTATATTAGTATTAGCATCTTTGGAAATAAGGACACTATTACACACTCAATATAGAAAATTCTAACTCAACAGAAGAACAATATCACAATAAAATTATCTTAATAAAATAGTATCATAGAAAAAAATATCAAAAGCACATTAGTATTAGTATCTTAATACAGTATCATAGATAACAATATCATATAGTTAAAGATAATAAACAAGTTAAGAAGCCAATATAATAGTATCAAAAATACATTATTATTGAACACATACGCCTAGGTGGACACAAATGTTATGTTTTAACTTAAAACTATAGCAAATTATAAAAATAAAATAGTATCTTTATAAAACAATATTATAATAAAATGGCATTTCAATAAACAAGTAACAGTTTAGTGTTTGAGTTAGCAGTTTTGCAATTGCAAGGTTACGTTAGTCTTTTAGCACTGAAATATGACTTTAATTGAAATAAATTTGGTCCATATGACTTCGGAGCCCATGAACACATGATTAGTGAACGGTCATGAATTTTTCCAAATTTTAATTAGTGAAAAAATACGGTATGTAATTTTTTTACTAAAAAATATGACAAAGTGTGTCATTTTTTAATAGATGAACTTAATTGACATTTCAATTAAAAAGTGGCACAACATGTCGCTTTATAATGTAGAACTTTAATTAACATTCAATAAAACAAAAAATAAAAGTAAGAACTAAATACTTAGTTTAAAAGGTTTTTGTAAACTTAGTCAATGGCCAATGGTGTAAAATTTAGAAAAGTTGGACTCATCGGATGTCTTTATTCAAGCAAACGTTATATACGAAAAATAAAGGGATAATTGCATTAAATGTCTCCAACCTTTCAAAATCGTTGGAGATATGCCCCTAACCTAAAAAAATAGCACCAGACATCCCCAATGTTAGAAAAACTTGGCATAGTAGGTCCTTTATGACAAAATTGTCATTCTCTTTAAAAAAACAAAAAACAAAAAATAAGAAATAAGAAATAAGTGATTGAAAAATAACTAAATTTACCCTAAAAAAATAAAAAGTAACAAAATGACCATCTTTTTGTTATCACACTTTGGAAAAATGAGAGAAGAATCTTCTTCAAAGCAATTCATTGTAAACTTAATAAATAAGTTTCAAACCCATGAGTAGCAACCATCGATTTTCAATAGCAGCCACTGATTTTCACTCACAGCAGCCATCGATCTCTTCTTCACTTGTAGTTAACCCATGAGCAAATGAATTAGTTTCAAACTCAGCCCTTGTTTTGTAATTCGATTTTCTTAACTATAAGCTTGCAGTGAGTGAAAATGGTGGATTCTACTGAAAATTGTGAGAGTGAACCTACCCGTTCCAGTTTACCTATGAACCTTGTTTGCCGCCTTCCTCAGCCGCCTCTCCTATCGGAAACCATCGCCCTCAATCACCATTTCCTCCAATCGCCACCCCCTCTCCACCACCACCACCACCACCACCACCCTCCTCCTCCTCCTCCTCCTCCTCCTCCTCCTCCTCCTCCTCATCAACCATCTACACTAAATACTCTTTCAAGCCTCTCGTTTCTCTCAACCCCCCACCAACTCCATAATGCCCCATCCCTAGCCTAACCCACCTATAGTAAACCATCCAAACCCCTGTACCGCCCACCATCATCCCTCGATAGGGCTGGTAAAGACCAGTCCGTTCCAACCTCTCTTTTGATTTCCAGTTTAGTTACACCGAGAGCAATCCAAATGTGAGACCCATTGGCCTTCGCGAGCGGAAGTACTCCCCATTCGGGCTTGGCTATCTATATAGGGGCTGGATGGGTGTTTGTGCCCCAGTGACCGACTTGAAAGAGTGGTCCTCAAAAAGAACAAGATTTGGAGGAGAAGAGGAAAATATTGAGAGAGAGAGTTCAAGAGGAGCCGTTGACTAATGCTGAGATTTTCACTCACTGTAAACTTAATAAAGAAGATGGTCTCTTTGTTACTTTTTATTCTTTGAGAGTACATTCTTACTTTTTATTTTTTGGGGGTACATTTGGTTAGTTTTTAATCATTTTTTTCCTTTTTCTTGTTTTTTGTTTATTTAAAAGAAAGGGTAGTTTCGTCATAAAGGACCTATCATACCAAGTTTTTCATACGTTGGGAATGTCTGGTGCTATTTTTTTAGGTTATGGGCATATCCCAACGATTTTGAAAGATTGAGGGACCTTTGATGCAATTATCCCAAAAATAAAATGTATTGAGAGGCCAGGTTTAGAAAAAGAGTAGAGTCGAATCGATCAAGCTCGACGATTAGAACAAACAAATTGAATGTAATGTTAGAAAATAAACAATTTAAACATGGTGTGTCTTTTTAACTAAAAAGTGGTACATCATGTCATTTTCTAAGATAGAATTTTAATTCACATCTAACACAACAAAAAATAAAACTACTACTTTATGAAGTTTTTATAATCAATAAGTCAAATATATTCTATTAAAAAAAATCTAAATTAGTGTGTAACTTTTTAATTAAAAGGTAATAATTCATGTCACTTTCTAATCCAGAAGTTTAATTATTATCTAATACAACAAAAAATTAAAGTTCAATTGAATATTAGTTTAAGATATTTTTATACGTACATTGTAAGTTCAACTAAAGATGTTCTATTAGAAGAAGAAAAAATATCAAATTACACAATATGTGACCTTTTAGTTAAAAAGTGACACCATATTACTCTCTAACTCTTATCATTTTCACAAGTATGCACATTTGGCAAATTAAAAATTGGCTCTTACATTTTCATCAACACATTGAGAACATCTTCTCTAATTGATGTTTCACACAGACCATAATTTTCAAAATTGTGACTATCATGGTCGCATTGCCGAACCCACCACATTGACCCAAAATTGAACACTTTGAATACAAGATTATACAATGGAGCAAAATCTTAAATGCATAACATGAAACATTTCTAAATAAATGATTAAAGTGAAAGTCAACAAGAAGGAAATCAATAAAGTTCCTATAAAAATAGATGGGTTACAAAAGTCATAAAATGCAATACCTTGTTTTTTATATCCCAAATCAAATAAAATTTAGACACATAAATTCATATAAACTCTCAAAACGAAAAAAGCTCAACGGACTTATAATTATATATTTAAATATCAGTTAAAAAGTTTTTATAAGCTCATTGAAAGTTTAAGTAAACATGTTCAAATAAAAATTAAAAAAAAAAAAATAAATTACACAATGTGTGACCTTTTAATGAAAAAGTATCACAACATGTCACTTTCTAATGCAAAACCCTAATTCATATTTCATACAAAAAAATGAACATTTTTACAAACACTGCATCTTAAATGTTGCTGGTTTTCTCTTGATTATACAACAAATATTAATCCAATTTTTTTCTAATTCATACTAATGTTTTCTCTGCAAAACTCAATAGTAATAAATTACTCTATCATTAAAAAAAAATCAACATAGTAGAGCATACAAACAAATGTGCATGTTACACAATATAGACAATCAATTACACATTAAGAATCACTATTATTTCTCATTTGGTAGGATATTTTTTCTTCTTTACAATTCCATCAACAATTTATTTTATTACTTTGAGCAACATTACAAGTGATCGAATTAACTCGTAAAACCATGAAGAAATAAGAGTTCTGGAGTTTGGGCTGAGTTTTGGGAGTTTTGATATAATATGGTTTGTTAAGAACTGTAATTAATACGACATTGACTTATTTTTAATAGTATTTATATTTTTAAACACATTTTATAATGATAATTCAAAACGTCCACATTTTTTAGTGTATTTGTTTAATTACCCTTTTACTATTTGACTTGAGCAGCCCAGCCCATTGAGTGAAAGGATATTAAACTCTAGTTTGGAGTCAAAATTATAGTAACATAATTTTCAAATTTCAAATTTGATCAATAAAATAAATATTTAATTTAAAATTTAGGGTGTGTTTGAAGTCAATTTTGATTTTGTTAAAAAGTTGAAATCAAAGTCAACAATTAACTTTAACTACACATTTTATGGGACCCACAACTTTTTACAACTTTTAATCCACACATTTCATCAACTTTTATCAATTTTTACTAAAAATCTTATTTTAATTAAAATCAAACATACCCTTAATTATTTACTTAAAAATAAACTTTTTAGGCTTAGCCAGACATGACTTTGTACCCAATCAAATTGATATGTCGAATTATCAATAGATTTGTATAAATGCGTTGAACTAAGGTGGAAATTAAAGAGTTCAAAATCCTTCAATCATGGTTATATAAAATATAAATTACATGAACATGTCTAATATTTAGAACAATATTGTATAAAATAAAATAGTCCTAATCAATATTATTGTATATCTTGCATTCCATATTGATGATATTACAATGATACTCACACCATGAGTTTGACCAAATGCTAAAGATGGGAATAAAGAAAAGCTAAAAAGGGAAAGAAAGAGACAAGAAAAGAGAAACCTTGTTGCTTGGAGAGCAATATTCATGTTCTTTGCACTAATGATGGTGTGCACATTATACTCATTCAATTAAGAGCATGTTTGGCTGGATTTATAAACTGATCAAATTGACTTATATTTTTAAATTGAAACTATTTGTGTATTTTAATTTATAAGTTAGAAGTCATATCTATTCGACTTATCTAACTTATAAATATCATCCACAATGAATTCAATTAAACATTATGATGACATTTTAGTAATTTGACAAAAACCAAAAACTTTTAAGCAAAGTTAAACTATTCAAGTATATGTATGTACTTATTGTACTTATAAGCACATGAAATCCAAACATATAGACTTTTTGATAAAGTACTTATTTTACTTATAAGTCCCAACCAAACATGCTCTAAAAGCATTTGATCTTTTGCTAATTAGCTAGTAGCCTTCCAAAGCACTATTGCATCTCAACAACGTTTTGGCGATTTAAAAGATTGCAAGGAGATCTAAAGTGCCGTATTTTTCAAAGAGTAAAGAGGCTCCAACTTTTAATTTTTGGTGCAAAATTTAAAATTAAAATTAATAATAATAATAATAAAATATTATTATTATTAAAATGTATGATGGTGTCCATAACTTTGATGCACAGTTACTTTTTAGGATTCAAAAGAAAACAGAGACAAAATGATTTCTACTAAGAAAGTGATCACTACACAAATTCTGATATTCTTATCCCATCTTTGTCTCCCTTAATTGTCCTAGTCCTTTTTCAAATGATGATATTCTCATATTTAATTTAGTTTAGGCACACCAAAAAAAAAAAAAAAATCTTTTATTTTTCTTTCACATACTGGAGCATGTAGGAGCAGATTTAGATCGGAGCTAAAATTAATTTTAGGCTGAATTAATATATGAAAAATAAAATACAATTTTTAAAAAATAAAAAAAAAATCAAAAATTAAAAATTTATATACTAAAAAAAATTGGACCCTCCCTGGGAACATGTATGATATATTGAATTAGATTGTATTGAATATGATTGAAAAAAAAAAAAAAAAGACAAAGAATTTTGTTTCTCATGCTTTAAAATATCAAACGTGTATATACTAATTTTCAACACAATTCACTGACAACACAAAATTTCTATTATGGATTTCACGTATCGCATCTTGAAATTTCGTTGCAACATTTAACGTGAAATTTCTTGCATTTCTTTAATAAATATTTTTCTGAGAAAATCCAAAAGCCCTCTTATCCAAATATGGAAATCAATGAGGAAAAACAAAAAATTTCCTTATCTTACTTTGACTACAAAAATTCATAATATTGAATAGCCAAATTAGATATACACATATTGATCAACTTTTCATGTGTTGTTCATTTTTATAAGCAGCTATCAACCACAATAATTTTCTTAATTATATATATATATATGTTTTTTTAAAAATAACCTATTTAGGCAACCAAAATGTAATAATGATAATAATAAAAAATAGATGGTCAGCTCTGGAGTGCTTTTGAGATGATTATAGGGATGTCAATTGGTTCGGTTCAGTACGACCCATGTCAGGCCGCCAGACTAGAAAGGTTTTGAATTTTTGAATTTTTTAAATTGAGACGTGTTGCAGTTCAAAACACTGTTGAAGAGATATATTTATAGCCCTATGATTAAAGAGAACATTTTGGATTAAAGAGAACATTTTGATGCATAACACAGGGGAGCAGGGCTCCCCGCTCCTATATTGATATTAAAACTCAGGACAATTGATATAATTATTGATATGATTATGATTCATGTTTTAATTATATCATTCTATTTATACTTTTTTGACTAATTGATTGCAGTAGTTGGAATTCATATTACAAATATTAAACTGAAATTAATCTATAATTTTCTTTTTAATCACTAATTACATAAAAGCTAACATTGTGCAATTGTTAGCCAAATACTAATTGTTTACGAAATAAGCTACATATTGTTAACCACCACATCTAAAAACTTCACTTTTAAAAGTGCGATATATTTAATTATTTAAATCTAGTACGTAGAATTCACATGCAAGATGTGTTCATCTTTTATCAAAAGCTCGTGGTATGTGTATTTTATAAATAGACGACGCCAGATTAAAATCTAAAAATTTTTTACATCGTATTACTCATTTCAATTAAAAATTTAGAGTTTGTTTGATATCAATTTTGATTTTATAAAATGCTTCAATTAAAGTCAACAATTAATTTTAACTACATATGTCATGGACCCACAACTTTTTATAACTTTTCAACCATACATTTCATCAACTTTTACAAAGTAAATCTGATTTTAATAAAATCAAACACATCCTTAAGTTTAAAGTTGAAATAATTTTATGAATAATATTATTCATAGTTAGCGACTAACGTAGTCGTCTATGTGGCAATTATAATATGACATCTTACATGTAGAATTTTAAATTTTATTTAAAATGACATATCAATTAATGTCACATAATTGTCATATACATTGACTAGTATGAATAATTTATTCTAAATTTATAGTTTTAAGCCACTGCCCTACAAAAAAGAAAAAGCCAAAAAATGATTAATCTCACATGACCACATGACCCAAGATTGAGTAAAAATATTTGATATACTAACTGCAGTGTCAACACCCCAACCCACCCTACCCTATCCCACTTTCATTCTGAGTGTTTTTGTGGAGCTTTTGCAGCAATTTTGGCTCTGAAATCGGTAACAGAAAAGTTACCAACAAAACTTATAAGCTGATAACACCAAATTTATATTACACTGCAGCAAAATCTATGCATTTTGAATCTTCATCCCCCACCCCACCCACTCCAACCCCAACCATTGACCTTGCTGCTCTCTTCTTCAAACTCCAAGCCCAAGGCATCTAGCTAAACAAAGCAAAACAAAAAGTTATACATACTTTATAAAATTTCCTTTCCAGTTTTCAACCCACATCTAAAAATCATCTTTTTTGGCTGAAAAAATAAGTAAAAGTAGAGGGAAAAAAGCAGCTTTTTTCTTCTACCATTGGAATCCCAAAATTCCATGCCATGACTTGGGATTTTTACAAGAAAGATAAAGATATGGGCAGAGAATTGGCTTGCTTCTTGTGTTTTCTTCTGCTGATTCTTGCACAGTGGGAGATTAATCCGTGTTATGCAGAAAGAGATCAAAATGCTTCTTTCTCTGCCATGAATTCTGTTAAAATCCATAAGGGCTCCAAAGAAAATGCAACAGAAAGGGATGGAAATGAAATTTTTGGTGCAGAAATGAGGAAAGTTTACACAGGTCCAAATCCTCTACACAACAGATAAGTAGCAGAAAAAAATATATCAAGCTTAAAATCTCTCATTCAAGCCATGATATATTTTTTCTTTTTCATTTTTCTGACCTTTTCTTCCCTTTGATGATCCCCTCAAAATTTTCACTTTTAACGACGAAAAAAAAATCAGATTACGTCGTTGATGGTGTCGTTCAACAAATGAGAATAACTTCATCTCTGGGCTTCTGTTAACCTTACATTTGTATATGAAAGTTATTTATGAGTTTTTGTTGAGAAAATATTTTATTTGTTTGAAGAAGAGATATAAAACATGAAATATTATTATTTTTTAGTTCATCATTTTCTGAATAAAAATGCCATAAATTAATGTAGTTTTTGCCTTTTTGGTGTGATGAATGTTTGTCTGATATTTTCTACACTTCGTTGTGTATTTCCTTATGTAGCATATTAATTTGAAAGAATGTCTTGTAAAAGTTCAATTTTTTCCATTTATTATCCCATTTTTAGTCATTTTCTATATATATAAACATTAAAAGCCTGTTTAATATGTAGCATAGATTATACTTGATAGTATAATGGGCGATGTTTTGACTTTTTTTTTTTTTTTTTGCCCTTTCATATTTAACAATTTCGAGTATTGTCTATCCACCTTATAGTACACAGCCACCAAATTTTTAGGTTAATTAGTATCATAGTTTTCATTTGATACCATACACTATACTCAAGTGCAATGTTAAACCACACTACTATCTATTTATGAAAATTGTGCACATATCACTAATCTAAAAAATTCCAAAGCTCATCTAGATGGCACTTAGTTTCCACCTAAACTTAAGGCATGGCCTCCACGCCTACTCATGCCTCACACCTCGCCTTCGCCTCACTCTTACCTAGGCCTCGCCTAGCTTGAAGCTCGATCTCCACGCCTAACCATAGTTTACGCTTTTTAGAACATTCGCACATATATTATATATATAACATATTTGATAAAATAAATAAACTGAGACTTAATTTGGAATTACTGTGCTTTTAAGAAAATCAACTATTGATGTGCTACAGAAAGAATCATTTGTGCAAAATATCATATAAATGTCGAGTAAACTCTAGTTTCAAAATTGTTGTATATTTCAAAATTAGTATTTGAGCGTTTCGTAAACAAAAGTGATTAATAGATGTGACTAGATAAAATTACTAAATTAGACATTAATTATAATAATATTCTTTTGTATTCTTATTATCATGAGTAGTGTAAAATTTATTTTTACTTTTTATAACATTATGTAATATTATCAAGTGTTTTTTCAAAACAATGAATTCTCCACAATTATTTTAAAATAAAAATAATAAATATTTATTAAATCTCAAAATTTATAAAAATTACTAAATAAAAACATAGTCATATAGTAGAAAAATAAAATAAATTTATATTTATATTTGTGGAGATGCATTATTATTAGAATACTAATAAAGATAGGACATAGAAAGAATTAATTTAATTAATTAAGGTTAAAATTGATATTTTAATAATAGATTAGTAGAAAAGCTGCATTTTTGCTGCTTCTCAAAATCTGCTGTCAGAAGTTACAAATTCTTTTATAATCACGTTTTTAAAATTTACTAAATGCCTAAAACAACTTCTGATTGACAACTTTTGATTGTTTGACAATCAGAAGTTGAGTTCTAAAATCAATCTCAAACGGTCCCTAAGTGTGCACGTGTGGGCTGCACACAAAAATCTCGGGTAAATAAATTTTGTAATTATCTATAAACTTATATCTTTTTCAATAAGTTGATTCGACGCATATTGCAAATGTATAGAATGTATATACAAAGAGCATGAAAGCACGTTATCTCTATAAAATATCAATTCAATTCATTTCGAGTGTGAATTAAAAGACACACGACAATAGAAAATTTAAATATCTAAATATAACTTACCTACTTAAGCATATAATTTACCATAAATCTATAGAATATATACCTATAGAGCATGAAAAGCATGTTGTCTCAAAAAAAAAAAAAAAAGATCAATTCATTTCGAGTGTGAATTGAAAGATAGACTACAATAGAAATTCTAATGTTTGATTTTAATTTACCTACTTAAATATAGAATTGACCATGTCACACGCGCATGCGTGCTTGCACACACAAGCTATACAAGTGCTCACAAGTTTAAGATATAGTCCGTGCGAGTGCGAGTGCGAGTGCGAGTGCACGCAATCCCCAACACACATATATATATATATATATCTGTATCTGTATCTGTATACACACTTGAGGGTGCACCAAAGTATTTAATGTGTCCCTTATGTGGAGAAAGAAACAAAGGGCATTTATTCATAGTATGAATTTCAGTGAAATTTAAATTTTTTTATGTCCCACCATTTCTGTTGTGCATTATAGTGGGGTTTTCTTTCGGCTATAAATCAGTAAGGGTGATAAATGTCTGAAAATATTCAACTTTTTCTAGCTTTTTTTATTTTTTGAGAGGACAGATAATTTTTACAGTTGTTGTCACGCATGTTTCAGTAATGAATGCTCAGATAGACATACCCCACTCAATTTGTTTGGTTTCTACCTTCTAATTCACTCTATGCCCCATGTCCTGTAAATTGAGTTTGACACAATAAGATTGTACGTGATTAAAGAAAAAATATAATTTAATATTTTATTTACTGTCTTTATAGTTTATGTAATAATACGTGCCAAACATATAATAGTACCAGGTTTTCATGGATGGTTAAAAACGTTGTCAATCAATCAACTTACAACAAAGTTTCATGTTTATTTCGTTCTCAAGTAGTTTGAAATTTGTTTTTCGTTTTATATTGTTCATTCTATTAAAATTCGTTAGTTTTTCTAATGAAATGTGTGAAGTAAAAACATCTTGTTGATTTCACACTTAATTTTTGTCTTTTTTACGTCGGATATTGTATTATAAAATTAATAGATTTTATCCGAGCGAGCAGACTGAAATAAAGGCAAGATAGAATTCAACGACTAATATGAAATTTTACTAAAATGTTTTCAACACATTTTGTTTGTAATTTTATAAAGTTGGAGTTGACTTGCAAAACTTCAAAAACATATTTTATTGGGGCTAATTATATTAATTGCCACTAAATTTATACGTAGTGTTACTTAAATTATTGAACTTTTAGTTGTTTCATTTATCTAACTGAACTTTAAACCCCTTTTCGGTTATACAACTACATTAGTCACTCATTTATTTTTTACTAGAAAATCATACGCTAAGTTAAAGTTCTCTTAGTTTGCTGATATATACTGCAAATGAGATTGTGTTACTTACACCAATTGTCACTGAACTTTACATTTAGTGTTACTATAACACTGAACTTTAAATCATTTTATTTATCTTACTGAAGTTTAAAACTCATTTCAATTGTACCACCGAACTCTCTATTAAGAATTTTTAAATTTGTCATTACTATTTTTATTCTCAATAAGAAATGTATACATGAAATTGTTTTAAGGGAAATTGTGCAAATGGTACCTAACCTTTTCCCTATGTGGAAATGGTCCCTAATATTTATTTTTTGGCACAAAAATCTCTAATCTATGCGTTTTGGTGAGCAATTGGTCCTTATTTAATGAAAAAGACAAATATGTCATTAGTTTTAATTAGAGAAAATTATAATCGAATTCCTAATCTTTACAAAAAATACAAATTAGTACGATATATTTATTAAATAATATTTAATTTAACATATTAAATATATCATTATATTCGTGTCAATTAAATTTTTTATAAGAGAAAAATATAAATTTATGTTGTTTTTAAGTATATGTAATTCATATGTAATGTGAAAAATTTGAATAAAAATTAAGAGCTTGTTTGTTTCCATTTTCTTCCAAAAAAGAGTTTTTTGTAGCTTGACAACTTTGACTTTTCAAAGTTTATGATGCTGAAATGACTATATTGTCCTTACTATTTTGAAATAGAATTGTATTGATTAAAGGTAAAATAGACATTTCATCTACAAAATCTTTGACAAGTCAAAATTGTCAAGCTACAAAAACTCTCTCTCTTCTCTTTCTCTCTCTCTCTTTTTTTGGCCTAAAATGAAACCGAACAAGCTCTAAGTTAAATAGATAATAAAATTGTGTATATAATTTTATGTCATTGAACTAATCTTATTATGTTTTCTTAACATATAAATAGTAAAAAAAATTAATTTATACATTATGTGTTTTTATTTTTGAACGATAATAAAACGATAAATTAAAATATAAAAAATACAATTGGAACTCTAATATTTGTATATAATAAACGAATAGTTCAATTAAATAAAAGTATTCGAACATCAAGTTGATGACAAATTTATTTTTCTTTTTATGTTGTAATGATAAAATAAAAGTTTAAATTTTCAATAATATAATTATTTAATAATAATAAAATAATTTTTTTTAATATGTTTGTTAATAATTATGAGCTTAAATTTTAGTTATTTTATAATAGTTCATAAAATATACAAAACAATTTAGTGTATTATCAATTTTGTCAATTAAATGTTAATTAAAAAAAATCGTTAGTTTCCTTTATTTTTTTATAAAAAATAAAAGTATCAGATTCATTTATACTTTTTGGAAATGTAATTACAATTTTCTTTAATTAAAACTAATGGCATATTTGTTTTTTAATCAAATATGGACAAATTACTTACTGAAGCACATAAGTTAGGGACTTATGTGCCAAAACAAATGTTAGAAACTATTTTCACACTAAGAACAAAGGTTAGAAACCATTTGTGCCAAATTTCTATATTTTGATGAGTACCATGTAGATATATTAAAACATTTTAGCAACTAAAAAATGGTAATGAACAAATATGGTTATATTTCAATTAAAAAATACATGAAACTAACAAACCATAAGCAAATAAAATATATAAAGCTATAAAGTATAAAAATGCAACCAATGGCAAATCCATATTGTGTAGTGGACTCCCATGATCGGCCAACTAACATGGTTGTATAATTGAAAAAAGTTTTAAAATTTAGTGAGGTAAATGAAATGATTTAAAATTCAGTGGTATAAATGATACTAAATGTAAAGTTTAGTGACAATTGGTGTAAATATCTCAATCTCGGGTGGGGGTACATTAGCAAATTAACATAACATTAACGCAACATATGATTTTATGTTAAAACATAGATGGTTGATTATCGTAGGGTAAAACTAAAACAAGTTTTAAAATTCGATGGGGTAAATGAAACATTTTAAATTTCAGACTATATGTTTAAGGTTCGGTGACATAAATATAATTAATCCTATTTTATTGTCAAAGTTTTGTTTACTATGCAATATTGTATCATATTATATAACTATAATTATAAGTATTTAGATTCAATTATTAATTAATTTTTTAAATGGTTAAAGTTCAGATATATATTAAATACTTACAAAATACACATAGATGTGTGCATATACATGCATGGATGCAATGAACGTGACACATTACAGTCGTAATCGCATCAGATGACAATTATAGTTTATTGATGTGAACAAATCTATTAATTCCTGGGATTATACATCAAAATAAAAAATTGCATGTTGATTGGAATAATTTGTCAAGAGAAAGATTAACTAACCTAACACTACTCTACTCCACCCTACCCCACATGGACAATTTTCAAAACCATAAAACTTTTATTTAGTCAAAAGATATTATAGTATCACTTTATGGATTTTAATGTTAACATCATTTACCTTCTAATTCTCAAAGTCAAATAATATACACAAAAAGCTAGATTTTTTGTCTCCATTTTCTTCACTGTAGCAAAATCAACAATAATAAAGTAAACCTCCTTCTTGACAAATTTAAGATCGAGTATATAAATATTTTTATGTGTGTCATTCTATTATATATTTATCGTAATAATTACCTATCAAGAGATCTAAAATAATAATAAATCCTAAAAACCTATAACAAAACATGATAATTTGGTGGGTAATTAGTACAAAATATCTATACTTTTTTAAATCATTGTGCAAATCGTCCATACTTTTGAAATTTTGGCATTTTCACCTCATCTATACAATTTCTTGTGCAAAACGTCATTTCCATCCATTGTCATCCATTTCCTGCCGTTATCTCATTTCCATAATACGATTCGTAATAAAAATTAAGGGTATTTCTATCCACATACATATTTCACTTGTCCTATTTCTTTATCCATGGCAGAACTCAACCACATGGCTTCATCCATTGATCCAAAAAGTAGCTTTTGCAAAAGCTAATTCCACCTTCTATAACAAGCGCAAACCAATCCCTTTACCATCAAACGAGATAGATTCTTAAAATCAATTCGAATTTTCTTGGGGGTTTTTTGTTTTCAAGAAACGGTACCCAGTTTGTTTGAATAAAAAACTATTCACTTTTTAGTCTTTAAATCATTTTATACCAGATTCTTGAAACCATTTACATTTTCTTAGGTTTTTGAGGGTTTTTAGTATTTATGTATTATAGCCTGAAAAAAGAATTTTATTAAGAGAACAAAAAAGTTGAATTTTGATTATTATTCTTGATAATGAGAGAAGAAAACCCATTTGATAACAGAGTGAAAGTATTGAAGTTTGCTCATCAAAACCATGTTCCAAAGGGTAATAATAGCAATGTCAAGGAGAACAACAATTCCTCAGATGTGAAGTCTTCATGGGGGTCTCATATGTTCTCAATGCATTGTACAAGCGAAGATAAGGACGTTTTGCACAAAACATAAACAAATGTAGGGACTATTTGCACATTTTTATTTAAAAGTAGGGATGTTTTCTGCAACAACGTTTACATATCGAAATTGTTACATATCATTATCAGTTAAGCAAATCCCAACACTACATTCTACACCACTGAACCATACTTCTAATTTAGACAATATTACAACACGATTCTTACACGAGTACCCATATCACTACAATATCCCATAAACAAAATCGAAAAATTAGTTCCGAACATATCACGTCCTCTTCTTTAATTGCAAATGAAGCACTTATTGTTCACATTTATTCCTGGATCTAAGCAATCCAGGTATTATATCTACAAATTTTGGACACATAGGTGTGTCGCACCACAAAGTCTTCATCTCAATTTGGATTCCGCATCAGCACAATCGGTTTGCCATTACTCTTGCTGAAAAATGATATGATTGAAAGACTATGAACAGTAAAGTGGGAACATGAGTGCCGCCGTGGATGAAGAAATAGGACAAGTGAAATATGTATATGGACAGAAATATCCTTAATTGGGGTTACAAATTGTGTTATAGAAATGAGATAACGGTAGAAAAAGGATGACATTGGACGGAAAGGACGTTTTGTCCAAGAAATGGTATATGTGAGGGTGAAAATGTCAAAATTTCAAAGATAAAGACGATTTGTACAATGACTTCAAATAATAAGAACATTTTGTACTAATTACCCTAATTTGGCCTATCAATACGAACCTTAGTAAACTCGCTTTACTCTAATGAACATTAATCTCTTTTAAGTCAACAAAAAAAAAAAAACGATAACTACTTAAGTCTTCATAGAAAAAACTAATTATAAGATGGCTACCAATGTGGTGTCGGTTATCGAATCACCTAAACGCATTGCATTCAAATTCTCCACACGACTATGAAGATTCTACTTGTTAATCCCGTTTAACAACTTAATATGGTTATTCAGCACTTTAAATAGAAGATTACATTTACTATTGAATAAATATTTATTTACTTATATAATTCCAGTTACCACACCCGATTGATGCATGTTGTATTTGTTTAATTAATATACAATTATTTTTATCTTGGTTATCTATAAAATTCACTATTTAACTTGAAAGTAAGTTCTTAATTTATACTCATAAATATAAATAAAATTTGATGTAGTGAGAGAAAATGTTAATCAGGATGAATATCAAATCAAATGAAGGATACGATAAAATTTATCAATTGTAATTTTTTTTTTTTTCTATAAGTTATATAAAGAATAGAAATTAGTGTATGGTAAAACTTAGAATATTATTTTTTCTAATATGCTTGGAGGGTGGGGAGGGGTTTGGGAGGTAGAAAAGTCCGTGGAAATTTTTTAAATAAATTTTTCATTTTATTTTTATATTTTTGTATATTGTTATTTTTATTTGAACAAGGATCATATGAATGAATTAAATAATTAATCTTAATTCCCAACCGTCTCGAGAAACCTATCTAGCTAAGAATCATAAACTAGAAATTGAATTATTAGATTCAACTATTTAATGAAACATCAACAAAAGAAGTCGACCTCAAAATGCTAATCCAAGAAATTCTTGAACCCTCTTTCTATAGGGTATTTGTTGGGGTGTCTATATTTTCAAATTCCCCATTTTGTAAGGCATTCAATCAAGCAGTAGGATCCACCTTAGATGTATTACAATTGTACTGACTATTCATGTGACATTTGAGGAAATAAATTTTTGTGAGTTCTACTTGTTTATATTGTGGCATTTGAGAGTTGGACAAAAAAAAAAAAAAAAGAATTATGTTTGTTTTTTTTTTTGTTTTTTTTCCCCTCATTTTTGTAGTGAAATTTATTAGGTTGAAGTTGTACTTTAAGAAATCAACTTTGTAAGAGGTATAACCCTTAACGTCCAATCGGAAGATGGTGGCTCGTTGAGAACAACAATCTTGAAATTCGATTTCTCGTTGTAAACTTTATAGACTAATATCTATATTAAGTCTTAAGATTCTTTCATAAAACTCAACCTTCTTAAAGGGATAGATAAAGCTCTTAAAAAATGAAGTGTAATTTTACCTTTAAAGAAATTAAATATTTGTCTATTTTACTATTTAAAAGAAAGATGCTTACAATCAAATGGAATATTAGGTAAGAAACTATGCTTGTCATTAACTTAGGTTGAAAGCCAACTTATTATAACTCGAGTGACAGTTGTGGATCTGGGGACTCCCCTACGCTGTGCCCCCCCCACCCCCGTGCGGCCCTCAAGTCTCTTACTCCGCTCCTATCGATCAAGTTCAAAACACTGCGATTTATCATAAAAAGAAGGCCATTGTTTTCATATTAAGCTCGATAAAGAACTTAGTGGTCCATCACAAATGATGAACCAGCCACTTAAAGACCTGAAGGACCTACAAAATTCAGTAAATAATGGCAGGGCCCCAACAACCAGAATATGAAAACCCACAAAACTTGCCCACAATTTTTTTTAGAACATATCCTTTATGAACACACAGATTTGATAGCTCAAATTTGGGAACCAAATACGACAAAATCTACGAGCCTTATGGTTTCTTTTTGTGTGGGAATATAAAATAAATTGACTTAATTTAGTCACTAGTTAATTCCATAGTATATATACCCACTAATCGAATAATATTAGAAACTTATAAAATATTTTTTTGAAGCTTATATTTTGCTATATTAATCACTCGATTTTGAACCTCTTTTATTTAATTAAGAAGGCATGTGTTGAAGATTTGAAAAGATCGTGATATTATTCTCTTTGATATTTTTCGATTGTATGAGTAGATTATTATACAATCTTTCCTTTTAGGACTATTATAACACTGTAAATAAGATATTCTACCTTGTAATAATAAGACACAACAATTATATCATTTCTCATATTTATTTCACTAAACAGTCTCAATAATATTAAGTTTATTATATTACAACGTAGAAGACTTAATATAATTGAGACATAGTAATTAAAGGAATATGGGAAGTGATATAATTGTTGTGTCTTATTATTTCAGAGTAGAAGACATTATTTATAATGTTACAATGGTCCTAGAAAAAAAGATTGTGTAATAATTTCACAATCAACTATAAGAGAAAATAATCTATACAATCGAAAAATACCAAATAAAATAATATCACGATATTTTCATATCTTCAACATCCTCAAAATCAATATGGTGTTGTACAAACCAGATTAAGTTTAAAACATCAATTGATCAAGCAAATCATTATCTTCCAAGGATAAAAGAATACTTCAAAAATGCATTTACAGTGCATGCCAAACAAGTCAAACAAAGAACTAGAAGATGATGCGAAAAAAAAAATCATCATCCACCAATTTAACTGAAACAATCACTAAGACTTGTGGAGCACATCCCATAAGTAGAAACAACAAGGTCAAAATCAAAATTTTAAGCATTTTTTACAACTAAATTTGCTGAGAATAGACCATGTTAATAATAGCACTCTGAAGATTCATAGGTTGCACCAGTAATCCTCCCAAATGGGAAGGTACAAAAATATTGACCTAACAAGAACCCAGAAACGCAAGGAGGCTAAGGCAGTGTGATGAAAATAATAGTGGTAGAAGAGAAGCAATAACTTATTTCTAGTCAAATTACTAAACCAATAGCAATCATTGTTGCTACGAGCAAATAGATGCTTAAAAGCCAGAGGACTTCCAGATATATAATACCACAATCATATATAAAGTAATGATCAATAAATGATTTATTTTCTTGCAATAAAAGTGGTAAGAATATGAATATAAGATATAAAAAGATTTTCTAGATTTGTAGATAGAAAGTATTTCGAATAGTCGAGATTAATTGTGTTATCTTTAAATATTTTCTTCATAAATAAATTTATGAATATAAGAGATGATATAACCTAGAAAACACGAAATCAAATCGTATTATATAAAGAAACAGAATAAAAATCGTAGCTCACATGATTTGGAAGTATTCTATTTACCATCTCACCTAGTCACAACTAGTAACAATGTATTCAATCAAAACATACATACTCACTTCATTTTTCAACATTAAAAATCAGCAAAATATATTAAGAAAGTCAATTAAAAATATATGTAAAAATATGAGCTGTTCCAACAAACATGACTTTGAAGAAATTTTGAGGAATATGATGTGATATTTCAACAAAGGATTTAGGACCCACTCTAGGGTACTCCAATGAAAACAATTATGAAGAGCCATTAAAGTACATAATTCGATATATGGTGACACGTAGCATCACGAGACCACACGACATGAATTAACTCATCATTCATACAAAGTCCTACTTCTTTGCAAATCTGATCTTTTTCCCGTTCGATTTTTCGGGTAAATTTCGTATCGGTTAAATATTAAAATATTAATAATTATATAAAAATTTGTATTAACAAAATTGATTTTTTATTATAGAATTCCAAATCTTAATACTAATATTTAATTAACCCACTACAAAGTACAACCTCTTTAAGAATCGTGAGAGGAAAAATTTCCAAAGAACTGACCAATCTTAGAGTGCATTAAAAGAAAGCAATTAATGACCAGAAACATGTCCTTTTAACTCTTCAATTGCCCTATTTCTCAACCACCAAAAGATGCTTAAATTTGTCACATATGTTCACAAATATCTGTGCAGTTTGTGGGCAATCAAGAAACTGTACAATTACCAGAAGCTTTAGTGAAAAACAAAGTTTGAAACTTAATAACACAAATAGAAACTCTGCCAAGTTAAAATTGCATTCAAGTTATAAACACTCGTGTTATCGTATCAAGATATTATACAAAAAAAGTAAGCATTACTAGGATGTTAACGGGGTAGGGACGGTACGATTTTACCATCCCTGCCATGTCAGGGATTTTTGAGAGAAAGGGGGGGTTTAAATATTTTTATTTACGTCGTTTAATTAATTATTTATTTTTTTGATATATATATTTTAAAATAAGATTTAAATTTTAAAACATAAGAATAAAATAAAATAAAAATACTTAAGGCTGGTTCGGAGAATTGGGGACAACGACCATAATCTCCGTTCCTGCCCCGATTACCTAACGGGGAGGGACAAGACGGGTTGAAGGCGGGATATTTTGTCATCCACAAACATTGCTTGTACGTCTAGTATGTTGTATTAAGTTATATTGTATTAAACAAAATGTTGAACAAAAAAGAAAGTTAACATTTTGTTTGTTCTATTCTATAATATGTATCAAATTTGTTTAGAAAGGACTAAGAGAATTGATTGATTTTGCTAAAAAAAATGTAGCAAAGTAATTATTTTCTTTGCACATTTAAAGGACAAATCTAGGACTAATTTGGATTTGTCAAAAGACTTAAGAGCTTTATTTAAATCTAAATAGACGAAAGCATTTTGTTAAGCTTTTGCCTCAAATTGCCAAAAGTAAAAGGGTCTAAATTGCAAATAAGAAATAGAAAAGGGTGATCAAAATATTTCCTTATCAATTGTCCGTCTTTTTTAATTGTGATTTTGATGCAAATGGTCCTTAATTTTTTTCTTTTTCGTGTATTTTTTTTCCTAACCTTTAAGCTACGACGGAGACATATCCAACCTTTAAGATACAATTAACCTTTTTTAATTGTGATTATGTTTATCAGATTTGCATACATGAAAATGATAAAAAAAAATTCAAATTCAGCAACTGGGTATCAGAGAAAGATGAAGATTTAAAAACGGGAAAATAAATTTTGACGCGTTTTATTAGAAAATGGGATTTTTCTAACAAAAAAAGTGGTACACAAGAAAATGGAGTTATTGGTAAATGAATCAAAAATCAGTGGTTGAAAATTAGAGCAGCAGCCTCTTAAAGTGAATGAATGTAACATCACAAGCTTTTCCTTTGCAACTACTTGCTGCAAATTGTGTAATAAATTTTTACCACATTTTAACTGAGTATTACTAATATATAATGCTTAATTGCGGTGGAATCCAATGGTAGGGTTACAATTCAAATTTAACGGATGGGTTTTACAAAAGAGGAGAAGATATAGTTGATGAGAGAAAAGAGGAGATTTGAGAGGATTTTATGAAGATAGACATACTCATTTTTTGTGTGAGTAGTAGTGAAAACTTTTCATACGGTCGGTGATTATATAATTGGTGGTCGAAAAATATCATTTTTCTCTATGGTGGAGAATGTGATGGTGATAGAGAGATGATCTTCCCTTTATGGTTTTTTGTTTGTTTCTTTTTTTTTTTTAATTGTTTATTAATAAATATAAAATGGATCTAGCTAGTTGTGACAATTGGCATAGTTTGGTCACCGTCCAATATTTATTTATTTATTTAATTAAAATAAAGATATTCTAGTCTTTTTTAATTAAAAAAATTGACTTTTAATAGTCAAATGGACGAATCTGAAAAGACCATTTAACACCTAAAAGCATTGGTTCTGAAAGTCTTCACCAAATTTTAAATGTTAGAGACCAAAAACAAAAGAGTAATGACTATTTGCACCAAAATTTCTTTTAAATTCATGGGATCAAAGATGCCATAATATATTGATATTATATTGGTAGGAGGAAAATAGAACTTTCCAAAGAATCACCTTGGACGGCCGAAGTTATGGGTGGAATTAGGTCAAACCTTTAACACACGATAACGTGTTTTATTAATTTTTGTGTATGAGTTAGAGAGGAGGACTTTAGTCTAGTATGATAATATCTAGAGAATTTTCTTGTTGTCTATGTGATTTGTACAAATGTTTGAAAAATGTGGATATTGTAAAGTCTATGTTATTTTTATTTCAATACTTGATGGTTTGGGTGAGCGAAAGATTTTATATGATTGTAATAATTTTTTATATTGTTAAATATCTATGTTTTTGACATTATGTAGTTTTTCTCTTGTTTTGAAGTTTTTCATATAAAAATGTGTTTTGTTTTTCTTTATTTATTTATTTCTAAAATCACAATAATGATATCAGAGTGTTAGATCGTTCGGTGTTGGAGCGCAAAAATGATATGTCAAGTGATGTAGAGAAATTTGATGGAAGAATCAATTTTGACTTATGGCAAGTACAAGTTAATAACTTGCTGATTCACTCTGAATTACATGAGGATTTAGAAAGACGGACCAACTCATCATTTTCATCATGTATGGACAATTTGGCACGTCAAGGAAAAATGTCTAAAATTTGGAGAATGCTTGAATTTCTCGAAGAGGGACAATTTTGCTAACGGTATGTCGCATCTTCATGAGAGAAGATGATGTCGGTTACAACATATATTTATATCCTCGTGAAATGTCGCTAGTTTCTATGATAGAGGATGTGTTACTACTAATGAGTTCACGTTTACATACAAAATTGATACAAGGTGTGTGGTGGAATTTATATTGAGGACTAATGAATTCTCGAAAGCCAAACATGGGAGTTTCACTATAAATTTTCGACAAGTTTATTCGACATGAGCTGATGAAATTCTTAAAATGTATTGATTCTAAGCGATACTATTTACAGTGTAGTATGTTAATTCTTAGATTTGAGAATTATGATTGTAAAAGTTTGTCATTTTTTTTAAGTACCATGATCAAGAGCTGTAGAAAAGATGGCAAGAGTTTTGGCTTGTTTCAACTAGGTGGAGATTGTCGAGATTTTGCCTCAAAGTGTCCAAAGTAAAAAAGTCTCAATTGCAAATAAGAAAAAGAAAAGGGTTCTCAAAAATATTTCCTTATCAATTGTCCGTCATTTTTAATTCATGGGATTAAAAGATGCCTTAATAAATTGATATTATATTGGTACGAGGAAAATGAAAGTTACCAAAGAATCACCTTGCAGTCGAAGTGATGGACAAAATTAGGTCGGGTCAATCTTTTAGCATATGTTAATTATAAATTGACGTATTTTATTTATAGATTTTAGGAGAAAAATTAAGTTTATCATTCAAGAAATTTTCTTGTTATCTTTGTAGTTTGTACAAAATATAGAAAATTGTGGTTGTAGTAAACTAATGTTATTTTTCATGTGATACTTGATTGTTTGGGTGACCAAGATATGTTATATGATTATAACAATTTTTTATATAATTGATTATTTCTTTCTTTTATATTATGTGGGTTTTCTCTGGTATTGGTGGTTTTTCATGTAAAATCTTTTTTTTCTCTCTCCATATATTGCTATATTTTTTTTAATTAAGATTCTGTGGGCAAATTAAAGTATGCGTTTCAATTTCCAACACATTTAACACCTAATGTTACCCTTGATGCCTTTCAACCCTATCAACGCTTTATGACTTTAGCTTCGCCTCCAAACCTTCTCCTTGAAGATTTTAGATTAAGTTAGGTTGTAGTACCTCAAGCAAATAAGCCGTTACTTAAAAGAAAAAAAAAAGGACTACTTTTGAGATATTTTCCCAAAACCCCAGCCTCCATCCATTTGGGTATATAACCCTTGAAACTTGTGTGTTCAACCATTAAAACTTTCAAATAGGTCTAGGGCAACACATGATTAGCTTTATTACACCTTGTCCTTATAGTAAAATATCAAAGAGACCGTTTTACTTATCAATGTATTTGACAAATAATCATGATCCTTAATTTTAATTAATCTAACTGTCTAGATGTATTAAAACCTTTATTGAAATGTGTTTGAATGTGGGTATCAAGATTTTGAAAGTTATAATAGATTCAGACCCTTAGATTATCTTGAATTAATGACCGTGATTATTTATCAAATACATTGATACGATGAACAATCCCCAAATATCAATTGCTACTTAATCTCAACCAATTATAATATCTATAATTTGGTCTTGATCTTCCTATGGAGTTAGATGTTATGGTGAAGAACCAGCTCGATTATAGTGTGGAAAGTGGAAAGAGGAAAGAGATGACGAGCAGGAACAACTAAAATTAACCCAAATTCAAACTGAGAGACGACACCGTTTTTGGCTATGGAAGACGACACCGTTTTATTTAATATTTTAGTTAAATGTAATGTTTTACACTTTTAAAGTGTAATAGCAGAAAACATGTTTTAGCCTATTGCTAATATAGGTACGTGGCTTAGGAGAGAAAAATCATCTGATGTAATGTGTAACTGATTCTTGAGTAAAATTCCTTCCAATCCCATTCTTGTGTTCTTCATCTTCTTCTTTGATTTCTTATCCTATTCAATTAATTGAGTTCAATTATTATAATTGACCTCGAATTTCAGCTCAATTCATTAAACCCATTCTTATTAAGCTCGTTTTGAGTTGAATTTTCCATTAATTGAGTTCAATTCATTATAATTGATATCAGAGCATTAAAATCTTGGGCAAGATGGAATGAATTTTCTATTAATTGAGTTCAATTCATTATAATTGGTATCAGAGCATTAAGCTCTTGGACAAGATGGAAACCAGACAAAAAGGCCAACGAGAAAAGTTGGAAAATGATTGATAAAGACATAAATGATTTTGAGGCTGCATTCCCAGCTATTTCTGGTAAGGTGGAGTCCCTGATAAAGTCCTTATGACAATGTGCAACAAACAAGAGAAAATTGAACACTACATGCATGAAATGAATGACAAGTATGAATCTATATTGTTATGCTGGCTAAAATGAGCATGTCTAATGATACACCAGTGGAAGGGTTTAGTATTGGGTCAACTTCTAAGAAGTAGTATGTTGAGTATGAAACTTGGTAGTGATAATAAGGCATGGAGGAATGGGTATGATGCTAGGATGAACCAGAAACTCCCTAACATTGATTTTCCCCAATTTTGTGGTGAGAGCCCAAGAGAGTGGGTGAGAAAGGCTAATAAATACTTCTAGATGCACCAAATTCTAGAGGAATTGGGGGTAGGCATATCATATATGTACTTGAAAAGAAAGACAGACACATGGTTCCATAGATTTTTATCCAGCAATCCAAATGATGATTGGGGACTCTTAACCACTGAGATACGCAAGAGATTTGCTCAAACAACTGGGGAGGAAGTGTTAAAAACCTTCAGTAAGATTAGGCAGTATGTTGGTGTTGCTGAGTATATCGAAAGATTTGTAGAATTAAATGCTCATGCTATGTAGTCATTGCCTAACTTGCTTGAGTCTAACTAATCAGTATATTAACCAGTGGGTTAAAAGGAAAAATTAAATCTACTATTAAAATGATCAAACCTTCTTCATTAACCCGGTTTTTGAGATAACTTTACTGCAAGAAACCACTATATTAGCCATCAACAAGACTTCCAAGACATTAGGCCTTATACTTAACCAAATAACCCCTATACTTCTCCTAAATTACTTGACATCCATAACCCAAACACCAAAAAGACCAACTAGTCATTCTCTTATAAGACTATACCCCTACTAATCTACAAACCAAAAGAAGTTTATGGCTATGTTTTAGGTGTGATGAAAAATACACACCAAGACATGTCTGTAAGAAGATGATGTTGAACTACATAGTAGTAGATGATGAAGATAATAAGGAGAACGTTTAAGATGAGGAACAGTAATGGAGGGGTTAGTTGAGGAGGAAGAAAGGGGGATCATGCATATTTCTCTCAATGCTTTAATGGGGAACCTCAGACATAAAACAATCAGAATTTCAGGAAAAATTAAGGGCAAAAGGGTATCTATAGTAATAGATAGTGGGAGTACCCATAGTTTCATAGATGACATATTATTGCAATCTCTAAGGTACCTAAATGAAAAAAATAAACCCATAACTGTGACTGTGGCCAATGGACAGAAGTTGGAAGGTAGATTTGTAAGCCAACCTATGATCGCAAATGCAGGGAATGAAATTTCAGTATTAGGCGAGGTCATTGAATTTTCAGTATTAGGTGAGCCAACTTATGATATGGAAATTACTATATTTTACTACGTTGTCTAAATTTATAGCTCACCTCTAGGTTTGTTACAAACAAAAATCAATGAATTAATGATCAAGTAATTCAAGCATGAAGAAAAGAAACAAAATCAATACATAAAATCAATCAATTAAGAAAAATTTGAGAATTGAAATTAAAAGTTCAAATCAAGGTATCGTTCATCCCAACTAAAAGTTTACCTACCCATCATAAAGGAAAATTAGAATACATCAATGGGATTCAAAGAAAAACGAGAAAAAGAGGACTATCTTGCACTAAGAATCCACATTCTTCAAGTCCAAATCTTGAGAACCTTCGTTCTTGAATTTATGTTATTTTCTAATGTTGTCTTGTCATCTCTTCTATGTTGGCCGACCCCCAATTCAACCTAAGTTTGGTATTTAGATCTCGAAATTTGTGCATAAGAAAAGACGAAACTACCTTCGACTTCCATAACATAAAAAATTCAAAAAAAAATTCTAGACGGGTCGCGATTTACAGACCACAACAAACAACTTTTTGAGGCGCTTTTGCTGTTGGCCGCGAGTAGGCCGCTGGTTTGCATGCCACAGCCAGACTGTGGAAAACAGTGGTCTTGCTGCCAACATATCATATTTTTGCAATTTCATCCCCATTGTTTCAACATTTTATGATTTGGTTCCTACTTCATGTTTTTTTGTATAGGATTGGTCATTTTCACTCCAAATCTTTAACATTGACCCCGCACTTTCCAAAATCTTCCACATTGGTCCCTGAATCTCCATATTCATCCTCAATTGGTATGAAATTATGCTCGAACTTTCCTATTTTGCTCCAACTACCTCCAAAATTTCCTTTTAATTTCATGAAAATAAAAATATTAATTCTTGGCGTCACTATGAACTTCTTATTATGATTTAAAATATTTAGTCACATTAAATGTTGAAGTTCAAAACTATCCCACAACTTTCCCATTTTCCCTCACTTCGCAGCCATCAAACCATATGCCCTTTCACCACAAAATGTCCCATATTTTGACCCACAACCCCAATCACTTTGCAGCCACCAAAATCAACTCAACTGTTTTTTTCCCAAATTATCCTAGAAAATTTCTAATTTTTGGCCCCCATAAGTCCATTTATCCACTTCATTATGTCCCAACAAAACAACTCCAAAATTGTCCTCTTTCGTACTCCAATTTCGTCCCCCAGATTCAACCATAAATTACAGTTTTGATTCCTTTAGCACTCCCATTTTGGCCCCCCATTTGAAGCCCCAAAAGTCCAACACTTTTTCCCAATTTTGCACTCAAATATTCTGCTACAAAAGTTCCAGAAAATAACTCTAATTTCCTCTCATTTCTCAGCTAATTTAGTAGTAATACCTCTCTCCTTTTGTCCCTCAAAATTCGGCCAACAACCTTGCTTTTTCTTCAGAATATTTTACAACAAAAGTCCACTTATGTACCCTTCCATTTTCGGCCATCAATAGTCTATGTTTCTCTAAGAAAATTTAGTCCATATAACTCATACTTGACAGTCCCAAATAGTCCAGATTTCCAGATTTTCCTACCACACTCGAATTTTTTAATAAAAAAAGCAAACATGCGGGTTTGATTTGTGGAAATGTGTGGATTTATTTCATGTACGGTGCATCCACATTTCATCTACCATTTCAAACAGAAAATCTAAACTTTCATGGTAGTTTTTATACTACATAAATTATGATTTCATGAAATTTTAGTTAAGAAAATATTATGTACTTCATATGCCATGTTAAATGACCTTACATCGTCATTTCCGTGTTGGATGTATATAATTTATCTAGCATTGTTTAGGACACATTTTATGATGAAACATTATGTCGGTGATTGTAGATAATCACCTATTTATGTTAGTGATTGAAGGTAATCACTTAAGAATTTATTTAGTGCTAACTACCAATTTTATGTTGTTCCTTAAGAATGTAATGGCGTTTGTCATGTCATTTTAATTGCGTATAATTTTTTCATATGTGTGAATAGTTATTACAAAGTGTTTTTTATTGAAATGCTCACGCTCAAAATTATTTACTCTTTAGATTGATGGGTTTGGCGGCAACACGTCGGCGTAAAATATCGACATAAAAGAAAATGATTTATGTTTATTATGTTTCGGTGTCAATATAATGAGTCTTTTATATGTAAATTAAACTCCTGCATCTGACTATGTTTAAATGTTGTAAATTATGTTCAGTTTGCCGTTTGGGAAATTTAATTTGAAATTATAACATTATGTATTGAAATTTCAATGTTCTGCCCATGATTTGAAAATATCATAACTTCATGTATGATGCAAAATTTTGAATGAAATCAGTGGAGTTTAAGTTTTCTATTAGTAGGATTTAGAATTACTTTAAAATCACGTCGTATGAATTTATTATTACGATTTTTTCAGGCAGCGTCAGTTGTACCCGAAACAGTTTATTAGGTTACTTTGGCGACATTTTTCTTGTATCCAATGACTTGGGTAAGGTCTAGGTGTCAAGTACCTACAGTTCAAAAATTTTCAGAGCATGATTAGTTGGTCAAATAAATTATGACAATATCTAGGATTGCTGGTAAAACCTTAAAGTTTTGGAAGTCCTTTTGAGGTTTTTATGCACGCTTGCTATTTTTTGCAACAGATATATTCTAGAACCATTCAAAGACGCGAGAAATTAAATTTGGAGTTGTCAAGTTATATTTCAAGATTTTTAAGTGACCTTCCGGGTTAAAAAAATCCGAGGTGTTACATAAATGACCTACTAAACTATCTCACTACCGACCACATTAGTTGCAGATCTATAGGTCCGTGTAGGGGTGGAGCCAGGATATTACGTTGGGGAGGCAAAAAATTTTAAAAAGTCAATGTACGAATAAAATTCATATACAATACAAAAAGTTATAATACGATATTACCTACTAAAGTGGTGCTCGGAGATCTTTTACAGCATAAAATTCATCTATAATAAAATCTACATCTATATTTAAAAAATGAAAGCAACTTTGTGGTGAATGTAGATTCAAAAAAAAAATCCCCTGAATTCAAGCATGACTAGTTCCTCTTCTTTCTATTCTTACTTCCTTATTCAAATAAGCACCATAAATTACTAATAAATGTAAACATTATTTGGATGGAAAAATAGGTTTAAAAATATGTAAAAATAAAGTTTATACTTACCACTCCAACACTCTTTATCTTCTTCTATGAAAATGGAGAAAGTTCATCCATTTTCTGGCCAGTCGAAATCTCCCTGTTGGTTGAAGCGGCTCCGTTCGACGTAGGTTGTCGGGTTGTATGAATTTTTGAATTGCAATTACTTGGGATAATAGTTTTTTAAATTGGGCTTGGGTAATGGTTGGGATTTTTGTTTAATTGGATTTAAAGAAATTGAAAGAATGAATTAATTTGGATAATTGGATCAGATCGGGGCTAAGAAAAATTGGACTGGGTTTGGACTAATAATTTGTTTTGGGCTAACTTGGAAAGCATCATGTGTTGTGGAAATTACACCAAGTACTTGTATTTTTAAAACTAATTTTAATATTGCAAACATAGTCATTTAATGTTAAAAATACTGTATATTATTTTATATTTCTAATTTATTAAATTAAATAGATTGAAAAACAATAAAAACACTTTTATCATGTTCCTACATTGTCACACACAAAATCGAAGATGAATCTCTAATTTGCAGCCATTTTTCATTTTGAATAAAATCCCAAAGCTGCAGGCGTCTTCAATTTTGACTATACCCATATTTCTCCTCCATTTTTTAATTGTGAAAAACCTTAAATATCTCGAACTCCATTAGCATTTTCTTCAGAAATTTGAAGCTCATAATATGGGGAACAAAAATTGCAGTAATGGTTACCCAAATCACAGAGTTACTCGGTTCATAACTAAATTTTAGTCTTCGGTTGCGACGAAGGAGAATGTTATTTGTTTGATTACATCAAGCGGCGCTCACAGCGGTCAAGTCGAAAAATGAGTTTCAACAAAATTGGACTAATTGTAAAATGAGTAATGCATGCATGAAATAGACTGAACAAAATTGGACTAATTGTAAAGTTTCAAGTTGCTAATGCATGAAATATTCAACCTCAAAAGAGTCACAAAAAAAATTAAAGGTGTGGTAGATGTGAATTTAATTGCAATTATTCCTTATCTTTCATAGATTTCCATATGCCATCTGTAACGACTAGTGTTACAAATGGTCTTCAAGTGATAGCTATGAGGTTGCCAAATGTGTGATAGTGTTTGTGTAGAATTGCTCGCGTTAATATTTTATGGTGTGTCACAAATGTGATTTATATAACAGTTGTGAAGTGTCACAATTATAGTTTTATCGATTACAATTGCTTGTTAGAATTGATAGTATGATATGTATAACAAATTATAATGGATGTGTTCATGCGTGATTTCTAATTCTTGCTATTTTATGTCAATTGGTTGTTTAGGCTTATTGACATTTTGTCACAAATGTTTTGTAATATGAAGTGCTACAACTGTTATTATCACGAACTTTATTATATGTACCACAAATTGCTATAAATGTGTTCTTGTTGTGATTCGGAATAGAAAGTTTTTTTCTTTTTCTTTCAATAAAATTCACTAATATCCTTGTGAATTTGTTTTTGTGAAGAAAGATAATTGTTTTTCAAACACATATGTTAAAGTTATATTCTGATGATTGAAACAATTATTCCATAATTAAAGATCCTATAATCTTGGATTACAATGACTGTCGTTTATTTAGCTTTCTGTTATGATATTAAATATAATTAAAAAATAACATTAATAATTATAAACAAAATGACGTCACTGGTATGTTTGTAATATATGATATGTATATGTTTTCGTGCAATTGTTTTCAAATAGTAGCTTCTTTGTGTAAAAATCCCTCATGTGTTGCTATTTTCTTTGTCATGCATATATGGGGCTTGAACTTCCTTTATACTTTGTGGAAATTGCATATACTCCTATTAGTTTTCAAATTCCAATTTTATTATTTAAGTTTTTTATTTCGAAATGCCCAAATATATGAAGCCCAAATATAATTTCCACTATCAATAGCCATCCAAGCCCACGTTATTTACCCATAACCCAAATACATATAACAATTCATTTAATTTCTCTCAATACAATTCTAAAACAAAACTTTCAATCCCTTTATTAACACTCTAAAAACCTGACTTAGGCTCACAGGAACTTTTTTAGGAACCATAATTACAAATGTAACAAATGTAACATTTGTTATCAAAATTACAAATGTAACAAATGTAACAAGTTACATTATTTCAAAATTACAAATGTAACACGTTACATTAAAATTACAAATGTAACAAATAACAACACGTTCGTTATTTCAAAATTACAAATGTAACAAGTTACTGTTATTTCAAAATTACAAATGTAACAAGTTTTGTTATTTCAAAATTACAAAACACGTTCGTTATTTCATTTGTAACAAATGTAACACGTTACATTATAATTACAAATGTAACAAGTTTTGTTATTTCAAAATTACAAATATAACAATTAAGAAAAATATATTATTTCATTCCATTGGGACGAGAATTCCAACCGTCCTCACCATAGTATGCAATGAAGATATTTAACATTTCCATACACGCAAATCATTGAAGTGAATAAACACATTGGTCAACAATTAGTTGTCTCGAAGTAGATGACAATTCTAAAAGCAAATTTAATAAAAATGATGTGTCTAACATGCTAATAAATTGTAACATATATGGTTTTGTAGGTATCTAAAGTTGGTTCAATATATGAACTAAATACACCTAAATTATGTCAAGATGATCAATCTATAAACAACATAGAAGTTTAATTAGATTTAAATTCTAAATGTTCTCCTTGTTACATTTGTTATTTTGAAATAACATAACTTGTTACATTTTGCTATATTAAAATTAAAATAACATGACTTGTTAATTTGTGGATTAGGATTAGATATTTTTGAAATAACGAACGTGTTACATTTGTAATTTTGAAATAACAAAACTTGTTACATTTGTAATTTTGAAATAACGAGATGTGTTACATTTGTTACATTTGTAATTTTGAAATAACGAACTTGTTACATTTGTAATTTTGAAATAACGAGCGTGTTACATTTGTTACATTTGTAATTTTGAAATAACGAGCGTGTTACATTTGTAATTTTGAAATAACGTAACGTGTTACATTTGTTACATTTGTAATTTTGAAATAACGAGCGTGTTACATTTGTAATTTTGAAATTAGATATTTGGAAGATTATCAAACAACATAAGTAATCCAACAAACAACTAGAGGCAAATCATTGAATTGGATAAACACATTGGTCAACAATTAGCTTTACGAAAGTAGAAAAACACAATTGCAAAATTGAAATTAAAGAAAACAGATAATAACATAACTTGTTACATTTGTTACAATGATAACCAAGTTGGAGAATTACATCGAACATCGATGGTCAATATGGTTTTGTGATTAATACACATCAATTTAACATGTTACCATATAGATGGTGGATAGAAGTAAGTTTTTCGTCCAATTTGTTCCGTGATTTTCACGATGATGGTCGGGAGTGAGATTACCGTCCAATTTGTTCTGCAATTTCATGGATAATGGCTGCGCAATTCACTTTGAATTTGTTTATTTGGATGAAATTTCCCATATGATAATGACTAAATTGAGATTTTCCGTCCAACTTTGTTCTATAATTTCGCGTCCAATTTGTTTGGAATCTCACTCGTCCTTCTCGTCTTCCTTCTAAATCGTTGTGTGTGACTTATAGGGAAAGAATTGAGTTTTTGTGATTTTGATAAATGGAAAGCTCCCCACTTTTTCCGATTTTGTTTATAACGTTTTTACAATATTTTCAAAATTAAGAAACTATAACAATGATTTTAAGAAATACTTTATTTTTGTGGTTATTTGTAAAAATCCTTATATACTTTAGATATGAACTTCCTTTATACTTTAGATCTGGGCTTGGGCAGCCCCCTTAAATCCGCCATTGGGCTTGTGATCAGACTTGAAAAAGTGAAAATTAGGACCTTCGCCTACCTTTTTTTTATTTTATTTTATTTTTTTTATTTTACATTTTGAATATTACTATTTTTTTTTCATTTCTTCTATAAGCCATTTTATTTTACTGTACAATTGTCATATAATTAATTATACTAATTAATTTTAAAAATCAATTTGTAATTGCTTAAACTAATATATATGGATCAAATCTTATTACAACTGAAATTAAGGAGTAATTTAAGATAATTCTAATTTAACAAACCTCGATCATTCTATTTATTTTAGGCGTCTCTTACATACAAAAGGTAAGCAATTTCATGGGCATGAAACCCCACACACCCTAATATGAAGTTCCACTCTCTCTTCCTTACCTCTTTCTGAGAAATCTTTCAAATTTACCTAAACCCAATGCGTTAAAATTTGATATGATTATTTAATCTTTGTTAAATTGTTGTCCATCTCTCTATTCGCTGAACATTATCATCTGCTTTTAAATTATAGAAACCATCCGTAAAACATAGAATAACTTCAACATGGAGCTATACGAAATCTATGCGTAAATCCAAAAGAAGGCACAATAATACTACATCAAAGAGAAGTCGGGTTCAAACTAAAGCTGTTATAAAACTAGAGAAGAAGAAATTTAGTATTCCTCTTCTAGAATGAGAAAATGTAAGTTTCTAAGAGTTATATTTGTCTTTTTACACACACATGCTATAGAATTTATTTTGCTTAAGATTTTTCTACTTCTATATTTTATCTTCACTTATTTTTTTGTCTGAGTATTATAAAAATTAGGCGAATTTATTATTATGGTTGATTATGTGCGTGTAGTTACAATTTCTCCTTTTTTTTTTTTACTCTATCACGTGGTTTAAAAGTAAATATGTTCATTCAGTGTTGTATTGGATTATTTGCTAATAAATTGATGTGTTGTCTATCACATTCCTTTTTCTAGTATTTGATATGAGGTCTCTACCAAATGAGTTTTTTTCCTCGTTTTGCCTTCATCAATTTGAAATTTAAGGCACTTTTTCCTCCATTATCTTAATACATTACCAAAATTGTAGTGCACAATGAATTTCAAACATCCAAGTATTTATTTCTACATTACTATTCTTTTTTATGCAAATATGTAATATAAATGTTTTCTTGCAATCATGTTTCCCAATATGTTAATGTCTTATGATATCTTGATTTCGATATATGTTAAAGTTTGATAATAATTTCAAGTACACATACCTTCATTTCAGTTGTTTGGCTTGATAATCAATTGTGATAATTCTGCCAAATATTTATGGTTGCTACCTTTTTTATTTTTCATTTCAATTGTGTTGTTGGGGCATATTAAATGACATATGAGATATGCCGTTTTGTTAATCACTGTTGATATCTTGATTATCCAATTTGGTAAGCTGGGTAATATTTTTAATTATATGATACCATGACTTCATCGTTAATCCTGATAATCATATGTGATAATTATGCCTGATAATTATGATTGTTACATCTTTTTTTCCATTCAATTGTGTCATTGGGGTATATTAACTCACATATTTGAAACCCCATTTATTCATCTTCTGTCTGAAATCTATTAATATTATTCGGGATTTAATATTGTTGACGATATATGTGAATTATGTTAACTTTGTTGTTAAAGTGCTTTAGTTATATTTATGACAATAAACTCTATATTGCATGCATTTTAATTTTTAGAATAATATTTCTTATTAATCTGTTTGAGACTTTTCAGTCGAGTCATTGATGAATATTAATGTGAATATATTTTGATGTCTTTTAATTTTTATCCGGATGACATGTTTTCGTAGTAAGTTGCTCACCTTGGTGACTGTAATTTCTACTATTACTTGGTCTAATTGTAACTTTTTTTTGTTAGACTATCTAATCTCGCCCGACAGATAGTCTCTTGGCAAGATTAATGCATTCTCTAACACCAAATTATTCAGCTCATTGAAGGAAATGATGAATGATGTCCAATTATTTTCGGAGACTTGCTTTTCTCACTTTATGGTTGTTCAAGATATTGTAATAAATCACCAACTTATACAACAAGTGCTACTGAGGGAGGTGAAGCAGCCCCATGCAAACAAGATATGGTTTAAATTCAGTGATAGTCTTGTAAGTGGTCATTTTTATCTTCCTCATTAACATCTCAATTATGTTTACATAACTATAATCTAGCGGGACAATCAATCCAACAACTGAATAGTAATTGTATATACGTGACTCATCCCAAACTCCATCGTAATAGATCAACACACTAATAACACCCATATTTGCATTTGAAATTTACACAATAAGTTCTAAACTATTATAAACAAATGTGAATAATAACAACGTACATATTCTGTAATATAATTTCAAATCCAAATTACATGCATATATAGTTTCCATAACATGGCATTTAATAGCAGTATAAATTGTTAACAAATAAATATAAGAACTGAGAATCAATCACATGCAAATGCTTTAATTGTATTTCAATATAATTCATTTAATTTACTTTGCTAGTATCATGATTTGAGAAACTTATCAATATTCTTCAGATAGATATCTGGATAATAAATCAAAACTTACCTCAAAAAATTTATGGGTTGGTATTAAAACACACACATATCTAGATTTTAAATCCATTTAAACAACAACTGGTTTCTTTTGTGTTTAATTTGAATGATGCCAAAAATTATAAATCAAAACTTACCTCAACAATTTTTCTGATGATACTGGTTCTGAATCTTTCGAATTTTCCAAGTTCTTGATGGATCTTCAATAAAATCAAAATCGTCCCAAATTGGTACTACACAATTTCTTCTCCGAAATTCAATCAACGCTTTATTAAATACCATTATTGATTATCCGATCTGTTACAGATTTGATCGTTCTTCAATTTTGAATTTTGAATATCCCCTCTTCCTCGTTGTTCACGTGTAACAGACAACGTTTATACCCAACAGTAACATATCGTTAATTATGGAATGTGATAATATCCAGTGTGTTATTGGCTCTTTGATTAAGTCTAGTATAGAATGTGATGATATCAAGTATAAGTGAATAATCCCAAGCATCATTCCACTATTTTTGTACTTAATATTTTAGTCCATTAAATATAAGAATGCTAACTAAATGTAGTGTATATATCTAAACAACCCTAAAGAGAAAATTATACATACTTACACTTTTAAAATATACTGAATAATCCCAAGCATCATTCCACTATTTTTGTACTAAATATTTTAGTCCATTAAATATAAGAATGCTAACTAAATGTAGTGTATATATCTAAACAACCCTAAAGAGAAAATTATACATACTTACACTTTTACAAATAATTTTAACTTTAGAGTATGTATGTATTTATTATAAAATTACTATATAATTATTTAATATTTTTATTTATTTAAATTAAACAAATTCAAAATCTCACTCAATCCCCATCTCTATGACCATCAATATTTACTAAATCAATGGCATAACATTGAAGAAATTCAAAACCCCATCCCTATTGCTGCCTCCATCTACCACCACGCTCCAGTCGCTACCAAAATCACATCAACATTACCACCTTCCATCCTTCATCTTTACATGCTCCACCATTGCCTCCACATCTCCTTTCACCACCAAATCCCCAACCCAAATCAAACATAAAATTGTTGACGAACTACCAACGTCGATCCCAACCCCAACGGTGTCCAATCGGATCTTTCAACCCAGTGAAATTTTCAGTTCTAAAACACCAATCGGACCATTTTCACGAACGACCAAATTTAAATCTATATTTTTTTTTGTATTTTGTGTAAATATACTGTTTATGTTGGTGGTGTTGACTTATGGTTAACTTTAACCTTAATATTTTGATCATAACAAACAAATTAATCTTGTTTACTAACAAATTGGTTTACACTAATCTTCATAGCGTTCAAATCAATCATCATCAAAAGATCAAGATCAATATATATATATATATATATATATATATATATATATATATATATATATATATATATATATATTATAAATCGGACTCTCAAAGAATTTAAGATCAAAGTCAATCATCCAAGACAAGAGTTCAAGATTCAAATTTCAATATCGAAGATTAGATTTTTTAGATCAAATGTAAAGGTTAGTCTTTGATCTTTAGTAACATGATAAAAGATCAAAAATATTTTTATGCACCAATAACCATGACAATATTAATTGCATAAAATATTTTAGATATTTTTCTCAAGGCACAGGATCCGATCAACCGAAAGTTAATTCGATCGATCGAAACCTTAAACTGGTCGACCGGTACAATCAATAGGTCAACCAATTAAATGTCATTTTCAAAAAATATATGACTGTTCTGATTCTTACTATTCCAATGGTTATTTTTGATCATCCAAACTTTTTAGGTCGACCGATTGTTCATCCGAATGGACGGAAAGTTCAGAAAATTGTTCCTATAAATTGCCATTCATTCATTATTATCAAGCACATTCACAAGATCATAAAAAGAGAGAATCATCTTGAGAAAAATCATTCAAACTTTCATTGCATCTACATCTTCTAAATCATTTATTGAAAACTTTGATTGATTAAATCAAACTTTTGAATTATCATCTTCATCAAATTTTCTTTCTAACACTTGAACTTTTCATGTATTGCTAATTATTGAAGTGTTTGTCTCTCTTGGTACTTAACTTGTATCTATCATTTATTAAGAGAGAAATATTATCTTAAATCAACTTCTTCATATCTTTAGGTCACATTGAGGTCGTGTAAAATGCAATATTGTATAAGGATCAATGCTCCATGTTTGTAAGTCACCGGAAGTGTTGTAAGGATTTTGATTACACCATAGTCAATTAATATAGTGGAAAGGTCGTGTTCGTGATAGAGAGCTTGGTAATGAGAGACGTAGATCATTGGTTTGGATCGAACCTCTATAAAAATATTGTTTGCACTCTCTCTATCTTTTATTTACTTACATTGTGCTTATATTTTTTACTTATTTAATCTACACCTCTTAAGTCTCTTATTTTGAGATTTTTTTTTGAAAAAGTTAGTAAAAATCAATTCATCCCCCTCTTGGTTGGTTATTCTTGGGTTATCAATTGGTATCAGAGCAAGGTGCTCATTTTAAAATTAAGATTTTACAATCTTGAGTAATGGCTAACCACAATATTCAAAATCTTGAGGAGCATTCTACATATCGTCCTCCATTCTTTAATGGCACCCATTATAACTATTGAAAAGCTAGAATATATATATATATATATATATATATATATATATATATATATATATATATATATATATATATATATATATATATATATTCAATCAATAGATTATAACATTTGGAAAGTCATTAAATTTGGTCCTTATGTGCAAACAAAAGTCATTAAAATTGATGATAAACTGGCCCAAACCATTCCAAAACCTAGAGAAGAATACGATGAAGAAGATAAAAGAAAATTATCTTTAAATGCTAGAGCAAAAAATTTACTTTATTGTACTTTAGATAAAATGAATTCAATCGTATTAGCACATGTGATTCCGCTTATGACAATTGGCATGCTTTAAAAATCACTCACTTAGGTACTAACAAAGTAAAAGAAACTAAGATAAATCTTTTGATAAAGATTTTGAAAATTTCTTCATGAAACAAAATGAACCTATTGTTGATATGATTACTTGTTTCACCAATATTATTAATGGTCTTAAAAGCTTTGATCGAAAATTTACTAATGGTGAACTTGTAAGTAAAATACTTTGGTCTCTCTTGAAGGATTGGAAGCTCATTGAGGATGTTGATTGAAAATACAAAAGATGTCAACATATATCCATTGGAGAAGCTTTATGGAACATTGATGACCTACGATCTAAACCATGCTGAGACAAAGGAGAACACAAGAAAAAGCAAAGAAGAAATGAAGGAACCTCCAAAAAGACAAATTGCTTTAAAATCAACAAATGATGAAGACTCATCAAGTCTAAACATGAGTGATAAGGAACTTGATAATCTAGTTCTTCTTGTGAAGAAATGGAGAGGTTTTCGCAACAATCGCCAATTCCAAAAGAAAGAAAAAAAAGACGAAGAGAAGAATAAGAAGATTGTTTGCTATGATTGTGACAAACTTGGTCACAAATGAACTGAGTGTCCAAACAAGAAAAAATTCATCAAGAAGAAAACATTCCATGCAACGTGGGATGATAATGATGAAGAAGACCATGAAGAAGATGAAAATCAAGAGGAAGTTGCCAACATTTAATTCATGGCAATTGAAAATGAGGTAAGTTTAAATTATTCATATAATGATTTGTCTACCTATTATGATGAAATTTTTGAAGAATTTGAAAAATTTGTTACAAAGTACTCTACTTTTAATAATAAATATTTTTTTATTGAAAAAGGTAGTAAAGAAACTTTTAGTAACATAAAAAGATTTTGAAAAAGAAAAGATAATCATAATTTCTTAATTAAATAAAATCTTTCTTTAAATGAAAAAATTTTAGACTTGAGAAACATTATTCACAAATTTACCCAAGGGAAGAAAATTTTTGAATTAATGCTTGGTACATAAAAATGAGTTTTTGATAAATGAGGTATTGGATACAAACCATACTTGAAATAAAAATCCATTGAAAATATCTTTATCAAATCATCCAATTCTTCTCATCAAAATGTGACATGTAGCTTTTGTAAGAAATTTGATCATGTAGCATTTAATTGTCTAATAAAAAAGAGGCTACACTTTGAAAACAAACACAAGTGGGTAAAAGAATCCACTAACACTAACTATCAAGGATCCAAAGTTATGTGGGTAGCAAAGATCAAAAATTAAAATAATTTTTGTAGGCCCTAAAGAAAATGAAGAGCAATTGGTTCTTGGATAGTGGTTGCTCAAAGCATATGACCGGTGAACAAACATTGCTAGCACACCTCAAAAGAAATGATGGAGGTCATGTCACTTTTGGAGATAATACCAAAGGAAAAATTATAGGGATTGAAAATATTGGTAATCACTTATCTCCTTCTATTGAAAATGTTCTATTAGTTGATAACCTCA
This sequence comes from Forsythia suspensa, assembly GCA_023638005.1. Classification (NCBI taxonomy): domain Eukaryota; kingdom Viridiplantae; phylum Streptophyta; class Magnoliopsida; order Lamiales; family Oleaceae; genus Forsythia; species Forsythia suspensa. The sequence goes on from CM042667.1 coordinate 13,789,844, forward strand.
AACATAACTTGCTTAGCATTAGTCAATTATGTTATAAATGTTATCTTATTAAATTTCATTATTCTAAATGTCTTATTGATGATGCTATATCTAAGGAGGTAATGTTCATAGGACGCCGAAGTAAGGATGTTTATATCATAAACATTGAATTTGAGCTTGAAAGAGAGATAAAATGCTTATCAAGTATAAAACATGACACTTGCTATGGCATAGAAGATTATGTCATGTTAGCATGGACTTACTTTCCAAAATCTCTAAAAATTGCTTTGTAAAATGTTTGTCAAAATTTAAATTTGAGAGAGACAAAATTTGTAAAGCTTGTCAATTTGGAAAACAAGTAAAGAGTTCTTTTAAACTCAAACAACACTCTTCTACTACAAAACCTTTACAACTTCTCTACATAGATCTATTTGAACAATCTAAAACCGCAAGTTTAAGTGGTAAACACTTTGCTTTTGTTGTTGTTGATGATTTTTCAAGATTTACTTGGGTCATATTTTTAAACCTAAAAGATGAGGCCTCAAATGCATTTCAACATTTTTTCAAAAAAGGGTACACCATTACCACAATTAGAAGTGATTACGGTAGAGAATTTGAAAACATTGCATTTGATGAGTTTTGCAAATTAAATGGATATGAACATAATTTTTCGGCTCCCAGAACCCCTCAACAAAATGGTGTAGCAGAAAGGAAGAATCGTACATGACAAGAAATGGCTCGGACTATGTTAAATAAAAATAATTTACAAAAATATTTTTGGGTCGAAGCTGTTAATACTTCGTGCTACATTTTGAATAGAGTTTTGGTTGGTAAAAAAAAAACTAAAATTTCATATGAACTTTGGAAAAATAGAGTTCCCAATATAAGATATTGCAAAGTTTTTGTTTTAAATATTTTATCTAAACACAAAAGAAAATTTGGAAAATTTTGATTCAAAATCCAATATTGGAATTTTTCTTGGTTATTCATCTACTAGCAAGGCTTATAGAGTTTTTAACAAAAGAACTTTGGTAGTTGAAGAATCCAAGCATGTTGTATTTGATGAGATTAAGTCTTTTGAACAAGAGAAAAACATTAAGGATGATGTGGATTTGGAAATCCCTTTTGAACAACTAAGAGTATTCAAAATCAAGACAAGAAGAATCCCAATAATGTTGAAAAATCAACATGAGGAAGAAACAACCATGTAACAAAATGAGGTAGAATTTCTCGAAGAACAAAATATTTCATCGCTACCTAAAGAATAGAGGGTTGTCTCTTCTCATCCAAAAGATCTCATTATTGGTGATCAATCCAAATGTGTAAGTACTATAAATTCTATTAGGAACTTTCTTCACAATTGCACATTTCTTTCACTAATTGAACCAAAGAATTTCAAAGAAGCGGATTTTGATGAATTTTGGATTATAGCTATGCACGATGAACTAAATCAATTTAAAAGAAATCATGTTTGAAATTTAGTTGCTAGACTAAAATTTCAAACAGTTATTGGTACAAAATAGATTTTTCAAAATAAACGAGATGAAAATGACATAATTGCGCGTAACAATGCTAGATTAGTGGTCCAAGGTTACAATGAAGAAGAATGTATAGACTTTGAAGAAACATTTGCACCGGTTGGTAGATTAGAATCAATTCACATACTTCTTGCTTTTGCTTGTCATAAAAATTTTACCATTTTTCAAATGGATGTCAAAAGTACATTTTTGAATAGTGTTATTAAGAAGAAGTATTTGTTGATCAATCTCCCGGTTTTAAAAATCATAAATACTTGGACAAAGTTTTTAAACTTAGAAAAACTATTTATGGATTAAAGCAAGCTCCTAGAGCTTGGTACAATATATTGAGAAAATTCCTTTTATCAAATGATTTTTTAATGGTTAAATTTATGTTGATGATATCATTTTTGGTGCTACTAACATTTCACTTTGTCAAGAATTTTCTAAGTATATGAGCAAAAAATTTGAGATGAGTATGATGGGAGAACTCAAGTTCTTTCTTGGACTCCAAATCAAACAAACTAATGATGGAATATTCATTAGTCAAACCGAAGATATCATGGATATGCTCAAGAAATTTGAAATGGAAAAATTGAAACTAATGAATACACCTGTAAACATAACCAAACAGACGACCGTTTTATTTCAGTTGGTCGACCGGTTTATCATCCGTTTGACCAGAGAATTCTGATTCAAATTAAGTAGTAGATTTCGGTCGATCGGATCATGTGCCGGTTGACGACCAGTTCGACGAGAAATTAGTTTTTAACGTTCAATTTTCTTTAGATTTTTCACATCCCATTTCATACTTCTTCGACTTCTTCTCTTCAAATCTTTCTCCATTCACAAATGTTATCACCCAATTTTGGTGAGGCCTCCACGTCAGCAAAGGAGCTCCTAGGCCCACTAAAGGTCCAAACCAGGCCCCACGAAAGCCTCTTGGGCCCAACAAGGGCATCAAGAATCCATAAAAGGCCTCGAAGGTCCAGCAACATATTAGCACTCTTGAACCAGGTATAGCAAAGCCTATGAAAGCTGACCCTGAACGCTTCACCAGCAATCAAATTCGTCACAGATCCACTGGTAGTCTAATATTCTAAAATGACCAAAGGTATATTTGAAGAAAAATTGTGTTTGATTGTCATACGGATTCTCACAAGGAAACCAAATTTCAATATCCTAAAGATTAGGCAACATGATAATAGGGATCAATTCAAATGAGGGCTAAAATCTAAGAGATTGGATTGCCAACCAATCATCCTTATCCTATAAGAAAGGAGGATCCGATCAGATATCTAATTGATTATTTACCTAAATCAATTAGAACTCTGATTCAATAAATACAACGTCTTCGATTGTTTTAAGGTACTCATTATTCTCACCCTTAAACTTTGCTCAATTTTCTACCTGCTTGTCTCTCCCACACTCAAATACTCTTCTCCGTATATACGTATTACTCTATAAACCGGCAGTTGACTTGATTGTTGGAGTACCAACGATCATCGTACCTTTTTTTCCGATAATCTTGGTGCCTAACAAATATCCTACTATGCAGGTAATATACAAGTTGGTGAAGATGATTGACTGAAGATTTGTTGACACATGGATAGTGCAGATTCTGAGGTCAATAGATTGGCGTCGTCTGTGGAAAACAAAAATATGTTACACAATCAAAAAACTTGTGGTAAAAACCTATTTTTTACCAAGAAAAGCATGGTGATAGATAGATCATTGAAATAAGAAGTTGAGTCCCACCACACTCACCAGCGACATGAGAGTGTTCATGATCTCCAGAACATAACCCGCCGCAGAAGAAAGAGACAATGATAGAAGTGCACAACCAAACAAGACATCTTGGACTTGAAAAAGGATAATACCAGGATGAATCACTAGTATCAGATGGTCGAAACCCTCAGAACGTGAATCCTAAGCACTAGTACGACAACCATAATGGGAGACCTCTTCCAGTACGAGGAAACTAGATGGTCGCGTCTGTCAGTGTATTTGACAGATTGAGGATTGGGTCTACCATGGTGGCTCTCCAATCAGTGCATATCAGGAGCATATCGAGGCCCATCCAGAAGTAAGAAGGGACCCAAAGTTTGTAAATGTGAAGCTCGAGAATGAAAGGCAAGAACTGGAGTGCTACCTCGACGATGATGATGAAAACCTTCCGTTCTCCAAGGAATTGAAGGCTATGGAACTCCCAATTGGGTTAAAAAAGCCTTCTATAGAGAAGTACAATGGAAGAGGTGATCCTCCAGATCACATCAATGTATATAAGACGAGGCTCTAGGGTTATATCTAGGTAGTGAAGTGGCAGAATTTTCACACCACCATATAAAGAGGTGGTACAACAAGCTGAAACCAGGGAGCAACAAGAGTTGGCCGCAACTCAAGTAGGAATTTATCAATACTTTCATTGGCAATTGGACAATGATAGTAGACATTGCCTAGCTCCATGAAATTAGATAGAGAGAAGAAGAATTGGTGAAAGGTTACTTCAAGAGGTTCAACAGTGTCATCAACAAAATCGAGAACATCACTGATGACAAAGTATTGGATGCATTGGTAACTGGGCTTCACATGTGCACTTTTTTTTGGATAGACGTCCAGAATAGCTAGCCTAAGACCTATACTCAACTGGTAGATCTAATCCAGTGAGAGATCCGGTTTGAATAAACGATAGAAAATAGAGAAAAAGCAGAAAGAGATAAAGGAGATCGCTACTGTAGGAAAGGACGACACTCCATTGAGCCTCGTATCAACTGCTTTCAGGGACAACGTTCTCCTAAGCCTCGTACCAATCATTATCGGAGGTTCAATCAAATGGAGATGATTCCGGCCCCTCTAACTGGGCCACCTGTGGTACTTTTCCAGCCAGCTATTCATCCTTCCAAGTTTTGCAGTATACACTGGACTCGGGTGCACAACATGAAAGATTACTCTAACGTACAAGAACTGATTGATCGAGAGAATCAGCGAAAAGAAGAGGAGAACTGATCAGCTCGAGGACGTCGAAGACTGCCCAACCAAGGTCGAAGACCTCTGCCTTGGTGCCAGGAAGATAGACCTTTTGCAACGACAGAGAGAATGACAGAACATAGATCCACCCAGGCTGGATGGACTTGCAATAGTTCCTCCAGTCTGAGAGATCAACACTATAATTGGAGGCCCCTATGTTGAAGGGCATACGATGAACGTACGACAAAATTACGCTAAGGCAATAAGAGAAGAACAAGTAGAAAGTTGGCAGGTTTATGGACACCGACTAGAGCCCTGCTTATCATATTTATGGAGGAGGATGAGGCCGGTGTCTACTATCTCCATTGTGACACCTTAGTAATCCACGCCATTGTTGCCAGGAATGGGGCTAGGACGAATGTTGGTCGATGATCGTAGCATCGTGAATATCCCATTTGGCAGCGCCTTCGACCAAATGGATATAGACCACAAGCCGACAGCCATCTCAGAACCATTGTTTGGCTTCATGATAGACAGCTTGTCCCACGAGGAAGGATCACCCTTGCTGTGGACTTCGGAGAGCCCTTGTGCCTCTTAAAGAAGTTAATGGAATTTTGGTGGTGGATACCCGTTTCGACTATCTCGGGGTCCTCGGTAGGCCTGTGCTTAAGGATATACAGGTAGTGATTTACATCCATCACTTGGCGATGAAATTTCCAATACCCAATGGAGTCTCCAAAGTTCGAGGCAATTAGACAGAGGCGTGGGCTTCTTTGTCCTCATTCATGGACTCTTCTTCTTATTCTTCTTTTCATGTTCATCTGTAAAATCTGAGCCTGATTTTTGTTGTTTTTCTTCAAGTTGCTCAGTATGTGGAGACTCTCTCGAAATTTCATCGGACTCAATGCCAGATTGAGACCCAGTTTTATGATCAGAACCCATGTCCTCATCAAACTCTTCCTGACTTGTGACTTGTGTGGGAGTGGCGGCGGTAGAAGGAACTTCAATGGTGGCGGTTGTTGGTTCATGGACCGAAGAAGGTAGAACAGGTGGCGGCAACAAAGGTGGTGCTGCAGAAGGTGGAGGCGAAAACATTGGTGGTGGTGGGTATGGTCGCCTGAGAAATAGATGCGGTTGTTGTAGTGGCAGCGACGCGACGGCTATGGCGAATCTTCGGGTGGTGAGTGGTGGTCTTTGACGTTGCCATTGATTGTTTCTTAAAAAATCTTACAAGATCAAGTGATATCAAAGAAATCAAGAAATTAACACGAGAATTTTGGAGTTTTAGGGTTTTGAAAAGAAAAGAGGAAGATGAAGATATAAGTACTTATTTACTAAATGAATGAAATAATGACTATTTTTAAGAAATGACTCATTTTAAGAAGGGACACTTTTTAAAGTTGGACATGAAAATAAGACTTCTAAACTTAAAACAATTTGAGTGCAAAAGAAAAAAAAAACAATAATAATAATAATAATAATAATAATAATAATAATAATAAAATGTTTTTTTTTATTTTTAAATATAAATTCAAAATTCATGAGCAACTTTGAAGAAATCCCAATCATCTTTCTGGTCAGCACTGATCATAGAAAATTGTTAACATAGTTCAAAATATCATATATTAATCATGAAGAGGAGTGTATTGTGTAAATAAATAATTAAAATAAGATCAATAATATCGAGTCAAATCAGCACCACACACTCTAAATCACATAACTTTTTATAGAATAGAGTTTTAAACTATGCATCATCTTATTTGTCCTTTTTATGAAGAAAATACTTGACTTGCCAAGTGTGAGTGAATTTTTTTATATTAACTCTGGCTTCTTTTTCTTCTTCTTATTTATTTATTTAAATAATTTACACATTTTTTTGTTTTTGCATAGCCAGTTAAGTATATAAGAAGTTACTTTCACACTTTCAAGGTGACACCCTTTTCTCATTTTTTTTTTATTTTATCAAGGATGGCTTCTCATCATCCATAGAAATGGACTCTTCAAATATACCCACTTGTTAACATGACAGAATATTATGGTGTCGAAAGACATAGATACTGACCATAGGTCTTCATTCTATATTCAGTCAGTAAATCAGAGGATAGAATACATAATTTTTCAAAAGATTATCAATCCAATTTCGACATCTATAAAGTACATAAACAAAAGATGAATATATGGAAATAAATATAATATTACAAAGAATATTCACACTGAGTTTTTTCAACTCTCCATTTCTTGTACCCGTTTTCAATGAGATAAGTAGTTAGAAGTTCATGCCAAGCTCGTGGAGCTTGTTTTAAACCATAAAGAGCTTTTTCAATTCTATACACATGGTTTGAAAAATAGGGATCTATAAAACCTTAGGTTGTTCAACATAAACTTTCTCATTAAGATAGCCATTTAAAAATGCACATTTAACATCCATTTGAAATAATTTAACTTTCATTTGGCAAGCAATAGCAAGAAAAAGTCTTATATAGTTTAATCTCACAATTGGAACAAAAGTTTTTTCACAATCTAATCCTTCAATTTGAGTGTATCCCTGGGCTACTAAGCAGGCTTTGTTTCTAAATATTGTTCCATGTTTACCAGACATTTTTTTGTATACCCACTTAGTTTCTATTACATTTACATTATTTGGTCAAGGAACTAATTTCCAAACCTTATTTCTTTCAAATTGGTTAAGTCCATCTTGCATGGCTAACACCCATGATTCATCTTCTAAAGCCTCTTTCACATTTTATGGTTCAACATGAGAAATATAACACATATGAGTTATCTCATTTGTAACTTGCATTCGAGTCACCATACCGTTATCCCAATTTCCAATGGTATTAGATGTGGGGTGTGCTTTTTGTATCCATGTAGGTAGTTCTCTTCGAGTGCTTTGTTCTCCAAGAGTGTTTATTTTGATTTGACTGCTTTGTTGCATCAGGTTTGGCAGCGTCTCCAGGAATGTTCCGACTTTCGTTAGTATTTTCTCCAACGTTCTGATGTTCGTCTCCTGCCTCAAATTTTTCTGTCATTGTTTTTATTACTTGTTCGTATGAATACTCAGCAAAATTATTAGTATTGTCCACTACAACATTAAATGATTCAATTATATTTTGAGTATGTATGTTGTAGACTTAGTAAGCCCGACTATTTTCTGAATATCCCAAAAATACACCTTCATCTTTTTTTGGATCCATATTTCCTATTTGTTCACGATCATTTAGAATATAACACTTACTACCAAATGTGTGAAAATACTTAAGGTTAGATTTTCTGCCTCTCCAAATTTCATATAGTCTTCTAGATGTGTCTGTCCTAATGGTAACCCTATTCAAAAAATTATAGTTCAACTATGTTTTCTTTAACTATATTTGTCGAATTTTAATTTGACCTCTTTTATTCAGTAAGAGGTTTTTCAAGTTCGAGCTAGTTCTAAAAATAGTTATTTTGTGCTTTAAGTACTTATGTGAATAATTTGAGAGGTTAGCACAATTTTGGTCTATCTTACCACATGTTGGACAAGCAGGAGATGAGTGTATGTTACCTTTATATTTACCTTTGGTTATCTTGTCAGCAGTTTCTGCAATTCTTGATTTTTTAAACATTTGATCGTGATTATAGATTTAGTGGACATCAGAACGTTATGTGGAACATCAGAAACTGTTTATGTTATTCCTTTGACAAACATGATTTTCTTTGCTTTCTTATCTTTTCCATGCTGAGTATATCCTAAACCATGTCTGATATTTGTGGTTTTTCCATAGATCAGCACCTCGTTCAGTTGAGCAGCTCCAATGGTCAGTTATTTATTTGCTTTCCTACTTTGTTTCAAAGCTTCCTGCAAATCACACAATTGTTTATTTTTATTAGCCAACAATATTTCGAAATGAGTTATTTTATTATTGGAGAAACTTTGTTCTTTGGTGGACACAGTAGTCAAAGCTTTTGGGTTGACCCTATTGTCATCAGCTCCAACGTTCGGTTCTATGTCAGAACGTTCATGAAAAAGATTGATAATTTAGAATCAGAAATAGAGCATGCTGTAAATGAAATATCTTGAGTATTGGAAACTTCTCCATCTCCTAATTGATCATCGGTTGATTCTTCATCCTCACTCCAAGTTACATTCATGGCCTTTTTTTACCAAATGTTCCTTTTTTATTGTTAGTACATTTAGAGGCAATGTGACCATATCCTTCACAAGTATGACATTGGATATGATTTTATGTTCTCCTTGGAAGATTTGACTGATTCTCTCTATTTTGGTCATGATATTTATTTCTGAATGATCCCTGATATTTAGTTGATTTGAGATTTTAAGCTGTTTGAAGAATTTGTCAAACTGTTTGGTTACTATGGCAATATCAATGTCTAAATCACTCCCATCACATTCTTCTTTTTCTTCTTCAACCCGAGATGCTATGCCTGTAACTTTTTCTTTCTTTATTGTATTGAGATTTAGTTCATAAGTCATTAATGATCCAACCAGCTCTTCAATTTTGATATCGTCGATGTCTTTGCTCTCTTCAATGCGGTTACTTTGGAGTGGAACCTATTTGGCAATGACCGTAAGACCTTTCTGACTAATTTTGACTCGAATATTTTTCTCCAAAGTCACGTGCTTGATTTGATATGTCACAAAACCGAGCATAAAAATCTTTGAATGCTTCATTATTCTTCATGCGTAGGTTATCAAATTATATTGTGAGCATTTGTAGTTTACATGATTTTACCTTGGAAGTTCTTTCATGTGCAATTTGTAGGATCTCCCAAGCTTCCTTTGCTATCCTGCAATTGAATATTAGCCTAAATTGATTAGCATCTACAAAAAAATATAGCGTTCAAGGCTTTACTAATCCGGCTAGCACTATTGAAGTCAGCAATTACCAATTATTCACATGGTTTTTCTATTTCAATATTATTTTCAATGATAGAGGGATGACTATAACCTCTAATGATAGAATGCCAATATTTTTCATCTTGAGCTTGAATGTTAACAGTCATACGGATTTTACAATAATTAGAGCTCATTCCATCCAAGACTGGTGGTCGAAAAGAAGCACTGTCCATACCTAGATTCATAGGATCTCACTTTCTAAAAGTGAACCCGCTTTGATACCTACATAACAAACAACTTAGAAGGGGGGTTGAATAGGTTGTTACTGAAAGTTAATCTGAAACTATAAATATTTTTTAAAACACAACGTCCACTTTAATGTTCTGATGTTGATAAAAGTTTGTTGAATTTCAGAACATTGAACTAAACGTTTTTGTAATTTTGTGACAGTTAATATGTAAAGCGATTAAAACATTGATTAACAGCGGATATAGCATGGTAAACTCTTAAGGAAAATATCCACGGGTCCCCATGCCACGAGTAAAGAAATTCACTATTTTAGAACAGGTTACACATGTCTCAACTTTTTAAAATTACAATTTTAGACCTAATCTAAACTTTATCAGCAATTTACAAAAGGTAAAACTTAGTTATGAACAACAATAAAACTTTCCTATTTTATATCTTCTTTAACTAGTCATGGAATACAGTCAAGTACTTCGGTCATGATCTTGGTTCATTCCACGAGTGTCCCGAATTGATTCCACAAATCGAAATAAGGACCCAGTCTTTATCTTGCCGTCGAAATGCAGTTTTCCCTCACAATGGATTTCTTCAATGTTCAATTTTTCAGAGCTGTTCTCAAAAATAGATTTTGATCGGGCTAGGACTTTTGAATATTTATTTGGAACTCACAACTAACAAATAATTTCTTCTTAAGTGCGTGGGATTCTTGGAATACCACATGTCTTATTTATAGCAAAAAAAAATTTTTCTAAACTTAATGACTTAGTATTTATCTTATACAGAGATAAGAAAAAATAAGTCTTTGAGTTTAAATAAACTTTATAAAAGATAAGGTGGAATATATCACAAGAATATGAAAATAAATCCAGTTATATATTTTTATTTAAGTAGATAAATAAAAAGATAATATTTCAATATCTTATCTACTTAGAAACCTAGTTCAATTATAATACTTAAACATACAATTTACTTAATCACTTATTTATTTGATAAGGAACAAGAATTTTAGAATAACTAAAACTGATAAATAGATTGTGATAAATATAGCATTAAAGTTTTCAGTTTCTATACAACTACTAGATAATCATTGAATTCTAATTGGCTCATATCAATAAATAAAATATAATTAAGTATGCCTAAAAACCGGATTCTCCAACAATCTCCCCATTTGGCATCTCTTGATTACAAAACTTATATCAAGTTGTTTTTTAGGTGAGCAAGTAGGCAAATTAGATTCAAGAACATGAGATTCATTAAAAGCAATAAATCCTAATTACCAAAATCAAAAGCAAGCTATTTAATTTAAAGCAATTCTTAATTACCAAGCAAAAGCAATTCTTAACTAAGCAAAAGCAATTCCTAATTTAATACTCTCCCTTTTTTGTAATAAAGAGGGGCCAAAGAAAAATGAAAGCAATTAAAGAAACTAATTTAAAGAAGGGTCCGAAAGAAAAATGGAGAAAGCAATCAACCACATGATACTTAGTGTTAACCACTCTAATAGGTGCTCTTGCGGGTCCTCTTTTTTGAACCACTAGTCTGGGTTCTCTTCTTATGCTTGGTGGACGAAGGCATGGAGCAACATCTTGATGTGGAGACACGTCAGCATCAAAGTTAGTACGTGGAGAATTTTCAAGGCCAGTGTCACGATGTTGAGTTCCATCAGGACCAATGTCAGGATTTTGAAGAGTATTCATGGCAGCATCTTCATGTTTTTCTGAAATAGAAGTTCTAGTCCGCTCGGCCAAGGCCACAAGTAAAGCCCTTATGAATTTGTGATGACGCTCAAAGTTATCAGACAGTGTAGTGACCAAAGTAGTTAAATGTCTCACCTGAGTTTCAAGAGAACTATGGTGATCCTCGGAGAGGGTTGGTCTTGCCAGAGGCATTGGTCTCTTAGTGACTTTGTTTGAAGGACGAAGGATCGAGATTGGTGTGGTGAATGTGTCACCTTGGATAATAGAAACTTTATGATGCTGGAGATAGGCATGAAGTAAACCAGAAAAAGGCAACATCCTAGAGTGTGCTTGATGGGTCGCCGCGAACACAATTTTGTCAAAAATGATTGTAGCAAAATCCAATGGGTAGTGGGTACCCAGCTTGTATAAAAACTCAACCTCATCCATCCCATTGTCTGACTGATGTTGAATTGGATCAATATTGTGTAAAGCAATTTTATGAAGCACCTTATACTTAGGGGTTAACAATGCGGCAGTCATTTTTCCCGTAGGCCAAGGATTTCTAGTGAGTTCTAAGGCCAATGTATCAGTGGCTGCTTCAAATTCATCATTCATTCCTTCAGTTATAGGTGATAACTCAAGCCAACGACAAATATTGAAAGGACTAAATGGGACTAGCCGACTCCTAACATAGACTGACCACCTAAAATTATTACTCATATGTTTAATCCGATGAGAAATGTTAGCCAAGAATTCTTTGATCAAGGTTTCACAATGTCTCCCAATACAACCCAACAATTTTTGTATACCCCAATGCTCAATTAAGTCAACAAGATTAGCTTCTCTAATGACATCATCTTTGACATTAAATTCCATCACAAAATCACGATTTGAAATAAATTTGTGAAATTGAGCTTGTGCATCAAAAGTCCCAAATTTGTAATTCAGAGGAGTGAAGACATTTAAACAATTGAGGATGGGTTGCTGAAGTTGGAACATCGGAGGAAGGGTGCCCAACGTTTTCATGTTCAACAAAAAGATCAGAAACGTTCAAACGTTCATCAATTTTCTTTTTACCCTTTTGTGCGCATGAGAGCCTGATAGGGACAGATTCTTCAGCACTTAAGTTGTCATCGTCCTCATTCGTGGACTATTCTTCTTCTTCTTCTTTATATTTATCTGCAAAATCTAAGCCTAATTTTTGTTGTTCTTCTTCAAGTTGCTTAGTATGTGGAGACTCTCCCGAAATGTCATCGGACTCATTGCCAAATTGAGACCCAGATCCATGATCAGAACCCGTGTCCTCATCAAACTCCCCCTAACTTGTGACTTGTGTGGGAGTGGCGGCTGTGGAAGGAACTTCAATGGTGGCGACTATTGGTTGAGGGGCCGAATAAGGTGGAACAGGTGGCGACAGCAAAGGCGGTGCTGCAGAAGATAGGCGAAAACATTGATGGTGGTGGAGGTGTGGTCGCCGGAGGAATAGCTACGGCTATTGTAATGGCGGTGCCGCGATAACTACGGCGAATCTCTGGGTGGTGAGTGGTGGTCTTTGACCTTGCCATTGATTGTTTCCTAAACAGTCTTACAAGATCAAGTGATATAAAAGAAATCAAGAAATTAACACAAGAGAATTTTGGAGTTTTAGAGTTTTGAAAAGAATGAAATAAGGACTATTTTTAAGAAATGACTATTTTCAAGAAGGCACACTTTTTAAAGTTGGACATGAAAATAAGACTTCTAAACCTAAAACAATATGAGTGCAAAAGAAAAAAAGAAACAAATAATAATAATAATAATAATAATAATAATAATAATAAATGTTTTTTTAAATTTTTTTTAAATATAAATACAAAATTCATGAGCAACTTTGAACAAATCCCAATCATTTAGCCCTGATCATAGAAAATTATTAACATAGTTCAAAATCTTATATATCATGAAGAGAGTGTAGTGTGTGAATAAATAATTAAAATAAGATCAATAATATTAAGACAAATCAGTACCATCCTCTAAATAACATAACCTTTTATGGAGTATAGTTTCAAACCAGCCATCATATTATTTGTTCTTTTAATGAAGAAAAAATACTTGACTTGCCAAGCATGTGTGAATTTTTTTTATTTCAACTCTGGCTTCTTTTCTTCTTCTTCTTTTTTTTTTATTTAAAGAATTTACACATTAATTTTGTGTTTGCATAGCCAGTTAAGTATACAAGAAATGACTTTTACACTTTCAAGGTGGCAGCCCTTTCCTCGTGATTTTTTTAATTTTATTTTATCAAGGATGGCTTCTCATCATCCAAAGAAAGGTAGTCATCTCTTCAAATATACCCACTTGTTAACATGATAGAATATTATGTTGCTAAAAGACATAGATACTGACCATATGTCTTCATTTCATATTCAGTTAGTAAATCAGATGGTAGAATACATAATTTATCAAAAAATTATCAATCCAATTTCGATATCTATAAAGTGCATAAACAAAAGATGAATATGGAAATATATATAATATAACAAAGAAGTTTTACATTGAGTTTTGTCAACTCCCATTTCTTGTACCCGTTTTCAATGAGATAAGTGGTTAAATGTTCATACCAAGCTTGTGGAACTTGTTTTAAATCAAAAAGAGCTTTTTCAAGTTCATACACGTGGTTTAAAAAAAGGGATCTATAAAACCCTTAGGTTGTTCAACATAAACTTCATCATTATAGGCTTGGGCTTGGGAGACTATTGTTACCACCCAATTTTGATAGGGCCTCCACGTCAGTAAAGGCCCAACGGGAGCCCCATATAGGCCCAGCGAGGGCATCGTAAATTCTAAAAGGGCCTCGGAGACCCATCAGACATCTTAGCATTCTTGTACTAGAGTATCGCGGAGCTCAGAGAGGACCTCGACATTCACGGCAGACCCATAGGGCCTCGCAAGGCTTCGCATTTACTATGACTAGCAGGCATCATGATATTCTGAAATGACCAGAGAGTTAGTGGAAGACAGATTGCGTTGGATTGGCACACACATCCTTACAAGGAAACCAAATTGTAATCTCCTAAAAATTAGGCAAAGTGATAAACTTAAATAAAGGAGATAATCATGGAGATTGCCTTGACAATAAATGATCCCGATCCCATAAGGAAGGAGGATCCGATCGGGTATCTGATTGATTTGTTTCCTAAATCAATCGAACTCTTGCGCTATAAATACTACGTCTCCGGTTGTTCCAAGATGTACACTTTTCTTTGCACCCATAATTTCACTCTAAACTTTTCTCAAATCTCTACCTACTTGTCTCTTCCACACCCAATCACTTTCTCTCTCTCGTGTATTATTCTTATACCGACAATTGAATTGATCGTCGGAGTACCAATGATCGCTGGACCCTTTTTTCTGGAGATCTTGGTACCTAACGATTGTCTTAGTGTGCAGGTAACATACAGGTTGTCAGAGGAGTGACTGAAGATCTGTGACACGTGGATGTTGCAGGTTTCGACGTCAATAGATATGTTTAAGACTCAATAACACATTGGCATCTTCGAATTAAGTATGGCAAAGCCCATGAAGAGCCTCGACATTCACGGCTGATCCTCAGCGCTTCGCCAGCAATCAGATCTATCACAAAACCGTAAGCGCTGTGGTATTTTGGAATAACTAGAGACATATTCAAAGAAAGGTTGTGTTTGATTGGCACACGGATTCTCACAAGGAAACCAAATATCTATCTTCTAAAGATTAGACGACGTGATAAGAGGAATCAACTTAAATAAGGGATAGAATTTGGGAGGTTACATTTACAACCAATTACCCTTGTCTCATAAGGAATAAGGATCCAATCAGATATATAATTGATTGTTTTCCTAAATCAATTAGGACTCTAAGGTTATAAATAATACATCTCTAGTTGTTCTAAGGTACGCATTATTCTCATCTTTAAACTCTGCTCAAATCTCTACCTGATTGTCCTTTTCACACCCAATTATTTTTACCCCCAGTATATTACACTATATACCAGAAGTTGACTTGATCGTCAGAGTGCCAACGATCACCGGACTCTTTTTCTCCGGTGATCTTGATGCCTAACAGTTGTCCTAGTGTGCTGGTAACATACTAGTTGGAAGAAGGATGACTGGAGATCTGTTTACACGTGGATAGTGCAGATTTTGATGTCAACAGATTGTCACCGTCTGTGGGAAACGAAAAATGTTACACAACCTAAAACTTGAGCTAAAAACGTGTTTTCCCTAAAAGAGCATGGCAACAAAAATTTCCTAGAAGAAGAAGTAGAGTCCCATCATACTGACTTGCGGTAGGAAATAATTTAAGACCTTCAGAACGTAACTCGCCGCAAGAGGATAAGACAACGACAGAAACGGATGGTCGAGCAGAAAAACCATAACCTGAAGCTAGACAATTCCTGGATGAAGGCAACGCTTGAACTATTGGAGAATCAATCTCTTCAACATGGACCTAAGTATAGCCATGCTCGGCGAAGCCCTTCGAGATCTGGTTCGATAGAGAACTATTGATCTTGGGACGACCTGCCAATTTCAAATGGTAGGAACCCTCAAAATATAACCCTGCAAGATAATCAGAATGGAAGACATCTATGCTAGTGTGTTTGACAGGTTAGGGGTGGGATCTTCCATAGCCTCACCTCTACCGGCACACAACGGCCATAGTGAGCGTAGTGAGGCCCGTACAGAAGAGAAGGACCCAAAGCTTGTTCCTGTGAGGCTCTTGGATAAGAAGGAAGAGTGGGAATGCGATGAGGATGATGATGACGAGAACCTCCCATTCACCAACATATTGAAGGCCATGGAGATTCTCGTTAATTTCAGAATGCCGCGATGGACAAGTATAACGGGAGAGGAGACCCCACGGATCATATCAATGTATATAAGACAAAGCTCCAAGGTCAGTCTCTCGAAGTGAAGTGCAGAAATTTCCATACTACTCTCACATCCGATGCGAAGAGGTGGTACAACAAACTGAAACCAGAGAACATCAAGAGTTGGCCCCAACTCAAAAGAAAATTCATCAATGCTTTCATTGGCAACCGGACAATAATAGCCGACATCGCTCAGCTTCACGACATTAGATATAAGGAATGAGAGTCGGTGAAAAACTATTTCAAGTGATTCAGTGTCGTCATCAACAAAATTGAGAACATCACCGATGAGAAAGCTCTGGACGCGCTGGTGATCGGACTTCACATGTGCACCCCCATTCGGAGTGATGTCCAAAATAATTAGCCTAAAACCTACAATTAGCTGGTGGACTTGATCTAGCTAGAAATCCAATCGGAGGAGACAATCAAGAATAGAGAAAGAGCAGAAAGAGACAAAAGAGATTGCTATTGAGGAGGGGACGTTGTTCTCCTGAACCTCGCTTCAATCGCTTCTAAGAAAAGCGTTCTCTCGAGCCGTAGAACAACCGTTATAGGAGATTCAACTAGACAGAGACGATTCTGGCCCCCCATACTAGACCACCCGTAGCTACTTCTCCACCCAACTTCTATCTCATACATAGGACCCGGTTCATAACACAGAAGATTGTCCCAACGTAAGAGATTTAATCAACTGGAGAAAACAATGGCAATGAGAGGGAAACCGACTAGCTTGGGTGTCGAGGACTGCCCAATCAAGGACGAAGACCTCCACATCGACTTTAGGATGATGGACCTCACTGCAACGACAGAGAAAACAACAAAAATAGAGATTTACCAAGATCGGAAGGGCCTGCCAGAGCTCTCTCTCTCTCACTCCCGGTCCGAGAAATGAACACAATCATATAATGGCCCTATGTTGGAGGGTATACGATGAATTTGTGGCAAAACTACGCAAGGCAGCAAGAGAAGAATTGGTAGATAGTTGGTAGGTTCATGGACAACGGCCCAAGGCCCCATAAATCACGTTCACCGAAGAGGACGAGGTCGGTATACATTACCCGCACTGCGACACCTTGGTAGTTCACGTCGTCGTAGCCAGAAATGGGCCAGGACGAATGCTAGTCGATGACGAAAGTGACGTGAACATCTTGTTTGGTAGTTCCTTTGACCAAATGGATGTGGATCATAAACTGACGACTAGTTTAGAAACACTATTCAATTTTATGGGAGATAGCCTCGTCCCATGGGGAGGATCACTCTCGTAGTGGACTTTGAAGAGCCCCCGTGTCATCTGAAAAAATATTTGAAATTCTTAGTGGTTGATACTTGCTCTGCCTATCATGGAGTCCTCGGTAGTTCAGCGCTCAAGGGTTTGCAGGCGGTCACCTCTATCCATCACTTGGTAATGAAGTTCCCAGTGAGGAGAGGTTGCCAAGGTTCGCGGTAACTAGACAGAGGCAAGGACCTGCTATATGAACGCACTCCAAAAGGCAGCAAAGTGTGAAGATGTTACCCATGTGGTGATGACAATACAGACGGAGCTGTTAGACATCGACTTTGAAAAGATGGACGGGAAAATGATACTGAACGAGGGTCTAGACCCCCAGATTATAGGCTCAGATTCTCTGGCCTCTCCTGCAGAGGAGCTGGAAGCATTTCTATAAGCCCCTCAAACCCTACCCAGATGTTGCAAGTGGGGCAGAAACTTGAGGAAAGGATGAAGGAAGAACTAAAGCAGTTCTTGCAAGAGAACAGTGACGTCTTCGCATGGAAACATAGGGACATGGTGGGAATTGATCCATTTGTGGCTTGCCATGCCCTGAAAGTGGATCCTAAAATACATCCCAAGATCCAAAAGAAAAGACCTCTGAGTACCGAGACTTATGATGCCTTGAAAGAGAAAGTTGACAAGCTATGGCAAACGGGTTCATCAAAGAGGCAATCTACCCCCAATGGATATCCAACCCTATGTTGGTAAGGAAAAACAACAAGAAGTGGTAGGTGTGTATAGACTTCTCTGACTTGAATCAGGTATGCCCCAAAGATAGCTTTCCGTTCCCATGCATTGATTAGTTAGTCAATGCGACTGTCGACCACAAGCTACTTAGCTTTATGGATGCCTATTCCAGCTACAACCAGTTCTCAATGTTCGTGAGAGAAGAGGAGCACACCTCGTTCATTACAGACTGAAGATTGCAGTGCTATAACATGATGCTCTTGATCTGAAGAACGTAGAAGCCACATATCAGTGATTAGTAAACCCCATGTTATCGAAACAGATTGGAAACACAATAGAGGTCTACGTTGATGACATACTATTGAAGAGCATGAATGTCAAAACCACATTGGACACTTGAACGAGATGTTCAGAATTCTCCGTAAATATCGCATGAAGCTTAACCCCTTGAAGTGCGCATTCGGAGTCGCATCCAGGAAATTCCTAGGCTACATGGTGAATCAACGCGGGATAGAGGCTAATCACGAGAAGCTCAAAGCGCTCGTCGATATGCGATCACCATCTTCTCCCAATGAGGTTTAGAGCCTTACAGAAGATTGGCAGCCCTGAACCGATTCATATCAAAGGCGACCGACCACTGCCAGCCTTTTTCCAAACCATCAAATGAGGGAAGTGGTTTGCGTGGACCGAAGAATACGAAAAGGCCTTACAAGAACTCAAGATCCTCTTCGGAAAGGCCCCACTGTTGTCCAAACCAAAGAACGGAGAAACATTGCTCATCTATCTCATAGTGTCCAAAAAGGCAGTGAGCTCAGTATTGATATGAAAAGAAGGTCTGACTCAGCTTTCAGTCTATTACGTGAGCAAGGCTCTGCAGGATGCAGAGACGAGTACCTAGACATGGAGAAGCTCACCTTATCTATGATAATCACATCCATGAAGCTCCGGACATACTTCTAGTCATATAGCATAGATGTCCTGACGAATCTTCCTCTTAGACAAATTCTCCAGAAGCTGGATACTTTGGAAAGACTGATGAAATGGTCCTATAAGTTGAGGCCCTCCATAAAGGAATAGGCTTTGGCAGATTTTATGGTTGAGTTTGCCCATATCCCAGAAGGCTTGCTTGAAGCTAAGCCTCAGGAGGTGCCGACATGGAAATTGTATGTTGATGGATCATCGGACGAGGCTAGAGCTGGAGCCAGGATTTTGTTTATTAGCCCCGATGGTCATAATCTCAACTGTGTTTTCACCTGGAGTTCAAAGCCTCAAAAAATGTTGTCGAATATGAGGTGCTCCTAGCAAGCTTGAGACTGGCACAAGAGATGAAGGCAAGGAAAATCTAGATTTACAGCGACTCGTAGCTAGTGGTTAGCCAAGTCAATGGAACCTTCACAACTCGCGAGCAATCTATGGTGGCATATCTGAAGAAGGCCAAAGATATCCTATCCCATTTCGAGGTATTTGAACTACTTCAAATTCTCCAGATTGAGAATAGCTATGCTGGCCATCTACTGAAGAGACTCAACCGCAGAATACCATGATGATCATCGAGTCTTCCAAATGGATGAAAGCGATCGTCACATACTTAACCGACCAAGTTTTGTCGAACAAAAGGGATGAAGCTCGGAAACTCTGCAGAAGGGCAACAAAATTCGTCTTACAAGATGGGATCTTGTATAAGAGAGGTTTTAGCAACCCTCTCCTGTGCTGTATTACTTAAAAGAGGCTGATTACGTGATGAATGAGATACATGAAAGAATCTGCGGCAATCACTCAGGAGAGATGGCCCTAGCACAAAAGGCACTGAAGCAAGGATACTATTGGCCAACCATGAAGAAGAATTCGCATGCTTATGTGAAGAAATGCGACAAGTGCTAGAAATTCACCGTTGTGCTAAAGCTCCCGGGCTTAGAACCTCACCCCAGTCATTAGTCCTTAGCCTTTCGCCAAATGGGAGATCGATTTCATAGATCTCCTCTGGAAGAGGTGGGGTCAAGTTTGCAGTCGTAGTGGTAGACTATTTTACCAAGTGGTGCGAGGCTGAACCTCTGGCTAAAATCACGAAGGAAAACACATGGAAGTTCGTTTGGAAGGACATCGTCTGTCCTTTTGGGATACCCCACTTCCTTGTTTCCGACAATGGTAAGCAGTTCACTGGGAAGAAATTTAACTTAAACTGTGAAGAGCTCGGCATTCGGAGGGATTTCTTGACTCCCTACTATCTCAAGTCCAACAGACAGGTAGAGGCCGTCAACAAGATCATCAAGCACACCTTGAAAAGAAAGTTGGAATCCACCAAATGGGGGTGGCTGAAGAATTACCTGAGACTCTATGGTCATATCGGACCACATCTCAGACAGTGACTAGCGATACTCCTTTCGCCATGGCATATGGAGCGGAATTAATGATTACCGTTGAAGTAGGAATACCTTCTCCAAGGCATTTACACTTCGACGAAGTGATCAATGAAGATCTACGCAGGCCAAACCTTGACTTGTAGGAAGAAAGACACGCCGACTCACAACTTCGTCTGGCGTTTATCAAAAGAAGATGGCTAGATGCTATAACTCGAAAGTTAAGAACAGGACATTCCACGTCAACGACTTCGTCCTCAAAAAGGTCTTCCTAGCTAATAGAGAAGTGGGGGTTGGGACCCTTGGACCCACTTGGGAAGGACCTTATAAGATTGTCGAGGAGGTTTGAACAGAACCTACAGATTGGAGGACTCAGAAGGAAGGGAGACGAGGCATCCGTGGAACATCACGCATCTACGTCCATACTACCAGTAGTTTTTCATTCTATTTTGTTCCTTTTTTTTGTTAGCACTAAGCCAAATATCAGTGTTTCTCTTGGCTTTGTTCAGAAGCTACATTATTTCAATAAAGTTCAATATTTCCCGAGTTATAATACTCTGCCTGCTCAGTCATACAGTAAAGAAAGTTCGACAGCGAGAGAGTGTGGTTCATAGCCAAATCTTACAACTCGCAGGGTAAATATTCAACGCGTAATCAAACAAGTAAAGAAAGTTCGACAGCGAGGGAGTGTGGTTTGCGGCCAACTCTTTCAACTCGCTAGGTAAACATTCAATGTGTAATCAAACAAGTAAAGAAAGCTCGATAGCGAGAAGCTCGGCAATGAGGGAGTGTGGTTCGCGCCAACTCTTTCAACTCGCTGGATAAACATTCAACGCGTAATCAAACAAGTAAAGAATGCTCGACAGCGAGGAAGTATAGTTCATAGCCAACTCTTTCAACTCACTGGATAAATATTCAATGTGTATTCATACAAACAAGTAAAGAAAGCTCGACATCGAGGGAGTGTGGTTCGCGGCCAACTCTTTCAACTCGTTGGATAAACATTCTACGCATACTCATTCACGTAACGAAAACAAAACATCTGATAACTACAAACGATGTGAAACATGAATACTTTCCATTAACGAATTTGATGAAAACCACACAAACAAAAATTACAAAAGATCATGATTCCTACGTCTCTACCAAACCTTTGGGATCGGTATAACCAGAGATCCTAGTTAGGCCAACAATTCTTTGGCATTTGAGAGCTCTGCCAAGGCCTCTGTTAACTCTTTATGTTTAGCATGAGCCATATCTTCACACACCTTGAGTTTCAACTCAGCTTGCTTCCGAGCCTTGACAAACAAATTTTGAATTCCTTCGACCATGCTTGTCTTGTACTCGACCTTCACATTGGCATCCTCAGAAGTTGCAAGCCTCGAACGAAGGATCTTATTTTCCAAACGTAACTCATCAATATCCTCTGCACCCACAACTATTAAGTACAGTTCGTCAATTTTCATTGCCAGCACCTTGTATAATTTGCAGTTGAGTACATGGCTCCGAGAGGTATACATTTCTACCAATTTTAACATCTCCAAGAGTTCTACGTTGTTCACTGCCTTTGCAAAGGCAGAAGTCCAATACTTATGAACTAAAGCAGCTGCTATGACAGACAGAAATTTTTCAAAAATGACTGGGTCTAATTCATCCTGACGAGACCCGATATTGATACGCTCGGTCTAGTCATGGAGAGAAGGAATGGAGGTTCGAGTTGCACCTTGAGGAGGAGTGGTTTCTCCAGTTTTCGAAAAAGAGTCTCTCGACCTCGCTTGGCCTTCCGAGAATCCCTAAGCGCTGTCTTCATCTTCCATGGCCCTTTTTGGCATAGCATTTTCTCCTTCATCATTGATAGCCCTCTTTCCATTGCCTGGTCGTCGGACATTTTCAGACGGAAGTAGATGTTCTTCAAGAGGAAAGCAGAATAAGTGTCCACTACTACTTCTGGCACCAACAGAACAGTAGATAAAATGTCCATCGCTATCTCTAGCACCAATGAGACAGTGGCCGCTGGAACAGATGATGTACACAGTACTAGAGGTTGAGAAGGAATAGCCTCTTTTTCACCCACAACTCTCCACTTCTTATTTTGAAGTTCGGTACCCTAGAAAAATAAAAACCAGCCATGAATGATAAGGGTTGAGTTCTGAAAGAAAGAAGAAAGTGAATGGAGCAATAAGAAGTTGCACAAGCATATATATAGGTAGAATGCCTGATCTCAGCCGTTATTGCAAATCCCAGAATGCAGACCGTCTGATAACGGACAAGTGTAGGAGAGATGCATTCTAAAAAACCCCAGGAAAGTGTAAAGGCTGTATGACTTAAATGCGCAAAAACTTGTCAGCGATTTTGTATCTTAAATAATTCCGCAAGTGTACTGATCGCTCAAGTAATAAAGTGGATATTGAGTCCAAGTATCGTTCCCACGAAGATTTAGATAGTTCAGTTCAATTATACTAATCTTAACCGAATCTATTGAACTTTTGAAGTTTGGTGTTTAAGAACTAATTAGAAGTTGAACTAAAAGCAATAAACTAATTATAAATCAAATAACTAAAAAATTAGATTAATGAAGATTACTTTAAAATTGAGAAAGAAGAGTACTAGGATCCCGAATCCGTTTATAATCGTTAATTCCTCTATCTTGATTCTTGGTCTTGACAAATTACATCGCTTATGAAGATCAATATCCTAGATTGTTCAACAGCTTCTTTCTTTCGAATAAAGTTAAACCTATTCATATGCATGACTCGACTATATTTCTATGACGAATGCGAATACAAATGAAAGCATTAAATTTCTATGGATAATTAAAGATCACCTAAAGCATAGCGGTATATTTCTATCCCCTATCGGACTTTAAGATAATTAAAATATTGTCTAGCCTGCTTTCGATCTTTCGATAGTAAAACAAACCACAACACTCATACAATTATTAGCATATAATTGTAGATTCATATAATTCAAAATTAATTATTCAAAACTATCATGAAATAAATTGTCGAAACCAAGTCTCAAGATGGAAGAATTTAGATTACAAACTTCATCGTAATCCTAGCACAAAATAAACTAGCCTTACATACTAATAATAAGAGAAGAAGGAGAAGAAGAAACTATGGAATTCATAACCCGGAACGAAGAAATCTTGAGCGAGAAGAAATATTGATCTTGATCTTGATCTTCGTTCTTGGATAGATGAATCTTGGTCTTCCGTTTTGTGTTTCTTGTAATGTTCTCTTCCCCCAAAACTCAACAAAAAAACGACCCTTGATATGAGTTAATAACTCATATATATACTTACCTAATTGTGCCCCAAAAGATGTCAAAAAGACCTAAAAATCGTGGCCCAAAGGTTTCCTAATTGAATTAGAACTCATAAAGGTAAGAAAATTCCGATTCTGCCGAAAATACACTAGGCGATCGCCCAGTAAAAACCCTGGAGATCGCCCAGGCCAAGGAAAACTATTCTGCTGTTGAAATATAGGGTTGGGCGATCGCCCAAATTTAAGCCTGGGCGATCGCCCAGATTACACTGTTTCCTCTGCGCTGCTGTTTTTCAAATGGTCATAACTTCTTGTAGGAAATTCCAAATTGAGATCTGTAAAAAGTGTTGGACTCGTAATTCAATTATCTTTCCAATGGTATATCATTTGACTTTTGGAGATATCTATATCAAAAGTTGTACTTGAATTTCCCCACTTGCTTCTGTAGGTAGTTTCTCAATTCGGTTCTTTAACTTTATGGTGTTTGATCCATTGATTCAACTCTTCATTGTCACTTAAAAACACCTTAAACTTATTGATTTTATCTTCTTCCTTATGCTCCAATGTTTGGCTCTTAATATTCACTTCAAAAACTCCATTTACTTGTCGATTTCACCAAGTTGTTGCTCTTTCCGTCCATTCTTCTCCAATTGCTATTAAACAGTGTCCGAAACTGAAATATGAAGATTAAAACACAAAATTAAGTAATAATTCAATAAAATGAAGGAATAAAAGCTCAGTTTAAAGGTCATAATAAGTGCACAAAATGCACTTATCAAACACCCCTAAACTAAACGTTTGTTAGTCCTCGAACAAAATTAAAAATAAACTAGAACATTAAACTAAGCTAAAAGAATTGAGAGGAAGTGACTTAATGTTAAATTTCTTACCATATGCCTCAAGTTTGAAAAATAAAGTAACACCTTTAGAAAAAGATCAAACAACACAAAGAATTTTTCACTTATCCAATGCTTGACTTTTAGTGAGTGTGTGATTAGCTAAAAATTGAACTTACACATGTGTTATACCACGACCAATATTGTGTTGTTGATACTTTTACAATCCCGAACCCTTTGTAGTCATTTATTCCTTACATCTCTCGTAAAATCTCACACTTCTTATGTTTTTCTCTCAAATCCCGAGGTGTTCTAGTAAATTTGGTTCCTATTGATCAACACAATGCTTTTTTTTTTCAAATAAAGTGATAAAAATTAGAACTTGTATTCTCAGAATTAGAATGGTGAGTGCTTTCTAAATTCTCATCTTCAGTCTCTTAAGTTCTAACTTAGCAATCTTTACCGAGCACTTTAACTTTTTTTTTTATTTAACCAATACAAATGATCTTACATCTTGTGCAATACTTCTCTCTCACTAGCTTTCTATGTGACCCTTGTAGCGAGCTTTGGGCCGATGACACCCAAGTCAGATGACCATAGGGCACTAGGTTTTGAAATACCCTAACAGACTTAATTGCTCGAGTCCCATAGACTATAAGAGAAGTAAAGATGTATTATTATTTTATTTTTTTGTGACTCATGTAACGAGCTTTGGGCCGATGACTCCCAAGTCAGATGACTTTAGGGCATCAGGTTTTAAAATACCCTAACAGGCTTAATTGCTCGAGTCAGATATTTTATTTTATTTTATTTTTCAGCAGTGAGTAGTGCTCGATTCAGATTCTTTGACTACAACCTATTCAACCAAAGATGAGATCCAAAAATCCAAACCATCAAAATTCTACAAAAACATGTACTAACTTTAACACCCCAAACCGTTTCTCAAACAGTTTGGTTACTAATCTAAATATTTAGGATTGGAATTTTCACAATGATCTAAGTCAATAATATCAACACTTACACTCAAGTCATGTGTCCAATAAGTGACAAGTCAATAGTGGCTACGTGCTTCAAATCTAGTCTAACATGGATAAGTGTTTAGATAAAAGCATATGTTCAAGTGTTGTCTAATATTCTACTAAAAAATATACTCGATTTTCAAACAAATCTCATCATTGGCATCAAGATATTCAACAATAACTATGAAAGATTTTTTTATTTTTTTATTTTTTTATTTTTTTTTTTACAGTTATATAGCCCCGAATAATAAGCAAATTCAAAATAATTAAGTATTCTGATACTTAACCCACCCCCAAACTAAAACATTACATTGTCCCCAATATAATAGCAAAATAAAGCAAATAGAGGAGGGATAAAGTCGGTACTCCCGGAGATAGATGTGGAGAAGATAGATCTGGTGACTAAAGGTCCCATTGAAGTGGAATCGAGATATAGAGTTGGGACTCTTGCAAAGTAGGACATCCTGCGATTGACATAGTAAAGCTTTTAAGGGCATTAAAATAAAAAAAAAAAAACTAATAGATTAATTAAACCGATTAAAACTACTATAATATAAAGCAAGTAAATAAAAGGGTTAGAAAATGGGTTGCCTCCCATTAAGCGCTTATTTATAGTCATTAGCTTGACTTATTGTCTGATTGCTCACGGCACTCTAAATAGTGCTTTTGAGGACTTGCTTTGCTTGCATCTATTGACTTTGCACCATTTTTCATTTATCCTCAAAATTTTGAATTTGTGCTCTCCATAAAAATATGATTTTAGTGTAGCATCTTGCTCGAACACAACCACGAAAATTTCAACTTCTTCGTCGACCTTGATCACAAAATCAATTTTAGAAGAAATAGAAGAGTTGGAGAATTGCTTGTCTAACTTTTGCTTTTGTAATCTTTGAGGAGATGGGATCGGAGGCTCATATGGTTTGATAGGAAGAGTTGCCTTAATCTGTAGTGTATCTGAACTCTCTTTAATATCTGTTGTCTGTTCAGTCTGTTCCACGTGCTCCTTATCAGTAGATGGTTCATTTTCTTTATTTGCAACTGACCTCTTTAAATAGATTTCTGGTAATTGAACCACACTTTTGGTAGTAATAGCCGTTACACTTTCCTTGGGATTCATCTCTGCATTAATTGGCATTGTATCTGGTACTCTGGGTGATAAACCAATTGCTATCTGATCCACTTGTGTCTCGAGATTCTTTATTGAAGCGCCTTGATTTTGAAAAGAGATATCCGTCTTGTTTATGTATTGATTATTAGATCCTAGGAACCGGTCAGCTGTCTCCATAAATTTATTAAATACGTCTTCTAGTGAATTTCTCTTTTCTGGCTGCTGAAATTGTGGTCTGATTTTATTCTGATTATCATTCCAAGAGAAATTTGGATGATATTGCCAACCTGGATTATATGTATTAGAGAAAGCATAATTTTTCTGATAATGTCCACCTTGAACATATTTGGCTTGCATGGATAGCTGTAATAGAATAGGACATTTTGATGTGCTGTGATTTGCCCTACACTCTTCACAAGTTGATTTCTTCGTTTGCATCACATGGACTGATTGTAATATGTTCTCCACTTTGTGTACCAAAGAATTTATTTTTGCAGATAGCACCGTGATAATGTCTACTTCCTCATCAATCTCATTAGCCTGCTGTATTGCGATAAAATCTCCAACGAGCATGTTGTCTTCATCAATCTCAGAAATTGTATCATGTCTCATGACATTAGTCTTGTGCATTGCGAAGAAATCTCCAACAAGCATGTTGTCCTCATCAATGCTTGATTGTCTTTGGATGATCTGTGGAGTCAAAAAGTCTCCAACTAGTATATTGTCTTCATTGATCTCCTGGTATTCCATCTTGTGTTGTGGTCTGAAAAAAAGACAATTTCGACAAATCCGGGAATCCAGATTTTATTATCGTGTCGTAAGAAAAAAAAACGAATCGGAAAAGAAAAATCTTTTTTTTATTGAATGTGTTCATTCATTTTGACTACTTTAGCATATTTTCTCATAGTAATTTCGACTCTACCTTCCCGGAGTTCATTCTCCGGTCACTGCGACCCCCTTTGTGAGGAGGCACCCCTTCTCCCGAAGTTATGGGGCTATTGATACTGAAATAAACTAAAAATAATAATAATAAAAAATTAAATAAATAAAGTTCGAATTAGTGCCAATATAACTGAAAAGAACTAAAACTAAATCCCCGGCAACGTCGCCAAAAACTTTTCAGCGATTTTATGTCTTCAATAATTCCGCAAGTGCACGGATCGCTCAAGTAATAAAGTGGATATTGAGTCCAAGTATCGTTCCCACGAAGATTTAGATAGTTCACTCAATTATACTAACCTTAACCGAATCTATTGAACTTTTGAAGTTTGGTGTTTAAGAACTAATTAGAAGTTGAACTAAAAGCAATAAACTAATTATAAATCAAATAACTAAAAATTAGATTAATGAAGATTACTTTTCAGTTATATTGGCACTAATTAGTTTGGTGTTTAAGAACTAATTATAAATCAAATAACTAAATCCCGAAGAACGGCGCCAAAAACTTTTCAAATGATTTTGTATCTTAAATAATTCCGCAAGTGCACGATCGCTCAAGTAATAAAGTGGATTATGACTCCAAGTATCGTTCCCACGAAGATTTAGATAATTCAGTTCAACTATATTAACCTTGACCGAATCTAATGAACTTTTGAAATTTGGTGTTTAAGAACTAATAAGAATTTGAACTAAAAACAATAAACTAATTATAAATCAAATAACTAAAAATTAGATCAATGAAAATTACTTTAAAATTGAGAAAGAAGAGTACTAGGATCCCGAATCCGCTTATAATCGTTAATTCCTCTATCTTGATTCTTGGTCTTGACAAATTACATCGCTTATGAAGATCAATATCCCTAGATTGTTCAACAGCTTTCTTTTCGAATAAAGTTAAACCTATTCATATGCATGACTCGACTATATTTCTATGATGAATGCGAATACAAATGAAAGCATTAAATTTCTATGGATAATTAAAGATCACCTAAAGCATAGCGGTATATTTCTATCCCCATCGACTTTTTAAGATAATTAAAATATTGTCTAGCTCGCTTTCAATCTTTCGATAGTAAAACAAACCACAACACTCATACAATTATTATGTATATAATTGTAGATTCATATAATTCAAAATTAATTATTCAAAACTATAATGAAATAAATTGTCAAAAATCAAGTCTCAAGATGGAAGAATTTAGATTACAAACTTCATCGTAATCCTAGCACAAAATAAACAAGCCTAAATACTAATAATAAGAGAAGAAGGAGAAGAAGAAACTATGGAATTCATAACTCCTGAATCTAAGAAATCTTGAGCGAGAAAAATCTTTGATCTTGATCTTCGCTTCTTGGATAGATGAATCTTGATCTTCCGTGTTGTGTCTCTTGTAATGTTCTCTTCCCCAAAACTCAACAAAAAAAAAAACCCTTGATATGAGTTAATAACTCATATATATACTTACCTAATTGTGCCCCAAAAGATGTCAAAAGACCTAAAAATCGTGGCCCAAAGGTTTCCTAATTAAATTAGAACTCATAAAGGTAAGAAAATTCCTATTCTCGCCGAAAATACACTAGGCGATCGCCTGATGAAAACCCCAGCGATCGCCCGTGCCAAGGAAAACTATTCTGTGTTGAAATATAGGGTTGGACGATCGCCCAAATTTAAGCCCGAGCGATCGCCCAGATTACATCAAGCTTCCTCTGCAGCTACTGTTTTCAAATGGTCATAACTTCTTGTAAGAAACTCCAAATTGAGATCCGTAAAAGTGTTGGACTCGTAATTCAATTATCTTTCCAATGGTATATCATTTTACTTTTGGAGATATCTATATAAAAAGTTGTACTTGAATTTCCCCACTTGCTTCTGTAGGTAGTTTCTCAATTCGGTTCTTTAACTTTATGGTGTTTGATCCATTGATTCAACTCTTCATTGTCACTCCAAAACACCTTAAACTTATTGATTTTATCTTCTTCCTTATGCTCCAATGTTTGGCTCTTAATATTCACTTCAAAACTCCATTTACTTGTCGATTTCACCAAGTTGTTGCTCTTTCCGTCCATTCTTCTCCAATTGCTATTAAACAGTCCAAAGCTGAAATATGAAGATTAAAACACAAAATTAAGTAATAATTCAATAAAATGACGGAATAAAAGCTTAGTTTAAAGGTCCTAATAAGTGTACAAAATGTACTTATCAAACACCCCAAACTAAACCTTTGTTCGTCCTCGAACAAAAATAAAAATAAACAAGAACTTTAAACTAAGCTAAAAGAATGAACATGAATGTAGTTAATGTTAAGTTTCTTACTAAATGCCTCAAGTTTGAAAAATAAAGTAACACGTTTAGAAAGAGATCAAACAACACAAAATATTTTCACTTATCCAATGCTCGACCTTTAGTGAGTGTGTGATTAGCCAAAAGTTGAACTTACACATGTACTAGACCACGACCAATTTTGTGTTGTTGATATTTTTACAACCTCGAACCCCTTGTAGTCATTTATTCCTTACACCTCTCGTAAATTACACACTTCTTATGCTTTTCTCTCAAATCCCGAGGTGTTCTAACAAATTTGGTTCCTATTGATCAACACAATGCTTTTTCTTTTCAAATGAAGTGATAAAAATTAAAACTTGTATTTTTAGAACTAGGATGGTGAGTGATTTCTAAATTCTCATCTTCAGTCTCTTAGGTTCTAATCTAGCAATCCTTACCGAGCACTTTAACTTCTTTTATTTTATTCAACCAATATATATGATCTTACATCTTGTGCAATACTTCTCTCTCACTAGCTTTCTATGTGACCCTTGTAGCGAGCTTTGGGCCGATGACTCCCAAGTCAGATGACCGTAGGGCACGAGGTTTTGAAATACCCTAACAGGCTTAATTGCTCGAGTCCCACAGGCTATAAGAGAAGTGAAGATGTAATTTTTCTTTTTTTTTTTTTTTTTTTTAACTCATGTAATCGAGCTTTGGGGTCGATGACTCCCAAGTCGAGATGACTTTAGGGCATCGGTTTTAAAATACCCTAACAGAGCTTAATTGCTCGAGTCGGATATTTTATTTTATTTTTTTTTATTTATTTTATTTTTCAAGAGTGAGTAGTGCTCGATTCTGATTCCTTGACTACAACCTATTCAACCAAAGATGAGATCCAGAAAACCCAAACCATCAAAATTTCACGAAAACATGTATTAACTTTAACACTCCCAAACTGTTCTCAAACAGTTTGGTTACTAGTCTAAAGATTTAGGAACGAGAATTTTTTTTTTTTATAATGATCTATGTCAATAATATCAACACATACACTCAAGTCATGTTTCCAATAAGTGATAAGTCAACAGTGGCTACGTGCTTCAAATTTAGTCTAACATGGATAAGTATTCAAGTAAAAGTACGAGTTAAAGTGTTGTCTAATATTCTAACTAAAAACGTACTTAAATTCAAACAAGTATTATCATTGGCGGTAAGATATTCAACAATAGCTAATTTTTTTTTTTTTTTGAAAGATTTAAAAAATTTTTTTTTTTTTTTAAAAAACGAAATTTAAAAAAAAAAATTGGCAATTATATAGACATGAATAATAAACAAATTCAAAATAATGAAGTATTTTGATACTTAACCCACCCCCAACTAAAACATTACATTGTCCCCAATGTAATAACAAAATAAAGTAAATAGAGGAGGGAAAATGTCAGTTACTCCCCAGAGATAGATATGAAGAAGATGGATCCGGGTCGGTCAAGGTCCCATTGAAGTGGAATCGAGATATGGAGTCGGGACTCTTGCAAAGTGGGACATCCTGCGATTGACATAGTGAAGCTTTTAAGGGCATTAAATAATAAATAAAAAAAAACTAATAAATTAATTAAATTGATTAAAACTACTATAACATAAAGCAAGTAAATAAAAAGGTTAGAAAATGGGTTGCCTCCCATTAAGCGCTTATTTATAGTCATTAGCTTGACTTATTGTCTGATTGCTCACGGCACTCTAAATAGTGCTTTTGAGGACTTGCTTTGCTTGCATCTATTGACTTTGCGCCATTTTTCATTTATCCTCAAAATTTTGAATTTGTGATCCCCATAAAATAAGATTTTAGTGTAGCACATTGCTCGAACACAACCACGAAAATTTCAACTTCTTCATCGACCTTGATCACAAAATCAATTTTAGAAGAAATAGAAGAGTAGGAGAACCGCTTGTCGACTCGTGCTTATGTAATCTCTCGAGGGAGTAGGATCGAGACTCATATGGTTTGATAGGAACAGTTGTGTGTTAACTTGTGGTGTATCCGAACTCTCTTTAATATCTCGTTGTCTGTTTAGGTCCGTTCCACGTGCTCCTCATCAGTGGATGGTTCATTTTTTTTATTTGCAACTGGCCTATTCACATGAATTTCTGGTAATTGAACATCACGTCTGATAGTAACAGCTGTAACACTTTCATTGGAATTCACATCTGCATTAACTGGCAATGTATCTGGTACTCTGGGTGATAAAGCAATTGCTATCTGATCCACTTGTGTCTCGAGATTCTTTATTGAAGCGCTTTGATTTTGAAAAGAGGTATCCGTCTTATGCATGAACTGCTCGATTCTCTCGATGAATTTATTGATTGAGTCTTCTAATGATGTACTCTTTTTGGTCATTTGGCTGTGGTCCGAAATTATTCTCGATTATATTTCCAAGAGAAATTTGGATGGTTTCGCCACCTGGATTATATGTGTTGGAGAAAGCATAATTTTGCTTGATAATGGCCACCTTGAACATATTCGCCTCGCATGGGTTCTTTGTAATAGAATAGGGCATTCGATGTGTAGTGATTTGCCCCACACCTTCACAAGTTGATTTCTTCATTTTCATCACATAGACCGATTGTGACATGTTCTCTATTTTGTGTGCCAAAGAATCTATTTTTGCGATAGCACCTTGATAATGTCTACTTCCTCATAAATCTCTTTAGCCCGCTTTCTTTGCATTGCGATAAAATCTCCAATGAGCATGTTGTCTTCATCAATCTCGAAATTGCGTCATATCTCATGACATTAGCCTTGTGCATTGCGAAGAAATCTCCCACAAGCATGTTGTCCTCATCAATGCTAGATTGGCTCTGGATGATTAGTGGAGTCAAAAATCTCCAACTAGCATATTGTCTTCATCAATCTCCGATATTCCATCGTGTCTTTGTGTCTGCGAAACGAGACAAGTTGAACACTAAAATAACTAGAAAATATATAATTAAAAAAATTGATTAAATAAAGTTCGAATTAGTGCTAATATAATTGAAAAGAACTAAAACTAAATCCCCGGCAACGGCGCCAAAAACTTGTCAGCGATTTTGTATCTTAAATAATTCCGCAAGTGCACGGATCGCTCAAGTAATAAAGTGGATTATGAGTCCAAGTATCATTCCCACGAAGATTTAGATAATTCAGTTCAACTATATTAACCTTAACCGAATCTAATGAACTTTTGAAATTTGGTGTTTAAGAACTAATAAGAATTTGAACTAAAAACAATAAACTAATTATAAATCAAATAACTAAAAATTAGATCAATGAAAATTACTTTAAAATTGAGAAAGAAGAGTACTAGGATCCCGAATCCGTTTATAATCATTAATTCCTCTATCTTGATTCTTGGTCTTGACAAATTACATCGCTTATGAAGATCAATATCCTAGATTGTTCAACGCTTTCTTTCGAATAAAGTTAAACCTATTCATATGAATGACTCGACTATATTTCTATGACGAATCTGAATACAAATGAAAGCATTAAATTTCTATGGATAATTAAAGATCACCTAAAGCATAGCGGTATATTTCTATCCCCTATCGGACTTTAAGATAATTAAAATATTGTCTAGCCTGCTTTCAATCTTTCGATAGTAAAACAAACCACAACACTCATACAATTATTGCGTATATAATTGTAGATTCATATAATTCAAAATTAATTATTCAAAACTATAATGAAATAAATTGTCAAAAATCAAGTCTCAAGATGGAAGAATTTAGATTACAAACTTTATCGTAGTCCTAGCACAAAATAAACAAGCCTAACATACTAATAATAAGAGAAGAAGGAGAAGAAGAAACTATGGAATTCATAACTCGGAACGAAGAAATCTTGAGCGAGAAAAAATCTTGATCTTGATCTTCGTTCTTGGATAGATGAATCTTGATCTTCCGTGTTGTGTCTCTTGTAATGTTCTCTTCCCCCAAAACTCAACAAAAAAAAAAACCCTTGATATGAGTTAATAACTCATATATATATTTACCTAATTGTGCCCCAAAAGATGTCAAAAGACCTAAAAATCGTGGCCCAAAGGTTTCCTAATTGAATTAGAACTCATAAAGGTAAGAAAATTCGATTCTCGCCGAAAATACACTAGGGCGATCGCCCAGTGAAAACCCTGCGATCGCCTGTGCCAAGGAAAACTATTCTCTTTGTTGAAATATGGGGTTGGGCGATCGCCCAAATTTAAGCTCTCAAGGCGATCGCCCAGATTACATCTGCTTCCTCTGCGCTGTTACTGTTTTCAAATGGTCATAACTTCTTGTAGGAAACTCTAAATTGAGATCCGTAAAATTGTTGGACTCAGTAATTCAATTATATTTCCAATGGTATATCATTTGACTTTTGGAGATATCTATATCAAAAGTTGTACTTAAATTTCCCACTTGCTTCGTAGGTAGTTTCTCAATTCGGTTCTTTAACTTTATGGTGTTTGATCCATTGATTCAACTCTTCATTGTCACTCCAAAACACCTTAAACTTATTGATTTTATCTTCTTCCTTATGCTTCAATGTTTGGCTCTTAATATTCACTTGAAAAACTCCATTTACTTGTCGATTTCACCAAGTTGTTGCTCTTTCCGTCCTTTCTTCTCCAATTGCTGTTAAACAGGTCCAAAGCTGAAATATGAAGATTAA
This sequence comes from Forsythia suspensa, assembly GCA_023638005.1. Taxonomy (NCBI): domain Eukaryota; kingdom Viridiplantae; phylum Streptophyta; class Magnoliopsida; order Lamiales; family Oleaceae; genus Forsythia; species Forsythia suspensa. The sequence goes on from CM042667.1 coordinate 13,824,383, forward strand.
AACACAAAATTAAGTAATAATTCAATAAAATGACGGAATAAAAACTTAGTTTAAAGGTCCTAATAAGTGCACAAAATGCACTTATCAATTTGTACCCTCCGTACGCAAGGATGACGCTGATAAGAGTATTTTATACACGCATTTTACCTCTTTTGAATTAACCTTTAGCTATATATCCCGAATGAAATAAAACATTTATTGCACTAATTCAGTCAATGTTCGTGTATTTAGGGATGACGCATATCATTGGAAACAAAGAGATGGAATGAATCAAGAATCACGATTTGAGGCATGGGAAAGACCGATGAAATACATCCGCGCACGTTATTTATTGCCAAGTGAAGACCGGAATCAACCGAAGTCAACCGGAACCAAAACGAAGGCAAACGGACGAACAACAGCAGGGAAACCCCCCTCTCTGCCCGCTCGAGCGGGCACTGTCCTCGCTCGAGCGAAGCAAGAGAGGGAATTTCCCTCTCTGTCCGCCTCGGCGGCACCGTAGCCTCGCTTCGGCGGACGACTCTGCTGCGCGACATTCCGCCCCGCCCGTAGGCTAATTTTGGTAAGCCGATCTGGGATCTTTGGGACGGTTTTTGGAACCCTAAGTGAAGGAAATAAAAGGAAGGGAAAGGAAGAGGACAAGGGCCGAAAATTGGAAGAAAAAAAGGGAACAAAAACACAAGTCTTTGGAGGACGAATCTCTCTTCCGGCAAGTGGGAAGCAAGAACGAAGGCAAGGAAGCACCGGACTTACGTGACACCTCGTTTGAAGACTTTCAACCGGGTTAAATCCAAACTTTTTCCTCTCTTCTTGTAACCAAATTATCCGGGTGATGAATTCTCCATTTATTTATTATTTTTGTATTCGAATTATGGTAGGCTAAACTTTTTATGCTATGGATGATGATGTAAACCTTATTATGTTCTTTTAATTCATGAATTCCTTTTCTTAATCCTAATTTATGATTTATTGATTTATGCCATGGATTGGATGTCCGTTTAAATGATTGATCACCATTTGAATGCGTTTGTGATTTATTTTCGTTTCTGAAAGGTTCAAAATAAATTAGCTCATTATGGTTATAAACACCAAGTCAATAGAAATTAGGAATAATTTCTTATGCTTGGTGCAATCAATTTAGACAATCTTGCCGTTAAATGCGTTTTTATGTATTCGTATTCAAAATAGGAATATTTTGGAACTTATATGAAAATAGGTCTAATTCTACTCGACGAGATTTTTTTAGACAATTAAGGATTGTCGATTGTCAAATTAAGATTTATTTGGATTAGGAAGTATGGATTCATGGATTAAAGTAAATGTAAAGGGTGGAGTCGGATTCCTAGCATAATTTATTTATCTGTGTTCTTCTCGAAATCAGTAGGCAACTCTCAATTATTAAGCTAAGTAGTCTTGTTCAGCATTAAAATCACAACAACCAAATTTTATTGTGTTTATTCAATTTAAGTTAGAATTAATTTACTTTTGGCTAATACAAATCATAGTCCTCGTGGGAACGATACTCTTTTACTCATTTTTACTATTACTTGTCAACGAACCCGTACGCTTGCGGGATTTTACCGAACAAGTTTTTGGCGCCGTTGCCGGGGACTTAAGATTTTTTTAGCTTAAGTTTTATTAATTTTGGCTTGAAGTTGAATTTTTATTTTTATTTTTTTTCTTTATTTTACCTCTATTCCTTTAGTTTTCTCGTGACTACTCTGCCTCACTCATTTTAATCTTTTCAGCGCTTCTTTGTTAGTTTATGCACAACTTGGAAGATTTCGATTGATAATCTTGGAACAAGCACAAAATAAGGGATGAAAATTTACTAGTCTTACTGCCCGCCGCCTCTTTAGGGTCGGCATAATGCAGGTCTTTCCCTATAGCGGGAGTAGTTGTTTGGGTTTCATCTCCATCCTGATCCCTGGAATGTGAGAGAATTCTGACTGCTGCAGGGACCTCGGAGATCGGAGAAATGAGATATCCCACTCTGGGTGAGTCTCTGCAATCCTTTCAACCAGCTGCTCTTCGCCTACTGTCATAAAGCGATCGACGAGGTCCTCGTACTCAGGAGTGTCTTCAAATTCGTCCTGGTACGCCATAACTGCCTGGGCCTCGGCATCTACACGCTCCATCTTGACCCTATCCACATCTTCTCTAGCTTCAGCCAGAAGTTTATCATTCTCTGCAACTACAGCCTCCAAGTTGTCGTTGGTAGTGGCAACATCAGTTTCAGCTACGAAGGCACGATCCTCGGCCAATTTCTGAGTTTCTTTGGATTGCTTCTTGGGAGGCCTCGGCAGCCCTCTTCTGGTCTCAGGCCTACTTCAAACTCTCATTTGCGGCCTTTAGCTCGATTTCGTACTTGGCCTTCATGTCAGCTTCTTTGGTCACTCACCGAGTCCAACTAAAATTGAAGAAACCTCTTATCCGATTCCAATAGTACATTTTCAAAGCTCATTACCTTCAGATCTTCTGATAACTTTTTTGACTTGGACTCTTCCTTGCTGAACTTACCATTGAAGCGATCGAGGGTGCTGTATACTTCTTTGGTCAAAACAATCCCTCGGATCAAGTTCATCTATGCCAATCAGAGGAGTTCGCTTATTGAGGCTTCATCGACAGCTTTCTCCCACATCCGGGTCCAATACTTGTAGACACTTGCCGCCATTATTGCAGGAGAGGCAGGAAGCAACTCTATCACTGTAGGGTCCAACTCACTGCTGCGATAGGTGATGCACACACGACCCTCCTGGCTGGTCAAAGAGGTAGAATTCCCAGCATCTCCAACCCCTCTAGTAGGATTCGGTAAGGATTGACGACGCTCCTCAGCTCACCTAGTCTTGCGACCATCCTTCACAATCCCCTCCGTGACCATTGAAGCTTTCCTATTCTGGCTAGCAGTCTCGCCCGTGCCCTCGGCGATCTCCTTCTCCTTGTCCTTCGGAGGGATGGAGCTTGGAGGAGGAGGTGGATTGTCGCATCTTATACCTCTTGCGACAACGATAGCACCTCTTGCGAGGGTGGTTGAGCCGTGAAACTCGCCCCGCCCGCAGGCTAGGCAAGGCGAAATGAATAGACACTCTTGAATCTAAATGCTATCAACACAATAGCCGAGACACAAAGTGTTACGAATGGCTATTAAAACAAATCCTATACAATTCAAGTCACAAGGCTTACTCATTGGTCCGTAGTGAATTAGTAAGTCGTCGTCCTTGAGCAGATTACTGAGGCTCCTAAAGTCACTATCGAGCGCGTGAACCTTATCCCACTTCAGTCTCTAGTCACCATGATCTTATCTTTGGAATGGATGGCTTCCCACAATCTGCAAGGATAAACGAAGTATTAAGTCAGGAACAATGATTAAAAATTGCTCAAGTCAGTAAGATATACAAATTAGCAGGGAATGGACACATTTGAAAGGGGATCCTCCAGCATAAACTCCATGTCCCCTCCGATGAAGATGAATCTCTCCTTCTAGTTATGCACTTTGTTGGGGCTATCGATCACTGTCCCCCATCTTTGGCCTAGCCGAGGAGAAATATTAAACCAACCTGCAGATCGACAAAGTCGGTAGATTGTTTCAAATTCCCTAGGGTTAAGTCCACACCAGCCTCGACAATACTCCACAACAGGAATTCTACCGCCATCTGGCCCCAACCGTTCAGTGTTATCGACATGGGGCCAAATTTCAAACTCTCAAAACCTCGCGAAAGAAATGATGCATAGGAAAGCGAAGGCCTTGTTGCATCACCGGTTCATAAATTACGACGAACCCCTCATGTGGGTTGTTGGCACGTTCTTCAGGACCAGGGGCCCTGAGCTCCACAAAAAAAGGAATATCATAAGATAGTCTGATATTTTCCAACTCGGCCTCCTTGATCCTCGAACGAGCCATAGAGGCCTTGGTGGCCGAACGCTTCAGTTTCTCATCAAGTCGTCGAGTAGCAAGGGAATCCCTTTTGTCCAGCGACCCTCTCATTTTAGGTACCCCAGGCAACGCCGCCCCTTCTCCGCCTTTCACCTTTGGCGATACAGACTGGATTTTCTTCCCTCCTGCTCGTGGATGGTGAGGGCGGACAAAAATGGTGGGTCCCTGATCAACACCCTCTCGCCCCTTCGGCAGAAGGTGAAGATGAAGCTTCACCCATAATGGCAAGATTTGTCCTGGCGGCCGACTGATTCTGAGAATCATCGTGTTAAGACGGCATCGCTACTTCTCTCAATTAAAAAAGAAAATATCCCCACAATCTCTTGAAAGTATGGAAGAAAACAACGTCCAAACCAAGAAATCGTAAAAAACAAATGTGATACACGAAATAAAGCACAGCAACCTCTGTAGTATTTACCTTAAGAATACAATTGAACCCTATAGCCATTGGAAATGCCTTTCACTTTCTTGATTATCGCCGAAATACTTAGCAAAGTTTGAGACACACGTAGAAGCGAGAAGAAGATAAATGAGAAAAAGCAAGAACTAATATAGATTAAGTCCCCTCAATCCCTGCCGTCCAATTCAAAACACGCCATCTGAATTGCTCATCCAGTGGATGCATGTCCAAAGAAGGGCAAAAGGCAGGAAACATAACCATAGGCATTTAATGAAGCAAAAGGACATGCGCCACGCACACCTTCAATCGTCCACCACACGCCAGCAGCATTTATGGCACAGACTCTCTCACCCATCATTACCTGACCACTATGACAACTTTGATTGACAGCTTGGACAGAATCACACTAACCACGGACACATCACTTGAGGTCAAACCAATCAAAGCCCTCACCCGTCATAAATAATAGCCTTCGGGCTTGGGAGACTGTACTGAGTAAATAATTTAAAGTTGCATCTGCAAAGACCCACCATGGAATTCGCTTTCGTCAGAAATTTTTTTACAAAGTCCCACGCCTACTATAAATAATAGGCTTGGACATGGGGGACTATTGTTACTACCAGATTTTGGTAAGGCCTCCACATCAGCAAAGGCTCTATATAGGCCCAAGTTAGGCCTCGCTAAGGCCTTATAGGCCCAGCGAGGGCCTTCAAGATTCATAAAGGCCTTAGATACTTAGCGAGGGCCTCGTGGATACTTTTAAGGCCCGACAACACATTGGCTCCTCGAATTAAGTATGGCGAAGCCCGTGAAGAGCCTAGACATTCACGGCCGACCCTCGGTGCTTCACCAGCAACCGGATCCATCACAAAACTGCAAGCACTTTGTGGTATTTTGGAATAACCAGAGATGTATTCAAGGAAATATTGTGTTTGATTGGCACACGGATTCTCACAAAGAAACCAAATATCAATCTTCTAAAGATTAGGAAACATATTAAGGAGAAACAACTTAAATAGGGGATAGAATTTGAGAGATTGCATTGACAACCAATTATCATTAACTCATAAGGAATGATGATCCAATCAGATATCTAATTGATTGTTTTCTTAAATCAATTAGGAATATGAGGTTATAAATACTACATCTTCGGTTGTTTTAAGGTACGCATTATTCTTACTCTTAAACTCTGCTCAAATCTCTGCATGCTTGTCCTTCCCACACCCAATTGTTTTTATCCCCCGTATATTACTCTATATGCCGACAGTTGACTTGATCGTCGGAGTACTAACAATCGCCGGACTCTTTTCTCCGATGATCTTGGTGCCTAACGGTCATCCTAGTGTGCAGGTAACATACAGGTTGACAGAAGAGTGACTGGAGATCTGTTGATACGTGGATAGTGCAGATTCCGACGTCAACACTCTAGTAAGATTTAATACTAAGGATATTCTTGAAGAAAATTGTTCTAAATATATTATTTATTTTGCTAGCTTCTAAAATAGAAAGACTTGTTGAACTAATAGATTGCACAGCTGCATGGCAAGAAAAAACTTGTACGAATTAGAACTAACTATTAGTGATTGCACCAATATTGTTCAAAGTTTAATTAAAAAATCCTTTGTACAGGAAATTATTGATTTCTCTCTAAGTTTAAGTTACTACCCCAATGAAAATCGATATGTCCTTCAGCACGGCCCTCTCTACAAATCAGTCGTTCAAAATTCAGCCATTTCTCAAACACAATTATACTACAATTTTATTCGACTATACAATTTCTGAAAAAGAAGACAACCTTTTTTATTCAACTTTACAATATGGTATGATTGACACAATCTACATTCTAAATATATCTTTTAACTTTTTCCCACCCACTTTTAAAAAGATTTTTGATCAGCTTAAACATCATCCTTTAATGATCTAATTTATTTCTAGACCACCTCTTGTTAATAATGGCATTATTATCACACCATATCATTTTATTCAAATTTATGAAGGTTCCAAAATATTCAAACATTCTTCAAAGACAGATGTAAAGATTAAAATCAGACACATTGATTATGAATGAAGAATTTTAGAGATAATAGCTTTAATGGAAGCACAAAGAACAAACTACAGACTTGTAGCACAACATAATAATCTTTTGTCAAGACTATCTAGCTCAAAAAATCAAAGCTGAAATATCAAGCAAAAAGAGTTATATCTGATGGCATTCCAAGAAAATTATTGTAAAACTTCCATAAATCACTCAGATACAGAATAAGAAATTTTTTCAAAATGAGCTAATAATAACGTGGATACTAATCTTGAAGATTCTTACATAGAAATTATGGAGAGATAAAACAACGTACTGAAAAATAGATTTGATAGGGCACTGAATAAAAAGAAAATTACTTGAAGAAAACATGTGAAGAAGTCAAAAGGCATACATTGAAAAGGAAATAAATTATTGAAAGCGAAGGACAATTATCGTAAAAATAGACGTGACGAAAGAAAAACGTGGCCCACTTTTATTTTGAAACGTACTCTTGTAAAGTTGTACATATACTTTTGATTTCTCTTTCCCTATAAAAGCCAGGGTCTAAACACAACACAGGCACGCAAAAATATTAGAATATAGGCAGATATACACATAAAATAACACACTCAAAAACACTTGTATCATTCAAAATGTAAATTCTTCTTAGAAAATTCCTCAATAAAAATAAGTTCTTCAATCCATCTTACTCATTAGTTTTCTTTTACTTTACTTGATTTTCGGAGAAGGCCTAAAAGAGGAAAAAACCTAGTAAGCAATTAATTCCTTCAAAATTGTTTTTTTTTTTAATTTTTTTTTTCTGTTAAATTATATTTTCAAACTTAGCCTCTTTATTCTAGATTCCATGGCCAAAAAATGAAAGAGTAATCCTCTAAGTTAAGAATATTATGTTATTTTTCGAGATTGGGAATTTGTTTAAAACATCTTTGAATATGATGAAATTTTATTTTTAACTACAGTCTTAAGCCTTTCAGAAAATTAAAAAAAAAAAAAAGATAAGAGGAAAAAAAAAAAAGGAATGAAGTTAATTTGCTGAACGGTAAAGTACTCAAATAAGGCCATTGCATCATTATTGTGTTAAAGCTTTCTTATTAACTTATGCCATTAGGTAAATATATTTCATATACTCCGCTTAATTGTTCAATTCAAAGTTTTTATCAATCTATTGGTATCTGTATAAAAAAAGAAAAATTAGTAGATTAAGTGTTATAGGAAGCCATTTATTATCGCATTAGATAAAAATATGTGTGACTTCTCTTTACAGATCAAGTTGTAAATCATTGAGAACTCTATCTGTCAACGTCGGAACTTCTTGATAACAGATCTTTTAGATTATAGAAAAAGACAAAGTTAGTAAATTGTCCAGATTTGCAAATTAAATAAGATATTTATGAGATTTTCATTCTATATTGGCAAGGTGCAATTTGTTGGATATGATAATGCACCAATTGACTTAGATGTGGAACTTCAATTTGCTCCTGGCGCTACCAATTACATTTTCAAATGTTTAAATTTCAGGTCCCCAAATACTTGTGTATTTCTCAAGAGAATTTAATTAATGCCTACATGGCTTCTTTCATTTAGCCAATAATTTCTATGTTGACAATTTTTTCTTTTCAAGTCCTTTAATTTTTTGGAGCGATATAATTTTTATGATCTCTTTATTTTGACTAATTTCAACCTGTGCCACCCTCTCTCTTTTTTTAATTCTTTTCTTTTTTTCTTTTCTGAATTTTTTCTTTTTGGTCTTTTAATATTTTAATTAAGAATAATAGAATATTTAGTTCTTTTTAATTTTTGAAAATAATAGTCAAATGAGTTGATTAACGGGCAATGGATTTAAATCATCCATTTGCATGAATAGTGCTAATTTCCCAAAGGTTCGGAACAATTGTCAAAAAAAAAAAAAAAAAAAAGAGACGGACTGGATTGGGAACGTTTAGCTACTATTTACGATATTTCTTTTAATATTAATTGCCATGAATCTCATCAAACAATTTGACTTTTAGCTAATTCATTCGACTCTATACGAATTCACGTATTGTTTGAAAGAAATGTTACATACAATGAACCACTAATTTTTAATATCGTATCATAAAAAGTCTTCAAAAACTCCACAAATTCTTTTGAGATATAAGCTACATTTGTCGTCTCATGATAACTTTATTCTTTTGAAAAGTAGTTTAATTTATTTTGGGTTAATAATACTAATGGTCCCCATTCTTTCAAGTTTGTAACAATTTCACCCCCATTCTTTTTTTTAGCAGATATCATCCCCATTCTTCTATTTATTTTCACAGATGATCCCAAAATCAATATTTTTTCACTATTATGAAAATTCTATAACAATTTTACCCCTTGACTTAAATAAATTAAAATGATAAGAAAAAAAAATACAATCAAAACATTACAATTGAGCCATTAACCTTTTTAAAAGTACAAATAAATCCCCAACAATTTTATTTTATTTAAATAAGTATTCTTCCCAACAATTTTATTTTATTCATTAGACGGATTTCTTATAATTACTTATTTACATAGAAATTTTTTTGAAAAAAATGAACAAATTCAAACCAAAACAGGAATGAAAGAATATAGAAATCTAAAATCTTGAAGATTTGGAGTAAATTTTTTTACCTTTATGTCCAGTTGGAGGTGGGGGAACATAGTAATCCGGGGGGCATGTGGTCTTCTCTTCTTCTTCTTGTAAAAAAAGTAACTTCTTCTACCAAAATACTATGAGTGCTTCCAATCGTCCTCACGAATTATACCATAATAATTAACAGCCCGTATATGAGCTATATTTAATCTGTTACGCACCAATCCTACCTGGCAATCCACATGGGCAAGATAGTCCCACTTGAACCCCACGTAAGCACGGTCAAAGTCAATATGCGTTGACTTGCGTTGACTCAATTCTTCTCCGAGGCGGTTTGGGCCGAGGAGGTTATGTAACCGAGGCTGTTGGGCCAATAAGCTTAAATGACCGACCCTGATTGCATGTTAAGGAAGCCTTCCCCACCAAACCCGCAATTTAATAATCTTGAAAAGACTGATGGAATTACTCATCAAGATGGCTTGTCACGATCATAGCCCCTTAGTTTACAAAATGTGAAAGCAATCGCCTCATTAATGCTAATGACGTGACACCAAAGATGTGACTCAAGAACCCTTCGGAGGGAACCACGTGTCGCACATCGAAGGGGATGATTCTTGTAGAATTTGTCTATAAATACTAAGTTTATTTCCACATAAAGGGGTTGGAAAAATATTACTCTCACGATACACATATTAACTCATCTATTCTAATCATTCTCAAGTGTCTAAACCACCTGGGAATTTGTTAGTTAGGGGCTCTCAAGCTATCATCTCTACTGTAGAAGTGTCCTTGTCCATTTTGTTATATTTCCACCCGGTATGAGGCTCATCTATGTGGTTGAATAAACCACATGACAGTCTTAGTAAGAGGAAAAGTATACCTAGGCAGAGGTATAGTGGGGTTCTTGTTGGCAGCCATTTTTGGAGGTCAACAGATTGGCGCCGTTTGTGGAAAGTTGAAACAAAAAATCTTTTTCTTCCTTGAACGAAGGAATCTCCCTAAGCAAGGGATTAATCAGCCCACAAAATGAGCGAAAGCAATGAAGATGAAAATCCAAGGAGAGCCAAGCCCGCAACGGACGGAGAAACCATGGCGGGAACAAGAGTTGAAGAGGCTTCTCGGAGGAGGCGTGGGAGGAGACCCCCTACCACCCTAGAACATCTCGAACGAGAGATGAGGACGATGGCTGCCAGCGTGAGGCAGCTGGCCCAACACCAGGCCAAAATGCAGGGATATATCCAGATGATGCAAGGACAAGGTGGGAACCGTTGTCAAGAATTTGGTTCGCCCGATCCCAATGAGGAGCAAGAAGTTGATAGCGGTCACCTCCGTGGCCCACAACTCCGGGAGAAACTTCACGCGTTGGGACATACGTGGAATCAGCCAACCCCGATCGGCGGGGACCCAAACCAACGATGTCTCGCGGTGATGTCAAATTTTAATTAACTCGCAAGTGTCACGAATCTATTGGAATATAGATAAGTAAAACGCAGGTCGATCCTACGTAGATCGCTATGAGGAAGGTGTAATTTAATCCCAATTAATCTGTTATTCTAGGCTAGTTGAGTTGAGAAGATTTGTTGTTGAAATCATTTAATTTAAAGACTAACTAATTATGCGAAAATAATGAGATTGAATAATCAAGAAGTGTAAAATACCAAGGTTTGGAATCCACCATTGTCTAACTTAGCAATCATCCAATTATTCATTAATTCTCACAAACACACGACAATACGAAATCAATCTATTGTCGTCCCTAAAGATTTATCAATTAAGTCCAAAAGCGTAAAATCAAATATAGGCTCCCTTATGCTTCAAACATATAATCACTTAAGTATTTTTCATATCAAATTCTATTGAAAGAAGACAAAGAATCAAAGATTACCTAAGCATTCCATGTATCCCAATACGAATAAAAGAAGATGAAAAATCAAAAGAAATTAATTGAATCTATTTAAGCATCAAGCATGGATTAATTAAACCAATATCTAACTATAAAAAATACATGATATTTAAGATGAAAGAAATTATATTTAATTAATCTAGTTAAGAACGAACCATGAACGTTAGAGCCCTAAAAAGGAATTAAACGAATAATGAAATAATTACTTAATTAAAACAAGGTTTCATCGTCTACCTTGGCTAAAGAAAATTAGAAAAACATAATTAAATTAAAAATACAAGAATTGATAGAACCCGGCATGGATTGAAGGAGAAGAAATCTTCAAAAACTCTTGATTGTCAGTCAATTGTCTTCCCTTGTTTTCTTCCGTCTTCCCTTGATTCGGCTCCCAAAAATCCCCCCTTGTTATGAGAATATGTCTCATATTTATATTCCTCTAATGTGCCACAAAAATCCCAAGAAAACCTAAAAAAAATCGTCCAAAACCTTTCCTAGTTGAATTGGGACTTAAAAAAGGAAAGAAAATAAAATCAGAAATCGCAGCCAAAAATTGCACTGGGCGATCGCCCAGTGCTTTCCCGGGCGATCGCCCAGGCGCCGGTTCTAGGTCTCTGCTTTCTGGTTCAGCCGCTGGGCGTTCGCCCAGCGTTAAGCCAGGCGATCGCCCGGCTTGTTTGCACTTTAAAGGTTTGCAACTTGGTCCTTTTTGTTTCAACGGTAGCCACTTTGGTCCTTCAACTTTGGGTCTTGGTCATTTCAGTCCTCCAACTTTTCATAACATCCCATTTGGTCCTTCAACTTTACATTATCTCCAGTTTGGTCCCTCAACTTTGGGTTGAGTGCAATTGAGTCCTCGAACTTATGAGATATCTTCTAAATCATTGCTCTTTTTGCCCAAACTTCTCCAATTGTTCACCAACAAGTCCAAAACTGAAATAAAACAATAATAAACTAGATTAAGTAGAAAAGCAACTATATGACGACATAAATGATTAATTAAAAGGCCAAAATAAGTGCATAAAATGCACTTATCACACACCCCAAACTAAACCTTTGTTCTGCCTCGAACAAAAAACAAAACTAAAATATAAATTAAAACTACGCTAATGAATCATGGAAAATTAGTCAATGTTAAACTCCTTACCATATGCCTCAAGTTCAAAATAAAGCAACACTATTAAAAGGATATTAAACAACAAAGACAAAAATTTTCACTTATCCGATGCTCGACCTCGTGTGAGTGTGTGAATAGCCAAAAATTAAACTTATACACGTATTAGACCATGACCAATATTGTCTTTGTTGACATTTTAGCAATCCCGAACCCTTTGTAGTCATTTATTCCTTACACCTCTCGTAAGTTATCACACTTCTAAAGCTTTTCTCTCAAATCCCGAGGTGTTCTAGCGAAGTTGGTTTCTATTGATCGTCACAATGCTCTTTCTTTTCAACAAAAGTGGTAAAACTTAGCACTTGTATTCTGAGAATTAGGATGGTGAGAGGTTTCTAAATTCTCATCTTCAGTCTCTAAGGTTCTAATCTAGCAATCCTTCCTGAGCACTTCTACCTTTTTTTTTATTTAACTCCTCATTACTGCCTTACATCCCATGCAATACTTCTCTTTCACTAGCTTTACATGTGACCCTTGTAGCTAGCTTTAGGTCGATGACTCCCAAGTCAGATGACCATAGGGCACCAGGTTTGAAAATACCCTAGCAGACTTAATTGCTCGAGCCCCACAGGCTAATAGAGAAGTGAAGATGTAAATTTATAAATGTCGCTCTCTTTTCTTTTTTTTTTTTTTTGTTTTCTTATTTTAGATACATGACTCATGTAGCGAGCTTTGGGCGATGACTCCCAAGTCGATGACCATAGGGCACTGTGTTTCAAGATACCCTTACAGGGCTTAATTGCTCGAGTCGATATTTCATTTAATTTTATCACCATGAGTAGTGCTCGGGTTGAGATTCCTCGACTATAACCCATTCAACCAAATATGAGACCTAGAAAACCAAACCATCAAAAGTCTTAGAACAAAAGTAGTAACTTTAACACCCCAAACCTGTTCTCAAAACAGGTTTAGTCACTAGCTCTAAGAATGTAGGAACGAATTTTTATCATGATACTCGATCAATAATATCAACACAAACACTCAAGTCATGTCTCCAATAAACGATAAGTCAATAGTGGCTATGTGCTTCCATAATCGTGTCTAACATGGATAAGTATCTGAGATAAAAGAACGAGTTCAAGTGTTGTCTAATAGTCTACTAAAATGTACTCAATTTTGAACATATATCATCATTGGCGGCAAGATATTCAACAAAGAATTAGAAATTTTTTTTTTTTTTTTTTTTTTGGTTTTTGTTTTTTTTTTTCAAAAGTATTTCGATTATGGAGACAAGAGTGATAAGCAAATTCAAAAGTACTAAAGTAACATGATACTTTATAACCCACCCCCAAACAAAAACCCTTACATTGTCCTCAATGTAAGCAAAAAATAAAGTAAAGAGAAGGAGGAAAGATCGATTTACTCCCGCAGAGAGATGTGGAGAAGAGGATCCGACTAGTATGTAGTGGACTCGGATGTAGTCTTGGGACCCTTGGTCAAAAGATGATTGCCTACATAATATCCAAGCGGCTCGCAAAAGTGGGACATCCTGCGGCGTGACAAGGTGAGACCTAATAAGTGCAATAAATAAAATAAAAACTAATAAATTATTTAAACTATCTAAAACTACTACATATAAAGCAAGTAAATAAAGGGTAAGAAAATGGGTTGCCTCCCATTAAGCGCTTATTTATAGTCATTAGCTTGACTTATTGTCCGTTGCCTTACGGCACTCTCGAATAGTGATTTGGAGGACCGCTTTGCTTGCATCTATGGACATTGGCCCGCGTGAGGAAGTGGCTCAATTTTACTGCTTCCATTCGGTTGTACCCATGATGTGCGCACGATCCAAACAAAATATTAACTTCTTTTATAGCATTATCAACATCGAATAAGAACCCAAATGAGTTAAGCACATGTTTAACGATCATCATAATTAGTATAAGCAAGACAATCATCATCTAATGCTTCTATCATGTCCAAATTAGCAACATCCTCATTATCATGTGGTAACTCGTTGACATTAAAAATATTCAGCTCATTGTCATGTTGCCAAAGGATAGTTGCATAACTCCATTCCCCGCAATTAATAATGACATTAGATGTCGCGAGAAAAGGACGACCAAAAATTACGGGAATATGTTTTGTAGAGTCTCGTCTTCGGTTGAGTGTCAAGTACAACAAAATCAACAGGAAAATAAAACTTGTCAACCTCAGTATCAAAACATCCTCTACAATTCCTGGGGTACTTTCATGATCTATCGCCAAGTTGTAAAATCATAGATGTTGGTTTTAACTCGCCTAGTCCAAGTTGCATATACACGAATAGGGAAGAAGGTTAACGCTAGCTCCTAAATCTAGCAAAGCTTTCTCAATTTTATGGTTTCCTAAGATGCATGAGATAGTAGGACAACTGGATCTTTAAATTTCGGAGGAGTGCTTCTTTGAATTATAGAGCTAACGTGTTCAGTTAAAATTGCCTTTTTACGCATATGTAGTTGTCTCTTTGTTGTACATAGATCTTTCAAGAATTTAGCATATGCAGGTACTTGTTTAATAGCATCAAGTAATGGAATATTCACACTTACCGCTTGAAGATTTCCATCATATCATTGATGCATCTTACCTGTTTTACCTTTGTGAGCCTCTCGAGGATATGGGGCTTTTGGAATGTAAGATGGCTCATTGTCCTCTTTGGGAGTTTCTTGGATTGAATCATCGGTTGGAGCAAAGACACGGAGAAAGTGGTTGAGAAGTGGTTTGCTTTGAGATGTCCACTTTGTTGTCAAACGCTTTTCCACGTCGCAAATTCATGATTGATTTAGCCTCTTCATGTTGCACTCCTTTAGGATTAGGAAATTGCTGACTAGGAAACTTTCTTTTCTCAATGATTGTTGCCAACTGTTGGATTGATGAAGCAAGTTGTCCCATCATGTTTTCAAGATTGGAGATGGATTGTGCACGAGAGTTCTGGTCATGCTGTACTTCATTCTTAAACTCGATGAATTGTGTGGTTCTCGCGCTCTAATGCAGCTTGTGTAGCTTTTGTCAAGTTTTGAATTGCCTCCTCCCATGGTTTTGGTGTGAAAAATTGTGATTGAATTGTTGAGTAGCTGTTCTTTGGGGGCTTGACTGTCATTGTATCATCTTGTTGAAACCCCGTGACCAAGAGAAATTGGGGTGGTCTCTCCAACTGGGTTATAGGTGTTGGAGTAAGGATTGTAAGGAGGCTTCCTCATCATGTTGAGGGCATTAGCTTGCTCAAGACCGCTTACGGTTCTCGGAGGACTATTGATCGTCAATGAGGTCAATTTCACGAGAGATGTCCTCTATCATGCACTTGACTTCTTTGATTTCTGAGCTAGGTTCACTGCTGCGAATCTCATAGATACCCTTTTCTTTGGCTCGGGCCTCTAGAGGATCTGCTCCATTGTTGTGAATTGTCACCGCTTTTGAAAGAAGCTCCAAATCTCGTAGCATTTTTAGACATTAGCTCTCCACCACTTGTGGCCATCAACCACTCTTGAATATGTGATAGTAGACCCTCCAAAAATATTGGCATAAGTGCCATTTTTCATAACCGTGATGTGGACATTTCATAAGAAGCCCATTGAATCTCTCCCAAGCTTCATAGAATGGTTCTTCGTCTCTCTGCACAAACTCGAAATTTCCTGCGAATAGCATTAGTTTTGTGAAACAGAAAATATTTATTCAAAACTTAGCAACCATTTGTTCCCAAGATATAATACTATTTGCAGCAACGTATTAAACCATGATCTAGATCTATCTTTCGGAGAAAAAGAAAATGACAAGTTTAACATTATCGGGAGAAACATTCTCATATTTAAATGTCTCACATACAAAGATAAAAGTCATCGAGATGATTATAGGGTTCTTCACTATCTAAACCATAGAAAGATGGAAGACAATTAAGTACACTCGGTTTTAGCTCAAAATTTCTAGCAGTTACTTGTGGGTATTGCATGCATGAGGTGCTCAAATTAGCCAATGGACTAAAATAGTCCCTAAAAGGTCTCTCATCAATTTCATCACCCATAACTACTATTGCTTGGTTCCTCCAATCTTATCTAAATTAGTAGGTCGTTTTCTCTAGTGAAAAGTTCTTTCAATTTCACTATCTAGATGTTCTAGCTTAAGTTCTAGGGATCTACGACCAAGCATGCACAATGCAGATTTTTGATTTTTGAAATTTTTTTTTTTTAAATAAATAAAAAAAAACGAAAATAAAATAAACAAAATAAAATCCTAAATTATAACTAGTCAAGAATAAAATTAACTAAAATTAAATTAACCTTCGAGACGCACACTTCCCAAGAACGGCGCCAAAAACTTGATGTCAAATTTTAATTAACTCATGAAGTGTACGAATCTATTGGAATATAGATAAGTAAAAAGCGAGGTCGATCCCACAGAGACTGCTATGAGGGAAGGTGTAATTTAATCCCAATTAATCATTATTCTAGGCTAGTTGAGTTGAGAAGATTTGTTGTTGAAATCATTTAATTTAAAGACTAACTAATTATGCGAAAATAATGAGATTGAATAATCAAGAAGTGTAAAATACCAAGGTTTCGGAATCCACAATTGTCTAACTTAGCAATCATCCAATTATTCATTAATTCTCACAAACACACAACAATACGAAATCAATCTATTGTCGTCCCTAAAGATTTATCAATTAAGTCCAAAAGCGTAAAATCAAATATAGGCTCCCTTTATGCTTCAAACATAAATCACTTAAGCATTTTTCATATCAAATTCCATTGAAAGAAGACAAAGAATCAAAGATTACCTAAGCATTCCATGTATCCCAATACGAATAAAAGAAGATGAAAAATCAAAAGAAATTAATTGAATCTATTTAAGCATCAAGCATGGATTAATTAAACCAATATCTAACTATCAAAAATACATGATATTTAAGATGAAAGAAATTATATTTAATTAATCTAGTTAAGAAACGAACCATGAACGTTAGAGCCCTAAAAGGAATTAAACGAATAATGAAATAATTACTTAATTAAAACAAGGTTTCATCGTCTACCTTGGCTAAAGAAAATTAGAAAAATATAATTAAATTAAAAATACAAGAATTGATAGAACCCGGCATGGATTGAAGGAGAAAAATCTTCAAAAACTCTTGATTGTCGGGTCAATTGTCTTCCTTGTTTTCTTAGTCTTCCCTTGATTCGGCTCCCAAAAATCCCCCTTGTTATGAGAATATGTCTCATATTTATATTCCTCTAATGTGCCACAAAAATCCCAAGAAAACCTAAAAAAAATCATCCAAAACCTTTCCTAGTTGAATTGGGACTTAAAAAAGGAAAGAAAATAAAATCAGAAATCGCAGCCAAAAATTGCACTGGGCGATCGCCCATTACTTTCTCAGCGATCGCCTGTGCGCCTTGCTCTAGGTCTCGCTTTACGGTTCACCATTGGGCGTTCACCCAGTAATTAAGCCAGGCGATCGCCCGGCTTGTTTGCACTTTAAAGGTTTGCAACTTGGTCCTTTTTGTTTCAACGGTAGCCACTTTGGTCCTTCAACTTTGGGTCTTGGTCATTTCAGTCCTCCAACTTTTCATAACATCCCATTTGGTCCTTCAACTTTACATTATCTCCAGTTTGGTCCCTCAACTTTGGGTTGAGTGCAATTGAGTCCTCGAACTTATGAGATATCTTCTAAATCATTGCTCTTTTTGCCCAAACTTCTCCAATTGTTCACCAACAAGTCCAAAACTGAAATAAAACAATAATAAACTAGATTAAGTAGAAAAGCAACTATATGACGACATAAATGATTAATTAAAAGGCCAAAATAAGTGCATAAAATGCACTTATCGACCAACATTTGAAAGGTGGGTGAACCTAGAAATAGAGAATGGCCTCGGGAAAATGAACCGAAGAGATCCACCTCAAAGTCCCCTTAGAAATAGGCGGAAAGGAGGCAAGAGAGGCGGCTGGGGAGAATCGGCTTAGAATCAGCTTACGACCGCACCCACCAGCCCCAACACTACGAGGAAGAGCGGCGGCGGCAAGCACCTCCCACAAGACCCTCCGAGAGACAAACGTTGGAAGAGGAGACCCGGGATCGGCAAGATCGTGCGAGATAGATGACAATGTTGAGAACCTCCGCTTTCGGTGAAATCAAAACCCATCCATCCCCCACGAGTTTTGCGTGCCTAAGATTGTCTCCTACACCGGCGGGGTGATCCCTTTAGACCACGTAAACACGTATAAGATGGAAATGAGCCTTTGAGGGGCTACCCCGGCCCTGAAGTGCAGAGCTTTCCACTTCACTTTGTCGAAAGGGGCGAAGTGATGGTACAACAAGCTAGTCGCGGGAAGCATTTCCAGCTGGCAGAACTGAAAAAGACGTTCATAAATTATTTCTCATCACAGAAGCCAGCATCGGCCCTGGTCCAACGCCTCTACGACGTAAGGCAGGCTCCAAACGAGCCACTACAGAGCTACCTGGGCCGCTTCAACGAAGAAATGTTGTTCTGTGAAAGAATAACAGATGCCGAGGCCTTGTCCGCCCTAAAGGCTGGACTGGACATGAACATTCTGTTCTGGAGGGATGTCTACAACAAGAACCCAGCCACCTTTGACCAGCTGGTGGAGATGATCATTGAGGAGATAACCAACGAGAACATGATCCTCCATAGAAATCGAGGCGGATTAGGAGCTAACCCAGCATCCAGGGCCGGGTATGTCCAAAATCCCAGTAGGCCTACTCTCCAGCATAATCTGCGGTGAAGAAACTACCCGTCCGACCCAAATGTTGGGATGAGTTATGTGGCCTCTACACAAGAGGGCCTGCTCCCCCCTTATACCGCTCCAATGGCTTCGATCCCAGCTGCCGGATTTTACAACTACGGAATGTCCTCGTCCACCTATTATGAAGCGGGACCAGTGCACTCCTAGTGATTCCTCTCCTTCATGTAGCTTCTTCGAAATATTGCTACGTTCACCGAAACTATGGACATAGCACAGACGAATGTTGAGAGGTGGAAGAGCTTGCCAATAGAAGAACAGCCAACCCAGGGCAAAGACTTGGAAAGAACTCCAGACGTGGAGATTAGACCCCGATGAGAGGACGACGCCCGTAGTCCCAGACAGACCCTCTCAGCAATGGGATAGAAGGCCTTCGGGCCAGGAACAACGGGACAGATGCAAGTCAAGAAGCCCAACCAGACAACCTAGGCTGGAGCACAACCCAGAACCCCGGCTAATCAAGGGTCCTGAAAAGGCCCCAATCCGGGAGATAGATACCATCTACGGGAGACCTTACATTGGAGGACAAACCTGAAATGCCCAAAAGAGCTATGCGAAAGAGGTTGAAGGGATCCAAATGGCCAACTCGCTTATCAATAGTAGGCCATCGGGATCAAAGAGGGTGGACCCTATCACCTTCACAGAAGAAGACATGAAAGGCGTGCATTACCCACACTGTGACACCCTTGTAGTAAGGGCAGTGGTGGCTCGAAACGGGTTGGGAAGAATGCTTGTGGATAACGACAGCTCAGTTAATGTCATCTTCTTGAGCACCTACGAGCAGATGAACATGGATGTCCCGTTGGAGCCATCGACCGTACCTCTCTATGGATTCACTGGCGATTATGTAACCCCGAAAGGGATAGTGCACCTCGCCGTTACTATGGGGGAGGAGCCTCTCGCTACCCACACTTACATGGAGTTTTTGGTAGTGGACAGAAGGTTAACCTACCACGAGTCCTAGGCCGACCGGCCCTGAAAGAAATTTGGGCCGTAACGTCGATCCACCACCTTGGTTTGAAATTCCCAATGGAGGGTGGCGTGGCGACCATACGGGGCAACCAACCCGAGGCTAGAAAATGTTATGGAAATTCCCTTAGGAAGGCAGAGAAAATGAGGTTAATATAATGTTCCTGGATGTTGAAATGACTGAGGCCTCGGAAGATGTACCGGGGATATTTCGATGGAAGAAGTACCAGGGAATACATCTATATCTCCTGAGGACATAGATCCCAGGATAACAGGGTCTGACTCTCAGACTTCACCCATCGAAGAGCTGAAAATTTTTGCGGTGGATCCTGAGGACCTTACAAGGAGACTCCAAGTGGGGAAGGATCTCCCAGAAGAGAATAAGCAAAGCCTGAAAAGGTTCCTCAGCCATAATCTTGATGTTTTTGCTTGGAAACACGAGGAAATGATTGGAATCGACCCGAAGATAAGTTGTCACCGCCTCAACGTCGAACCTAAATATCCATCCTACCGGTAAAGGCAAAGGCCTTTGAACACAGAGAAGTATGAGGCCTTGAAAGAAGAGATAAGAAAGCTCTAACATAGCAACTTCATCCGAGAAGCTCGTTATCCTAAGTGGGTCTCCAATCTCATCCCGTCGAGGAAGACTAGGAGGCAAGATGAGAGTCTGTATAGATTTCTCTAACCTGAACCAGGCCTGTCCTAAAGATAGTTTCCTCGCTGCCTTGAATCGATCAACTGGTGGATTCCACTATTGGGCATGAACTCTTAAGCTTCATGGATGCGTATTCGGGCTATAACCAGATCTCCATGTATCCACCAGACGAGGAGCACACGTCCTTTGTAACAGACAGAGGACTTTATTGTTACAAAGTCATGCCTTTTGGCTTGAAAAACACCGGGGCAACCTACCAGAGACTTGTGAACAAAATGTTCGTAGAATAGCTCGGTTCAACAATGGAAGTCTACGTGGATGATATGCTGGTTAAGAGTCTGAAAGCTGAGGATCACATGCAGCACCTGGAAAGGACTTTTCAAACCCTCCGAGAATACAAGATGAGACTCAACCCTTTGAAGTGTGCCTTCAGAGTTGCCTCAGGAAAGTTCCTAGGTTACATGGTGAACCGAAGAGGGATTGAAGCTAACCCGGAGAAAATTAAGGCATTAATAGAGATGAAATCGCCTAGGAGGCCAAAGGAGGTGCAATGCCTCACTGGAAGGATGGCAGCCCTCAGTCGATTTGTGTCAAAAGCTACAGATAAATGCCTTCCCTTCTTTAAAGTTTTGAAAGGGGGTAACCGATTTGAGTGGACTGAAGAATGCGAGACCGCATTCCAAGCCTTAAAAAAGCACCTCGCCCGAGCTCTCCTACCATCAAAGCCTAAATCTGGAGAGACGTTGTTGCTCTATTTAATCGTGTCTCTTGAGGCGATGGCTCCGTCCTCATCAGAGAAAAGGAACACCAACCACCTATATACTATGTAAGTAAGGCTCTTCAGGAGGCGGAGACGCGTTACCCAGACATGGAGAAGTTGGCGTTATCACTCATAACCGCCTCTAGGAAGCTTAGGCCATACTTCTTGGCACACAGCATCCACGTTCTGACTAACTTCTCCCTAAGACAGGTAAAACCCGACGCCTCAGGGAGGTTGTTGAAATGGGCCGTCGAATTGAGCCAATTCGATATTGTATTTAAACCTAGAACATCCATCAAAGGGCAGGCCCTCGCAGATTTTGTGGTAGAATTTGCTGGCACCTCCAAAACAGATACCCAAATGGCACCCGCAGAGCCGCCAACATGGTGTCTGTTCGTTGATGGTTCATCAAGAGATATGGACTCAGGAGCCGGGGTGGTCCTCACCAGCTCCGAAGGCCATAGACTGAATTGTGAGATCCAATTCAATTTTAAAACCTCGAACAATGTTGTAGAATACGAGGCCCTACTATTTGGAATTCGCCTGGCCAAAGAAATGAGAGTACAGAGGCTCTCTGTGGCAAGCGACTCCCAGCTGATAGTGAGCCAAGTAAATGGAAGCTTTGCTGCTAGGGAAAGAAATATGGCTTCCTACCTAAAACTGGTAAAGGACCTCATCCCATGCTTCGAAAGGTTCGAGCTCATTCAAGTGCCCAGGGCGAATAACGCCAATGCAGATACGCTTTCCAAACTGGAAAATAGTAAAGACTTAGAGCTTCTTAAGTTGGTTCCCATCGAACACCTCAGTAAACCCTCCATAGAAGCTATTGCGAGAGGTAATGTGGGTGGAGGAAACCTCCTCGTGGATGGACCCCATCCTGCTTTCTTGAAAGATCAAAAACTCTCCGCAGATAGGGAGGAAGCTAGAAAGCTGAGGAGGATGGCAGCGCACTTCATTTTGTCTGATGAAGTGCTCTACAAATAAGGCTACTCCATACCACTCCTCAGGTGCGTGGGATTGAGCGAGGCAGACTATATACTTAGGAAAGTCCATGAAGGGATATGCGGCAACCACACGGGGGGACTGGCTTTGGCCCAAAAAATCCTCAAGCAAGGATACTTCTGGCCAACAGTTAAAAAGGACGCCTTGCTCCACGTCAAGAAATGTGACAAGTGCCAACACTTCGCCTCTATTCCAAGGCAATCTCACCAGGAGCTCACCACGGTGACTAGCCCATGGCCCTTCGCCAAATGGGGAATAGATTTCATAGGCCCAATGCCTAGAGGAAGAGGCAACACATGCCACACTCTGGTTGCCATTGATTACTTCACAAAGTGGGTCGAAACAGAACCGATGATGAAAATCACCGAGGCAAACACTTCCAAATTCATATGGAAGAACATTATTTGCAGGTTTGGAATCCTCCATTCTCTGGTCTCAGATAATGGGAGGCAGTTCGACAACCGAAAAGTCAAGAATTTGTGTGAGGAACTAGGGATCGCGAAACACTTCTCGAGTCCCCACCACCCACAGGCTAATGGTCAAGTCGAGGCAGTCAATAAAACCATCAAGTACACCCTCAAACGGAAGCTCGAGGCCTCTAAGGGGGGATGGGTCGATGAGCTCCCTCATGTTCTCTGGGCCATCAGAACCACAACCAGGACCCCGACCGAGGAGACCCCCTTCTCTATGGCTTATGGATCTGAGGCTATGTGCCCAGTTGAAATTGGCATACCTTCACCCCGTTGGCTATTGTTCAACGAACAAACCAACGACGATTTAATGAGGACGAGCCTGGACGTGACAGGCGAGAAAAGGGACGACTCCCTAATCCGTTTGGCCTCTTATCAGAGAAAGATGGCAAAGTACTTCAACAAGGGATAAATAAGCGGTCGTTCCGCTTCAGAGATCTTGTCTTAAGAAGAGTATTTCTATCCTCCAAGGAAACGGGCGCTAGAACTCTAGGCCCCAACTGGGAGGGACCCTATCGAATCATCATCAAAATGCGACCCGGTACCAATAACATCGAAAACATGAGTGCCGAACGGCAACCCCATCCATGGAATGCAGAACATTTACGTCGGTATTACCAATAGCTTAAAAGAGGATCGTTATTCTTAACTTAGCATTTACCCATCCGACAAATGGATCGGTTGGTACTGTTTGAGTGTTATAATTTTTTCTTATTTTAAAGGCATATCAAAATCCGAGCTTATGTGAGTTAATCAGGCGATATGTGCGATGCATTTATACTTTGCAAACATTGTGAACAATTAACAACACATCAGATGTGCTTCGGAAATAAAACTTCATTAAAGGGGAAAATATAATCTATTACAAAAAGAGCCATTAGCTATTACAATCTACTCGGAATAAGAGTCCTTAGCTATTACAACATACTACTTTCTAATTATGATTGTCACCCTCATCATCGGCGGAGGGAAATCGAGCCTCCAAAGGTCCGAGGTCAATGCTCGAATAATCTGTCTTAAGCACGCTCAGGACCTCTTGATGCCCAACCTTGGCAAAATAATCAAAAATTTGGTATAGGCGTCGGTATTATGGAAGTTGGATACAAAATCAGCCACCAAGTTTCCCAACTTAGCCTCCATCTCATCCTTCACACTAAGTAACCTGGCAACGTTAGTTTCAACATCTTTCCTCCCCTTTTCTGCGGCCTCAAAGCTCTCCCGCAGACCCCGGATCTCCTACTCATGAGCCTTACACTCATCATGCAACCGCCGGTTCTCCTTATTCGCCGCATCCAAAGCTTCGGCAGCCACCACTTGAGCAGTATTGGCATTATCCAGCCGTTTCGTCAATTGCAGAATATTGGACTCGGATTTCCTCAGGTCCTCTCAAGGCGCTCGACGCCGAAGCGCCAGCGACCATGTTCTTGACAGCGACTTGCAGTCCTTCCAGAGCCTGCCGATGCTCCTTGTCCGACTTTGATGCCTCCGCAACAAGTTTTTTATGTTCTTGCATACGGGTCCGGAATTCTTCGAGCGCCTTCAGCTGCATTCCAGCAGTCCTGATTGCCGAGGCCAACCCAGCCTCCAATACATCCCCTAAGTCCCCGTGTGAGGTAAATTCTTCCCACTTGGGAGTAAAGTATTTCTTGACGGCCGGAGCCCATGGAAGGATAGAAGGGCACGTTTCGAAGTGCCTCTTCTAGAATCTTTGACCCCGGAGCACCGATCAGCTCCTTCAGTTTCTTCTTTGAATCATAAGGTCTCCTGGCGGGAACCCCGGATCCTGAGCCGTTTGGGGCAGGTCTACAAGAACAACTTTCCCGAGGTATTAATAGCCAGGGTCCGCTGAGCAGTTGGAACACTACACGCCACGTAGTTATCCACCACTTCAACGCCATTTCCTTTGGATTGGGACCTGGCCCCAACTTTTCTCTTTCTGGACAGGGGAGCATCCACCTCCAAGGGGTTAGAGTCCTCTATCTCCACTATGATTGGAGACTCGACCTCTTCTCGATAGCCCATCGGCTCAGGTCCTCTATGACCTTCTTTTGTCGAACCTCTTCGGCAGAACCGGTAGCCAAAGTCCTCGACCTTTTCTTTGCTAGGCTCACGAGCGATGGTAGGGGGCGCGTCTCTCTAGCCGCTTCTGCTACACAAATAAGCTTTTATTAATAAATTACTCTAAGGCAAAGGAAACAAAGAACAGTATTACATTTTGACGTCATCAGACCCAACTCAATCAAGCAGTTATGTCGATTTAGGAGGAACCCATATTTTCGAGTAGCGGGAGGCGCCTGGTATATTGACCGAAGCAAGTCAACGTCCTCGCTTCGACAACTTACAACGAGGAAGAGCGTCTACAAAAATAAATAGATCATTAGAATATGCGTAAGGACACATTCATGCAACTAGTTCTCCGAGCCTACTCACTGGCTATTCCATAAACACTGGGTACATCCAAATCCGGCTCCGGATCGTCAACAACCCTCTGCCAATCACCCTCCACCCAGAACCATGACTCCTTCCATTGCTTGATTGATGAGGGGCAATCCGTTACCAATGGCTTATAGGACCCCCAGGGGCAGAAGTAATACCACCCCGGCTCCTCTTCCTTGCCTTTCTTCTTAGGTAACTTTTTCTTCGATAGATGGTTTGAACTTCTCTCGCTCCGATAGATGGTGCGAAAGGTGGGCAAGGGCATCTCTCCACCCATTCGGGAGGGTTGGGGCCAACCATACGCCCGCAATACCATTCGAAAGAATGGGTGCAGAGGCAAACGCATCTCACTCACGAAGGCGTTCAAATGCAAAGCAGTGCACCCTTTCCTCGGGACACAGGCTCGCTCGTGGGGCTCTGGGAGAATGAGCTCAATACTAGAAGGGATCCTGTACCCCTCCCTCAGTGATTTCATGTCCTCTGCCACCATTATGGATGGCACATCCAAGGCGGCCCATCTCACCGCGTCGGCCCGATACGGATCCTCCACCTCCAACAGACTTGGAGATGAAGTTATGGCCATCAACTCGCCTATTTGAATGTCAACACCTCGGAGGGGTAGCACACCCTCAATGGAGAGAGAAACAGGGCAAGACGATCCAGCGCACCCTGAAGCTTCTTCCTCAGCGGACCTTTCAGGCATTTCAACAAACGAAACAAAAGAAAACTATTCTTTAGCAAGAAAAGGTTTTGGGAAGGAGTTTATTACCTAAATCTAACCCTTCACCTGAGTTGTAGACAGAGAAGCAGTCGTCGGAAGTTCTTGCCGGAAATCTAGGAACGTCAATCCTCTCAAAATTCTCTCAAACAAAAATGCGTTAAACCAAGAATGAAACTTCCACCTATGTATATATAGACAACAGGCATCTATTCCATACCCTTGGATCTTATCAAGATCCATCCACACCGTACAAACCTCTGAAGGCATCCAAACTGTTCAATTCCAACGGCCATTCAGATCGGGGGCCAAAATTCCTGCGTATTACTCACGAACACGTGACTCAATGCCTCTTTGGTAAAATCAAAGCCCCCAAAATTAAATAAGGATATCATCATTACCTGCAGTTGTATTTTTACCACGTCCAAAGAGACGTACGGCAGGAACTCCAATCATCGTACTACCCATGGACACGCCATTAATGCTTTAGCGAGCATACCGCCAACCCCTTGCTCAACCCAACATGGGACTCGACCATTCAAGCCTCTCCCAAATCGCCACTCCCAACTTGGGACTCAGCTATTCAGGCCACTCCCAACTTGGGACTCGGCCATCCGGCCTCTCCCAACTTGGGACTCGGCCATTCATGCCTCTCCCAACTTGGGACTCGGCTATTCAGGCCACTCCCAACTTGGGACTCGGCCATCCGGCCTCTCCCAACTTGGGACTCGGCTATTCAGGCCATTCCCAACTTGGGACTCGGCCATCCGACCTCTCCTAACTTGGGACTCGACTATTCAGGCCACTCCCAACTTGGGACTCGGCCATCCGACCTCTCCCAACTTGGGATCGGCCATTCAGCCTCTCCCAACTTGGAACTCGACCATCCAACCTCTCCCAACTTGGGACTCGGCCATCCGACCTCTCCCAACTTGGGATCGGCCATTCAGCCTCTCCCAACTTGGGACTCGGCTATCCGACCTCTCCCAACTTGGAACTCGGCCATTCATTCCTCTCCCAACTTAGGACTCGGCCATTCATGCCTCTCCCAACTTGGGACTCGGCTATTCAGGCCACTCCTAACTTGGGACTTGGCCTACAACTAGAATCCCGTGTCACTACCAAAATAGAATCGCCTTCAATTTCAAGGCTCGCCACCCACATAAATGAGCGTTCCAAGCCTTGTGGGACTTAAATCCCTACCCAAACTTTAAAAACGAATGTCCAAGTCCAGCATCCCACATGAATGACAGATTCTGAACTTGGAGGACTATTGTTACGCACCAATCCTACCTGGAAATCCACGTGGGCAAGATAGTCCCACTTGAACCCCACGTAAGCACGGTCAAAGTCAATATGTGTTGACTCGCGTTGACTCAATTCTTCTCCGAGGTGGTTTGGGTCGAGGAGGTTATGTAACCGAGGTTGTTGGGCCAGGAAGCTTAAATGGCCGACCTTGATTGCGTGTTAAGGAAGCCTTCTCCACCAAACCCGTAATTTAATAATCTTGAAAAGACTGATAGAACTGCCTGTCAAGACAACTTGTCACAGTCATAGTCCCTTAGTTTGCAGCTGAAAGCAACTGCCTCATTAATGCTAATGACGTGACACCAAAGATGTGACTCAAGAACCCTTCAGAGAGAACCACGTGTCGCACATCGAAAGAGATCATTCTTGTAGAATTTGTCTATAAATACTAAGTTTATTTCCACATAAAGGGGTTGGAAAAATATTACTCTCACGATACACATATTAAGTCCTCTATTCTAATCATTCTCAAGTGTCTAAACCACCCAAAAATTTGTTAGTTAGGGGCCCTCAAGCTATCACCTCGGCAGGAAAGGAATGGGAAATTGTCAAGCCTCTACCGTAGAAGTGCCTTATCCTTTTTGTTATATTTCCACCTGGTCTGAGGCTCATCTACGTGGTTGAATAAACCACGTGGCAGTCTTAGTAAGAGGAAAAGTACACCAAGGTAGAGGTAGAGTGGGGTTCTTGTTGGCAACTATTTTTAGAGGTCAACATAATCCATTCAAGGAAAACTAGTAAAATGATCGTTGGCCCAATTAATTTACTCTTCATCTCTAGCATTGGTTTTAAAAGAAAAATGGAACTCGCTCCGCATCGGCATCCGAAGGACTATCACGAGAATACTAGATAAAATGAAATGGATGAGTACCGGGTTTACTCTTTTGTCCGTGAAATTTTCTTACGAGCATCATGTCTTGTTTTCGGGCTTTGAAGGACGAACGGCCGTTGAAACAACTTCTTGAAGTTCATTGCTTTCAGACTTCTCGGAATCATCGATGGGATCTCAGGCGACTGAATTGGAGTGACCGGCCAACCGAGTTAGGGATACCTTCATCAAATTCTTCGAGGACAAAGGCCATGTTCACTGGACATCAAGCCCCATTGTTGTTCACAATGATCCTACTCTCCTCTTTGCTAATGCCGGTGACTTTTTTCCCCTTTTACCAATTGTTCAATTCCTTTTTTTTCTCTAGAAATTATTTACTGATATTGCTGAGAGTGTGCGTGTATGGCAGGTATGAATCAATTCAAGCCAACGAATAATTGATATGGTATGGGCAGGATTTGCAGTATGAAGAGGGTGCGGGTGCGGGGGGAGGGGGGTGGGGTGGGGTGGGGGGGTGGGGTGGAAAAAAGATAGATTCTTTGTTTTGTTGGAGAAGAATACCTATCTATATAAAATAAAATAGTTTAGGATTTATTTGTACTTTTGAAAAAATTAAGGACCTAATTGCAATGTTTTCATTGTATTTTTTTTTCTATTATTTTAATTTATTTAAGTCAAGGGATAAAATTGTCAGAATAGTGAAAAATAGTGATTTGGGGACCCTCTATGAGAATGAATAGAATAATAGGGATGATATCTGCTAAAAAAAAGAATGGGGATTAAATCGTTACAAACCTGAAAGAATGTAGACCATTAGTGTAATTAACCTATTTATTTTTTATTGTGTAAACGGTTTGGTTTGATTTTAAACGATTTGGTTTAATTTTAAATAGTTTTTAACTATCTAAAACTAAATCAAACAGTTTATAAATGGTTTGATTTTGTTTAAAATCGAAATATTGACGTGAACCAAAGATTTTGAGAGAACGGTTTAGTTCGGTTTGATTTTAGTTTGATTTGGCCAATCTCAATTAATCCAAGCCCCCTAAAAAAAATCACTATTAACCAAACATGCCAGAGGGTTGAACTAAAATGAATGGTAAATTCAGAACATTGAACTACTATAACTAAAAGGCTACAACAATTTTGCTTCGAAGGGATTAATGAAGTTGAAGAGAGAGTGGGAAATTCTTGAGGGTGGTTGCCCCTCTATGTTAAACCGTTGATTTTCCACATTTTTAACATCAAAATTTAATAGCCCTTTACACAGAAAACAAACCCATCATCGATTCTTGAATTTATCTTATGAAATCAATCTTATCAAGAGGAGAAGCCTAAGTCCTAATATTTTGATTATTATAATTTTATGATTTCATGTGATTTTTCTAGGCTGTGACAATGTTCCTTAATTCTTTCGAGCTTATACATCAGCCGTCGAGACAAGTTGACCCGTATTTTGGCGTGGCGATCCGGATGGTATGTGATTTTGGATTTTTCATTCATGCAACACGTACTCGATGGCATAAGTATAAAAATCTTTTTGTATAAACTAAATATTTATTTGACTAAACATTAATTAATTCTTATATATTTCACAATTTTATCTTTCATAAATAATATTTATATTAATAAACCATTAAATTTATTAAATTTGTTAAATTTGAATATATTTTGAATTTTAAAATTTAAAATAAATGTAGATTTAATTTCTCGTGAAATTATTTACAGTTTTTAGAAAAGTTCAAAATTTGAACTTATCGATTTTAATCAAATATCTAAAATTTTAATAAAGAATAAGAACAAAT
The DNA here is from genome assembly GCA_023638005.1 of Forsythia suspensa. Lineage (NCBI taxonomy): Eukaryota > Viridiplantae > Streptophyta > Magnoliopsida > Lamiales > Oleaceae > Forsythia > Forsythia suspensa. The sequence continues at coordinate 13,854,115 of CM042667.1, forward strand.
CTCAATTCTCCGGTGTCTTGAATAGGATTTTCGGGTGATCTTGCTATCTCAGTAACCTATGCCCTTCTTGATTCATACAATTTGAGTGTAGCAATGAATGCAGAAGCTTTGAACAAGGCCACTCCTGTTAACTTTGCTCAACACAGCTACTGGAACCTTGGTGGTCATAACAATGGCTCTATCTTGTTTGATGAAATTCAATTATTTGTGTCTCACATCACGCCTGTAAACAAAAGCATCTCCACTGGTGCAATCGTACATGTTAACTTCCAAAAGTGGCTGCCAACAGAAACTTCAAGCCTTCTCTTCCTACGTGTACTTTCTCTTGCTACTTGGACGGCCAAGTGGTTTGTTCCACCATGCAGATATGTCCGGGGATCGGGTATGTAGGCAACCAAAGATAAAGAAATGCACACTATGGTAGAGATAATAGCCAGAGGGTCCCTAACTAACGATTTCTCATGTGGTTTTGATACTGGAAGAATAATTAGTATAGAGGACTTAGATATTTCTTGTGAGAGTAATATTTTAACATCTCTTTCTTGTGAAAATGAGCTTAGTATTTATAGGCAAATTCTACAAGAATGATTCCCTTCGATGTGCGACACGTGGTTCCATCTGAAGGGTTCTTGAGTCACATCTTTGGTGTCACGTCACTAGTATTAACGAGGAAATCACTTTCAACCGCAAATTAAGGAGCTATGATTGTGACAAGCCGCCTTGGCAGCAATCCCGTCAGTCTTTTCATGGTCGAGTGACGGGTTTGTCAGGAGAAAACTTCCTGGTCACTCAATCACCTCAGCCAAAGGAACAATTATTTTTTAGCCAACCGCCTCGGTCGTGAGGGAAACCGCTTCGTACATGAGGGAAACAGCCTCGGACGGAGTGTGGTGGGTTCTTAGCATTGACCTTGACTTTCCATAAATACTCCACATATGATTAGGGCGTAACAATAGTCCTCCAAGTCCAGCCCCATTATTTTTGAGGGGTGCTGGACTTGAGTACGTATGGTGCCCTTGAAAGACAGTTAGTTAGTCCCACAAGATCAAAACACTTTTCATTTATGTGAGGTGTTGAGCTTAGATGAGGAGGGCCGAATTGGCGAGTCCCAAGTTGGGAGAGGCTGAATAGTCGAGTCCTAAGATGGGAGAGGTCTGGATAGCCAAGGGCTAGATAGCTAAGTCCCAAGTTGGGAGGGGTTGGATAGCCGAGTCCCAAGTTGGAAGAGGCTGAATAGCCGAGTCCCAAGTTGGGGAAGCCTGGATAGCCGAGTCCCAAGTTGGGAGAGGCTGAATAGCCGAGTCTCAAGATAGGAGAGAGATAGCCAGGGGCTGGATAGCCGAGTCCCAAGTTGGGAGAGGCTGGATAGCCGAGTCCCAAGTTGGAAGGGACTGGATAGCCGAGTCCCAAGTTGGGAGAGGCCTGGATCGCCGAGTCCCATGTTGGGGGAGGCCTGGATAGCCAAGTCCCAAGTTGGGAGAGGCTGAATAGCCGAGTCCCAAGTTGGGAGAGGCCTAGATAGTCGAGTCCCAAGTTGGAAGAGGGCTGAATATCCGAGTCCCAAGTTGGGAGTGGACAGCACAGCTGAGTCCCAAGTTGGGAGAGGCAGAATAGCCGAGTCCCAAGTTGGGAGAGGCATGGATAGCCAAGTCCTAAGTTGGGAGAGGCTGAATAGCCAAGTCCCAAGATGGGAGAGACTGGATAGCCGAGTCCTAAGTTGGGAGGGGCTGGATAGCCGAGTCCTAAGTTGGGAGAGGCTGGATAGCCGAGTCCCAAGTTGGAAGGGACTGGATAGCCGAGTCCTAAGTTGGGAGAGGCCTGGATCACCGAGTCCCATGTTGGAGAAGGCCTGGATAGCCGAGTCCCAAGTTGGGAGAGGTTGAATAGCCGAGTCCCAAGTTGAGAGAGGCCTGAATAGCCGAGTCCCAAGTTGGAAGATGGCTGAATATCCGAGTCCCAAGTTGAGAGAGGCGGAATAGCCGAGTCCCAAGTTGGGAGAGGCATGGATAGCCGAGTCCTAAGTTGGGAGAGGCTGGATAGCCGAGTCCCAAGATAGGAGGGGCTGGATAGCCGAGTCCCAAGTTGGGAGGGCCTGGATGGTCGAGTCCCAAGTTGTGAGAGGCCTGAATATCCGAGTCTCAAGTTGGGAGAGGGCGGCATAGTCGAGTCTCAAGTTGGGAGAGGGCGGCATAGTCGAGTTCCAAGTTGGGAGAGGCTGAATAGCCGAGTCCTAAGTTGGGGGAGGCCTAGATAGCCGAGTCCCAAGTAGGGAGAGGGCTGAATATCTGAGTCCCAAGTTGGGAGAGGCCTAGATAGCCGAGTCCCAAGTTGGGAGAGGCCGGAGGATCGAGGTCACTCGTCATTGAGCGAGAATGGCGTGTCCATAAGGAACGTGATGATTGGAATTCGTGCCGCACGTCTCTTCGGATGCGATGAAAGGACAACTGCATGTAATGATGATTTTTGCAATTAATTTTGGGGGCTTTGAATTTTCCAAGGAGGTAATGAGTCACGCGCTCGTGGGTACCACGCAGGCATCATGGCCCTTACCTTGCATGACCGTTGGTATCGTTTGGAATTGAAGGGTTTGGATGTTTTAAGAAGTTTGGATGGTGTGGATGGATCTTGATGAGATCTGACGGTGGACATTTACCATCCGTTGTCTATATATACAGCAGTTGTTTGTAAACTTTACTTCTTGCGTGACATTTTGAAAGAGATTTATTGTGATGAATTCTGAGAACGCCCATCATTCAGGCAATTTTTATCCGGCGTTTAATTCTCCGGCAGCATTCCCGTCGAAGGCCTAGTGTTAGGTAAACATCTTTCCTAAATCCTTTTGGATTTATCCTTTTTATTGTGTCTAGTAATGTCTATGAACCCTGTTGAGAGAGAGGATTTTGGACGGTGCGAGGCCGAGACATCACCCTCCGTATCTTCATCTATGGCCGATGTTGCCTATTCGAGGAATGGATACCTCCACAGGCGAGGTTCTGGCTATCACTTCGACTTCGTTGCCGACCCGTAGTGGGAATCCCTTCGACGCCACTCCTATTATTTGGGCAGCAATGGATGTCCCCTCGATAATGCTGGAGTCGGTCCTGGTCTCTTTGACGGGGGCATATGGGGTTCCTGGTGACATTGAGTTAATTCTACCGGGACCAAATGAATGGGCCTGCTTTTCGAGGAGGGAATGCACTGCATTGCATCTTCATGCATTTGTTGCTGGTCTGCAGCTTCCTTTACACTCTTTTTTCTGAGAATCTTGAGGGCGTATGGGTTAGCTCCTACCCAGGTGTCTCCAAACGGGTGGAGCCAGATGGTGGGGGGCCTGTACTTGTGGTTTCGGCATTCGTTTGGTTTGGAAATGCCTCTACACTTCTTCCAGACTGTGTATCAACCTAAAAAGATGCCAAAGAAGAAGGGTAAAGATGAGGAGCCATGGTGGTACTATTTCTGCCCCTGGGGGACCTATAAACCACTTGTCACTGAGTGTCCCTCCTCCATCAAGCAGTGGAAGGAGTCATGGTTCTGGGTAAAAAAAAATTGGCAGAGGGTGGTCGATGATTCAGAGCCCGACTTGGATGTTCCCAGTGTTTACGGAATAGCCAGTGAGTAGGATGGGGAGAGTGCGATATGGTTTTCCAAGTCTTTTCATCTTACTTACATTTATCCTTTTTTGCAGACGCTCTTCCCGGTGCGAGTTGAGCTCTGAGTAGCTGGACGTGCTTCACTTCATATACCAGACTACTCCGGAAAATAGGAGGCACAATTTTCTTCTGAATAGGCATCGCTTTCTGATTGAGCTCGGATTAATGGCTTCCAAAGGTAAGCAACATTGCTTGGGTTTTGTAGCCTTCTGTCGCAACCCTTCTAATGTTCTTTTCTCCTCCTTTTTTGATAGCCAACACTGAACAAGGCAAGCGGCCGAGGAGGCTCCTCTCTAAACCGGCGTAGCAGTCGAGGCACTTGGCACCTAGCTCTTGGAGTGGTCGGCAAAAATGGCTATAGAAGAGGTTAGTAGGAAGGCAAATGAGAAGAGGTGAAAAAAGTCGACATGGTGAGGCAGTTGAGACGGAGGCGCCTCTAATCAAAAATAGAAAATTATCCGCCCGCGAGCGTCCAAGGGCTAAGCCGACGAGTATAGGACTTCCTGCTGATTCAAGGAAGAAGGTGATTGAGATTGAGGACGACGTCCTATGTAATCCTCCCCTTACTCAGATGACGCTTACTGTCACACCATCTGGAGAAGTGGTGCTGGATGCTCCTCCTTCAAAGCCTCAGACGGAGGAGTCTCATTATGATTCGAAGAGAAAACTTCATGACCTTATTGGGGCTTCTGGTGGGCGTCTTCCTGACAATGCCGTTAGTGGCCTCCCCTTCTATCTCGCCTTGGGGGCTCAGGCCTTCAAGAAATTCTTCACTTCCTAATGGAGAGATTTCACCTCCAACGGAGAGGTGGAGGACATGATGGAGGCCAGCCTCACGGCGGTTGTGAGGACGGCCGGGGGTGCGGATCTGAGGCCCTAGGCCAATTTCGATAGCGGTCGAAACAGTTCAAAAAATGGAAGGCTGAAGCTTCTAAGTCAGAAGAACATAAGGAGGCAATGGACGGCCTTCAAGCGGCGTTGGAGAGCATGTGCACAGCTTACGAGCAACTCCAGGCCGATTTGAAGGAGTCGACTCAATGTCTTCTTCTTGACGAAGAAGTTGGATAATGCCAATCTTTGCCTGTGCAAGAGCCTCCGAGGCGCTTGGAGTGGCCAATGAAGAGAAGAAAAAGTTGAAGGTCGAAAACACTTCCTCTCGGTGAGAGATGTCTTGTCTACGTGAAGAGAATGAGGCGCTCAAATCCGAGGTAAAGGGTTTGAAGGATGAATCTAAGGCCTCGGGCGAGCAATGTAAAGAATTGACGGCTAAGTTGGAAGCATTAGGGATGAAGTTGGAGAGTGCCGAAGCAGATTTTGTTGCCAACTTCCACAACACCGATGCTTATACCAACTTTTTCGACTATTTTGCCAGGGTCGGGCATCAGGAAGTCACAACCGCACTCAGAACTGAACATCCAGACATTGATGTTAGGTCCTTAGAAGCTAGGTTTCCCCCCACTCGATGTTGAGGATAATTAAGATTTTTGTAATAGATTGAACTTTTTATAATGAATTTTACCTTCGAAGCATATTACTTTGTTGTGCATTAATTGTGAAAAATATTTCTAAGTACCTACGCACCTCCTATAAATGGTGAGCCTCTCTTAGGCCATACAAGTCTGGTTTTTGCTTTATTGCAAACGCGTCACCCCGAAGCTATATCTTAAAACAAATTACTTGAAAACACATTAAATAAAGGATTTGTCAAGTACAACCGGGCCATTAGAACACGAGACATATTCGAAGTCAAACATGACAAACCTTTTTTCTGACTTATTGATAATATCGGCACAGATGCTCGGCGTTCCATGGGTGAGGCTGTTGCTTAGCACCCAAGTCTTCAATACAGTATGTGCTTGGACGTACTTCCTTCGTGATTCGGTAAGGTCTTTCCCAATTGGGGCCTAGGGTCCCGACTCTAGGTTCCTTAGAGGAGGTGAAGACTCTCCTCAATACTAGATCGCCGATGCGAAAGGATCGCCTCTTGACTTTCTTGTTGAAATATCGGACCATTTTTCTTTGGTAAGAGACTAGCTTTACTTGGGAACCGTCACTTCGTTCTTGTAGGAGGTCCAGGCTAGCCTTTATGAGGTCATCGTTGTTAGCTTCGTTGAAGAGCAGTTGGTGAGGTGATGGCACGCCGACTTCTATTGGCTCGCTCAGAGCCTCGGACCCGTATGCCATTGAAAAAGGGGTCTCCCGTGTTGGTGTTTTGGTTGTGGTCCTAATCACCCAGAGGACATGCGGGAGTTCATCGACCCATGTCTCTTTCGACGCCTCCAGCTTGCGCTTAAGAGTATATTTGATAGTTTTGTTGACAACTTCTACCTGACACGTCGGCCTGTGGGTGATGGGGACTAGAAAAGTGTTTAGCAATCCTCAGCTCTTCGCATACGTTCCTGATTTTCTTGTTGTCGAACTGTTTTCCGTTATCGGAGACTAGAGAGTGAAGAATCCCGAATCGACATATGATGCTTTTCCATAAGAATTTGGAGGTGTTAGCCTCGGTGATTTTCACCATTGGTTCAGCTTCGACCCATTTCGTGAAATAGTCGATGTTGACTAAGGCGTGGCAGGCATTGCCCCTACCTCTAGGCATAGGGCCTATGAAATCTATCCCCCACTTGGCAAAGGGCCACGGGCTGGATACTGTGGTAAGCTCTTGGTGGGGTTGATGTTGTATGGTAGCGGTCGACACACTGTCACATTTTCTCGTGTAATACAAGGAATCTTTCCTTAACGAGGGCCAGAAGCATCCCTGTTTGAGGATTTTTTGTGCCAAGGCCAAACCCTCGGTGTGATTTCCACATATTCCCTCGTGGACTTCTCTGAGGATGTAATCAACTTCGTTCATCCCAACACACCTGATGAGTGGTATGGAGTAACCTCGTTTGTAGAGTACGTCATCAGATAGCACGAAGTGTTCCACCTCTCCTTAGCTTTCTTGCTTCTTCTTTATCTGTGGAGAGTGTTTGGTCTTTTAAAAATACAAGGATTGGATCCATCCAAGTGGTGGTCTCCTCGATCCACATCACTTCCGTGATGGATTCTATAGAAGGCCTACCGAGGTGTTCAATGGGAACCATCTTAAGAAGCTCTGAGTCTTTCTTTTTTTTTTTTTTTTTTTTTTTTTTTTTTTTAAAACACACCATCACAACCCCAATGTGGTTTTATGCCTCCATCGAGGGAAGGACGGGGGTTAAGGAAGCCCCAACCATATATAAAAAAGCTCATAAAAGTACAAGGAGGGGGCATAAACCCGACCTCCAAGCACAATCGAATGAAAGAGTAAATGCAAAACAGAAATCAATAAATAAGGAGGTACTACCTCCCATACAAATGTTTAAAAAAAAAAAAAAAAAAAATAAGCCTCTAACGAGGAAGTCCAAATCATCAACTGGACTAGATCATGATGTCGTGTGGAAGATCCCGAGAGTCATACTCATAATAGTAGCGTCGATCCCACCATCGATGCAAGAAGATCAAGAACTGGTTGCCCTCTCGGAAGATGTGAGTGATAGTATCCTGTCCCATGCTAGTAGATGCACGATGTGTCGTAGAGTAGCTTCGAATATGCCAAGGTCCTCCTCCCTTGGTGATGCAAAAATGATCGCTAATGTAGAGTCCGACTCCACCCATAGAACCGATAACCCAAGTCTTTGAGCCGTAATGATCCTGTCTAGTATAGCTCGTAGCTCCGCCTCGAGGATGGTGCGATCGCCATAGAAAGAGAAGAATGCCCGAATGCACCGCCCCGACGAATCTCGATAATCCTCCTCCACTAGCAATCCTGTCCTCGACGCATCCATCGATGTTGATCTTGTAGGATCCCACCGGTGGAGAACGCCAAAAAACTAAAGTGGGAGGGGAGGAGGGGGGGTGGTAATAATGACACCAAAAGCGGAGCGATGTCCATGTCTCCACGCCAATGGATGTGCCAAATAAGCGGCCCAGATGCGTAAGCGAGATGGTGTGGTAAACTCTCCAAATGATCCTCCTCGGCTCCATAGCTATATCTCTCGTGCTTCGCATCATTCCTCGCATCCATAAAACCATAATATCGATCTTTCTTTGCTTGCTAGCTTGGAAAGTACATCCGCATTGGCGTTATCTGCCCTTGGCACCTGAGTCAGTTCGAACTTTTCGAAGCAGGGGATAAGGTTTCTCACCAATTTTAGGTAGGAAGCCATATTTCTTTGCCTAGCGGCAAAGTTCCCATTCACTTGGCTTACTACTAGTTGGGAGTCGCTTGCCGCAGAGAGCCTCTGTACTTTCATTTCTTTGGCCAGGCGCATGCCAGATAGCAGGGCCTCGTATTCTACTACATTGTTCGAGGTTTTAAAGTAGAATTGGATAGCGCAGTCCAGTCTATGGCCTTCGGGACTGGTGAGGACCACCCCGGCGCCTAAACCCATATCTCCCGATGAGCCATCCACGAAGAGATACCAAGTTAGTGGTTCTACGAGAGCCATCGGGGCGTCTATTATGGGAGTGCTAGCAAATTCTACCACAAAATCTGCTAGGGCTTGCCCTTTGATGGACGTTTTGGGTTTGAATATAATGTCGAACTGGCTCAGCTCGACGGCCTATCTCAATAGCCTTTTCGGGCGTCGGGTTTCATTACTACATCTCAGGAGGAAGTTGGTCAAGACGTGGATGCTATGGGCCAAGAAGTATGGCCTAAGTTTTCGTGAAGCGGTGATGAGTGATAATGCAAACTTCTCCATGTCTGGGTAGCGCGCCTCTGCTCCCAGAAGAGCCTTTCTTATATAATAAACTGACTCGGTAGATACAGCTAGATAGAGCAGCAGTACTTTTCCTAACTTAGGTTTTGACAGTAGATGAGCGTGGCCAAGGTGCTCCTTTAGAGCCTGGAATGCGGCCTCGCATTCCTCTGTCCATTCGAACTGGTTACCTCTTTTTAGGACTTTAAAAAAAGGAAGGCACTTATCTATAGCTTTCGAGATAAACCGGCTAAGGGCTGCCATTCTTCCAGTGAGGCATTGCATATCTTTGGGCCTCCTAGGAGACTTCATTTTTATTAACGCCCTGATTTTCTCTGGGTTGGCTTCGATACCCCACTGGTTTACCATGTAGCCTAGGAACTTTCCAGAGACAACTCCGAAGGCGTATTTCAGGGGGTTGAGTCTCATCTTATAAGCTCTGAGAGTTTCGAAAGTCTTTTCCAAGTGTTGTATGTCATCTTGAGCTTTCAAGCTTTTAACCAGCATATCATCCACGTATACTTCCATGGTCGAACCGAGCTGATCAGTGAACATTTTGTTGACGAGCCTTTGGTAGGTTGCCCCGGCATTTTTCAAGCCAAATGGCATGACTTTATAGCAGTGAAGACCCTTGTCTGTTACAAATGATGTGTGCTCCTCGTCCGACGGGTACATGGGAATTTGGTTATAGCCTGAGTAGGCATCCATAAAGCTTAAGAGTTCGTGCCCAGACGTGAAGTCCACCAGTTGATCAATCCGAGGCAGTGTGAAACTATCCTTAGGACAAGCCTGGTTGATGTTGGAGAAATCCATAAAAATTCTCATTTTTCCCCTTGGCTTTTTAACCAAAATCGAATTGGAGACCCACCTAGGATAGCGGGCTTCCCGGATGAAGCTGCTTTGTAGGAGTTCCCCCACATCTTCTTTCAAGGCCTCGTACTTCTCTGGGTTTAAGGGCTTTCGCTTTTGTCGGTGGGGACGGAAATTTGGGATCAACGTTGAGGCGGTGGCAGCTTACATTCGGGTCGATCCCCACCATATCCTCGTGTTTCCATGTGAAAACATCCAGGATGTGGCTGAAGAACTCCTTCAGTCCTCTTTTGGATTCTTCTCTAAGGTCCCTTCCAATCTGGAGCTTCCTCGTTTGGTCATTAGGATCCGCCAGAAAATTTCCAGCTCCTCGACCGATGAAGTCTGGCATTCAGCCCCCGTCACCCTCGGATCTATGTCCTCGGATGGGGTTGCTTCCTCCATCGGAATATCCTCCGATGCCTCTTCCGAGGCATCCGTCATTTCTACGTTAAAAAATGTCATATTTACCTCATTTTTTCTGCCTTTCTTAAGGCTTTCCTGTAGCACTTCCTAGCCTCAGGCTGGTTGCCTCGCACGGTTGCCACGCCTCCCTCCGTTGGGAATTTTATGCAGAGGTGGTGAACCGATGTTATGGCCCAAAGTTCTTTCAGGGCTGGTCGACCTAGGACCCCACGGTAGGCTAACCTTCTGTCTACCACCAAAAATTCCATGAAAGCGTTGACAGCGAGAGGCTCCTCCTCTATAGTAACGGCGAGGCGCACTACCCCTTTCGAAGTTACACAATCGCCTGTGAATCTGTATAGAGGCTCAGTCGATGGTTCCAACGAAACATCTACGTTCAACTGTTCATAAGTGCTTAAGAAGATGATATTGATAGAGCTGCCGTTATTCATGAGCATTCTTCCTAGCCTTCTGAGCCACCACTGTCCTTACAACAAGGGCATCGCAGTGAGGGTAATGCACGCCCTTCATGTCTTCTTCTGTGAAGGTGATAAGGTCCCGATGGCCGACTGTTGATGAGCCAGTTGGTCATTTGGATCCCTTCGACCTCTTTGGCGTAGCTCTTCTGGGTGTTTTGGGTCTGACCTCCAATATAAGGTCCCCCGTAGATGGTGTCTATCTCTTGAATCGGGGCCTTTTCAGGACCCTTGATTAGACGGGGTTCTGGGTTGCGCTCCAGTCGAGGCTGTTTGGCTGGGCTCATTGAATTACGCCTTGCCCGTGGTTCCTGGCCCGAAGGCCCCCTATCCCATTGCTGGGAGTGTCTGTCTTGGAATTGCGGTCGATGCCCTCTCATCGGGGTCTGGTGTTTCTCCCACGCCTGTGTCCTGGGTTGGCAATCCTTTTATTGGCAAGCTCTTCCACTTCTCGACATTCATCCGTGCTATGTCCATAGCTTTGGTGGATGCAACAATACTTTACGGAGGAAGAAGCATCGGGAATGCGCTTGTCCCCGCTTCGTAATATGTAGGTGGGGATATACCGTAACTATAAAGTCCAGCCACCGAGCCCGTCATTACTGGGGCAGTATATGGGTGGAACAGGCCCTCTTGTGTAGAGGCCACATAACTCATTCCAACGTTCGGGTCGGATGGGTAGTTTCTCCTGCGCGGATTATGTTGGAGAGGGGGTCTGCCGTGGCTTTGGACGTACCCGCCCTAGACGCAGGGTTGGCTCCTAATCCACCTCGATCTCTGTGAAGGATCATGTTCTCATTGGTTATCTCTTCGGTGATCATCTCCACCAAGCTGGTCAAAGGTTGCTGGGTTTTTGTTGCGGACATCTCTCCAAAATGGGACGTTCATATCTAGCCCAGCCTTTAGAACGAATAGGGCCTCGGCATCGATTATTCTTTGACAGAATAGCATTTCTTCATTGAAGCGACCTAGGTAGCTTTGTAGTGGCTCACATAGAGTTTTCCTTACGTCATAGAGGCGCTGGACCGGGGCTGAGGTAGGTTTTTGTGACGAGAAGTAGTTGATGAACGTCTTTTTCAGCTCCGGCCAACTAGAAATGCTTCCAGCGACTAGTTTATTATACCTTCACTTCGCTCCTCCCCTCCTGACAATGTAAGGTGAAAAGCTCTGTATTTCAAGGCCGGAGTAGCTATTCGGAGACTCATTTCTGTTTTATACGTGTTCACGTGGTCCAAGGGATCTCCCATACCCGTGTAAGGAGAAATCTTGGGTACGCAAAACTCATGGAGAATGGATGCATTCCTGATTTCGGCCGAAAAATGGAGGTTCTTGTCGTCTTCTTCTATTTCAAACAATCTCGCTGGTGTCAAATATTTTTCTCCAAGGTTCGTCTCCGGAGGAAATTGTGGGATACGTTGAGTTTGCTATTCGCCTCCGTAGCCTTAGGGTTGCGGTTGCATGGTTTGCTGAGGTACGTAGGACTAGAAATCAGACTCTCCCCTAGCTTCCGCCTCCTTTGCCCTTCTTTCCCGCCTATTTCTAGGGGGACTTTGATGCTGTTCTCTCCTTGGCAGATTCTCCTAAGGCCACTTCCTGCTTCCCTGTTCGCCTAATCTTTCAAATACGCTGGCAGACATTATTGGTTGGGGTCTCCTGTCCACTGCTGGGGTGTTGGTCCCTCACCCGTTTGTCCTAGCACGAGAGGCTTCTCTTCTAACTTGCGGATCCCGGGAATGTCCGCTGTCAACTTCCTACTCTTCCTTGGGATCATCTGGGTCAGATTCATGAGGGCGGTTCTCACTCCGCCCCTGTATCATTTGGATATATCCTTGCATTTGGACGTCTTCTTGGACCACCGCCTCACGTTAAGCGACCATGGTTCTTATTTCTCGCTCAAGATTGGTGGGAGGCCTCCTTCCACGCTTCCTCCGAGGAGCTTCATCAACCCTTGCTCCCCCCACGGTTTCTCTGTCCGTCGCGGGCCAGTTCTTCTTGGGTTCCCCTCCTCGTTGCTTCCACTCATTCTGTGGGCAGGTTGATCCCTTGTTCAGGGAGACTCCTTTGTTTAAGGAAGCTAAAGCTTTTAGTTATGATTCCGACAGACGGCGCCAATCTGTTGACCTCCAAAAATGGCTGCCAACAAGAACCTCAAGCCTTCTCTTCCTACGTGTACTTTTCCTTCTACTTGGACGGCCACGTGGTTTGTTCCACCACGCAGATATGTCCGGGGATCGGGTATTAGGCAACCATAGATAAAGAAATGCACACTATGGTAAAGATAACAGCCAGATGGCCCCTAACTAACGATTTTCCATGTGGTTTTGATACTGAAAGAATAATTAGTATAGAGGACTTAGATATTTCTTGTGAGAGTAATATTTTAACATCCCTTTCTTGTGAAAATAAGTTTAGTATTTATAGGCAAATTCAACAAGAATGATTCTCTTCGATGTGCGACACGTGGTTCCATCTGAAGGGTTCTTAAGTCACATTTTTGGTGTCACGTCACTAGTATTAATGAGAAAATTACTTTCAACCGCAAATTAAGGGGCTATGATAGTGACAAGCCGCCTTGGCAGGCAATCCCGTCAGTCTTTTCATGGCCGAGTGATGGGTTTGTCAGGAGAAAACTTCCTGGTCACTCAATCGCCTCAGCCAAAGGAACAGTTATTTTTTAGCCAACCGCCTCGGTCGTGAGGGAAACCGCTTCGTACAGGAGGGAAACAGCCTCGGACGGGGTGTGGTGGGTTCCTAGCATTGACCTTGACTTTCCCTAAATAGTCCACGTAGGATTGGGGCGTAACAGTACCAAGGATACGCCATACTATTTCCTCAAATCCCGCATTATTGGAGGCCGAATAATGAAAATTCCTGGTGGTTATGATACCAATTATGTCCTTGATGGTCCCACGGAAAAAAAGATGAAGCCAGTAGCCATGGTTCATAGCAAGAAGTCCGGATGAGTAATGCGATTGTCGTCTGATGCTCCTGCAGTGCATTTTTATACGGTTAACTACATGAACCGCGTGAAGGGAAAACATGGCTATGTTTATCTTCCTCATGCAACGCTTTGTTTAGAGACGCAAGAGTTCCTAGACGCGGGGCTCGCAGATTGTTACTCCAGGAATAAAGACTTGTTCACATAACATGTTGTATACATTCACATTCGTAGAAAAGAGATTTATAACTCGTCCATTTACAGATTTGATATATAACTCTACCCTTTAGACATCTTTGACACCATGAAATGAAATATCATAGGAGTGACATAATTTGGCGCTCTTATGTCTGTTATGAGCTTGTTAGTTTTTACAGTTCTATTTTTTTCTTTATTTTTTCTATTTTGCAAATTTTCACTATGTGTTGGGCACTCTTGAACTTGATAGAATGTTTGGGGAGGTAAGCTTCCTTTCTTATTATTTATGATATTGATAAAAGAAATTTGTAACTGGAAATAAATCGATGTTAATGAAACAAAATTGCATCGTATATATTTCACAAAAATATTGTCACTATCAATTTACAGCGTATAACAAAAATCTGCTAAGAGGCCTAAGCTAATTAAACAAGGACATTGTTACCAAGTACAAAAAGAAAACAAAAATCCTATGATTCTCAATTCATCTTGCGTTTCTTTGTCTTCCTCTTTTCTTGTTCTACTATCCTTTTATGTTCTTGAGCATCCTCTTTCCTAGCAATTTTGAGCTCCGAGTTTCTTCCTTCTGAATATCAGAAAAAGTTGCCTCCATGTTTCTGTCGTCTGCATCATCACCAAACTTCTTGGGATCATACCGAAACACACTCCTAATAATGCCAACAGCTTGCTCCGTATCATCATCATCCTCGTCGTCATAGATTACATACTTTCTCCTCCGAACTTCACCATCCAAATTAGATCGACCTGAGTTCTTGAACCCCGATTCCTTACTCTGTGGTTTAGAGGATGTTAGTGGTGGTTTTGGGGTCGGTTTCCCCTTTCTTGATTCCTTGAATTTCTTCTTCGGCATTGAAACACAATATTTGGAAACTTTCTTAACCATCCGAGGAACAGGGTTTATCACAGAATTCTGAAACTTATCATCATCATATGATAAAAAGGAATAATCCCTGGAAGCTTTAAGCCACTGCACCTTTTCTTTATCCACTATGATTTTCGCTCGATTGGATCTACGGTTTTGCGCCGATGATTCCATTAATTCGTAGTTGAACCAAGACTTCTTTTGTCGCATTATCCTCTCAGATAAAACAGTCTCGGAACCATCATTACGCGCAGCATTTGCATTCTCTTTACAACGCAAATCGGCCATGGATTCTCTCCTGATCGAAGCCCTGATTTTTTCTTTTAGTCTTTGCCTTGGTTTCAAATACTCCATGATTCAGAACCAAATTTTGTGGGTTCTAGCAATTCACAAAATCTGAAACCTGAATTCTAGTTTGATTACAAAAAGCAAGAGGAAAATGAAATTTTGTGTAGATATTCAAGATGGATGAGGGAGACATATATAGAAGAGTTAGGGTGAACGGGAAAAGACCTAGTTTGTAGAGGTCTAGGAAACTTCTGTAATGAAAAAGTTTCCATAATGGCTTCCGACGTATTAAAATCTGTAAAACAAAATCATATATTTTGATCCCAAAGTAAAAAGATAGACTTCTTTAATTTTTCATGTACTGAAAAATAATGCAGTTGTTAATTTTTCTTGAGTAATTATTTTTATTTTAAAAAATAAGACCAATGAGAATTAATTGAATAATCTTTGTCATTATCTCACGAGTTATGTTCTCTCACCAATCAATTCATTAATTAACTCCAATTAACCTTAGTATTTAAAAACAAAAAAACCAAACTCCCCATGAAAACCCCAAATCCCATCCACTCGACTATAGGAAATCATTAAGAAACGACGGGAGAAGGAGATTAACAGTCGAGATTGTAAAATTTGTCTTTGTCGCTTGTTCTAATGGTTGGTGTTCGGAAGTTTGTCTGGAAGGTTGTCTGCAATGTTGTTTGCAAGGTTAAGTAGTTTTAATAGTTGTTTGAAAGGTTTTTCGTTAGATTGTCTGGAGATTGTTTTGAAGGTTGAATAGTTCGAATTTATGTTTGGAAGTTGTATGGATTGATGGATGGATGGTTTTGAATTTTTGCCTGAAAATTTATTTTACGTTTAAATAGTTGTGTGGAATGTTTATTATGAATGTTGTCTACTGATGTTTTGAAACGACTATAATCATTGTATTGTTATAGTTCTTTAACTACTTGTGTCATTTCAAACCACTATCAACCTGAAATATGTATCTTAACCAACATTTACAACTGCCCAACCTTGATATCTATATCATTTAAATCAGACAACAACATATCAAAATCAAAAATCAAAACACACTAAAAAATAACTATGCATAGTAAAGTAAGAAAAAAAAGTCTTCAAGTAGTAGTTTTGTAAAAATACTTGAGGTGTTACACAATGATGAAGTCGTTTTATTTTTGTTAATCTAAACATCCATAGTTGTTTTGAAAAACGAATAGAGATTTTTTCAAACACGACTACAGTCATTTTAAAATACATGTGTCGTTCTAGTATATCCTTGACACGATCGAGTTAGACGATGGTCATTAAAGCGGGATTACTTAAACATAACGTATAATGAGGTACGATCGACGTAGTATGCATTTTATCGACACGATCGAGTTAGATGATGGTCAATAGAGCATGGATTAATTAAACAGAATGTATAATAGGGTACGATCGACGTACGATACATTTCATCAACATGATCGAGTTAGACGATGGTCACCGGAGCATGGATTAGTTAAACATAATGTATAATAAGGTACATTCGACGTACTATACATTTCATCGACGCGATCAAGTTAGTCGATGGTCATTGGAGTGTGGATTAGTTAAAACAGAACGTATAAGGGGTAAGATCTACGTAATTTTCATTTCATCGACACAATCGAGTTAGTCGATAGTCATCAGAGAGTGGATTAGTTAAATAGAATATATAATAGGGTACGATCAACGTAATATATATTTCATCGATAAGATCGAGTTAGTCGATGGTCATCGGAGTGTGAATTAGTTAAATATAACGTATAATAGAGTATGATCAATGTAATTTACATTTCATCAACATGATCGAGTTAGTCGATGGTCATCAGAGTTTGAATTAGTTAAACAGAACATGTAATGGGTGCGATCAACATAATTTACATTTCATCAACACGATCGAGTTAGTCGATAGTTATCGAAGTGTAGATTAGTTAAACAGAATGTATAATTGGGTACGATAGACGTAATATATATTTTATCGATACGATCGAGTTAGTCGATGGTCATTAGAGTGTAGATTAGTTAAACATAACGTATAATGGGGTACGATCAATGTAAATTACATTTCATCGACATGGTCAAATTAGTCGATGGGAGTCAGAGCTTTGATTATTTAAACAGAACATATAATGGAGTGCAATCAACATAATTTACATTTCATTGATACAATCCAGTTAGTCAATGGTCATTGGAGCATGGATTAGTTAAACAGAATGGATAATGGGGTACGATCGACGTAATTTACATTTCATTGACACGATCAAGTTAATCGATGAGCATCGAAATGTGGATTAGTTAAACAAAACGTATAATGAGGTACGATCAATGTAATTTACATTTTATCGACACGATGGAGTTAGACGATGGTCATTTGTCGTCCCTGTAGATAGAATTGTCATCGCTAAAGGGCTACAGAGACGACATAGTCGTCCCTAATGATCGTCCCAATAAGCTCGTCCTAGTAAGTCAACAGAGATGACAATAGTCGTCCCAATATATTCACGATTTATAGGGACGACTTTTATTGTCCCTATAGCCCTTATTTTCGTCTTTTACTTTCGTCCAAATATTCGTTTCAACTTATTTATTGAGACGACAAACTGTCGTCCCAATATATGTTGAATCTATAGGGACGACATTTTTCGTCCCTTTATGTCCAAACTATTGGGACGACGACTATTGTCGGTCCAATAAAAAAATATGTACAGGGACAAACTATTAGGACGACTATTATCGTCCCAATAGGTTAAACTATTGGGACAACCATTGTCGTCCCAATAGAAAAATATCTACAGGGACAAACTATTGGGATGACTATTATCATCCCAATATCTATAAAAAAATATTTATAGGGACTATTAAACTATTTGTCATCTTAATTAATTTTTTTTTCAAATTTATTGATTCTAGTAATTATTACACTTTCAATACTAATTAAAATTATTTATTAACAATGACTTAATAGAAACATTAAATAAAATCTTTAAAAAAAACTCAAATAATATTAATTACATTATCATATTTGTACACAAAAATAAATTGTACCAAAACATCCTAAAAAACCATGCACAAAAACAAAAACTTCCAACACAAAATAACCATAATGTACAAAACAAAAGTATGTGCAACTAAAAATATATAGACAGAGGAAAACTAAAGATCAGATAAATAATCTTCGTCGTTCAAAGAATCTAACTCTTCTTCATGCATAGGCGACATGAGAGGTGGTGGTGGCGGTGTCGGCGGATGAATTCCCGGCATGACAGATTATAGATTACTCGTTAACGGTGTGATAAATTCATTCATTTGATGCATGTATGTCTCTATTTTGAACTTCAATGCATTGGTTGCCTGAGTAGATTGACTGGTACTGTGTTGGTCCCGCAATGTCGTAGTGGACGAGTGAGAGTAGGAAGTGCCCTTCAAAACCCGTCCAATCAGCAACGTGTCCCTTCCTCTCTCCCAAGACCTTAAGAACAATGTCATGCTCGTTAACTGCCATGCCGCTGGAGCTAGCTTGCTGTGTTTGCTCTTCTCGTTCCTCCACCATTTTTTCCTTAAATAATCAAATTTTAAATATTTGTCAATTAAATGGGAAACTCAAAAATTTAACAGTAATACATAACTTTGTATTAACTTTTACGTACATAATCTTGCGCAACCCTTTCGTTCACTCACTCGCCATTTCTTTGATGGTTGACTTTGAAAGTCTCAATGACACTCGGCTGTTCCTGGGTCTGTTGGTCCCGTTGTATAAGTATGCAGTATTAAATGAATAACTCAAATGTATTCCATAATTTGAAAATGAAATTATGGATGAAAAATAATATATGTTACCATATCGAAACGCGTAGCAACTATAGTTTTTGACCCCTGCATGCTAGTATAATTTATTTTTTCCATGTTCACTTTGTTCGTCATTGAAATATCCTATAAAAAATTAATTGAAATGAATACAATGTTAATATTAATATTTAATGGAAATTCATTTAATTAAATTAAATGAATTGTGCTTACCTTAAATTTTTGACTTGATGAGCGCTCTATGCACTTTTCCCATACGTCCGCCGTCAGGCCACGGTAAGGTACGGCAATACCCTTATCTCTTATGTATTCATTCACATTGCCTTGTATTGACGAAATAGTCGAGCCGCTGTATGTTCGATACCGTCAACAACGAGCTTGTAATCAACCTTGGAGTAACGCTTTGAATTGACGTCGAAGAATTCCTATAGCAAATCAATCTTGTTTAAGTCATTGAAGTTAGACTTTATTAAAAGTACTTAAGGTATAAAATGACAGCTAATTCACTTACGTATACGTAGCCCGTGGCACGGGCTTTTTGTTCCTTTGGAACATTCGCTCATCTATCGAAGTAGGGGTGCACAAATTGTCTCACACGTGTCCCTACAACCTTCGATAAGTATTTTTGGTTCTCTCCTGTAGGTAAATAGGTCTCCTCTTTTGTATCAAAATCTATGGGGAGTGGTTTTTTTCCGTTAGACTGGAATAGTTTAACATGATGTAACGATTTGGAAGGGCCCCGTTTTTTAGCCGCAGGCGCTACGAATTCACCCAAAAAAATGGTTTAATATGTAAATCACTTTGATACACACTATTTACTGCCAAAAAAATTAACTTACTTGTCTGGCAGTCCGCTTGTAGCCTAATTGCATCCTGATGTGGAGGCTCATCTCCACCATCCCCTCCATGGTTTAACACATCGGCCATTGTATCACGTCATTAGCTTAAATAAGTCCTAAGTAACCAATCATTAATTAGTACCAATAAGATTAAGACAGACATAAAAAAATTAACTCCATCATGTTCTTATTTTGTATTGACAAAATCAATAAGTTTTTTGGTAAAGAGAAATTCTAATTGACAAAAGCATTAAATTCTTCTAGGAGTACGATATACAATAAAGTGATGTTTTTTTTACGGCTAAGGAATGTAAACGATACAATAATATACAACAATGAAAAGAGTACATGATTTTTTACAACTAAGGATATCCCCTCACATGGACTCTTCATTTTTTATCAAATGCCCACCACACTAGCAATTTTCATAAACCGGTGTCGATAAAAATTGAACTCGAGACTTTTCGTGTTTGATACATCATCAAGACCATAGTAAAATCCAAAACGGAAGGCCAAACACCTAGTAAAGTGAGACACTTTTCAGATTTTAGGCAAGAACAACATTAAGAAGCACTTGGGAATTATTTCCACGAACAACCTTAGTAGAAGGTTTACGTAGTATTATCTCTTTAAAAGAACACAATTCAAATAAATGAAAAAGACCAAGAAAATTACAAATTTAGCAAAATGAATAGCATGGGCTAATCTCCTGAAAGAAAGCGTACAAGCATTGAAATTATGAACGATACAATAATATACAACAATGAAAAGAGTACATCTTAATCAAAAATAATTTAGACTCCATATACCCAATACCACACCCACCCTGAAATACTTTTCAAGTACTTTCACAATTTTACAAAATCTAACACAATTGAATTTAAGAATTATAAGTGTATGCTTATTATATAATTCGAGCATGCCTAAAAATTTTATAAATTGTTTTAATTAAGGATGACATTTATCTCCTATTGGAACGAGATTTTTTATATCATTTGCTTAAAAAGATTTACTTAAATTGAAATAATGTACATGTAACCATGCATGACCGCATGACCTAATTTTAAGTAAATTTATTCTACATATATGAAATGCAAGGATGGGTTCAATTTTGAAGACAGACGATATGGCATTATTTATTTAATTTAAATAAAAATTAGACAAAATTTTATCAATATGTTATTGCATAACGAAATTTATACTAAATAACAGAGTACAAGATTTCAAAGTTTTGTTTGATCACTCATAGTCACTATCATTGCTTCTATCAGCATCATCATCATATTCGACACTATCGCAGTCTATCTCCGTGTCAGACGCCTCAACCTCACCTCCATCATTGCCCTTATCGTTATCATCCTTTCCCTCGTCCTCATTGTCCGATACATCATTGTTAATAAAATTATATTCATCTCTACTAACATTCGACGATGACGCTCTCTTAGCAGGACGATCCAACTGAATGGCATCATTGTCTACCCAGCTGCATACTAATGTGTTCAAAATTGCCAAAATCAACAAACAGCGAGAAGTTTGACAAGCTATCATCGTGCAGCAAATCTATCTCAGTCAAAACCGTCGCTGGCGTATCCCACGTAGTACGATGATTGACTTCTTGAACCACTCGCCAGTTATGACTACGTGACGGGTCATCAATATAGAACACTTGCCTTGCTTGTAAAGCAAGTATGAACTGGTCATCTTTGTAAGCCACTCTGCTGGTGTCAATACTTGTGATGTTGTTCTCTATGATCTTTCTTTTTCGTCACACTTAAACCATCTACACCGAAACACCACAACTGAAAAATCGTTTATGTATGAAAGCTCCAATATATCCTGAAGTTGGCCATAAAATATTTCATCACCGGTCTCCTGCAATACTCACACCACTATTTTTTGTTTTACGTCGGATATCACGATCATAAGTTAGAAATCGAACTCCATTAACGATACATGCTGGGTAGGAATGCACAACAGCATTTGTCCGATATGCCAAAGTTAGCAATTCTGGAGACACATCATCAACATTTATCCGATGTAGAGCATAATCTGTGTTAATAAGATATGAAGTCATTAACCAATCAAACATTATACTAATTATAAATGCAAACAGTATTATTGTTCTACCTTCATATGAAACCAAGCAGGAAAATCGATTCTATGCAACTGGTTAACATTGGTAACTCCACGAGTCTGCAACTGATCCTTGTACTCACTGTTGAAGTAAAAATTACATTCAGCAATTGTTATAATAAAAAAATAGTTTAATGTTAAAGATACTAAAAAAAATACGTACGCACTCACTTTAAGTACATTTCAATCTCAGGACAGTTGTTAAGTATATAAAACTCAGCTTGAGCTCGAAGATCACTTTCGAGGACAACTAAACTTCTCTTTTCTATAGGACGACATTGAGATTCAAAAATAGATAGCTGCTTTTTGGGAACGCATAGATCATCATTTCTCTCTGGTCGGTTGAATCGTGTCTCGACGTCGTCGAAATACCGTGAACAAAAAGTCAATGCTTCCTCAACAACATATCCCTCGGCTATAGAACCCTCAGGCTTTGATTGATTTCGCACATAGTCCTTTAGTTTCTTAAGATATCTCTCAAAAGGATACATCCACCTCATGTAAACGGGGCCCACCAAGAATTGCCTCTTCAGGCAAATGCATCACAAGGGGAATCATAATGTCAAAAAAAGCCGGTGGAAAGATTCGTTCAAGCTTGTACAATATGAGGATGAGATGTTGTTGAGCATTAACCATGTCGCTAACCTTTATCGACCTTGCACACAATTTTTTGAAAAATGTACAAAGTTCAATAATAGTGGATGAAATTGCCTTGTTTAGAAATGCTCGACACCCGACGGGCAACAATCTTTGCATGAGGATATGACAATCGTGTGACTTCAAACCAATTATTCGGCTTTCATTAGGCGCAACATTCTTTCTCAGATTTGATGCAAAACCATCGAGAAATTTGACTCTCCGTATAAATTTGCAAAACTTTTGACGATCTTCATTAATAAATGTGTACTCTGCTGCAAGCTTCATCAATCTTCCCCTATCTTCGTACAAGTGCAGCTCGTGTCTAATTTTTAATTTTATCAAATCACGTCTCGCTTTGTCTGTATCCTTAGATTTATGAGAATCGCCCAATAATGTACCCAACAAACTATCACAAACATTCTTTTCTACATGCATGACATCGAGATTGTGTTTCAACTCATTTGTCGACCAGTAGGGCAACTTATAGAAAATGCTCTTCTTTCTCCAGTTTAGCTCATCTTTATCCCTTTTTCTTTTAACACTCTCATAGCTTGGGTGTTTTCCTAGTGTTCTAATTTTCACACGACTAAGTTGTTGTAGGATATCTGCACTAGTCAAATGAGGCGGTGACCCACATCTCTCTGTTTGTCCGTTGAAAGTACGGTCATTTCGCCAATGATGAGTACTTGGTAAGAAACGTCGATGACCCACATAAGCTGTCTTACCGATGACAAACGTCGAATGTGTCTCTTCATTACAAGTTGGACATGCGTCGTAACCCTGACCGCTCCATCCTGATAAACTACTACGAGTAGGAAAATCACTAACTGTCCATAATAGCGCTGCTCGCATTCTGAATATACAGTTATTACTTGATACATCACGCATATTGATACCAGATGTCCACAATACCTTCAACTCATCAACTAATGGCCGTAAAAATACACCCATATATTTGCCTGGTGATTGGGGACCTGGGATCAAAAGGGTTAGCATTAAATTTTCTTCTTTCATACACAGCCAAGGTGGTAGATTATAAGTTGTCAAAACCACCGGCCACATACTCTAAGACTGACTCATATTACCAAAAGGATTGAAACCATTCGACGACAATCCCAAATCGAACATTTCTTATCTCACAGGCAAAATCAGGGTGATTTTTGTCAAAGGCCCACCAAACTTTTCCATCCACAGGATGACCCATATCATCTTCGTCCCTCGAGCGACTTTGTATTATGCCACCTCATTAGTCTCGCAGGATGTGTTGTTGCAAACAAACGCTTGATCTAGTGGTCAATGGAAAATAACGCAACACTTTATGCGGGACATTCTTCCCAGGAGGATTTGCCACTATTTGCACCCAACGACTTTCATAGCGATCGGACAAATTTCTTTACCAACATTTTCCTTCCAAAATAACGCACAATCATTCCTACAAACATGAATAGATTCGCACCCCAATCCCAACTTTGACATTAATTTTTTAGCCTCATAGTGAGAGTCGACAAGATTGATTTTGGGGAAGGCCGATTTTAACAACTTCAATAGCCCATCTATATATTTATTTGTCCACTTATTGACCACCTTCAAATGCATCAACTTAGTTAAAAAGTTTAGGGACGAGTAAGAAGATACTCCTGGATACAACTCTAAATGCAGAGCATCGAACAAAGCGTCGTAACATAAATCAGAAGATTTGCCAACAACTGAGTCATCCCCGACCACATCGGTAAGAACATCCGCCATCTCATCTTCTGCAATAAGCCCTTCGTTCTATCCTTGCATATTCACAGCCCTTCCTCACTCTCCCCGTGATAAATCCACCTCTTGTAGTTCTCGTAAAAATCGTGATGAAATATGTGAGACTCAACATCATCTACCAATTGCATCATCATGTTTATACATCTTTTGCACGGACATTGAATCATCCCCCTATCATTTGCTAATGGCCTCGCCATATTTGTGAACGCTTAAAGACCATGCCAAACTCTGCAGACTTTGCCCGTCTTCTATTCAACTTTATCCAACTCTTATCGATTTCCATTTCCACTTTAGAGTTACTGCAACACCAAAAAAATAACAATAATTAAGTGCAATATACAAGTGGTGTGAGAATGTCCTAACTCCTTGTTGCTCCAATACTAATTTTAGGTATGGGCCCTAGCCATTCGACATTGATTTGTAATTTACGAGTTGTGTTAATTTTTCTATGATTGCCTATGTTTCACGTGTAAATTTTGACAAAGATCTCCCTTCTATTCTCCTAAGTGCGCACTATTTTAAACACACCCCACCCCGGAGAATAAAATAGAGACAATACCAAAATTCCTACACGCGATAGTCGAGACAATCATAGGAAAAATGTATGATAACACAACTCAGAACTTACAAATCAATGTCAAACTGTCTCAAACAGACAATTCAAAGATTAGTTTGTAAACATCAAACAACCCAAAATGAGGTTGTGTGTGCTTAATAAACTAATCTTCAAACGGCATTCTAAAGTTTATGAAAGTGCAATGTATTGTGAAAATAAAATAAAAATAAAAATAAAACCGAAAACTAAATCTTAAATATATAAGTGAAATACGTAAATTTGACCGACCAAGGATCTCTTGAATACTTCGCAACTAAGACCTTTAAAATGGGGGACTGCAATAGAAAAAAGAGAGATTCAAAATGGTAGAATTTGTGGACTAAAACTTCAAAGAGAATTTGAAGAAATATTGCTTCCGATGGCAATGGCAATTTATAGATCGAATCTATTGGGACGATCTAATGTCGTCCCAATTGTCCCAATTGCTAGAGTTAAAAGCGAGAAAATCCCACCAATATGCTTTGAGGGTATTAGGACTTACAGGACGAATATTTAGGTTATGGGGACGACAATAGTCGCCTTTGATTACTCAGAGGGACGACATACTCCGTCCGCCTCTGGTCTCTTCAAGTTACTTAATTAATAAAATTATGTCCTCTCACACTTTGGGTTTGTCACCTTCTGAAACATTATTCTCTTCTAAGAGTTTTTAGGTACACTTATTATGTCCTTCGTCTTCAAGTAGAACGTAGTAAGTTGACTTCACATTCTGCTATTTGTGTTTCTTGAGCATATTCCATTCTTTTCTATTTCTGATAATACTCATACCATGACTAAGGATGATCTCATTCATATTGATCCTTTTTCTAATAATGCCGATAGCTCACCTTTCCATACCCCTCTTGTTGTTGATCCTCCTTCCATTACAGGTACGTATGCACCGACTCATAATGATCATTCTTCTTCTATGGCCACATAAGCACCATCTGAGATTGTTGATCAACCTCCTTCTCCTCGATATCCTCCACGTATTCGTAAGTCTACTCAGCTACCTGATTTTGCTTATTCTTGTTATTCAAAATCTTTATGTTGTTTCTTAACATCTATTCACAAGCTTTCTGAACCTTCTTCCTATAAATAAGCTATTTTAGATCATGTTTGGCAACAGGCTATAACTGATAAACTCTTTGCTTTACATAACACAGACACTTGAGATTTAGTTTCATTACCTCAGGGTAAACATGCTATTGGTTCTCATTGGGTCTATAAAATCAAAACCAAATCTGATGGTTCGATTGAGTGCTACAAGGCTAGGTTAGTTGCTAAGGAGTTTAGTCAGCAGTATGGTTTGGATTATGAAGAGACTTTTGATCCTGTTGCAAAGATGACTACTGTTCGTACACTTATTGTAGTTGCTTCTGTTTGTCGGTGAAATCTCTCTCAGTTGGATGTTAAAAATGCATTCCTGAATGGAACCCTTCAGGAGGACGTCTATATGGTTCCTCCTCCTCGTGTTTCTCATCATCCTGGATATGTCTGCAAACTTAAGAAAGTACTTTATGGTCTCAAACAAGCACCTCGCGCCTGGTTTGAGAAATTTTCTACTGTTGTTGCCTCTCTTGGCTTTACATCCAGACATCATGATTCTGCTTTGTTATCTAGATGCACCTTATTTGGTCGTATTTTACTCATTTTATATGTTGATGACATGATTATCATTGGTGATGATGTTGATGGTATTGCTGCCTTAAAATCTGATTTGGCTCGTCATTTTAAAATGAAGGATTTATGTCCTTTATCTTATTTTTTGGGGATTGAGGTTTCTTCTTCTCCTAGAGGTTATCTTCTCACTCAGTCTAAGAATGTAACTAATATTATTGAGCGTGGTCTAACTAATACTAAGACTGCTGATATTCCTCTTGAAACCAATGTTCATTATTCACCTTCTGACGGTATCCCTTTCCCTGATCTTAATGTGTACCGCACTATCGTTGGACGTCTCGTCTATCTCACCATCACCCATTTCAATATTTCTTATGCTGTTCACATTGTTAGTCAGTTTGTCTCTGCTCCGACTACCGTTCACCGGGAGCTGTTGTTCGTATTTTGTGTTATCTTCGTGGTACTTGCTTTTGGAGTCTCTTATTTCCATCGACCTCTTCTTTAGAGCTCCGCCCATACTCTAATGCTGATTGTCCAGTAACCCAACTTATCGCAAGTCCACTACTAGTTTTTGTCTATTTTTGGGTGACTCACTTATCTCTTGGAAGAGTAAGAAGCAAACGGTGGTTTCTCATTCTTCTACTGAAGTAAAGTATCGTGCGATGGCGTCTACCACTACTGAAATTGTGTAGTTGCGTTGGTTACTTGCTGACATGGGCGTTTCTCTTTCCTCTCCAACTCATATGTATTGTGATAATAAAAGTGCTATTCAGATTTCTCACAACTCTGTATTCCATGAGCACACGAAGCATATTAAGAATAACTGTCATCTTATTGCCATCATCTTCAGCATGGCACTATTTCTTTCCCTTTTGTTTCTTCGTCGCTGTAGCTTGCTGACTTTTTTACAAAGTCACATCTGGTCCATTGTTTTCGGTTCTTAGTTGACAAACTCTCGCTGCTTATTACTGTAGCATCGTGAGTTTGAAGCGAGGTGTTAGAAAATAAAATATATATTATAATATATTATGATTATTAGAATATATTATGATTATTTAAATAATATAGATTATGGTTTTCATTACTATATAAACTCTCTTGTAATTGTATTTTCATTATGCCGTCCGCCCCAATAAAGTTGGTTGTTCTTTCTTCTTCACATCAGTAACCTATGCCCTTCTTGATTCATAAAATTTGAGTGTAGCAATGAATGTAAAATGAACTTGAATGAAAGTTGAATAACACTTGATTAGTTTTATTTTAGTGTAATATGTCAGTCGTGATAATTAGTTTTATTTTACCACTGAAAGAACAAATCTCAACTCTCTGCTGTCTTGAACAGGATTTCTGGGTGATCTTGCTGTCTCAGTAACCTATGCACTTCTTTATTCCTACAATTTGAGTGTAGCAATGAATGCAGAAGCTTTGAAAAAGGCCACTCCGGTTAACCCTGCTCAACACAGCTGCTGAACCTTGGTGGTCATAACAATGGCTCTATCTTGTTTGATAAAATTCAATTATTTGCGTCTCACATCACGCCTGTAAACAAAAGCATCTCCACTGGTGCAATCGTACCAGTTGAGGATACGCCATACGATTTCCTCAATTCCCGCATTATTGGAGGCCGAATAATGAAAATTCCAGGTGGTTATGATACCAATTATGTCCTTGATGGTCCCAAGGAGAAAAAGATGAAGCCAGTAGTCGTGGTTCATAGCAAGAAGTCTGGACGAGTAATGCGATTGTCGTCTGATGCTCCTGCTGTGCATTTTTATACGGTCAACTACATGAACCACGTGAAGGGAAAACATGGCTATGTTTATCTTCCTCATGCAGCGCTTTGTTTAGAGACGCAAGAGTTCCAGACGCGGGGCTCGCAGATTGTGACTCTAGGAAAGACTTATTCACATAGCATGTTGTATACATTCACAATCGTAGAAAAGAGATTTATAACTCTACCTTTTAGACATGTAAACTTTTCAATGGGAAATCTTGGAGACCATGGAATGAAATATCATAGGAGTGACATAATTTGGCGCTCTTATGTCTGTTATGAGGTTGTTAGTTTTTTACAGTTCTATTTTTTTCTTTATTTTTTCTGTTTGGCAAATTTTCACTATGTGTTGGGCACTCTTGAACTTGATAGAAAGTTTGGGGAGGTAAGCTTCCTTTCTTATTATTTATGTTATTGAAAAAAGAAATTTGTAACATGAAAGAAATCGATGTTAATGAAACAAAATCATATCGTATATATTTCACAAAAATATTGTCACTAACAATTTACAGCGTATAACAAAAATCTGCTAAGAGGCCTAAGCTAATTAAACAAGCACATTGTTACCAAGTACAAAAAGAAAACAAAAATCCTATGATTCTCAATTCATCTTGCGTTTCTTTGTCTTCCTCTTTTCTTGTTCTACTATCCTTTTATGTTCTTGAGCATCCTCTTTCCTAGCAATGTTTGAGCTCCGAGTTTCTTCCTTCTGAATATCAGAAAAATTTGCCTCCATGTCTGCATCATCACCAAACTTCTTGGGATCATACAGAAACATACTCCTAATAATGCCAACAGCTTGCTCCGTATCATCATCATCCT
The DNA here is from genome assembly GCA_023638005.1 of Forsythia suspensa. NCBI lineage: Eukaryota > Viridiplantae > Streptophyta > Magnoliopsida > Lamiales > Oleaceae > Forsythia > Forsythia suspensa. The sequence continues at coordinate 13,882,540 of CM042667.1, forward strand.
CGTCGTCATATATTACATACTTTCTCTTCCGAACTTCACCTTCCAAATGTTGGGTCATTTAGTTATTGGACGTGTGATGACAAACAGAATATGAGAAAATGGGCAATGATGAAAATGGGCCTCGAGCCCAATTGCTGTGATCCAATGCCATTGCCTGATAACATCTTTCCAAGCCCAAGAAACCCATTATCCGAACCGCCCAAGACTTGTAACCAATCTTGAGAAGGCTCTATCGGTGACCGTTGGATTAGAAGGATGATCAATGGTCACGATTTGTGAATATATACTCATCTGCAGAATCGACTATCCATGATCTTCCGGACTCTTCATACCGTAGTTTTGGTGTGAGAGAGAGAGAAAATACCTTGAGTAATCTTTCGTCTTCTACATCGCTTACGCAAAACCTCTGGTTTTCGAGGATTTCTTCTTCTTCCTTTTGCTTTGTGTTCATCTCTGAGTGAGTGTTGTTTAGAGAGGGAGAGTTGCTGAAGGAGTCTGGTTTTTCGTGGTCTTCGTGATTCTCGTAGCAACTCGACGAGTTGCGCTTTTGGGTCCGGGTTCTTGGGGCTATTTCTTGGATCTTTGGGTTTGATACAAAAGGTACAATATTCGAGCCCGATGATTGTTTAAAGAGTTTGAAGTCGTGAAATAGGGTTATTACTTTCTGTTGTGTTATGTTACGTAATCTAATAGTGGTATCAGAGACATCTGTTGGCGTTTTTGGAGATTTAACCCATTTTTCTTTTGGAAGATACACTTTCTTGTTAAAGTTTTGTGTGTCTTGTTACTAAATCTGGGGTTTCTGGCCTGGATCTAAGGCTTCTTGAGATAACTCTGGTAAATGAACTCTCTGATCTTTGGTCCCTGTGGATAGACCCATCTGTTTCTGTTTAACGTTCTGGTTTTCTTGAAGAAATATCTTCTAAGTACCATATCCTCTGCTTATTTTGTGTATGGTGATCAAGCCTCCGATCATCACAGCGGTTTGCTTCTAATAACTCCTTGCTGTTTAATATTCTGTTGAGATATCTTTTAAATCCCTAAAAGTTCCTTTAAAGAATATTGAAATTTCTTTGGGTATTTGATTTTCTTTGAAACAAAACCTCTGTCCTTCAGTTTGTGCCTTGACCTGGGAGCTAGATTCTCACGAAATCCTGGTGAAACTAAGCAGAGTGGTCCCTTTTACTTACTATTTTGTATATAAGTACGTAAAAGATTTAATCAAGATTGTGTGTCTGCTTTGTGTGCTCCTGTTTCTTGATTCACTCTTTATTGCATTTCTTTGTGTTTTTGTTGTCATGACTACTACTAGTTTTGAACTTGGAGTGTTTAATGGGAAGGGGGACTTTCTGATTTGGCAACAAAAAATGAGGAGAGTTTTAATTCAGCAGAAAGTGGCTAAAGCCATTGAGGGAGTGTACCCTAAGACTATGACTGATGATCAGCAAGTTGAAGCTGATGAGTTAGCATATACTTCCATAATCTTGCATTTGTCTGACCAAGTCCTTAGAAAGGTAGGGAAACTAGACTCCACTAAGCTTCTTTGGGAAAAGTTAGAAGAGTTGTACCTAGTTAAGTCCTTACCAAATAAGCTTTTTCTGTTAGAGAAGTTCTTTAGTTTTAAGATAGACTCCTCAAAGGACTTAGATGATAATCTTGATATTTTTAATAAGTTAGTTCAAGATATCATTAATACTGGTGAGAAAGTGTCTGAAGAGTATAAAGCAGTTATACTCTTAAATGCCATTCCTGAAGCATATAGGGATGTCAAAAATGCCATTAAGTATGGTAGGGATACTCTCACTCAAGATATTGTAATAAATTCTTTGAGAAGTAAAGACATGGAACTAAAAACAGAAAAGGCTGATAGCAGTAATTCAGAGTCTCTTTATGTTAGAGGAAGGTCTCAGACTAGGCAGAATGGGAGTCATGAAGGTCAGTCAAATCTGGGTAGTGGGAGTAGCAATTACAAGAAGAAGAATAGAAGAAAGTCTAGGTCTAAGTCTAAGTCTAGAAATAAGAAGTGTTATGGTTGTGGTAATATAGGACATTTCATCAAAGATTGCTATAAAAGAAAAAATGATTTAAAAGAAAAATTAGCTGATGAAGGAAATGTTGTTGAACCAATTGAACCTAACACTGTTGATGTGTATGTTGTCACTGAGCCTAGCAGTGATCATATTGCTGCAAATATTGCTGACAATCATGATCAAATCCAAGAATGGATCTTGGATTCAGGTTGCACTTTTCACTGACATCTAGGAGAGATTGGCTTCATAATTTTAGGGATATAACTTCTGGAGAAGTTTTAATGGGAAACAATATAGCCTGTAAGATCAAGGGGATTGGTAGTGTGACTTTAAAATTTGAAAATGGTTTCATTTGCACTTTAGATAGGGTAAGGTATGTCCCTGATCTTAATAGAAACTTGATATCTGTTGGTAGTTTGGATGAATTAGGGATGAGTGGTAAGTTTGGAGATGGCATGCTAAAAGTGATCACGGGATCCTTAGTCATCTTCAAAGGCCTTAAAAGAAATGAGATTTATATTACTAGAGCTGAAGTTATGTCTCAATTCGATGTCTTGCTTTGAGCACTGATGGTGATTCCACTTTAAAGTGGCATACCAGTGGCTCATGTGATCGAAAAGGCCTTCACATATTACAAAAACAAGGAGTTTTTGGCAAAGATGTGATTTCTAAGGTCCCATTTTGTGAACACTTGCACTCTTGGTAAACATCACGTACTTCACTTTAGTATAGGTAGTCACAAAGCCACCTCGTCCTTGAATACATTCACTGCGGTTATGGGGCCCTTCATCTGCTTTCCACTCAAGGAGGAAATAAGTATTTTCTTTCCTTGATTGATGATTTCTCTAGAAAAGTCTGGATTTTTTGTTAAAACAAAATCGACACTTTTGAGAAGTTTAAAACCGGAAGACTCTTATAGAGAATCGACAGAAAGAAAATTAAAGTTCTTAGGACCCGATAATGGCCTTGAGTTCTGTAATTTTGATTTCACTCATTTGTGTGATGAAAGTGGCATATTAAGGCATAAGACAGTCCCCTATACCCCTCAGCAAAATGGTGTTGCTGAAAGAATGAATAGGACTCTCTTAGATAAAGTTAGGTGTATGATGGTTAGTTCAGGTATTCCTAAGGTCTTATGGGGAGAAGCTGTTATGACAGCTTCTTATATTGTAAATAGGACCCCTTCCAGAGCTCTTGATGGTAAAACTTGAGCATGCAGTTGGTCCGGGAAGTCTCCCGACTATAGTCACTTAAGAACGCTTGGTTGTCTTGCTTACTCTCATCGGTCTATAGGAAAACTTGAGGCTATGGCTCAAAAGTGTGTTTTTCTAGGGTATCCCGATGGGGTTAAAGGGTATAGATTGTGGGCCAAAGGCATTAGTGGTTTTAAAATAATCACAAGTAGAGATGTGACTTTTAATGAATCTGAAATGCCTTGTCCGGTTGACAAAAAAATTTGAAAGAAAGTGAGTTAGATCATAGCACTAAGCTTGTGTGGAGCTTTCCACCCCTCTTGAAGGCGTAGACCAAATTCAAGTGGAGCCCGAATCGAAATTGAGTCCATCACAATATGCAAGATGGGGTTGATGTGGAATTTCAAGAAAATGATGATGTGGCCCAAGAAACTCATCAACCCGATCTTCAAGATTACCGATTAGCCGTGAGATAGGACTAGAAGAGACACTAGGGCACCTCTTAGGTTTGGGGATTATGTTTCTCTTGTCACTATGTCTTATCATGATCTTATTTCAAAGAACCCAATACTTACAAAGAAGTCGTAAGTGGTCAAAATGTTGATAATTGGTATTGTGCTATGAAAGAAGAAATGGAGTCCCTTAAAAGAATAATACTTGGATTCTTGTTCCCAAACCTAAAAACAAGTCCCTTGTTGATTGCAAATGGATTTTAAAGGTAAAGGAAGGTGTTTCGATAAAGAACCTTTAAGATTCAAAGTCAGACTTGTGGCAAAAGGTTTTTCTCAAAAACATGGCATAGATTATAATGAAATATTCTCCCCAGTTGTGAAATACACTACAATCAGAATTCTACTTGCTTTGGTTGCTCACCATGATTGGGAAATTGAACAAATGGATGTTAAACTGCTTTCTTGCATGGTGACTTAGATGAAACTATTCATATGTCTCAATCGGAAGGTTTATAGATAAGTCTAAACCCGATTATGTGTGTTTACTTAAGAAATCTTTATATGGGCTTAAGCAGCTTCCTAGACAAGTGGTACAAAAGGTTTGATAACTATGTGTTAACTGTTAATTTTCGTAGAAGTGCCTATGATCATTGTTCAGTACTTTAAAAAGGATAAAGATGGTTTTGTGATCAAGCACTTGCTTCTTTATGTTGATGATATTTTGTTGATTGGTTCCAATATGCATAACATAAATGAAATAAAGATGTTTCTTTGCTCTCGAATTTGATATGAAAGATTTAGGGCATGCTAAGAGAATATTAGGAATGGATATTGAGAGAAAAAGGTCAAGTCATATTTTGAAATTGAAACAATGCATTATATTGAAAAAGTATTATCAAAGTTTTCAATGCATGATTCAAAATCAGTATCTTTGCCTTTATCTAGCCATTTTAAGTTGAGTAAAGATCAATGTCCTATAGATGAATCGGATGTGAAGTATATGGAAAAGGTTCCTTATGCTAATCTTTGCAGGATCTCGTTATGTACATCATGGTATGTACTAGACCGTACGCGCTGCTCATGCTATTAGCACCATTAGCGTGTTCATGGCCAATCCTGGTCCTGAACATTGGGAAGCTCTTAAGTGGTTGCTTAGATACTTAAAAGGTACGTCCAATCTTGGTTTAGTTTATGGTGCATGTAATGAGGGAGTTATTTTAAAGGGCTTTGTTGATGCTGATTTTGCTGGTAATAAAGACAATAGGAAATCCACAACTGCTTATGTTTTTACACTATGTGGCACTTGTATAAGTTGGAAGTCACAACTTCAACCTATTGTTGCTTTATCTACCACTGAATCTGAGTATATTGCAGCCACTGGAGCAATAAAAGAAGGATTATGGTTAAAAGGGTTATTATGCGAAATCAATATGTTATCTAAATCAGAATTGTGTATTCAGATAGTCAGAGTGCTATACACTTATGTAAAAATCCAGTGTTTCATGAACGCACTAAACATATTGATGTTAAATTGCATTTCATTAGAGATATAGTTTCAAAAGAATTATTGTTTCTTGAAAAGATACCAACTCAGTTTAATCTTTCAGATATGGGTACTAAGGTATTGCCTCTAAATAAATTCAATTCTTGCTTGAAAATGTTGAACATTGATGTCGCTTAAAAGTCCTTCGCTTACTTCCATTTGCGTAATCTTGTTGTTCAACTGCTTGGCATCAAGGTGGAGATTCTGCTGGGTCATTTAGTTATTGGACGTGTGATGACAAATGAATATGAGAAAATGGGCAATGATGAAAATGGGCCTCAAGCCCAATTGCTGTGATCCAATGCCATTGCCTGATAACATCTTCCCAAGCCCAAGAAACCCATTATCTGGAACCGGCCCAAGACTTGTAACCAATCTTCGAGAAGGCTACTGGTGACCGTTGGATCAGAAGGATGATCAATGGTCACGATTTGTGAATATATACTCATCTGCAGAATCGACTATCCATGATCTTCCGCACTCTTCTACCGTAAGTTTTGGTGTGAGAGAGAGAAAAATATTGAGTGATCTTTCGTCTTCTACACGTTCTGCAAAACCTCTGGTTTTCAGAGCATTTCTTCTTCTTCCTTTTTGTTTTATGTTCATCTCTGAGTGAGTGTTGTTTAGAGAGGGAGAGTTGCTGAAGGAGTCTGGTTTTTCGTGGTCTTCGTGATACTTGTAGCAACTCGACGAGTTGCAGCTTTGGGTCCGGTTCTTGGGGCTATTTCTTGGATCTTTGGGTTTGATACAAAAGGGTACAATGTTTTGAGCCCCGATGATTGCTTGAAGAGTTTGAAGCTGTGAAATAGGGTTATTACTTTACATTGTGTTATGTTCTCGTAATCTAATACCAAATTAGATCGACCCGAGTTCTTGAACCCCGATTCCTTACTCGTGGTTTAGAGGATGTTAGTGGTGGTTTTGGGGTCGGTTTCCCCTTTCTTGATTCCTCGAATTTCTTCTTCGGCATTGAAACACAATATTTGGAAACTTTCTTAACCATCCGAGGAACAGGGTTTATCACGAATCAAAACTTATCATCATCATATGACAAAAAGGAATAATCCCGGAAGCTTTAAGCCATCGCACCTTTTCTTTATCCACTATGATTTTCGCTCGATTGGATCTACGGTTTTGCACCGATTATTCCATTAATTCGTAGTTGAACCAAGACTTCTTTTGTCGCATTTTCCTCTCAGATAAAACATTCTCGGAACCATCATTACGCGAAGTGATAAGTACAATTTTGTACTTATCTGGGCTCACAAAAATGGATGATTATGAGTACTCTTGGTTGTTTTCAGTTTAATTGCATGTTGTTTTCTTATTATTTTAGGAAATAATCAAAGTCAAGTATCAATCGGATGAAAAGAGGACAAACAGAAGAAAAGAAGACTAAATTGAACAGATAAAGAGACCCGGAGGGCTTAGCATGCAAATATCAAAGAAACGAAATCAGGAACAAACCTAAGTTAACCATGCGATCGCATGGTTAACGAATGCTGCGATCGCAAGTCCCCAAGAAATTCAGCAGAATGTAAAACCCTAGAACCATGCGATCGCAAGGTTCTAAACCATGCGATCGCATGGGCATACGGGGCACCAGTTGGCAGTTTTCTGATGGGATTGAAACTCTACACTTCCAAGATAAAACAACAACTTAAACACACGTCTTGGAGTCTTTTTGGGAGCATTATAAAAGGCAGATGATAGTCATAACAAAAAAGACGAATTTGGGACGAATTTTGGAAAGAAGATACAAGAGGAGAATCGAGGATCAAGGCTCGGGATTGAGGATTCTTCAAATAGAGTCACGGGTTGTATTTATTTCTTCTTCTTTTTCTTTTGCGGATTATGATGAAGTCAATTATTGTCATAATTGATGAAATCATGTCCGCTAATTTACTTTTTCTAGGATGAACGATGAAACCTCATGATTTTTAATTAATTAGAAGTTTTTCTGTTTTAGTAATTAATTGCTTTTGGATTGATTATTCTTTATGCGCTTTTTCTATTATTTTAATGCCCCGATCACCATTAGAATATATTGTGATCTATATTGAAGTCGAGAGATTCAATATAGATTAAGCACGTGGTATTGAATAACATAGGGTCCAATAATAGATAGAGATTACTATTATGCTTTATGAAATCTATTTAGGTGTTCTTGAGATTTTAATGCATGTGTTTATGTTCAAGCTTAATTAGAGATAATGAAGTTCGCATAACATATAGAATTGATTGACCATCGAGAGAGGCTTTCGATTAATTTAGGACAGCGATTTTCAATCTTTGGTAATTATAAGCTAAAACAGTTAAACGGATGTTTGATTAAGGAAAGTGTTGGTGGATTCGCAAATCCTAGAGTTAGTAGATCTTGAATTCGTTCTTGCCTTTTTAAAGTTATTTATTGTTTAATTAAAATGCGTTAAATTAGTTTAGAATCACAAAAATCAAATTGAATCTGTGTTTCTTTTATTGTTAAAATTTAGGTTATAAATTAATTGGTTAAATTAATATCTGGTCCTCGTGGGTTCGACACTTTATTTTATCACTATATTACTTGTCCACGATCCGTCCACTTGCGGGATATAAATCGCACAACAAGTTTTTGGCGCCGTTGCCGGGGACTAGTTTATTAATTGCTACATTAATTGATAGTTTAGTTTTAACATTTTTTTATTGTTATTTATTTTTATTTTTATTTTTATTTTGATTTTTAGATTATTTTCTTTTATTATTTTAGTTCTTCGTGATACTGCTGAGTTGTTTATATTTTCTAATTTTTCAGGTGTTAAGTGTGCATGCCACGTACAAAAGATCTTGATCTATTTGATTTAGATCCAGAAATTGAACGAAGCTTTCACCGACGACAACGTGAAAAACGAGAAAAGAAAACACAGCAAGACACAATGGCGCACAATCAAGTGCATGATCGGATAAATAATCAACCACCAATAGCTCGACCGGTTGAAGTTAGTGAACGAGATATTCTTATGGGTGAGTATATGATGCCACCAATTGTTGAAAATCGGTCCAAAGATAGTCTATCCACCTTATGGACACGACAACTTCCGCTTGAGGCCGATGTGATGAATTTATTCTCGAACAACCCGCCGCTTTATGGGATGACGATGAAAATCCTCATTACCATATTTCTCGCTTGATGAATTCTCGTGGCAATTTCAAATACCACGGTGTTAACGAAGAAGCATCAAGATGAGGCTCTTTCCACATACATTGAAGGATAAAGCTAGAGAATGGCTAGATTCTCTACCACTTTGAGCATTACTACTTGGACAGATCGATCCGAAATTCACATTGAAATATTTTCCACCACCCGAGTAAATGACTAAAGTATGAAATTTCCAATTTCCAACAATACGAGTTGGAAAATTTTCACGAGGCATGGGAAAGATTCAAACAATTGCTCGAAAGTGTCCAAGTCATGGTTTCCCTTTAGCGTACTTCGTAATCATTATTTCTACTCTGGACTAGCTCCAACCGATCGTTCTTGATGGATTCTGCAAAGAGTGGTTCTATCCAAAATAGATCCGCCGGTGACCTTTACGATCTATTTGAAACCATGAGTGAACAGCTTTATTATGTGGCCGAAAAGAGGATTGCGTAAGAAAGCAACAGGATACACGGTGGGCACCAATTCGCTTTTATTGGCAAAAATTGATGCGTTGGCAAAGCGGATGGAATCAATGAAATATTCTCATTCAAATAATATGGTTCGAGATGCCTCCACCAATCATGTAACATGTGGAGCAAACCATCGCCTTTGAGTGCCCATTGACAAAGGTTGATATGCCTTCTCCGAGCAAGTTGCATATGCTCGAATTTTCAACGTCAAGAAATAATCCTTATTCACGGACTTACAATCTCGGATGGAGAAATCATCCAAACTTCTCATATGGCAACACTCAAAATATTCAAAATCCACCAAATCGTGGAATGCCGCAAGAGAAAAAGGAGGACTGGAAGAAATCATACATCGAATTGAAGGAGATGCGAAAAAATGCAGGAGGAGATGCGAAAAGACAGGATGTTGCTATCAAGAATATGGAAAATCAGATTAGGCGGTTGGCTAAATTGTTGATCGAGAGACAACCAGCACATGGCCAAGCAATACCGAAGTCAATCCAAAGGAGCAAGTAAATGCAATTACCACGAGGAGCGGTGTTCGATTACTGAGAGATTCATGTGACTAGGCGTGTGTAGAAAAGGAAACGTGTCCGACAAAGCGAGAGAAAATAAATTAGATGCGAAGTTGCACGAGCAGACTCTCCACCAGCTTATATTCCACCACCGGCTTACGTCCCTCCTATCCCATTTCCTCAAAGGTTGCGAAAACATAAGCTAGACCAGCAATTCAAGAAGTTCCTAGATGTTTTCAAAAAGCTGCACATCAATATACCATTCGCCGATGCCTTAGCTCAAATGCCTAGCTATGCCAAATTTATGAAGGACATTCTTGCAAATAAGCGAAAGTTGGAGGAACACGAAACAGTAGCGCTAACTGAAGAATGCAGTGCCATATTGCAAAACAAGCTACCACCAAAATTAAAAGACCCAGGGAGTTTTAATATTCCTTGCACTATTGGTAGTTTATTTTTTGATAAAGCATTATGTGATTTGGGTGCTAGTGTGAATTTAATGCCTTACTCTATTTTTAAGCAGCTCGGTTTAGGAGAAGCAAAGCGACAACAAGAACACTCCGACTTGCGATAGAACAATCAAACGCCTAGGGAATAGTTGAAGACATATTGGTGAAAGTTGGCAAATTCATATTCCTCACGATTTTATTATTCGGATATGTGTGAAGACAGGGATGTACCAATCATTTTGGGTCGACCTTTCTTGGCTACTGGTCGGGCAGTAATTGATGTTCCAAAAGGAGAACTTATGCTGAAAGTGAATGATGAACACATTACATTCAATGTGTTCAAAGCAATTAAATTTCCAAGCTCTTCAGATTCCTGCTTCGAGATTGATGTCATTGACCAGAAGGGAGGGAGCTTAGATGATAAAGTTGTTACCCAACACCAGGAGGCACCACTTCGAGAAGAAGAATATGTGCAGAAAGAGGAGTTTCATCCGTCTTCTGTGACCAAAGCTGATGAAGAAGGTGAAATTTTCTTAGTTGAATTCGAGCATGACGGCAAAACAAAATCATATCAGTATGATAAAGGAAAAATCAAACTCGGAAGGTAAACAAAATTGTTCAAAAGTTGATCAAAGCAAGAAGAACAGTCCTCCAAAGATTTATTCAAAGTGTCTTGAGCGATTACCACGACAAAGTCAAGCTAATGACTTTAAAGAAGCGCTCAATGGGAGGCAACCCATTTTTCTACCTTTTTATTTATTTAAATTTCATTATTTCAATTTTAGGATTTCAATTGATAATTTACACGCTTTAGGTTTTTAGGATTTAAAGTAGGTTTTTAATTCTTAGGCTTTGAGGCTACAATCATCGCCATCTTGCATAAGTATGTTTTTCCATTAATTTAAATTTATAAAAAAAAAAAATTAAAAAAAAAAAAAAAAAAAAAAAAAAAAATTTCAATTTTTGTACCATGCGATCGCATGGTATAACCTCTCTCGCGATCGATGGCCCAGGGCGTAAAGCTTTACCTTGATTTTTTATTCTTCGCGATCGCAGGACATTTTGTCCTTGCGATCGCACATAAAAAAAAAAAAGTTATTTTATTATTAATAATTTTTTTTTTTTTTTTTTTTTTTTTTAGGGTTACAACTTAAAGACCGGTGGATGACATTCAAGCAAAGATTTGTCGACCAACTTGTACGATCTCTCCACAAATTGTTCATACCATACTTCTTCTTCAAAGACCATTCGATCCACATCCGGGTAGTCTCTAATCTTTATATACTCCTTTGAATTATTTTTACATTGGAGACAATGTATCTTTCAAGTTTGGGGTAGTGAAAAAATGTTTGGTCCGATAATAATACTTGATATTGATTGTTAAATTTTTTAAAAAAAAAAAAAAAAAAAAAAAAAAAATTTATTATCATTATTATTATTTAAATTTAATTGTTTGCATGTTTGTGTGATATGAATAGCTTTGCCGGCTAATAATGAATTTTAAAAAAAAAAAAAATTACGATGTAATCCATGACTTGTAAACATATTATTACTTTTGTTTAAATGTGAGGCTATTTGACCATGTTTGATATTGTGTTGTGTCGGCGAGCTTAAAATGATTTATAGCTATGTTGGTGCACTTAAGTTGAAAATAATAGGATACCTATTTAAACCTAAAAATCATCCATATCTCGAACAAATAACCAATATAGTGAGAAAGTGTGGTAATTAAACCGTGATAGTGGCTATCTAGGTTATGATTGATTCCATGTATGTTGAAAATTTGTGTGGAGCACTTTAGACCGGTTAGAGGAAACTAAGTAATGACCGAATGTTAGGAATCTAATCCTCACGCATGAACTTATTGCACGCAAAGAATAAAAATTATTATTATTATTGCTTAACTCTTTTCGTAGCCTAATTGACTTGAGTGAAAAGGTCCGTAGGGTTTCTCAAAACCGATGCCCCAAGGTTCGAAAGACCTGGGAGTCATCGACCTCAAGCTCGTTACATGAGTCATTTAGAAAGCTTAATGGACTGAGTTTTGCACCTTATTAATATCTTATAACTCATTTCGTAGCCTATTTGACTCGAGTGAAAAGGCCCGGTAGGGTTTCTCAAAACCTGATGCCCTAAGGTTTCGAAAGATCTGGGAGTCATCGACCTCAAGCTCGCTACATGAGTCATTTAGAAAGCTTAATGGATTGAGTTTTGCACATAAGATCTATATATAAAAAGAAAAAGAAAATTTTTTTTTATTTATTTATTTAAATTTAGTTTTTATTTCTGTCCAGAAAAAAAAAAATGATTGATGAAATTCTTTGCAAAGTAAAAGGATTAGATGACTAATGGGTTTGACTTATTTAGTAGAAACTTTCTGGTCGAAAGTGCTCATAAATTGGAGAATCTTCATATACCTAGGTTGTCACGATTATTAGTTTTCTCAACCAGCCTCGAACAAGAAAATAATGAGCGAAGTGTTACATTTGAACCAAAATCTCGGGATTTGAGAGAAAACAACATTTTGGGGGAAGTGTACCTTACGAGAAGGAAAGGAAAAGTTGACCAAGTGGTTGGGCTATCACCACCATAGAATTTAAGTTAATCAGATTAACGGGTCTCACACACATATCGAGTATGGTTTAAGTAGAATCACGTTTGCAATAGTATTACCTGAACACTCGTCATGGATTATAAGTTTTTCTTTTTGCAAAAGCTGAAGTAAGAACGGCAAGCTATTTATATTGTGAAGTATGTTACGGCTTATTTTTATTAGTATGTGCATGATTGTTTTTAGCTAGTTTATTCGAGGACGAATAATAGTTCAAGTTTGGGGGTATTTGATAAGTACAATTTTGTACTTATCTGGGCTCACAAAAATGGATGATTATGAGTACTCTTGGTTGTTTTCGCTTAATTGCATGTTGTTTTCTTATTATTTTAGGAAATAATCAAAGTCAAGTATCAATCGGATGAAAAGAGGACAAACAGAAGAAAAGAAGACTAAATTGAATGTATAAAGAGACCCGGAGGGCTTAGCATGCAAATATCAAAGAAACGAAATCGAGAACAAACCTAAGTTAACCATGCGATCGTATGGTTAACGAATGTCATGATCGCAAGTCCCCAAGAAATTCAAAGAGAATGTAAAACCCTAGAACCATGCGATCGCAGGTTCTAAACCATGCGATCGCATGGGCATACGGGCACCAGCTGGCGGCTTTTCGATGGGATTGAAACTCTACACTTCCAAGATAAAACAACAACTTAAACACACGCCTTGGAGTCTTTTGGGAGCATTATAAAAGGCGGATGATAGTCATAACAAAAAGACGAATTTGGGACGAATTTTGGAAAGAAGATACAAGAGGAGAATCGAGGATCAAGGCTCGGGATTGAGGATTCTTCAGCCGGAGTCACGGGTTGTATTTATTTCTTCTTCTTTTTCTTTTGCCGGATTATGATGAAGTCAATTATTGTCATAATTGACGAAATCATGTCCGGCTAATTTACTTTTTCTAGGATGAACGATGAAACCTCATGATTTTTAATTAATTAGAAGTTTTTCTGTTTTAGTAATTAATTGCTTTTGGATTGATTATTCTTTATGCAGTTTTTCTATTATTTTAATGCCTGATCACCATTAGAATATATTGTGATCTATATTGAAGTCGAGAGATTCAATATAGATTAAGCACGTGGTATTGAATAACATAGGGTCCAATAATAGATAGAGATTACTATTATGCTTTATGAAATCTATTTAGGTGTTCTTGAGATTTTAATGCATGTGTTTATGTTCGAAGCTTAATTAGAGATAATGAAGTTCGCATAACATATAGAATTGATTGACCATCGAGAGAGGCTTTCGATTAATTTAGGAACGCTGATTTTCAATCTTTGGTAATTATAAGCTAAAAACAGTTAAACGGATGTTTGATTAAGGAAAGTGTTGGTGGATTCGCAAATCCTAGAGTTAGTAGATCTTGAATTGCTTCTTGCCTTTTTAAAGTTATTTATTGTTTAATTAAAACAGTTAAATTAGTTTAGAATCACAAAATCAAATTGAATCATGTTTCTTTTATTGTTAAAATTTAGGTTATAAATTAATTGGTTAAATTAATATCTCGGTCCTCGTGGGTTCGACACTTTATTTTATCACTATATTACTTGTCCACGATCCGTCCACTTGCGGGATATAAATCGCACAACACGAAGCATTTGCATTCTTTTTACAACGCAAATCGGCCATGGATTCTCTCCTGATCGAAGCCCTGATTTTTTCTTTTAGTCTTTGCCTTGGTTTCAAATACTCCATGATTCAGAACCAAATTTTGTGGGTTCTAGCATTTCACAAAATCTGAAACCTGAATTGTAGTTTGATTACAAAAAGCAAGAGGAAATTGAAATTTTGTGTAGATATTCAAGATGGATGAGGGAGACATATATAGAAGAGTTAGGGTGAACGGGAAAAGACCTAGTTTGTAGAGGTCTAGGAAACTTCTGTAATGAAAAAGTTTCCATAATGGCTTCCGACGTATTAAAATCTGTAAAACAAAATCATATATTTTGATCCCAAAGTAAAAAGATAAACTTCTTTAATTTTTCATGTACTGAAAAATAATGCAGTTGTTATTTTTTTTGAGTAATTATTTTTATTTTAAAATATAAGACCGATGAGAATTAATTGAATGTATAATCTTTGTCATTATCTCACGAGTTATGTTCTCTCACCAATCATTTCATTAATTAACTCCGATTAACCTTAGTATTTAAAAACAACAAAACCAAACTCCCCATGAAAACTCCAAATCCCATCCACACGACTATAGGAAATCATTAAGAAACGAAACCCTAATTTCAATATACCCGTCTGATCAAAGCATGGCCATTACTGAAAGTTTCTTGATTTTCTATCTTTGTTTTTTTCATATAGATGTCTTCTTTGTGTAACTAGTTGTGACACGTAGACTACTCATTTCGATTCTTTGCCTATGACCCTCACTATCACATATAATATATCAATTGTACGTTTGAAGTCCCAACTTGAGAAGAGAGAGGTGATTGATATCGTTATTAGAGATAGAAATTAATCAGAATTTTGCAAAGTTTCAATTTGAAATTTTACATTCTAGAAATGAAATTAAAATAATTTCAATTTTTAAATCAATACTAAAAATCGCCTTGTCACCAACGGGAATTCAGCAATGGATGCCTTTCACCTACGGTACCGTTGGCAACAGTAATAACTTTTGGCCAACGGAATTTTCGTGCCTAAAAGAGTAATCTATATTTTCCACAATTTTTCCGTAGATGATATTAATCAGTTTTAAAGACCAAAATTTTTTCGACCTGTCACCTACAAAAAATCAGTAGGTGACGAGTAATTCATACAAACAAAAAATAATTCGACATTTCACCTATGGATTATCTATAGGTAACAAATAATTTTTATTACATACAGAAATTTCTTAGGTGATATTGATCAATTTTGAATACCAAATTTTTTTTCAACCTTTCACGAAAGGAATATTTTGTTGGTGAAGAGTGATGATTCATACGTCTAAAAAATATTTCGACCTATCACCTAGAGATAATCCATATGTGATATTAATATTTCAACTATTGAACTACGGAAAGTATGTTGGTGAAGAGTAAATCTTGTTACCCACATATTTTCCGTGAGTAATGTAAAGCAAATTTTGAAAATAAAAAAAGATTCAACTATATGAAGTTGAAGGTTAATCACTTATGGAATAGCAATAAATTAAGTTTCATTTATTTAACATTCGAATTTTCTACAACGAAATTATTCAATTACAAAAATAAAAAAGATTCAAACTAATCCCATGCAAAAAAAAAAAAAAAAAAACAAACAAACAAACATAGGAGGAGTATTAAAGCTATTGTACGACATCCCTTTAATTAATGGGCATTTTGTGTTTAAATGTGAAAGCAAGTAATGTATAGTTTGTATAGCTATGAAATTTTTTCGAGCAATGTGATATTTTAAGTTTAAGTGTTAACATAATAGAATAAATCCTAAAACAAGGTTTTATTGTCATTTCTTGTTAACGAGAACTTAGTGTTAAGTTATGGAATTTTGTTATCCTTAGTGGAGCTTGTACACGGATCCATTAAATTTTGGTAATTATTTATTAAAAGATAAATTTTAGATGAAGAAATTAATAATTCATCACCAAACGAAAATCCGTAGCAAACCCTATTTTTAAAACTTTCAATTTCCTTCAACAACTAAAAATCCGTAGCAAAACCCTTTTTAAAATTTTCAATCTTTACCAACAACCAAAAATCCGTAGTTAAAGCCCATTTTAAAATTTTGTAATATTAAACCAATTTTTGTAAAATTATAACATATTATCTCCTCTATCCTTAGTCGAACAATTAATTCTTCCAAGTTTATCTCATTGCTTTTGTGTTTGAGATAGTTTTTGAAATCTCTTCATAAAGGAGAAAGTTTCTTGATGATTGTAGCAAAGTTTCTTGATGATTGTAGCAACTTGGAATGATTTACTTAAATTTATATTTTCCGCATATATGTCATGAAAAGAACCTACAACTCTTGAACTTGGCTAACAACCGTCTTCGTGTCTATCATCTTAATGTTTAAGTATTTTTCGATAATAAATTTCTTCGTACCATCATCCCCAGTCTTATATTTTATCTCCAAAGACTTCCAAAGTTCTTTTACAGATTTCATAACACTATAACACCATATAGTGTATTGTTCAGGCTATTCAAAATATAATTCTTACATAGAAAGTCCGAGTGCTTCCATGTGTCTAAGGCAATAAGAGACTCCCTATTATTTTGTCCTTCTTGAAATACAAGAACCTCTTCGGTGAGAAATCTCGTCAAATTTATAATAGTCAAATAGAATAGCATCTTCTGTTGTCATCTTTTGAAATCCACACCGTTAAAATTTTTTCGCTTTTTCTCCATGGAGTACCAGAGTTGATTGAAGCGGAATAGCCACATGTGAAAGTGCAGTGGTTGTACCATTAGTCGAGAAAATAATTTTATTCTCATTCAAATCAATTTCTTTTACGAAAACAGAAGTTAAACAATTTAATTAGATAATACAAATATATAATTATTATAAACAAACACTAAATGCACTACTAAAATAAGTACCCAAAATATCAATTAAAATTGGATGTAATTGAAACTTTTAATTTCTGCTCAAAAGTTATAATACATAAGCGTAATTATCAATTTGAAGCATAGACTTGACTAACATTTAATAAGTAATCAGATCTTTTAAATTGATTTTGTGCAACACGATAATGAATCAATATTTAATGAATTTGACAAAATCTAACAAAAAGTCAATATAAGACAAATTAAGATTATATGCAGAATAATGAATTAAAATTAGTTGAATATATATACAATTTGCAGAAATACGAAATGATTTGAAATTAAAAATCCAGAATTAATTTGGTTGACCGAGACTAGAGTTCGACTCTTGCTCATGATAAATAGCAATCGTCTCCCAAGATACAACGACCTTCTTCTTGCGGTAGAAACACTTCGAACAGCAAAATCGACGAACTCAAAATTTATAGTGTACTCTCTATATAGAATATGGACGAATACAGAACACTTTTAAAATAATGCTGGGCAAACTCACAAAGATTGAAAGATGATTTTATTTACTAATTTTGCAGAGGTGAGGAGACACATCACCTGAAGGACTCAATTGAACAAACACATTACTTGAAAGGACTTAATTGAATAGACAAAAGACTTGAAAGGACTTGTTTGAACAATTGTATATGTATTTCTATACACTTCATGTTGTAATATTGTTCAAATTATACATTGAAAAGTGATTTGGAATCAAGAGGATAATAATTAGGTGAAAAACAAAACCCGAAAAACAAAATAAGAAAGCCAAAATTTCTCTTGGAAATTTTTGCCCAGCCTCTTTGGTCTGCAAGAGAGACCAATTTGTTGGCCTGGGCGAACACGCAGGATTGTATCGTGCGTTCGTCCAGGCCAAATTTTTGGCCGTTGGAATTTAAATTTTTTGGCAACTTTTGGAGAATTTTAGCACCTTTTAGTTTGGTTTTAACACATTTTCGTGAATTAGACATGGTCATCTATATATGTAGATGATTTTCATGTTGAAAAACATCAAAGATATATATCTACATCCAAATCAAAGTTCAATATTAGATTTCCAAAGTGTTTTCAATTTTCATTCAAGTTCTTTTTTACTTGATTTTGAGCTTGAATTAAAGGTTTGATTACTCCTACAAATTATTTGCATTTGAAGCCTTCAAGCACTTATCCCGATGGCGACAAATATCGTTTGAGGACAACAATTCATAATTGTGTTCAAACCATCCCTTTTTTTGTGTTTTATTCTTGTTTTGTTTTTCATCTTCTTCTTTCAAAGTTCAACAATCTCAAACGATAATCGTGATGGAGAACGAGACTACAATGGCTACTATCAAGATGATGAATCAAGACCTTGTAAGGCTTGATAGGTTCGATGGATCAAATTTTACAAGATGGAAGGATACATTGAAATTCCTTCTCACCACCTTGAAGATCTTTTACATCTTGGATTCGGATTTGGCACTATTTCTGGAACCAACCCCAAATGATTCCGATGCAATAAAGGCAGAAAGAAAGAAGAGACAAGAAGATGAGTTTATTTGCAGAGGACACATCTTGAATGCTCTCTCTGATTGCCTTTATGATCTATACACAAACACCACTTCGGCAAGGAAAATATGGAACGAATTGGAGAATAAATACAAGGCCGATGAGGAAGGTACCACAAAGTTTCTGATTTCCAAATACTTTGATTTTAAATTTTTGGATAACATACCATTGTTAGGACAAGTACATGAATTGCAAGTCATTGTCAACAAAATAAAGTACGTGAAAAATGAAATTCTTGAGACTTTTCAAGTTGGTGAAATTATTGCTAAGTTGCCATCATCATGGAAAGGTTATAGGAAGAAAATTCTTCATAGTTCCGAAGATTATTCTTTGGAAGGGATTTAAAAGCATCTTCAAATTGAGGAAGAATTAAGGACACGAGATGGGAATGAACATTCTCATAAAGGGACTTTCAAAGCCCATGCCATGGATCAAGTCGACAAATCTAAAAAGGATTCCATGAATAGGAAATTCTCAAACTCCAACAAAGACAACAAGAACAAGAAAAAATCTAAAGTTTCTTGTTATGTATGTGGCAAACCTGGACATTATGCTCGTGAGTGCAGAAACCACAAACAACCAACAAACATGAAAAGTGAACTCCATTGACACGATAATATTGTTGCTACTGTGAGCATTGTCAATACCGTCAAAGGAAAGGTTCAAGGATGGTGGTATGATACTTGTGCCACCATACATGTTTGTTATGATAGGTCAATTTTCAAAACCTATCAAAAGGTGGATGATGAACACATTCAAATGGAAAATGAAGTTCAATCAAAGGTTGTTGACAAAGGAAGTGTAGACATACTTTTCATATCCAGCAAGAAGATTACATTAATGAATGTTTTACATGTACCGGATATGAATAGAAATCTTGTAAGTGGGATTTGTTGGGAAAATTGGAAATTAAGTTCGTATATGAGTCGGGCAAACTTGTACTTTCTCGTAACGGTGTATTTGTTGGAAAACGCTATTCTAGTGATGGAATGGTCAAACTTTATATTGTTGAAAATGATACCTGTAAAACTGCAAATTTGAATTATGTTGTTGAGTCTATTTCTTTATGGCATAACAGACTAGGATATATTTGTTACTCTACTATAAAAAAATGATTAAAAATGAAATGATTTCATGTGAAAACATAGAACATAATAAATGTGAATTATGTGTTTAAGTCTAAAATAATTAAAAAACCCTTTCATAGTGTTGAAAGAACCTCTAACTTATTAGACTTAATTCATTCCGATATATGTGAATTAAATGGAATGTTAACTAGATGAGGTAATAAATACTTCATAACATTCATAGATGATGATTCTAGGTTTTGTTATATCTATTTAATGAAGCATAAGGATGAAACCTTTAGTATGTTTAAGATATACAAAATCGAAGTAGAAAACCAATTAAATAGAAAGATTAAAATTCTTAGTAGTGATAGAGGAGGTGGATACTTCTCTAATGAATTTAATCTTTTTTGTGAAGAATATGGCATAATACATCAATGTAGTGTTCCTAGAACACCGAACAAAATAGTTTGGCTGAAAAAAAGAAAAGGACATTAGTTGAGATGATAAATGCTATGTTATTAAATTCTAAGTTGCCATTTAATTTATGGGGTGAAGCTTTATTAAGTGCATGTCATATAATTAATAGAATTCCTTCTAAAAGATTAAAGGTTTCTCTCTACGAATTGTGGAAAGGAAGAAAACTAAACATTGGTTATTTCAAAGTGAGGAGGTGTCTTGCTTATCGCAAGAACACAGATCCAAAAAGGACTAAGTTGGGTCCTAGAGCGATCAAATGCACTTTTGTAGGATATGCTCAAAACAACGAAGCATATCGTTTATTAAATTTGGAAACCAATGTTATAATTGAATCCCATAACATAGAGTTCTTTGAAAATTTATTATCTTTAGAGAATAATTCTTTAAGAGAATCTCAAGTGGAGACTCCTAGTTCTACAAGTAGAAACACCTTCCAAGGATGTTGATACAAATGAACTTCGTAGAAGTAAAAGAGATAGAAAGGATAAAGTACTAGAATCGGATGAAATTGATTCTTAACTTATTTCTTTCTATTTGGTTGAAAGAAATGAGAAGAGTGTCACAAGAACTATTCCATATGTTCTTCAAGTAGAAACCGATCCTAAAACTTATCGAGAAGCAATATCATCAAGAGGTAGTATCTTTTGGAAAGATGCTATAAATAATGAAATGGATTCAATTATGTCAAACAATACATAGAAATTAGTCGATTTACCACCCGCCTAAAAAACTATAGGTTGTAAATGGGTATTTAGGGAGAAGTATAATGTAGACGGTACTCTTAATACCTTTAAAGCCAGGTTAGTGGCCAAAGGGTATCGACAAAGAGAATGAATAGATTACTTTGACACATATGCACCAGTTGCTAGAATAACCTCAATTAGGATTTTATTTGCTTTAGCTTCTATTTATGATTTGCATATACATCAAATAGATGTTAAGACGGCATTCTTAATTGGGGATCTCAATGAGGAGGTTTATATGGAACATCCGGAAGGTTTTGTTCTACCTAGAAATCAACATAAAGAATGCAAATTAGTAAAATCATTATATGGTTTAAAACAAACACCAAAGAAATGGCATGCAAAATTTGACTTAGCCATAATATCATTTGGATTTAAATATAATAGTGTTGATAAATGTTTATATTCAAACGTTTGTGATAATTATGTTGTGCTTATATGTTTATACGTGGATGATATGTTAATTGTAAGTAATCAAATGCAAGTTATAAAAGAAACAAAGAGGTTTCTATCTTCCACATTCAACATGAAAGATCTTGGTCAAGTGGATACCATTTTAGGTATCAAGGTTACCAAGACTAGTGGGGGTTATATGTTAAACCAATCACATTATGTTGAGAATGTGATCAACAAGTTCAATCAATTGAGCATCAAAGAGGTAAATACCCCATTTGATTCAAGTTTAAAACCTGTAAAGAATGATGGAAGAGTAATAGCACAACTTGAGTATGCAAGTATTAGTGGAAGTCTTATGTATGCGGTGCAATGCACAAGACCCGATATAGCATTTGCAATTAGTAAACTTAGTAAGTTTACTAGCAATCCAAGTCAAGAACATTGGAAGGCTATTGGTAGGGTTCTTGGTTATTTGAAGAAAACCAAGGATCTAGGTCTCCAATATTCTAAATTTTCGACAATCCTAGAAGGATTCACCGATGCTCGTTGGATCTCTAGAACAGGTGAGAATAAATCCACCTCAAGTTGGGTATTCACTCTTGGAGGAGATGCAGTTTCTTGGAAATCTAAGAAACAAACATGCATTACACACTCAAATATGGAATCCAAATTCGTAACATTGGCTGAAACCGGAAAAGAAGCAGAATGGCTTAGGGATTTAATGTATGAAATTGCATTGGAAGAGAATAATAATTCTTCTATATCTATCTTATGTGATAGTCAAGCCACTTTAGCTAGAGCATACAATGAAGTGTATAATGTTAAGTCTAGACACTTGAGTCTAAGACATGACTATTTGAGGAAATTAATTAAAGATGGAATATTTTCACTCACTTATGTAAAGTCAAATGAGAACTTGACTGATCCGTTTACTAAACCACTCAAAAGGAAGTTAGTGCGGACAACAACTAGTAGGATAGGGTTAAAACTCCGTAATTAAATCTACCAAATGATGGCAACCCTACCTGATTATACTAACAAGAATATCTCGGGTTCAAAGGGTAACAACAAGTCATTTGATAAGTAGATAATTTCAGCACTTATTATTATTATTATTATTATTATTATTATTATTATTATTATTATTATTATTATTATTATTATTATTATTATTAAACCCTATCCTAGGTTATAAGTGCTGGTTGTCACGAAAAGGAAGTATGAGTTTTATAACTCTTAATAAAGTTCAGAGGGCTGGATCAAGTATCTCTAAAAGTGACAAAGATACTGCAAGAACTTTACCTATACGAACTTCAAGGTGGTGCCGCCTCAATAGAGAGCTGGAGTTTATCTCTTAAAAGTTCATGAATAGGAGAAACGCAAGGCCTTAAGAGCGCTAAATGAGATAGTGCATAACTTAGAACACATGATGCTTGTGTGTGTGATTTCACCGGTATCATGATATTGTTATAATATTGTCAAATTATATAATGAGAAGTGATTTGAAATCAAGAGGATAATAATTAGGTGAAAAACAAAAGAAGAAAGCCAAAATTTCTCTTGGAAATTTACCTAGCCTCTTTGGTCTGCAACAAAGACCAATTTGTTGCCCAGGCCAAATTTCTGGCCGTTGAAATTTGAATTTTCTTGCAACTTTTGGAGATTTTTGGCACCTTTTGGTTTGGTTTTAACACATTTTCGTGAATTAGACATGATCATCTATATATATAGATGGTTTTCACGTTGAAAAACATAAGAAAAACATCAAAGATATATATCTATATCCAAATCAAAGTTCAATCTCAGATTTCCAAAGTGTTCTTCAAGTTTCATTCAAGTTTTTTTTTGCTTGATTTTGAACTTGAATTAAAGGTTTGATTACTCCTAAAAATTATTTGCATTTGAAGCCTTCATGCACTTATCCCGATGGCGGCAAATATCGTTTGAGGACAACGATTCATAATTGTGTTCAAACCATCCCTTTTTTGTGTTTTATTCTTGTTTTGTTCTTCATCTTCTTCATTCAAAGTTCAACACGTGACACGTGTCAAATCTAGATATTAATATTGGATGATAAAATTAAAATAAAATAAATAAATTATTTTGTCCAAAAAGAATATATTGGGCCAAACACGACCCACATCCCATGACTCTGGCCCGGCCGATGGGTGACGTCACGCGCATGGGCTTTGAACCGAACCCGATAGCATCGAAGTCCCTTCTCCTCTAAAGACTTGCTGTGCTCATTAGAGCCCAAACCCAAATCCAAACTAGAGGTATATTAGTTAGTTCAAAATCATGTCATCTTCCGATGTAGGATACACTTTCCCACTTGCTACAATATCCAATTACCACTTTCAAGGTGTCAACTTTTGATACTAATTTCTCATTTATTCAAAAATAGTTTTGTGAAACCAAATGTATCACGAGCATGTACTCACAGAATAGAATGTATTTGACTATAAATTTATAACAATCGGATATCGGGACTCGCCCAAATATTTTTTCAAAAATTGGTCAAACCAATATATAAATAACTTATTTCCAATAGTTTATGTATATATTGATGATATTTTAGTACATAGTAAAAATCATAAATAACATATAAAGTATTTAGAAGTTGTTTTAAATAAATTCATAGAAAATTGGTTAATTATTAGTAAAAAGAAAATAGAAATAAATAAACAAAGAATAGAATTTTTTAGGAATAATTATAGGAGAGGAAAAAATTCAACTTCAACCCCATATAGTAAAGACTATCCTATAATTTCCGAATAAAAATGAAGAGACTAAAAAATTACAAGCTGTTTTAGAAATCCTAAATTATGCTAGAAGTTTTATTAAAGATTTAGAAAAAAAAAAAAAAAAAAAGATTTGGCCCTTATACAACAAATTATCAAGTAAGGGACAAATATTTTAACCACACAAACATAGAATTAGTTAAACAAGTAAAAAATGAAATAAAAAAACTACTACCTTTGGAATTACCTTTAGACCAGAGGCGGAATTAGGGGGGCTGGACTGGGCTATAGCCAAGTCCAGAGCCCAGATGCAATAAGCAGAACCTTTTTTTTTTTTCAAATTATAGTCCGGCCCAATTACATTTTACGTCTGGTCTAAAATAAAAAGCCCAAATAGTAATAACACATTCTGATTTATCATCTCTTAACCCATTTCTGAAATGCACAAAAGACCCAATACAGCAATACCCATCTAAATCCAAAAATCAGATTCAATAAAAAAATTTAAGAGAGAAGAAAAAATCTAGAACAGTAGAACGAGAATCTGTAACAACCTACGAAACGAGAAGAAGAAGGCAAACTTCGGTAGAACTTAGAAGGCGATTCCGACGAGTTAGCAGTGCCTGAAAAGTGAAGGGCTGAACCGCTGAAGGACGAAGCAGAAGGATATTCCGTCGAGCAGAATCGCAGAAGGCTGATTGGTTGAAATATGAAGAAAGGTATTTACATTTTAGTTTTTACTTTTTATCATCTTTATTCTTCAATCACCGCCATTTTGGACTTTCTATGTGCAGTTACTACAGTACTTTGGTTTGGAATTTGGATTGTGTTGTGTACTTGTGTATTTGTGCTTATTAGCTTATTACTTATATATTATTAGGTTAAATTGTTAATTAATAGTTTAATGGCACTATGGCAGAATTAGTTAATTAATATAATTAATACTACAGTACATTTATTACTTATTAGGCAAAAATGGTTAATTAATTTTAGTTATTAGGTTAAATAGTTAATTAAATTAGTTATTAGTTATTAAGTTCTATTATTATATTTACTTATTGATTCTACTATTGCCTTGCCGGCTAATTATTATATTGTCGTTGCTAGTTGCTATTGTTTAAATTGTTGCCTTGCCGGCTAATTATTACATTGTTGTTGATAGTTGCTCTTGATTATATTATTGCCTTGCTGGCTAATTATTATATTGTTGTTACTAGTTGTTATTGATTTTATTATTGTCTTGCCGGTTTATATAGTACATTATATGTTGGTATTGAATGTTGCATTGTTTTTGTGGGTTTTAGAATTTCAAAAATGGAAGGTCGACCTTCTGCAAAGAGGGGAAAAATCTTGTTCTCATTCTTTAAGAAGAGTGAAGATATACCTTTAACCCCCACCGTGGTCCCTCCTCCAATTTCATATCCCGAAAGCAATCACCCTTCATTTTCGAATCCTGAATTGCAACAATCTAATAATATTGAACGAGATCTGGAAAAAAGACAGCAAATGTATGAAAGACCAGTTAATTTGTGGGATGAGATTAGACGAATATATCTAAATGTTGGGCCTTATCAACCACAGTTGAGCATCATTATCATTTTGATGTTTTTAACGAGGTAATAGATTCTCTTTTGATAGAGTTAAATACGAGATTTAATGAATAATTAGTTGAACTCCTTTCTCTCGGTGCGGCTTTAGATCCTAGAAATTCATTTGAATTATTTAACAAGGATCATATTTTGGAGCTTGCGAAGAAGTTTTATTCTGAAGATTTCAAATCGGGTGAGGTTTTTGTTTTGGGAGTAGAGTTACAACATTATAAGCACGATGTGATATGTGATCCTCAATTTCAAGTACCTACACTTTCTGAGTTATGCCGGCAATTGATTGTAACTAAGAGGTGCTTGAATTATCAACAATTGACTAGATTGATTTATATGGTATTGACGTTGCCTGTTTCTACTGCAACTACTGAACGAGTATTTTCAGTGATGAAAATTTTGAAGACAAAACTTCGTAAAAAAATAGAGGATGATTTTCTTGCTGATTGTATGACAATCTACATTGAAAGAGATTTTACTGCGAATATAGATGTAGAATCTATTGAAGAAGAATTTTATGTTATAGGACATCGTCGAATACCACATCAATAGCTATTGTAATTTTTTTTCATGTATAATTTTTTTTTGTACATTGACTTTTCTCAAAATTTAAGTCCTCTCTACATAAATTCCTAGTTCCGCCTCTACTTTAGATAGGGAATACAAGGTAATAGAAACTGATGGAAGTGAATTAGGATATGGAGGAATTTAAAATTCCAAACTGAAAAGATATAACGATAAGAAAGAAGAAAAAAATTTGTAGGTATACTAGTGGAAAATACAAAATAAAAGGAATATATTAAACTAGCATAGATTACGAAATAATGACTACAATACATAGTATAGAAAATTTTAAATTATTTTTAAATATTGAATTTACTATTAGAATAGACTGTGATGCAATTGTAAAGTTTATTAAAAAGACTAATTTTGATAAAATCAGACATAAACAATGGTTAAAACTTTACGAAATTCTAAATAGTTATAAAGTAAGTATCGAACATATAGATGGAAAGAATAATATTTTAGCAACCAATTTAAGCAGGCAATTTATTGATTTTTTAACCAATTATGTTCATGTTGTAGGTGGATCAAAGGATGATAAATTTTGAGAACATCACTTTCATAGTGGCCCCTCAAAGATCTAATCTTAGATTAAGAGCAAATAATTTAGAAAGAATGCCAGAAAAAGAAATATGCCTACTAGATAATCTTTGGGTGGCACAAGATTCTAAACAGAAATTAGACATCATTAATGCTTTGACCAATTATTTTAGACATGTCCATAACCAAGTAGAAAACAAAATTTTCATTTTCTTTGTAGTAATTAAAGGAAGAGAGCCTAAAATATATAATTATTGGCCAAAAGTAATTCAACAAATAGATAGATTTTCAGAGCCATTCTTCAAAGGTTTTTACATTCTTGAAGAAGCTTTAAATCATTGTAGATAGATGATTGTATTTAATTTTTATATATCTGAAAGAATTAGACTGACTATGCATTCATCCACTTTCGAGTCATCAACATCTTCGTTTCAAACTTCATCCTTCTCTTTATAGTTATGTGATAGTTGCAAGACTATGACAAGTGTTGTCAAAAGTTTGAATATTCCAAAAATTTCATTAAAAGAAAGAATTGTAATTTTAGAAGACCAAATATCTTCTTATCAAGACATTACTAAATATCAAGACGAAATTATTAAGTTAGATGAAACTCTAGTAAGATTTGATACTAAGAATATTCTTGAAGAAAACGCGTGAAGAAGTCAAAACGCATACAGTGAAAAGGAAAGAAATTATTGAAAGCGAAGGACAATTATCAGAAAAATGAGACGTGACAAAAGAAAAACGTGGCCCACTTTTACTTTGAAATGCACTCTTGTAAAGTTGTACAGATACTTTTGATTTCTCTTTCCCCTATAAAAGCCAGGGTTTAAACACAACACAGGCATGCAAAAATATTAGAATACAGGCAGATATACACACAAAATAGCACACTAAAAAACACTTGTATCATTCAAAATGTAAATTCTTCTCAGAAAATTCCTCAATAAAAGTAAGTTTTTCATTCCATCTTCCTCATTAATTTTCTTTTACTTTACTTGATTTTCGGGGAAGACCTAAAAGAGGAAAAACTTAGTAAGCTATTAATTCCTTCAAAATTGTTTTTTGTTTTCAAATTTTTATTTTCTGTCAAATTATATTTTCAAACTTAGCCTCTTTATTCTGGATTCTATGGCCAAAAAATGAAAGAGTAATCATCTGAGTTGAAATGTTATGTTATTTTTCGAGATTGGAAATTTGTTTAAAAAAACATGATAAAATTTCATTTTTAGCTACAGTCTTAAGCCTTTTAGAAAATCAAGAAAAAAGCTAAGAGAGAGATTAAAAAAAAAAAACGAATGAAGTTAATTTGCTGAACGGTAAAGTACTCAAATTAAGGCTATTGCATCATTATTGTGTTAAGCTTTCTTATTAATTTAGGCCATTAGATAAATATACTTCATATACTCTGCTTAATTGTTCAATTCAAAGTTTTTATCAATTTATTGGTATGTGTTTAAAAAAAGAAAAATTAGTAGATTAAGTGTTATAGGAAGCCATTTATCATCCGCATTAGATAGAAATATGTGTGACTTCTCTTTACAAATCAAGTTGCAAATCATTTTTGAACTCTATTTGTCAATGTCGGAGCTTTTTAATAAAAGATCCTTTAGATTGTAGAAAAAGACAAAATTCGATCGTAAATTGTCCAGATTTGCAAATTAACTAAGATATTTATGAGAATTTCATTCTATATTGGCCAGGTGCAATTTGTTGGATATGATAATGCACCAATTGACTTAGATACGGAGCTTCAATTTGCTCCTGGCACTACCAATTACATTTTCAAATGTTTAAATTTCAGGTCCCCAAATACTTGTGCATTTCTCAAGAGAATTTAATTAATGCCTACATGGCGTCTTTCATTTAGCCAATAATTTCTATGTTGACAATTTTTTCTTTTCAAGTTCTTCACCTTTTTGGAGCGATATAATTTTTTCGATCTCTTTATTTTGTCTAATTTTAGGTATTTAAACCTCTGTCAACCCTCTCTCTTTAATAATTCTTTTCTTTTTTATCTTTTATGAATTTTTTTTCATCTTCTAATATTTTAATTAAGAATAATAGACTATTTTGTCCTTTTTAATTTTTGAAAATAATAGGCAAATGAGTTGATTAACGGATAATGGATGGAAATCATCCATTTGGATGAATAGTGCTAATTTCCCAAAGGTTGGGAACAATTGTCAAAAAGAAAAAGAAAAAGAAAAAGTTAGGGACGGACTAGATTGGGGACGTTTTGCTGCTATTTACGATATTTCTTCTAATACTAATTGCCATGGATCTTATCAAACAATTTGACTTTTTAGCTAATTCATTCAATTCTATACAAATTTCACATATTGTTTTAAATAATGCTTGTTGTACACCCACACTTACACTCTCACATGTGTCAAATAATGATTTCAGCAAATCTCAATTAATCCAATATCCCTATAAATAGTTTGATTTGGTATAAAATAGAAATGTTGACCGGTCAACGTAAATCTAAACCAAAGATTTTGAGAGAACGGTTTAGTTCGGTTTGATTTTAGTTTGATTTGGCAAATCTCAATTAATCCAAGCCCCCTGAAAAATCACTATTAACCAAACATGCCCGAGGGTTGAACTAAAATGAATGGCAAATTCAGAACATTGAGCTACTATAACTAAAAGGCTATAACAAAATCAAGGGTTAGTTGCTTGGAAGGGTAAATTAGTTTTATTTTACCACTGAAAGAACAAATCTCAATTCTCTACTGTCTCAGTAACCTATGCCCTTCTTTATTCCTACAATTTGAGTGTAGCAATGAATGCAGAAGCTTTGAAAAAGGTCACTCCGGTTAACCTTGCTCAACACAGCTGCTGAACCTTGGTGGTCATAACAATGGCTCTATCTTGTTTGATGAAATTCAATTATTTGCGTCTCACATCACGCCTGTAAACAAAAGCATCTCCACTGGTGCAATCGTACCAGTTGAGGATACGCCATACGATTTCCTCAAATCCCGCATTATTGGAGGCCGAATAATGAAAATTCAAGGTGGTTATGATACCAATTATGTCCTAGATGGTCCCACGGAGAAAAAGATGAAGCCAGTAGCCGTGGTTCATAGCAAGAAGTCTGGACGAGTAATGCGATTGTCGTCTGATGCCCCTGCTGTGCATTTTTATACGGTTAATTACATGAACCACGTACGTGAAGGGTTATCTTTCTCATGCAGCGCTTTGTTTAGAGACGTGATGGTTCCCAGACGCGGGGCTTGCAGATTGTTACTCCAGGAAAGACTTATTCACATAACATGTTGTATACATTCGCAATCGTAGAAAAGAGATTTATAACTCGTCCATTTACGGATTTGATATATAACTCTACCTTTAGACATGTAAACTTTCCGATGGGAAATCTTGGACACCATGGAATGAAATATCATAGGTGTTGACCTCCAAAATGGTCATCAGCGGGAACCTCACGCCTCCTCTTCCTTCCTCGTGTCTTTCTCCTCTTACTTGACTGCCACGTGGTTTATTCAACCACGCAGATATGCCTAGGCCCGGGTGGGTAGGTAACCAAGGATAAAGAGAAACACACTATGGGAGAGGTAATAGCTTGAGAGCCTTTAACTAACGATTTCCTGGGTGGTTATAACACTTGAAGAATAATTAGTATGGAGTACTTGATATTTCTTGTGAGAGTAATATTTTCAACCTCTTTCTATTGTGGAAATAAGCTTAGTATTTATAGGCAAATTCTATAAGAATGATCCCCTTTGATGTGCGACACGTGGTTCCATCCGAAGGGTTCTTGAGTCTCATCTTTGGTGTCACGTCATTGCATTAATGAGGAAGTCACTTTCACCGCAAACTAAGAGGCTATGGATCGCGACAAACTGCATTGGCGAGCAGTCCCATCAATCTTCGTAGATTGAATCACATGTTTGGTAGGGAAGGCTTTCTTAGCACGCAACTGTGGTCGAACTTTGACAACTCGGTTGTCTAACCACCTCGGCACAAATAACCTCAGTTGACTAACCACCTCGGCACAAATAGCCTCGGTTGACTAACCTCCTCAGCACAAATAGCCTCGGTTGACTAACCTCTTTGGCATAAATAGCCTCGGTTGTCTAACCACCTCGGCACAAATAGCCTCGGTTGACTAACCTCCTCGGCACAAATAGCCTCAGTTGACTAACCTCCTCGGCATAAATAGCCTCGGTTGTCTAACCACCTCGGCCCAAATAGCCTCGGTTGCCTAACCACCTCGGTACAAATAGCCTCAGTTGACTTTGACCGCGCACACGTGGAGCCCAAGTGGGTTTGGGGCGTAACAATAGTCCCCCAAGTTCGGGACCTCGATCATTTATGAAGGGTCTTGCACTTGGTAGCGCTCGAAAAGTGGCGGATTCGTGAATGGGGATTTAGTCCCACAAGGTCAGGAACTCTCATTTATGTGAGGTGCAGAGCTTGGAGTGGGTGAGAAATTCGAAGCGTAGAGGTTGTGCTAAGCGATCTCTGTTGTTTTGGAGAGGCTTGCAGCGGAAGAGCCTATTTCCAAGTAGGAGAGGCTAGGGTTGCGTGGCGAGTCTCCAAGGTTGGAGAGGCTTCTGCGGAAGAGCCTAGTCCCAGTGGGAGAGGCTTGATAGTAGAAGCAAGTCTCCAATGTTGGAGAGGCTTCATGCGAAGAGCCTAGTCCCAGTGGGAGAGGCTAGGTTGTAGAAGCGAGTCTCCAAGGTTGGAGAGGCTTCTGCGGAAGAGCCTAGTCCCAGTGAGAGGGCTTGATGGTAGAAGCGAGTCTCCAATGTTGGAGAGGCTTCATGCGGAAGAGCTGGTCCCAGTGGGAGAGTCTAGGTTGCATAAGCGAGTCTCCAAAGTTGGAGAAGCTTGATGCGGAAGAGCCTATTCCCAGTGGGAGAGCTAGGTTGCAAAAGCAAGTCTCCAAGTTGGAGAGGCTTCCTACGGAAGAGCCTGGTCCCAGTGGGAGAGGCTTGATAGTAGAAGCGAGTCTCCAATGTTGGAGGGCTTCATGCGTGAGAGCCTGGTCCCAGTGGGAGAGGCTAGGTTACGAAGCGAGTCTCCAAGGTTGGAGGGCTTCTGCGGAAGAGCCTAGTCCTAAGTGGGAGAGGCTTGATTGCGAGCGAGTCTCCAGGTTGGAGAGGCTTCTGTGAAGAGCCTAGTCCCAGTGGGAGGGCTTGATAGTAGAAGCGAGTCTCTAATGTTGGAGAGGCTTCATGTAGAAGAGCCTAGTCCCAAGTGGGAGAGGCTAGGTTGCATAAGCGAGTCTCCAAAGTTGGAGAAGCTTGATGCGGAA
This sequence comes from Forsythia suspensa, assembly GCA_023638005.1. Taxonomy (NCBI): domain Eukaryota; kingdom Viridiplantae; phylum Streptophyta; class Magnoliopsida; order Lamiales; family Oleaceae; genus Forsythia; species Forsythia suspensa. The sequence goes on from CM042667.1 coordinate 13,914,486, forward strand.
GAGCCTATTCCCAAGTGGGAGAGGCTAGGTTACAGAAGCAAGTCTCCAAGGTTGGAAAGGCTTCCTACGGAAGAGCCTAGTTCCAAGTGGGAGAGGCTTGATAGTAGAAGTGAGTCTCCAATGTTGGAGAGGCTTCATGCAGAAGAGCCTAGTCCCAAGTGGGAGAGGTTAGGTTACAGAAGCGAGTCTCCAAGGTTGGAGAGGCTTCCTGCGGAAGAGCCTAGTCCCAAGTGGGAGAGGCTTGATTGCAAAAGCGAGTCTCCAAGGTTGGAGAGGCTTCCTGCGGAAGAGCCTAGTCCCAAGTGGGAGAGGCTTGATAGTAGAAGCGTGTCTCCAATGTTGGAGAGGCTTCATGTAGAAGAGCCTAGTCTTTAGTGGGAGAGGCTAGGTTGCAGAAGCGAGTCTCCAAGGTTGGAGAGGCTTCCTGCAGAAGAGCCTAGTCCCAAGTGGGAGAGGCTTGATAGTAGAAGCGAGTCTCCAATGTTGGAGAGGCTTCATGCAGAAGAGCCTAGTCCCAAGTGGGAGAGGCTTGATAGCATAAGCGAGTCTCCAAAGTTGCAGAAGCTTGATGCGGAAGAGCCTATTCCCAAGTGGGAGAGGCTAGGTAGCATAAGCGAGTCTCCAAAGTTGGAGAAGCTTGATGCGGAAGAGCCTATTCCCAAGTGGGAGAAGCTTGATTGCATAAGCGAGTCTCCAAAGTTGGAGAAGCTTGATGCGGAAGAGCCTATTCCCAAGTGGGAGAGGCTTGATAGTAGAAGCGAGTCTCCAATGTTGGAGAGGCTTCATGCAGAAGAGCCTAGTCCCAAGTGGGAGAGGCTAGGTTACAGAAGCGAGTCTCCAAGGTTGGAGAGGCTTCCTGCGGAAGAGCCTAGTCCTAGGTGGGAGAGGCTTGATTGCAGAAGCGAGTCTCCAAGGTTGGAGAGGCTTCCTGCGGAAGAGCCTAGTCCCAAGTGGGAGAGGCTTGATAGTAGAAGCGAGTCTCTAATGTTGGAGAGGCTTCATGTAGAAGAGCCTAGTCCCAAGTGGGAGAGGCTAGGTTGCATAAGCGAGTCTCCAAAGTTGGAGAAGCTTGATGCGGAAGAGCCTATTCCCAAGTGGGAGAGGCTAGGTTGCGTAGCAAGTCTCCAAGGTTGGAAGGCTTCCTACTGGAAGAGCCTAGTCCCAGTGGGAGAGGCTTGATAGTAGAAGTGAGTCTCCAATGTTGGAGAGGCTTCATGCGAAGAGCCTAGTCCCAAGTGGGAGAGGTTAGGTTACTGAGCGAGTCTCCAAGGTTGGAGAGGCTTCTGGAAGAGCCTAGTCCCAAGTGGGAGAGGCTTGATTGCAAAAGCGAGTCTCCAAGGTTGGAGAGGCTTCTGCTGGAAGAGCCTAGTCCCAAGTGGGAGGCTTGATAGTAGAAGCGTGTCTCCAATGTTGGAGAGGCTTCATGTAGAAGAGCCTAGTCTTTAGTGGGAGGCTAGGGTTGCGTAAGCGAGTCTCCAAGGTTGGAGGCTTCTGCAGAAGAGCTGGTCCCAGTGGGAGAGCTTGATAGTAGAAGCGAGTCTCCAATGTTGGAGAGGCTTCATGCGTAGAGCCTAGTCCCAGTGGGAGAGCTTGATAGCATAAGCGAGTCTCCAAAGTTGCGAAAGCTTGATGCGGAAGAGCCTATTCCCAAGTGGGAGAGGCTAGGTAGCATAAGCGAGTCTCCAAAGTTGGAGAAGCTTGATGCGGAAGAGCCTATTCCCAAGTGGGAGAAGCTTGATTGCATAAGCGAGTCTCCAAAGTTGGAGAAGCTTGATGCGGAAGAGCCTATTCCCAAGTGGGAGAGGCTTGATAGTAGAAGCGAGTCTCCAATGTTGGAGGGCTTCATGCGAAGAGCCTGGTCCCAAGTGGGAGAGCTAGGTTGCATAAGCGAGTCTCCAAAGTTGGAGAAGTTTGATGCGAAGAGCCTATTCCCAAGTGGGAGAGGCTTGATAGTAGAAGCGAGTCTTCAATGTTGGAGAGGCTTCATGCAGAAGAGCCTAGTCCCAAGTGGGAGAGGCTTGATAGCATAAGATGCCTTAATGAAGAGGCTAGGCCCTTGTGTGGGTATGGCGCTTCTACAAAAACTAAGTTCCAAATAAGAGAGTTTGTTTGTAGATGCCCTTTCAATATTGGATGAGGCATGATATTAGGCTTTTCCCAGCTTGGTGCCATGCCTTAATGAAGAGGCTAGGCCCTTATGTGGGTATGGTACTTCTACAAAAACTAAGTCCCAAATAAGGGAGCTTGTTTGTAGAGGCCCTTGCAATAAGCCGTGAGTACCTCTTTGGGGAGGCATACGAGAAGATTTTATCCCAAACTTGATTAAGTACTAGTGCCTCTTTTTATGGGCTGCATTTCCAAATCAAATGACGGAACGATAGGCGTGGCGCTTCTATATGGCCGGTGCCTCCTCTTAGAAGTCTAAACATGCAAACAATCGAAACTTGATTTATAAATATTCAAAAGCGGTGCCTCTTCTCGTGAGGTGTCACATAGGCTCCAACGACTTACAAGCAATGCCTTAGAAAATTTAAACCATTAATCAAGTTGAATAAGCTTGTATATATAGTTTTCGAGTGCCTCTTCTTAGGAGCCTCAAACAAGCAAACAATCGAAACTTGATTTATCATTAATCAAATGCCAGTGCCTCTTCTCAGAGGACCTATGCTAGCCCCAATTAGTACTTGAATAACGTCATTTCTTCAAGAAAGCTCCTTTGTCCAAGGAGGTTTAAGCCTCTTCTTCAAATGACCTATGCTAGCCCCAATTAGTACTTGAATAGCGTCATATCTTCAAGAAAGCTCCTTTGTCCAAGGAGGTTTAAGCCTCTTCTTCAAATGACCTATGCTAGCCCCAATTAGTACTTGAATAGCGTCATTTCTTCAAGAAAGCTCCTTTGTCCAAGGAGGTTTAAGCCTCTTCTTCAAATGACCTATGATAGTCCCAATTAGTACTTGAATAGTGTCATTTCTTCAAGAAGGCTCTTTTGTCCAAGGAGGCTAAGGCTTTTAGTCACGTTTCCCACAGACGGCGCCAATCTGTTGACCTCCAAAAATGGCTGCCAACAGGAACCTCACACCTCCTCTTCCTACGTGTCTTTCTCCTCTTACTTGGACTACCACGTGGTTTATTCAACCACACAGATATGCCTAGGCCCGGGTGGGTAGGTAACCAAGGATAAAGAGAAACACACTATGGGAGAGGTAATAGCTTGAGGGCCTTTAACTAACGATTTCTCAGGTGGTTATAACACTTGAAGAATAATTAGTATGGAGGACTTGATATTTCTTGTGAGAGTAATATTTTCAACCTCCTTCTATTGTGGAAATAAGCTTAGTATTTATAGGCAAATTCTACAAGAATGATCCCCTTTGATGTGCGACACGTGGTTCCATCTGAAGGGTTCTTGAGTCCCATCTTTGGTGTCACGTCATTAGCATTAATGAGGAAGTCACTTTCAGCCGCAAACTAAGGGGCTATGACTGTGACAAACCGCATTGGCAGGCAGTTCCATCAATCTTTCAGAGATTGAATCACATGTTTGGTAGGGAAGGCTTTCTTAGCACGCAACCAAGGTCGGACTTTGACAGCCTCGGTTGTCTAACCACCTCGGCACAAATAGCCTCGGTTGACTAACCTCCTTGTCACAAATAGCCTCGGTTGACTAACCTCCTCGGCACAAATAGCCTCGGTTGTCTAACCACCTCGGCACAAATAGCCTCGGTTGACTAACGTCCTCGGCACAAATAGCCTCTGTTGACTAACCTCCTCGGCACAAATAGCCTCGGTTGACTTTGACCGCACACACGTGGAGCCCAAGGGGTTTGGGGCGTAACAATAGGAGTGACATAATTTGGCGCTCTTATGTCTGTTATGAGGTTGTTAGTTTTTTACAGTTCTATTTTTTTCTTTATTTTTTCTGTTTGGCAAATTTTCACTATGTGTTGGGCACTCTTGAACTTGATAGAAAGTTTGGGGAGGTAAATTTCCTTTCTTATTATTTATGATATTGAAAAAAAGAAATTTGTAACATGAAAGAAATTGATGTTAATGAAACAAAATCATATCGTATATATTTCACAAAAATATTGTCACTGTCAATTTACAGCGTATAACAAAAATCTGCTAAGAGGCCTAAGCTAATTAAACAAGCACATTGTTACCAAGTACAAAAAGAAACAAAAATCCTATGATTCTCAATTCATCTTGCGTTTCTTTGTCTTCCTCTTTTCTTGTTCTACTATCCTTTTATGTTCTTGAGCATCCTCTTTCCTAGCAATTTTTGAGCTCCGAGTTTCTTCCTTCTGAATATCAGAAAAAGTTGCCTCCATGTTTCTGTCGTCTGCATCATCACCAAACTGCTTGGGATCATACCGAAACATCCTCCTCATAATGCCAAATGCTTGCTCCGTATCATCATCATCATCCTCGTCGTCATAGATTACATACTTTCTCTTCCGAACTTCACCATCCAAATTAGATCGACCGGAGTTCTTGAACCCCAATTTCTTACTCTGTGGTTTAGAGGATGTTAGTGGTGGTTTTGGGGTCGGTTTCCCCTTTCTTGATTCCTTGAATTTCTTCTTCGGCATTGAAACACAATATTTGGAAACTTTATTAACCATCCGAGGAACAGGGTTTATCACAGAATTCTGAAACTTTTCATCATCATATGATAAAAAGGAATAATCCCTGGAAGCTTTAAGCCACAGCACCTTTTCTTTATCCACTATGATTTTCGCTCGATTGGATCTACGGTTTTGCACCGATGATTCCATTAATTCGTAGTTGAACCAAGACTTCTTTTGTCGCATTATCCTCTCAGATAAAACAGTCTCGGAACCATCATTACGCGAAACATTTGCATTCTCTTTACAACGCAAATCGGCCATGGATTCTCTCCTGATCGAAGCCCTGATTTTTTCTTTAAGTCTTTGCCTTAGTTTCAAATACTCCATGATTCAGAACCAAATTTTGTAGGTTCTAGCAATTCACAAAATCTGAAACCTGAATTCTAGTTTGATTACAAAAAGCAAGAGGAAATTGAAATTTTGTGTAGATATTCAAGATGGATGAGGGAGACATATATAGAAGAGGTAGGGTGAACGGGAAAAGATCTAGTTTGTAGAGGACTAGGAAACTTCTGTAATGAAAAAGTTTCCATAATGGCTTCCGACTTATTAACTATTTTTAAACAAATAAAAAATATTAAAATCTGTAAAACAAAATCATATATTTTGATCCCAAAGTAAAAAGATAAACTTTTATTTGAGTAATTGTTTTTAAAATCATATATGTACTGACAAATAATGCAGTTGTAATTTTTTTGAGTAATTATTTTTATTTTAAAAAATAAGGCCAATGAGAATTAATTGAATATATAATCTTTGTCATTATCTCAAGAGTTATGTTCTCTCACCAATCAATTCATAAATTAACTCCGATTAACCTTAGTATTTAAAAACAACAAAACCAAACTCCCCATGAAAACCCCAAATCCCATCCACACGACTATAGGAAATCATTAAGAAACGTAACCCTAATTCCAATATACCCATCTGATCACAGCATGGCCATTACTGAAAGTTTCTTGATTTTCTATCTTTGTTTTTTCATATAGAAGTCTTCTTTGTGTAACTAGTTGTGACACGTAGACTACTCATTTCGATTCTTTGTCAATGACCCTCAATTGTAATTAGAATGTCACTATCACATATAATATATCAATTGTACGGTTGAAGTCCCAAATTGAAAAGAAAGGTGTGATTGATATCGTTATTAGAGATAGAAATTAATCAGAATTTTGCAACGTTTTGATTTGAAATTTTACATTCAAGAAATGAAATTAAAAATTTTCAATTTTTAAATCACTACTAAAAATTGTCCTTTCACCAACAAAAATTTAGCAACGGATTATCCGTTGGCAAAAGTGATCGTCTTTTACCTACTGTAATGAGCAACGGCTTTTTCGTTGACAACGGTAATAACTTTTGACCAACGAATTTTTCGTGCCTAAAAAAGTAATCTATATTACCTATGGTTTTTCCGTAGGTGATATTAATCAGTTTTAAAGACAAAAAATTGTTTCCACCTATAACCTAGGAAAAAATAGTAGGTGACGAGTAATTCATACAAACAAAAAATATTTTACCTTAACGAGTAATTTTTATTACATATGAAAATTTCGTAAGTGATATTAATCAATTTTGAAGATCAAATTTTTTTTTTTTTGACCTTTCACCAATAGAATATTCGTTGGTGAAGAGTGATTCATAAGTCGAAAAAATATTTCGACCTATCATCTACTGAGATAATCCATATGTGTTATTAATATTTCAATTATTGAACGACGGAAAGTATGTTGGTGAAGAGTAAATCTTGCTACCCACATATATTCCATGAGTAATGTAAATCAAAATTTTAAAATGAAAAAAGATTCAACTATATTTTTTTTTTATTCAACACACCATCACATCCCCAATGTGGTTGTCAGACCTCCTCCAGGAAAGGATTAGAGGGATTCGTATACCCCAACAATATATAAATAACTCATAAAATACATGGGATGGGACATAAAACCTGATTTCCAATCATAAAAGCTAAAGCAAACAAATAAATAAATAAATAATAAAGCAATAAATAATGAGGTACTACTTCCTAAATAAATAGTCCTAAAAAATTCTATAGACCCCTAATGTAGGAAGCCCATGTATTTTTTATGGAGTTGAAGATTAATCACTTAAGGAATAGTCGTAAATTAAGTTTCATTCATTTAACATTTGAATTTTCTACAACGAGAAGTTATTCAATTACAAAAATAATAAGATTCAAACTAATCCCGTGCCAAAAAAAAAGAAGAAAAAAAAGGTGGAATAGTAAACCTATTGTACGACATCCCTTTAATTGGGCATTTTGTGTTTAAATGTGAAAGCAAGTAAAGTTTATCATCATTTCATATAGTTTGTACATCTATGAATTTTTTAGAGCAATGTGATATTTTAAGTTTAAGTGTTAACACAATAAAATAAATCTTAAAACAAGGTTTTATTCTCATTTCTTGTTAATGAGAACTTAGTGTTAAGTTATGGAGCTTCGTTATCTTTAGCAGAGTTTGTACGCGGATCGATTAAATTTTTGATAATTATTTAAAGTTAAAAGATAAATTCATCAGCAATCGAAAATCCGTAGCAAAATCCGTTTTTAAAACTTTCAATTTCCTTCAACAACCAAAAATGCGTAGCAAAACCCTTTTTAAAATTTTGTAATTAATTAAACCAATTTTTGTAAAATTATAATAGAGACTTCTGTCCAATTTTTGGGAAAATCATCAATGGAATTTTCGTTGGTGACTTTCAGTGACCCTCAAAATAGAAACGGATTTTCGGTAAAAAATATTTTGTTGATGGCGACCATTAGGTACAGATATTATGGCTTCAATAACACAAAATCTGTTTATAAAGATACAATTTTTTGTAGTGAATCAATCCTCTAAGTATAATATGGCAATTTATGAAGTTTTTAATCGTTAGAAATGAACCACGAAAGTGTCGTGAGTTATGTTGTCTTCCGAAAAGGAAGTCAAGAAAGAGAATAACAAATTGGAACACAATTTTAAGATCACATATTGGAGAGAGAAAAGTGAAATCTAATGAAAAATCATGTTTGGCGCCTTTCCATCTATGTAATTCGATTAGTAAGGCAGATTGGTTACACAAAGTTAATTCATACAATTCTCTATTTTATTGAAAATACTTTATTTTTCCAAATAAGGTAAGAGCTTGTTTGAGAAAAAAAAAAAAAAAGCAAATCTTGATTAAAAAAAATTGAAGAAATATGTAGTTGAAAATTAATAAAAATTATAAATTTCAGGAAATGTGTATATAAAATTATTGACTTTAAAGAAAATATTTTAGTTCCTTTCTATCTCCTTCAAATTATGAAGCCTCTCAAAACTATCTTGAAGAAGTTAGAGGCCATATTTGCTAGGTTCCTTTGGGATTCTAGAGACCATGCAAACAGAATACATAGGAAGAAATGAAAAGACCTTTGTATTTCTACTGAGAAGGGTGGAGTGGGCTTTAGGAGACTGCAGGATCTTGTTGATACATTCTCCATAAAGCTCTGGTCGTTATTTAGATCTCATCGGTCATTATGGACTCATTTTTTACTGAGTAAGTATTGTCAGGGTACACATCCTTTACTGGGTGCTTCAGCTGTATGGAAGAGACTGAAGCACATAGGCCTACAGGCGAAGACACACATTGCTTGGCAATTAGGGCGTTGGCAAATATTCTTTTGGCATGACTACTGGATAGGCGAGTTTACATTAGCTGATCAGCACTCACACTTGCTACATTCTTCTAACCAGGTTGGAGATTTATTTGATGATACTGGATGGAACATTGACCGACTTCTTAAGCTAATACCATATATTATTGTTGAGCAAATAGGGAGCATCCCTATCACTACTGAGGTACACGATCAGATCATGTGGACGGATACTTCAAATGGTAGATTTGCTACCAAGTCTGCATGGCAACTAGTTCGCACGGGGCATACTATTCAGGTTGTATACAACATGATTTAGAGTTCTATTATCCCGACGACTGTCTCTTTCTTCTGCTGACAATGGCAGGGTCTTATCCCAGTTGATGTTGTGATTCAGAAGTGGATTGGGAGTCATATGGCTTCTCGTTGTCAGTGTTGTTCGACTATTGAGACTATTCAGCATTTATTTATTAACAGATGTATTGCTAACCAGGTTTGGCGCCATTTTTTTGACATTTTTCATATAACCCTTCGCTCGATTGAAGTTTTCAATATCGCTTTCAGTCTTGGCATTTCTCGGGTCCGTTTGTTAGGAAGGGTCATATTCGCATGATAGTTCTTCTTTTGATTCTCTGGTTTATTTAGACTGCGAGGAATGATGTGAAATACTAGGATATCTCTATAGAGCCGAGATAGATAATCTGGAGAGTGTACCATACTATCTCTTTACTACATACATGCTGTTTATTTCGGGTTATTCATTGGCGAGGAGATATGGATATTGCTCATCTTTTTGGTATCTCTCTTACTACTCTATCCATTTCTCCTCTTGTTTTAGTTTATTGGCGTACTTCACCAGTGGGATCTTACAAGGTCAACACTGATGGATGTATCAAATATGGATTTGCGAGTGGAGGAAGAATTATTGGAGATTCATCAGGTCAGTGTGTTCGCGCCTTCTTCTCTTCATATGGCGGGTGCCCTATTCTGGAGGCCGATCTCCGGGTTATTCTTGACGGTATCATTCTTGCTCAGAGGATTGTACTCTCAGATTTATGGATTGAGTCCGACTCTACTTTGGCCATTCACTGCATCACCAGAGGTAGGGGACCTTGGTCTATTCAGGCCACTCTTCGCCACATCAGACATCTCCTTGCCTTCGGCCATGATATTATTTCTCATATTTATCGCGATGGCAACCAGGTGGCTGACTTACTTGCTTTAGAGGGTTGGGATCGTCGTTGCTATTTCGAGTACAACGCTTAGGACTTACCGCGACGTTAGTGCAGCTTAGTTCAGATTGAATGACATGAGATTCCTACAATTAGGGGTCTATAGAATTTTTGTAAGGCTATTTATTTAGGAAGTAGTACCTTATTATTTATTGTTTTATTATTTATTCATTTATTTGATTGCTTTAGCTTTTATGATTGGAGGTCAGGTTTTATGTCTCTCTCCCATGTATTTTTTATGAGTTATTTATATATGGTTGGGGTATATGAATCCCCCATCCTTTCCTAGTGGAGGCCTGACAACCACACTGGAGATGTAATGGTGTGTTGAATAAAAAAAAAAAAGAAAATATTTTAGTAAATCTTTAATCTTGACCAAACAAGCGGTAAGATTATACTTGGGCTCATGGGTCCAGTATACAATGCCATTCTAATTTCCAAGTCCATTCGATGAAAATTTGCATTTTTCGTCTCAAAATTTTATAAAATGTAACAAATGTATCAACCTTTTTTTAGTATAATCCATCCTCAACCTTTCAATTGTGTAGCAAAACTCACAATTCCTTATATTTTTAGTCATTAAATAACATATGGATTTTTTATTACTATTCTATAAATAAACAAAATTGTAAAAAAAATAAAAATGAAAGTAATAAAAAGTAATAAAACAACAAAAAATAAGGAAAATTGTAAAGAAAATTCCATAATTTTTTAAAAATCGTAAAGAAAGTTCCATAATTTTTTATAAAGTACAAAGTACTTTCTTCTTCCACAACCACGATCTCATCTCATCTCACCACAAAACCACCTCTATACCACCAAACACTTACCAAAATCACTTACCAACATTTTCAACACCAGTGGAAAATTTGCTCAAAACCTGCAAAGCATTCTTTGTTTTTTCCTCACTCCCTCGCCGTCTTCTCTAGAATGGCCTGTCTTCTATTCTTTGCCATATCACTCTCTTTTCCTCATTGAAGAATAAAACTTATGTGACATTGAGCAGAGAAGAGTTGCTACTTTATTTTAGATCTCTTCACACATGCAACTAGAAAAGCACCAACCATTGAATAAGGAAGCAGAAAATGTTATTGTCGAACTCCTGGGTTGGAAGGTGACTAAACAATTCAACCCAACTAAATTTATTATTACATTATTGTGTCCATCTATCAATGGTATAGTTTTTTGTACGATACTGTATTTATCGGCACAAATTGTACAAGATACAAAAATTAAAACAATCCCGCATACTATATGCAATCAAATTTCAGTTTGCTAAGATTTTTTTTTTTGTTACCACATGTCTAAAATTGGCAGCACATACATTATATTTATTATAAATTATTGACTATTCATCAAAGAGTTATATATGTGTGAGAATCACCCCAAATGGCTGGATAACCCACACACTAGACTTTTAAGGCCTTTGACCAGATTTAAGGAGTTAAAAAAAGGTAAAAATTGTATAGTTTGTATTTTCCCATTTTACCCCATCCTTTCAACATGAGTTTAGTTCCATTCTTTCTTCTCCATCCAGTTAACGTCATTCTTTCCTCATGACGTTAGACCCATCCAAAGAAGCAAAAATTGTAACGGCATTGGTGTTCAAATTCGATAACATTCCCGTGAATCCTCCAGGCGCAAAGAAGAATGTGATACTAATTTGTATGACTGAGGTACACTATTTATTTGTTATTGATTTTCTAGAAGTTATGTAGAGTTTTTTTTACCGTTTATATCTTATCTAAGTTGAAACTTCATAGGTGATGGTAGCCATATGCATTTGTCTCTGATGCTGGATATTTTTTGAAGGTGTGCTTTATAGAAAATCCAAATGTTCAGAACGATTTGTGAAATGATGATAGTCACCATGGAATGACAATAGTCGTATTGGAATGACTCTGATTGTTTTGGAACAACTATGCTCGTTTTTAAACAATTATTGTCATTTTTTACGCATTTAAAAATATAGAGAAAAATAATTCAAATGGTCACAGAGGCACTGAGGCTTTTTCCATCCTCTTTTCACCTTCCTTTGTGTTAATGACTGTTGGCAAATAATAATTCGAATGATCACTGAGGGACTGAGACTTTTTCTCTTCCCGATGTGTTAATTACTCTTGATTTGCTCTGTTATCTACTATAAATTTGGCGTCTTATTTAATTTTTTATTATCACCTTCTATTAGTTTGTCTCCTGCTCTTCTTCATCATATTGATGGTATCTAAATGACCTCTTCTCCAACCAATTCCACACCAGCTAGCCTCAGCTGCATTCTCTTATACAGAGGCACTAGAATTATTTCAATGTCACACAATTCGTCCATCTCTCTCATGGAAACCAACTTGACAATGTGGTAAAAGTGTTAATTAGTGGTATCATTTCTATCTTTTCTTCTTCAACCATCATGTTTCATTGGCCAAGGTTAAAGTGCAGTTAGACGAGCGTATATTTGATGTTTTTCTTGCGAAGCATGGCCGCCAATGGAAAGTTCAGGAATACCCATCAAACTTTGTTGCACTGTGGAAAGTAGAAGATTTGCTTGACATGAGTATTTTAATGAAGTCTACTGTCTCTTTTTGAAGGCCAAGGACATGGAGGAAGAGATTAAGCAGTCGGGATAAGGAGATTAACAGTCGAGATTGTGAAATTTGTCTTTGTCGCTTGTTCTAATGGTTGGTGTTCATAAATTTGTCTGGAAGGTTGTCTACAATGTTGTTTGCAAGGTTGAGTAGTTTTAATAGTTGTTTGAAAGGTTTTTTGTTAGATTGTCTAGAGATTGTTTTGAAGGTTCAATAGTTTGAATTTATGTTTGGAAGTTGTATGGATTGATGGATGGATGGTTTTGAATACTTGCCTGAAAATTTATTTTACGTTTAAATAGTTGTGTTGAAAGTTTATTATGAATGTTGTCTACTTATGTTTTGAAACGACTACAATCATTGTACTGTTGTCGTTCTTTAACTACTTGTGTCATTTCAAACCACTATCAACCTGAATATACGTCTTAACCAACATTTACAACTGCTCAACCTTGATATCTATATCATTTAAATCAGACAACAACATATTAAAATCAAAAATCAAAACACACCAAAAAATAACTATGCATAGTAAAGTAAGAAAAAAAAGTCTTCAAGTGGTAGTTTTGTAAAACAACTAGAGCTGTTACACAATGACAAAGTTGTTTTATTTTTGTTAATCTAAACAGCCATAGTCGTTTTGAAAAACGAAATGAGATTTTTTCAAACACGACTACAGTCATTTTAAAAGACTTGTGTCGTTCTAGTATATCATTGACACGATCGAGTTAGACGATGGTCATTAAAGCGGGGATTACTTAAATATAACGTATAATGAGGTACGATCGACGTAGTATACATTTCATCAACGCGATCAAGTTAGACGATGGTCATTAGAGCAATGATTAATTAAACAGAACGTATAATAGGGTACGATTGATGTACTATACATTTCATCGACACGATCGAGTTAGACGATGGTCATCAGAGCATGGATTAGTAAAAGATAATGTATAATGAGGTACATTCAATGTACTATACATTTTATCGACATGATCGAGTTAGTCGATAGTCATCGAAGTGTGGATTAGTTAAAACAAAATGTATAAATGGGTAAGATCTACATAATTTACATTTCATCGACACAATCGAGTTAGTTGATAGTCATCAGAGCATGGATTAGTTAAATAGAACGTATAATGGGGTACGATTAACGTAATATATATTTAATCGATAAGATCGAGTTAGTCGATGGTCATCAAAGTGTGGATTAGTTAAACATAATGTATAATAGGGTACGATCAATGTAATTTATATTTCATCAACATGGTCGAGTTAGTTGATGTTTATCGGAGCTTGAATTAGTTAAACGGAACATGTAATGGGGTTAGACCAACGTAATTTACATTTCATTGACACGATCGAGTTAGTCGATGGTTATCGAAGCGTGGATTAGTTAAACAGAATGTATAATTAGGTACGATAGATGTAATATATATTTTATCGCTACGATCGAGTTAGTCGATGGTCATTAGAGTGTAGATTAGTTAAACATAACGTATAATGGGTGCGATCAATGTAAATTACATTTCATCGACATGATCAAATTAGTCGATGGTCATCAGAGCTTGGATTAGTTAAACGCAGAACATATAATAGAGTGAAATCAACATAATTTACATTTCATTGATACAATCCAGTTAGTCAATGGTCATCGAAGCATGGATTAGTTAAGCAGGCGGATAATGGGGTACGATCGATGTAATTTACATTTTATTGACACGATCAAGTTAGTCGAGGAGCATCGGAATGTGAATTAGTTAAACAAAATGTATAATGAGGTACGATCAGTGTAATTTACATTTCATCGACACGATGGAGTTATCTAATGGTCATCGAAGCTTGGATTAGTTAAACACAACGTATAATAGAGTATGATCAATGTAATTTATATTTTATCGACACAATCGAGATGGTCATCACAACGTGGATTAGTTAAACAGAATAGATAATGATCGACATAATTTACATTTCATCGACATGATCAAGTTAGTCGATGGTCATCGAAACGTGGATTAGTTAAACAAAACGTATAATGGGGTACGATCAATGTAATTTACATTTTATCGACACGATCGAGTTACCTGATCGTCATTGGAGCTTGGATTAGTTAAGCATAACGTATAATGAAGTACGATCAACGTATTTTACATTTCATCGACACAATCGAGTTAGTCAATGGTCATCAGAACATGGATTAGTTAAATAGAACGAATAATGGGGTACGATCGACGTAATTTATATTTCATCGAGACGATCAAGTTAGTTGATGGTTATCGAAACATGGATTAGTTAAACAGAATGTACAAATGGGGTATGATCGATGTAATTTACCATTCATCGACATGATCGAGTTACCTTTTGATTTCCTACCAACAACGTTGGGAGACGTCTAGAAATACTACATTTGTTCTGGACTAATCGACTATAGTAGTTTAAAAAGACGATAGACATTTCAAAACCTGTTCAATTATCTTGAGAATCCCTAACATCGAACATCTAGAAACGTTCAAGATGACTCTAGTCGTACTGGATTAAACGTCTGTGGTTGTTTAAAATGACAAATGTTGTTTTTTTTAAGTTTACAGCATATTTTCACTCTGTAACTAAGAAGGGCCATGCAGCTAAAGAACAGAACATTTGCAATCCAAAGAAAAATAAATAACTTGACAACTTGTAATAAATATTTATTTTGTTTAACTACAATTGAAATATAAGTAGTCGTTATAAACACAACATCTGCAATCCACATAAAGATAAATCTCAATTCATAAAATAAAGATATTACCTTTACAATTGTTGTCTATAGAAAAATAGAAAAAAGGACACTGCACTACTCTACTGCCACTCATTGGAATCTGTGTGTACATCTTAGACGGTTGTCACCCATTGCCCGTACTTGTTATATTTATGCCTCTTGGGAACTCTATATTAGATGGTATATTCATTGTCCTCTTACATCCAGCTTGTTGTCTTGGTGGATGCAATGGCAATAGTGTGTTGTAACAAGTGAAAATAAAGTGAGAAGTTGCTCATTTTCTAACTGATTGTCTTCGACCGCCTCAGGTCCAAATGTATAGCAGGCAGCATTCTGAGAATTTTTAATAGGAATATCTAAATTCTAATCATCCACATTTGTATCCATCTCATCTCAATAATCATTTACATTTTGATCCACTTCATTTACATTTTGCCATGATCATCCCTAAAAAACTCACCAAAATAAAATATATTTTGCCCTAATTATCCCTAATAAACTCACCAAAATAAAATACAGCAATCCATACTGGTGAATCCATTCTTGCAATTTATTTAAAATTTTCATATATAATCTAAATAAAAAATTTGTTTTCCAAAAAATTAAAGACGGTGTTTCAAACAATCTCAACTATGCTACAATAGTAGTTCAAACTGTTTACAGACATTTAAAATGACTATTGTCGTTCAACAAGACTATAGTAGTTATGACATTCTACCGCTCACAACTAATGCAGGCTCGTCTTCAACTTCACCATTTCAAATGAATAATATTCATTTGAATTGACAAAACAAATGCCATGTACAAATGAAAGAATGAAATGGAGGAAAATATATTACCAATGACGAATTTGGAACAACAAAGCTTGACGACCGGCGGCAAGTCTTTCTCTTGGCCCACAGAAAATGAAAGAAGAATGCCAAGATTACAGTGAAGAAATTGGAGGGAGAAATAATTTCTCAAACTAACGTAGGGTTTCTTCAATTTCGCAACTTAACGTCGTTAAGAGAGTGAGATTGTTGCTGAGGGTTTATGGATTATTTGTGTTAAGGGCATTTCAGTTATTATAAAAATATGGTAAGGGTAGTATGGACTTTTTCCACTAGAGATGCCTTAAAAAGATATGAAGAATAAGTAAGACCTAAATAAGATATAGGTTCTTTGACTAGGCCTTTTAAGAAAATACCCATATATGTGTCTAGAAAGTGGCCATATATGTGATCTATTCATGTTGAAAATCGAAACATGTTGGATGGCTAAAAGAATTTATGGTAAAGCGTGTTTGATCCCCTACTGGAAAGCCATGCTGACGAAAAACTCCCAGGACATTGAATCCCACTACCATGAACAGGAGTAGAGCCGTAGAGGGACATGTTGGATCTCCAGAATTGACCCGCTGAAGAAGCAGTACACATCTCCATAAAAAGGCATCAGAATGAGATATCCTCGAGCCAAAAGAGGAAAACACATTTTTCCCATAAAGAAAGCAAACAAAAATGTCTCTCCAAGAAATCCATACCCGTAACGAAGAAGAATGTACTAGTAACAGTGGTAGTTTCCTTCTTGAAGATGGCTGGAAACAAAGAAGACATTTCTTATAGAAGAGACAACTTGATACCCCACATGAAACTATACAAGCTCTAGATGTCGTTCTCAGAGAGAAGCCATCTATCAATTATGAAATTGTTGGGTGGTCATTTTCTCTACTTTTTACCTTAAAGCATTATTTCATTAACCTCTTAGTTTTTGTTTTTTAGGTCGACTTTCTACCTGACTCCTAAATATAAAAGCATGGCTGACTACTTCTAAGCGACCCATCTGGCTACAACCTTTTCAGAACAATTGAAGAGGTGAGATGGGTTTAGCTGAGGCAGAAACAACAACTTGCCCTATGTTCCATCAGCCTCGGTAGATGCTCTCCAACTCCTGTAGGTACATAATCAATAGCTTTCATTCTCCTTTTTGTGTTGACCCTATAGAGGTAGTGAGGGTTTTTCTTCTCTTTTTGATAATGTAAAAATGTTGTAGTAACCTACTTCATCAATGAAATTCTTTCTTTGCAACATTTGTTTTTCAATTAAGTTGTACAGTCGTATTTATTAAAATTAGATAGTAGGAACTTCGGAGTAGATATAGATTTAAAATCTAAGTATTTCACTTCGGTCATGCTCAAAACAAGAAATCTTCAGTTCGCCAAAATATTAACATAGATGCAACGGATAAACATTTGCCTAAGGACCTACAACGTTCCATAAGTGGACATACTAGATCACTAATATTATCTATGGAGATGCTCAGCATTCCAAGGATGAGACTATCTTGGTCCACCCATGATTTCAATTCTATAGGTTTCGGGACAAACCTCGGATGTAATATGGTAAAGACATTCCCAATTTAGTCATAGGGAACCCAAAGTTACATCCTTTATTGTAGGGAAGATGTTCATCAAGACTAAGTCTCCAAAGCAAAACAGCCTATTTTTCACCTTCAAATTGTAGTACTTAGCCATTTTTCTCTGGTAGGTCACCAATTTTTCTCATGATTGTTCCCTGAATTCGTCCAGGTAGTCGAGCAATGCCTAACTCAAAATTTTGTTCGATTCCTCATTATACTAGATTCGTCGAGACGATGGAAGCACAACTTCTAGTGGCGACATAGTCTTGGCCCCGTATGTCAAGAGAAATGTGTCTCTCGATTCCCATCCGACTTGTGGTCCGATAGTCCCACAGGACATCAGGAAACTCGTCGACTTAGGCTCCTTTTAAAGCATCAATTTTTTCTTCAATACATACTTGATGGTCTTATTAATCGCTTCTGCAAAAAATCTACGAAGACCTGACCCTTGATGGAGGGCCTTGGTTGAACGTGGAAATCGAATTGCCTGAGTTATGTAGCCCATTTCAGTAATCTTCCTAAGGCACCAGGCTTGTGAAGAACCTGCCTCAATGGGTAATTGGTGAATGCTTGTTCGTCGAAAAATTTATTAAATAAACAACAAGTGTAAGGGCCGAACAAGTAGTAAAGTAGACATGAATCCAAATATCGATCCCACGAAGAATAGTTTTGAGTACCAAAATTTACTATTTAAGCTTTATTCGAAAATGCAGTAATTTGGGTGTTTTAGAATTAAGAAAAATAAAAATTATTAAATTAAGCTGAAGGAAACAAGAAATTAATGAAATAGCTTTTGATTTAAATAAATAAGTTTTGGGACTTGGGACTCATAACTTCACCATTGTTGATCCTCCTAGTTTCATAGTCATTGAATCAACAATAACTAATTGTTGTTAACGATCGAATTCTTTCTAAATTAATTAACTATCTCTCTCGACAATAATTAATTCTATTTAATTAGGCCAACCCACCTATCTCTAGATGAATTCGTTATCAACCCTCTTAAATACATTAGCAACAAGAATTCATTAGAGCCTCATTGAAATTCGACCCTAAATGATCGCACTAACCACAAGATTATATCTCTATATCTTGTCCAAATTAATTATCTTTATTGTCTAAATCTAATTCATGTTTTCATCTCTCGAATCCACATAAACCAATATAACATTCACCAATTAGCTAAAAAGATGAAAGCTTTTAAGCTAACAATAAAGATTTAACAAAGAAATTAATTGTCATAAGTCGAATCAATGAACACAAAACTAGGATTCACAACTTGATGACGTTGTTCGTCCCAAGAAAATAAAATTAGCTAATCATAAAATGCATGGAGACAATTGAATGAAATAATAAATTCATGATCAGGTAGATGATTGAATCTTGAAGGTGAAAAGTTCTTGCACCAAGAATCGTCTATCGCCTCCTTGAATCCAATCTCTTGCTCTTGATTCTTCTCATCCAATAATCTCCACAAAATCTTCTTAGGTTTTGCTCTTGTTAGTTCCCAAAATTATCTCTCTCAAAATCTCTTTATCTTTTTGCTCTTGTTTTGGCCTCTTATATCTCCTCAAAAAGCCCCAAAAAATCATGTACAGAATCATCCCAAAAATAAACTTCTAGTTAAAAAAGGAAACACACCCGCACAAAGTCATGCGGCCACATGAGAAGTTCTGTCAACAATTTAATTTTTAAATTTTGGTGACTCATGATGCCACATAAGCTTGCCATGCGGCCACATGACAAGTTCTATGATCTTCCTCAATTTCGTCTCCCGAGTTTAGTACTCCATGGCCACTTGTCCCAAACATGAATCTTTTCATGTTTTCTTGATTCTTAAAATAGATTTAAATAAAACACACGTAAATACATAGTGGTGTCAATCCCAAGGGTCGAGCGGGGCGGGTCGGCCCACCTCAGATGAGGCCCGTAATGGCCCGCGTTCGAAAAAGTCCGCGCATCATGCGGGTTGCGGGCGGGTCGGCCCACCCACGAATTTTTTCAAAGTCCGACCCACCCATAGGCCCATACAGGTCGAGCCCATATAGGCCGCGGTTCGATCCGGTTCGGCCGTATGAATAAAAATTAATTTTTTTAAATTACTAAAAAATTTAGTTACTTATTGTAATTCAAAAAAAATGTTTACATATATAACAAAAAATGTGTTAAATTACTAAATAAAAAATAAATAACAATGATAAATTCACATTTGTTAATTTTTTAATTCAATTTCTATTTTTTATTTATATATTTAAAGACTAAAACGTGAATGCATCTGTCACATCTTTCACTTTAAACGGTTCTCTACCATTTGTTTTTTTTTTTTTTTTAAATATCATTTCAAATAAGAAAGTTTGAATTTTCTGCCCATTTTTTTTTTTTTTTAAAATCAAAGCGGTTCACGGGTTGGCCTCTTGACCCGTGAACGGCCCATGAGTTAGCCTTCTCGACCAAAGGTGAATGGCCCGTCCGGTTCACGGGCCGGCCCATGATTACAGGTCGGCGCGGGTGAGCCGATGCTTGGGTTCGGTCGGCCCGCCTGCCTTGACACCTCTATAAATACATACTTATAACACATAAAACACATATCTGAACACACTTATAGGAAATTTTAACATAATAAATAAACACTTATCAATGCTTCAACAACGTAGGCCTAAAATTATGGTCGTAACTTTCTAGAGGCCGTGATCAATGCCAAAGCCAGGGTTTCATATATGTATACTTTGTTTCAGAATCCTAGAGACAACTAAGTATACTTGCAATTTTTTTCGACGATTGGTTTGGGTAATAAGGGAACATTTCTGATATGTTTTCTTCATAGCCACCAGAGCATCTTCACATTTCGAGGTACATTTAAACTTCTACTCCTTTTTAGAGTTTTAAAAATTGGAGGTATTTATTTGTAGACTTCAAAATCAATCGGCTGTTAGGCACTGCACTTCTCTTGGTTTTCGAAGAGATTTCATGTCGAGAAAGGCCTTGATCTTTTCAGGATTCACCTCAATTCCACTTTCATTTACAATGTAGCCCAAGAATTTTCTCGAGGCAACCCCAAATGCACATTTCAGCAGTTAAATTTTTTCAAGAGCATCAGAGAATGTTGAATATTCTTTCGAAGTGACATACATGTTCATTTGTCATCCAACTCTTCACCAACATATCATCTACATATACATCTATCCTTTTTCCAATATGATTGGCAAATATCCTATTCTTAATCTCTATAAGTGGAACCAACATTCTTTAAGTCGGATAGCATTACCTTATTCAAGTACAAACATCAGTTGGTGAGATGAAGGAAGTGTGTTCATTTTTCAGATCATACATAGGGATCTGACTGTACCTCGAATAAGCATCCATGAAGCTCAATAAAGCATGCTCAATTGTTGCATCGACAAGTTGATCGATATGAGGTAGGAAAAACTCTCTTTTAGGCAAGCTTTGATAAGATCCAAAAAGTTGATGTCGGTCTACCATTTGTCGTTATTCTTGCAAAGTGTGGAGTTAGAGTTAGAGATTTTTGGCCGTCCGGAGAAGCTTTATTTCATTATTTATAAATCCTAACTACAGCTTAGATTCTATATAATGGGTCTAGGAATAGGATGTAGCATGGTCTCATTTTTTCCAATGCCTAGCATACTCTACTCTACTCGAACAAGACAATGACACAAAGCTCCTAGATGGAACTCGGAACCTGGTAGGCTAAGTGGGTGTCTAATCCACGTACAAACTTAGAACTGCTTCTGCGATTTGTCATGTTTGTGATAGGATCTTTGTCGTGTTTTATTTAGATAGCAATACTCTCTTTATCTTTAAGCCCACTCCAAGGCACAAAAGGACATACTCCTACATTTGCGTATTCGAAAAATGATTGAATCGAGTTTAACTTTTATGATGAACGAGGACAGAGTTAACCAATCTAGGATAATAGGCCTCATGGAAAAACTATCAACTTGTCTACTTCTTCTTTTAAGACTAAATATCATTCTGCGTCGAGGGACCTCATCTTCTATTTGTGGGGGCGTACCTTGGGATCAACTTTCAAAGTATGGAACGACACCTTAGGGTCAGTTCTTACCATATCTTTGTATCGACACACGAAGACATTCAAATTTTTATTCAAGAATTTTTCCAGCTCTCTACCATTTCATCATATAGATTACTGCCAATCTAGAGTACTTTGGTGCCATCGGGGTAGATAGGGAAGCTTTTTAGCTTGTCTATTTGGGAGGCTTGGGACTCGGGTTCAATGATCATTGGGTCAATGTCATTGTCGAACACTACTTCATTATTCATGTTTGGTTTTTTTTTTGTCAAGCGTAGAGCCCTCGATCATCTCAACATCCACTATTACCACACCCATCTCAATGTCCACCATCATTATTTGGTTGGATTCAGCACCAGAAGTAGCCTTGCATACATCGTTTAAATAATATTCTCGAGATCTTATTTGATCTCCTTTAATGGTGGCTATCTTGGTCTGAGTGGAAAATTTTATGCAAGATGGTGGATGGAGATGACAACTTTTAGCTCATTTAAGGTCTATCATCCAAGTATTGCATTGTAGGCTAGTCTACTGTCAACCACTAGGAAGATCAAGAACACTTGGGTTGACCTTGAAGCTTTTCTCAGAATAACAAACAAGGTAATTTTTGCGCATTCACTTGTGAACTCGTACAAAGGGTCCATGATGGGGGTTCATGGATAGTCCACCTCCATTTGATCGAAGGTGAAACTGAAGATGATACTGGTCGAGCTTCCATGTCTATCAATATCCTTTTTATTTTGTTCATCACTATCTCAGCCCTGATGACAAGGACGTCACAATGAGGCTAATGTATTTCGGGGCCTTTCACCCTGCACCAAATAGCTCGCCATTGGTCGGTCCCTCGCTTCCATGGGCGTTCATTGACCATCTTCCAATGTAAAAGCCTCTGAAGTTCATTTAGTTTTCTCAAACAGACCCTTGACCATCTTGATTATCGCAAGGGTTTTGCTCGAAAGGTTGTCTCCTTAGAAGCTAGATTCCATCATGGTTGTAATACCTTGGATGCGCGGGTCGTCTTCTTGTGGCATAGGGATAGCATGCTTATTCTCCAGGCTGTCTAGTCTCGGCTAATCAATCTTTTTCAGTGATAATATTGTTGAGTGCAAATTTCATGTCTCTGCACTTGCCGGTGTCGTGATCACGCATGTTATGGTATCGACAATACTTCACAGGATAAGGAATTCTGTCTCACGCGTACTGGCATGAACCTCTAAATTTGTATAGCGCTCCTGGGGTGACAATTTTAACATGGCGTCTTGGTAATTATACCTTGGCCAGATAGGTTTCGGTGCCTTTACTAGGTCACTATGGCCTTTTTTTTATCCAAATGATAGCTCTGCCTCACCTGGATATATTCTGGACAGATCATTTCTTGATCATGAATTTATTCTTTGATTAGATCCATCAGACCTCTGTTTCATACATCTCTAGGAGGTTGACTTGTTCAGTCCATTCCTTAGGACCTGAAATGTCCTTTCCTTGTATAGTTTGGTATTTTCAAAGGCCTCAAACTAGAATTCATCCATCTCATTCAATTGAAGTATTCTTTTCTTACCAGCCTCTTTTAGATCAAAATTTAGCTTTCTCAATGCCCAGTAAGCTTGATGCTCCAACTTGACCGGTAAATGGCATGCCTTCCCAAAAACTAGGCGGTATGGTGACATTCCAATTGGAGTCTTGAATGCCGTGCGATATGCCTAAAGAGCATCATCAAGCTTGTTCGACCAATCTTTCTTCGAGGTACTCACAATTAGCTCCAAAATCCTTCTCAACTCCTGGTTGGAAATTTCTACATAGCCACTTGTTTGTGGATGATAATGAGTAGCCACTTGATGATTCACACCATATTTTTCCAAGAGAATCTCAAACTGTTGGTTGTAAAACATTTTACCTCCATCACTTATGATTGCTCGAAGAGTCCCGAAACGCATAAAAATGTTCTTTCTAGAAAAATTCACCATCACCCAGCCATCATTAGTAGGTAAAGCTATATCTTCTACCCATTTTGAGACATAGTCTACATCCAATAAGATATATAAATTTGAGAACGATGGTAGAAATGGTCCCATTAAATCAATTCTCCATACGTGAATAATTCAACCTCCAAAATGCTTCAAATGGGCATTTCTTGCTTTCGGGATATGTTTCCCATCCTTTGGCACCTATCACACTTTTTCACCAAACTATGAGTATCCTTAAACAATGGCGGCCAATAAAATCAAGATTGTAAGACTTTGGCCGCAGCCAACGCCAAAGTGGCCTCCATATGGTGAGGAATGACATCGTTCCAAAACAATTTACATTTCTTCTTCCGGTACACACCTTCGAATTACTTAATATGTACCCCTTCTGTAGAGAATATGATCCTCCCAAAAGTAGTATTTACATTCTAAAAGAACTTTTTTCGTCGTTGGTGATCATAATCAGCTGGCATAATGTTGCTTGCAGATTATTCACATAATCGGCATACTATAGTTCCTATCCTTCTTTTTCTGACTACTCTATCCTAAAAATCTGCTCATCTGAAAATTTTTCATTTATTTCACCTTCTTCATTCCTTTTTGGACTGCTCTAACCTTGACAAGAGGTTGGCTACCACGTTCTCACTCCTATTTATCCTGAATTTCCAAGTCAAATTCTTAAAGATGTAATATCCAACGAATCAGCCTAGGTTTCGCAATCCTTTTTAGCAAAGAAATATTTCAACGTCATGTGGTCCGTGTGCACTATCACCATCGATCCAATTAGATAAGATTGAAATTTCTCAAAGGCAAAAACAATAGCTAGCAATTCTTTTTCTGTAGTAGAGAGTTCACTTGAGTATTATTGAGAATTCGACTGGAGTAATATATAACATGAATGAATTTATCCCTTCACTGTCCCAAAACTATCTCGATGGAAAAATCACTTGCTTCAAACATGAGTTCAAATGGTAAATCCCAATCGGGTGCCACAATTACCGGCGCTAAGATCAACCTGTCTTTAAGAGTATTAAAGGCATTTAGATAGTCTATAGAGAATTCAAATTTGACATTCTTTTCCAATAATTTTCACAACGGTTTGGTGACCTTGGAAAATTCTTTTATGAATCATCTATAAAATCCCGCACGTCCTACAAAAGACTATATGCCTTTAACTATTGTCGGGGGAGGAAGTTTCTCTATAACTTGAACCTTTGCTTTGTTAACCTTGATGTCTTTATCCGAAATCTGGTGTCTCAACACAATTCTCTCTTGGACCATAAAATGACATTTTCCCAATTAAGCACCAAGTTCATTTTCTCACAACATTCAAGTACATGGGTCAAATTTTTAAGGCATTCATCAAATGATGACCCAAAAACCAAAAAATCATCCATGAATACTTCAATGAATTTTTTGACCATATTCGAGAAAATGAACATCATACGCTAAAATGTGGCAGAAGCGTTGCAAAGGACAAATAGAATTCGTCGATATGCAAACGTACCGTAAGGACAAGTAAAAGTTGTCTTCTCCTAATCTTCTAGGATATATGAATCTGATTGTAGTCCCGAATACCCATCAAGAAAGTAATAATGAAAATGACCTGCCAATCATTTCAACATCTGATCGATGAATGGTAGAGGAAAATGGTCTTTTCGAGTTGCATCATTCAACTTCCTATAGTCAATAAAAATATATCATCCGATAGTTAATCTAATTAGTATAAGTTCATTATTGTCGTTCTTCTCGACTGTAATTCTCTCTTTTTTAGGCATCGCCTGAACTGGACTTACCCATGTACTATCTGAAATAGGATAGATTATAGCTACATTGAGTAGTTTCAAAACTTCTGCTCGAACTACCTCTTGAAAATAAGGATTCAATCTACGTTGATGTTGCACTATCGGCATATATACTTCTTCCATTAGGATCTTGTACATGCAAATAGATGGGCTAATACATCTAATGTCTGATATAATCCAACCGATGGCTGATTTGTATTCTCTAAGTACTCGGAGTAGTTTGTCTTCTTGATCTTGATCGATGGAATTTGCAATAATGATTGAAATAGTGGATGACTAACTGAGATAAGTATACCTAAAGTGAGATGGAAACTACTTTAGCTCGAGAGTTAGAGCTTGTTGAATTGAAGGTGTTGGTTGAGGAGATGTGGTGCCTAATTCCATGTATTTCTTCATTCTTTCCATTTGTTCAGCCCCATCTAAATATCTAGCACATTCCTCAAGAACTAAAGAGTCAGAGTTTTCTTTTTGAGAATGCATAATGCACATTTCCATGGATTTGAGAGATTTTCCAAAGTGAAAGTAATGGATGCCTCGTGATCTATGATATCAATCTGAAAACAATAGTTAGTAGAGCTCCGAAATTGAATTGCTCTGAACACATTGAAGGTGACTTGCTCCTCGTTTAATCTCAACACTAACTGCCCATTTTGTACATCAATCAGTGCTTGTCTGGTAGCTAAGAAAGGTCATCCCAAGATAATAAAATCAATCGAGAATATAAACTTGTACACCTTCACTAAAATATCTTCAACAACTCCGCGTAAATGTTTGACTGATCGATCAGCCAACTATATTGATATTGTAGTAGGTTTAGCTTCCCCGAGACCTAGTTGCCTAAAAATAGAGTAAGGCATCAAATTAACGTTAGCACCTAAATCACATAATGCTTTTTTGAAAAATGAACTACCAATAGTACAAGGAATAATAAAACTTTCTGGATCTTTTAATTTCAAAGTTAGCTTGTTTTGCAAGATAGCGCTACATTCGTTGGTAAGCATGATTGTTTCGTGTTCCTCTAACTTTCTTTTATTTTAAAGAATTTTCTTCATAAATTTTGCATAGCTCGGCATTTGAGCTAAAGCATTAGCAAACGGTATGTTGATTTGGAGTTTCTTGAACACGTCGAAGAATTTCTTGAATTGCTTGTCTAGCTTATGTTTTCGCAACTTTTTTAGAAATAGAATTGGAGGAACATAAGCCTTAACTGGTGGTGGAATATAATTTGGTAGAGAGCTAGCTTCTTTTTCTTGTTCAACTGCTTCTTCGGATTTATCGGATTTGTTTTCTCTCTATTTGCTTAACGCAATTTTCTTTTCTACACCCAGTCTTTTTACATGAATTTCTGGCAACTCAATTACGCTTCTCATGGTAATTGTATTTACTTGCTCTTTTGGATTGACCTCGATATTGCTTGGCCATGTGCCTGGTTGTCGTTTCGTTAATAATTTAGCCAACTGTCCAATTTGATTTTCCATATTTTCATCGAGACATCTTGTCTTTTCTACAATTCCTTGAATTCAAATTCCATTCGTTTTGATAATTTATTGAAAGCTTCTTCCCATCCTCATTTTCTTTCTTGTTATCTCCCATAATTTGACGAATTTTGAATATTTTGGGTATTGCCATATAAGAAATTTGGATGATTTCTCCATCCAAGATTATAAGTTTACGAGTATGGATTATTCTGCTGTCACTGAAAATTCTAAGCATATGCGTCTTGTTCAGGTGATGATGAGTCAACGGTAGCCAAAGGGCATTCTAATGATTAATGGTTTGCCCCACAAGTTGCACATATCGGTAGGGACATCTGAACCATATGGGCCGACTGAAAGTGCTTTAGTGTTTCCATCTATTTTACCAATGAATCAATTTTTGCCAATAGGAGCGAATTGATTTCCACCCGGTGCATTCCTATTGCTTTCTTTTGCGACCCTCTATCTGGCCACATAACGAACTGTTCACTCATCATCTCATACAAGTCGTGAATGTCGCCGATAGATCTATTTTGGATAGAACCACCTGCTGCAGAATCTACTGAAGAACGACTGTGCAGAGTCAATCCAGAATAGAAATAATGATTTTGAGATGCTAAAGAAAAATCATGACTTTAGCACTTTCTGAACAGTTCCTTGAATCTTTTCCATGCTT
The DNA here is from genome assembly GCA_023638005.1 of Forsythia suspensa. Lineage (NCBI taxonomy): Eukaryota > Viridiplantae > Streptophyta > Magnoliopsida > Lamiales > Oleaceae > Forsythia > Forsythia suspensa. The sequence goes on from CM042667.1 coordinate 13,941,688, forward strand.
CGTAGAAATTTTCCAAGTCAGATTGTTAAAAATTGGACATTTCATACTTCAGTCTGTTCACTCTGGCCAGAGAAAAATATTTCATTGTGAATTATGGACCAAATATGTCCACATAGTGATGCTTCCTGATGGTAGAAAATCTAACCATTCTCTTGCCTTATCCTTCAGAGTATGTGGGAAGAGTCTCATCTTAAGTGCCTCTTCCTTAACACTATGATATTTGAAATTTCCACAGTATTCCATGAAGCGAGAGAGATGATAGTGCTGATTTTCATCGGTTCTTCCATATAACGTTAGATTGTTCGAGAACAAATTAATCACATTTGGTTTTAACTGAAAGTTCTCAAGTCCAAAAGGTGGGTAGATTATGCTGGACCGATTCTCAACAATAGGATGTATCATATACTCACCCATAAGAATGTCTCGTTTATTAACTTCAACTGGTCGAGCCATAGGTGCTAGAATATTTTCCATATCTGGAGGTGGTGGATCACGGATCCAGTTGTTGTTACCCGTTGTGTATCTTTGTTGTTCTCTTTTCTCATTTTTTACGTTGTCATTGGTGAATGCTTCGTTTGATTTCCGAATCGAAATCAAATAGATCAAGATTTTTCGCACAGTGTATACACGATCAACACCTAAAATAATGAAAAATAGCTGACATTCAACATTTACACAAATAGATTAAAAAGGAAATAAAAGTATTTGTTAAAACTAAATTATCAATTAACGTAGTAATTAATAAACATAGTCCCGGCAACGGTGCCAAAAATTTGTTGTCGATTTTCATCCCAAAAGTGGACGGATCGGTTACAAGTAATAAAGTGATAAACAAAGTGTCGAACCCACGAGTACTAGCAATTAATTAACTAATTAATGTATAGTTCGAGTTTTAACAAAATTAAATTCGAGTTTTAACAAAATTAAAAACACAGATTCGTTGCGAATTTGAATTCTAAGGTTATTCTATTCGAGTTTAACTATGTCTAAATTATCACGCAATCAAAATTAGTTTAAGAGTACATTCGAGTTTTAATAACACTAGGATTCGCAAATCCACCTACACGTTCATTAATCAATTATTCATTAATCATTTTTATTGAAAATCGATGATCCTACAATAATCAAAAATCTCTTTCGACGGTCTATTAATTCTATATTGATATACGAACTTAACTATCTCTAGCTAATTTTTGAACATAAAAATGTGCATTTAAATCACAACGAACACCCTGGCATAACAGTAATCACTATCTATTATTAGACCCTATATTATTCAATATCAAGTTCTTATCTAGATTGAATCTCTCAAAAACAATAAAGATCACAAAACAATCCAATGGTGATCAAGCATCGAAACATAAAAAAGAGAATAAAGAATAATCAACTCGGAAGCAATAAATTACGAAAAACGGAAAACTTCTAATTAATTAAAATGTGAGGTTTCATCGTTAATCATAGCAATATGTAATTTAGCCGAACATGATTTTGTAAAATATTACAAAAGTTGAACTAATCATCATCCGGATAAAAAAAGAAGAAAAGAGAAACACAACCCGTGATTCCTTGTTGAAGAATCTTCGATCCGCTCCTTTGATCTTGGTTTCTTGTGATGTATTCTCCCTCGATTCGCCTCCAGCACGATTTTCCTATTCTCTGTCTTTTATATGCTTTCAAAATTTCTCAGAAACGTGTTTAACGTTATGTTTTTATCCTGTACTGAATAGAGTTATGTTTCCATAAGAAAACATAATTTTTTACCCACGATATACCCATGTGATAGCATGGTTGTGCTATGTAAGGTTTTGCAAGTGAAATCAACCTCTTTTGATCGTGCCTTAACTTAACCATATGGTCAAATGGTTAGTTTGTTTTGATTCTACAATTTAGCTCTTTAATATTTGCACAACAAGCTCCTCAATTCTCTTTAGTTGTTCAATTGAGTCCTTTTTTTCTGTTTGCTTTCTTTTCGTTCGATCAACACTCGGATTCGGTTTTTTCCTATAATGATAAAAAAAACAACATGCTATTATGTTGAAACACACATAAGAGTACTTATAATCATTCCTTTTGTGAGCTCCAATCAGTACAAAATTGTACTTATCGGTAATGATTTGCTGGATTGCTGATTGGAGCTGCTGGTAATGAATTGTTTATTAAAAGTACAAAGCAGTAAGCTGGTACGTTAAACAAAATACCAGTAAATGTGAAATGCTTTAATATCAGCAGTAAACATCTTTACTGGTATTGGCAAGCAGTGAGCATTACATGATATAAATGCTTTGTAAGATATTTAAGTTTATTGATATTGGCAAGCAGTGAGCATTACAAGATATTGGGAAGCAGTGAGCATTACAACCATGTTTATTGCTTAAATATAAGAGCTTACAAGAAAAGTTAAATACCAGCAAGTAAGCAACCTTGAATACCAGCAAGCAAGCTTAAAATAAGTGTTTGTACTACTTCCAACAAAATAAGAAATAAGTTGATAAAAGCAACATCCCCATAATATAAAAGCTTACAAGATATAGCAAAGACCTTCATGTCAACAAGTTTTCCGTCTCACTATATGGCAATGCTCACAAAAAGTGTTCTAAATCAAACAAAAGAAGGCAATCTAGTAAGTTTTCCGTCTGAAAAACAATTCACAGATTGTGCTTCAATACCTTCTCACCATCATATTCTTCCATCTAGCTTGAAATTGAAGAATCTGTTGGCCTTTTCCTTCGTTGCGGCGTCGATCCTTTTCTCTTGAGTTTACTCTTCATGATGGGCAAGCTTGATGCAGATGCTGCTTCATTACCTTGTACAGATGCATTCCCGCCAGGCTGTGAACAAAATTGGTCTTTAGGTTGTGGTAGCTTCAGGTTGAGAATAGAAGGAAGGTGATTGTGCCCTTGCTTCAATCGTTGCACCTACTCCAACCCAAGTTGATTTGCACCTTACGTAGGAAAGCACACTTTTGTAAAATCAATAACAAATAAATACAACTAACAAAGTGTACATACTTCACTGATAAATCAAGAATAAATTAACGCAACTACAAATGTGTTAGATATTTTTCATAATTTATTTATTTATTATTGTTATGCAAATGATTTGCCGCTTCAAAACGGAGATTGACCTGCCCAGAATCAGGTGGCAGGGGTCGAGGGGTCAAAAGCTACATTCACTTATGTACATTTCTTCTACGATGATGCCTTTGTGTGTGTTGCATGAACTACGATGGCTTGATCTCGGTAAGGATACGTAAGCAATCACTTAGGTAATGTAGCCATTCCAATTTTTTCATATTCTTTTTATCAAAATAAATTTTGGAAAAATAGGGGGGATATGTTAGATATTTTTCATAATTTATTTATTTATTGTTGTTATGCAAATGGTTTGCCGCTTCGAAAAATAAATTTTGATTTCTATATATGTGAATAGGTGTGTGTTGAAGAGTTGTATCTGCTGAAAATCAACAGCTTTCTTCCAACAGACACACGCATTCATCCCAATGGACAAATCTTACTTATTTATTGAGTTTGTTGCCGTTTGAAGAAATAACATAAACAATTTTCATTTTTTTTTTCATTTCCTTGGCATCATCAGTTTTCTTAGAGTGTTTTCTTGGTTTGATCAAACCGTCATAGCTTGAATCAAACATCTCCATTGTATCCTCAAAATAAATTTTCATTAGAACCCCGTTGTGACTTTGTTGGATAGAGGAGAAATATTTCTTAAAATATAACATTTATGTGCCTTGGAGTTCATATTCAAATTATCAAATTCCCTATATATTTCTAACAGTTTTAAGAAATGTCTTCTTTTAAAGATCTGGCACTGAATGAATCCGGCACCTTCGATTCAAGTCATGAATCAGGACTTGATTCGTCTTGATCATTTTGATGGGCACAACTTCACTCACTGGCAGGAAAAAAGTTCTATTTTTCTTGACAGCAATAAAATTATCTTATATCCTGGGTGATGATCTTGCACCAATTCCTGAAGATGGAACAAATGATTTAGAACAACGCAAAAAGGGATTGAAAGAGCAAAGGCAGAAACATAAGGATGATGATTTTCTGTGTCGATGCCATATTCTGAATGCATTATCAGATACTATTTACAACGCACACATGACTATTGAAATGGCTAAAGAATTGTGGTTGGCACTAAACAACAAGTATCACATTGAATAAGCAAGCAACCAGAAATTCATAATTGGTAATTATTCTGATTTCAAGATGACTGATGGTAAGTTTGTCCTCTCTCAAGTGCATGATCTGTAACTTATTGTTAGTAATCTTAAAAATGCTGAAATTATTTTGCTTGAACCATTTCAAGTTGGAGTCATTATTACTAAATTGCCTAATTTTTGGAATGACTATATAAAGAAACTTAAACATGAAGAGAACAAGCACTCCCTAGAATCCCTCATGCGTCATTTGCGTATTGAGGAGGACTCTCGAAAACGAGAGAATAATTATCAGGAGATAGAAAAGCAAACATGGGTCAAGAGAACCAGAAGGGTAGCAAAAAACATAAGATCTCAAAATCTAAAGGAGATCATGTAGAATCTTCTAAGAAAAGGTTCAAAGGTGAATGCTACTACTGCAAGAAACCTGGTCACACCGCTCGAGAATGTAGACATCAGATAAATGACAATAAAATAAAGAATGATCAAGTAAATGTGACTATTGGAAACAATGATCCAAAATTTGTTAACGTGGTGGAAAAGGCCAACTCAATCGGAGTTGAAGAAGGATGGTGGCTAGATACAGGAGCTACAATTAATGTAAATAATAACATATTTCAATTCAAGACTTACAAAGAATGCACCGATGGTAGAGAGATCAAAATGGATAATAATGTTCGTACCAAAGTTGTAGGAATTGGAAAAGTGGAATTGAAATTCACTTCATGAAAGAACCTAACTTTGGTTGAAGTTCTCCATGTACCCGAAATGACCAAGAATCTGATTTCTGGAGATCGTCTTAACAAAGCAGGGTTTAAGCTTGTAATTGAGTCTGATAGTCTTATTTATGTCGAAGAACAATGTGTTCGTTGGGAAAGGTTACTCTTGTAATGGCATGTTGAATTTAATAAAGGATAACTTTGATTATATTGTTGATTCTTTATCATTATGGCATGCTAGATTAGGGCACATAAATTTACAAATCTATTAGAAACATGCATAACTTAGGAATTATTTCTAAATGTAAATTTGATGATATTAAAAAGTGTGACATATATGTTCAAGGAAAGATAACTTGTAAACCACATAAATCTGTTATGCGTACAACTGAATTACTTGGTCTTATACATTATGACGTATCTGATTTACATAGTAAGTTTCACGTGGAGGGAATAAGTATTTTGTGACCTTTATAGATGATTTCTCGAAATATGCTTATGTATATTTACTAAATAGTAAAGATGAAGTCTTAAGAAAATTTTCGATCTATAAAGCACAAGTTGAAAATCAATTGAATCTAAAAATTAAAATCCTACGTTCTGATAGAGGGGAGAATACTAAGTAATAGAATTATCAAAATTTTATAAATCTAATGGTATAATGCACAAGTTTACACCTCCATACTCACCTGAATCAAATGGTGTAGTAGAAAGAAAAATAGGATTTTAATAGAAATGGTAAACTGCGTGCTTATTAGTTCTGGTTTACCTGATCATTGGTGAGGTGAGGCACTCTTATGTGCATGTTATATTCTAAATAGGGTTCCTATGAAAATGATTAACATGACCCCATATTAATGGTGGTTTAACCAAAAACCTGATCTTAGTCATCTCAAGGTATGAGGATGTCTCGCATATGTGAGAAAACTAAATCCAGAGATTACTAAATTGGGAAATAAAACATATAAATGTGTGTTTATAGGTTATACAAAGAACAGTACTACTTATAGGTTTCTAAAATTAGAATCCTATGATATTATCAAATCAATTGATGCTGAATTTTTTGAACATATGTATAAGTTTTCCCATTTGCAAACAAGAAATAATATTACTCCTAGCTCTTCAAAGAGAGTTCATGAAGAATCTTTTTATCATACATCAGTTGAACCACATTTGAACATAGAACCTAGAAAGAGTAAGAGACAAAGGAAAGAAAAATCCTTTAGTCCTGATGTAAATAATATGACACACCAGACTAAGTTAACTCTTAATGATGATAGTGATTCTTTCACATATTCAAATGTTAACTCTCCTTGGGATGATGTTTTCTAGAAAGAAGCAACTAATGATGAAATGAGATCAATTATGTCAAACCAGATATGGAAATTGGTTAATTTACCTTATGGTTCTAAACAAATAGGTTGTAAATGAATTTTCAAGAAGAAATTAAATGCAGATGGTTCTATAAATAAATACAAAGCTCATTTAGTAGCTAAAGGGTTCAAACAACGTCACGTGATAGACTATTTTGATACTTATGCTCCTGTAACTAAGATATCATCTATCCAGGTGTTATTATCTCTTTGCTTCTATTCACAATCTACTTATTCATCAAATAGATGTAAAAACGGCTTTCCTAAATGGTGATTTAGAGGAAGAAGTGTATATGGAGCAACCTGAGAGCTTTGTTTTACCTGGACAAGAGAAAAAAGTTTGCAAATTAGTCAAGTCTCTTTATGGTCTAAAACAAGCCCCTTTGCAATGGCATGAAAAGTTTAATAAAATAATGTTATCTAATGGTTTCAAGGTTAATGAAGCTGATAAGTGTATCTATTCTACATACAGAAATGTTGCATGCATTCTAATTTGCTTATTTGTAGATGACATGCTTATTCTTGGTCCTCACTTAGAATTTATAAAAGAGTCTAAGAAATTACTAGAATTTAACTTTGATATGAAGGATTTGGGTAAAGCAAATTTGATCTTAGGAATTAAAATAATGAGAAAATATGGATTTATATCACTAAGTCAATCTCATTATATGGAGTATTTTCTTAAAAGATATGGTCATATGGATCATAAATCCGCTTCTACTCCTATAGATCCTAGTATCAAGTTAATAAAAAATATTGGTAGATGCTATGACCAACTACTATATGCTATTGTGATTGGAAGTCTTATGTATGCTATGCATTGCACAAGACAAGATATTGCGTATGCAGTTGGTATATTATGTCGGTTCACTAGTAATCCAGGTAAAGAACATTGGAATGCGGTTTCAAGAGTTCTAAGATACTTGAAAGGAACCATTGATTATGGATTACATTTTCAAGGATATCCTATACTTGAAGGATACAGTGATGCTAGTTAGAATAATATAGAGTCGGATTCTAAATCCACTTCAGGATGGATTTTTATTTTAGGAGGTGCAACTGTGTCTTGTTGTTCTAAGAAACAAACTTGCATCTCAGATTCAACCATGTTGGCAGAGTTTATTACTTTGGCTAATGCATGTAAAGAAGCTGAGTGGCTGAGAAATTTAGTGTGATAATAAGACTACTTTGTATAAGGTGGCAAACAAGACTTACACTGGTAAGCAACGACATCCCAGTCTTAGACATCAATCTCTTCGATGATTACTTAAGCAAGAAGTCATCACCGTTGACTATATAGAGTCATAGAACAACCTAGCAAATCCTTTGACGAAAGGACTGGCTAGAGAGATGATTGCAAAAATATCGAAAGGAATGAGATTGAGGTCTACGTAACTTCAGTTAGCGTTAATAGGAACCCTACTTATGTTTTGAAATATAAACAAATTTCAAAGGGTACTAACAAGTTAAAGTTTAACTTAGACAAGACGCTAGAGTATTATATAAAACTCATTCATAAAATCTCTAGTTTGTGAATTTTGCATGTTAGAGGGTGGATTTAATTTCTCAATAAGTTCTATTGGGAAAGAAAGTGAATCACATAATTAGTTTATGAACTTACCTATATGAGTGAGAAAGTCAGGCCGCTTTCTATGAGATTTATACCGTCTCTAAAGCACTCATGAAATCGGGATATAATGCATGGCCATTAATGCGTTGGAACAAAAGAAACACTATTTTATTGGAAATAGTATGTGTGATGACTCGGTTAGTCACAAAATAGGTTCCTTGGTTCAAGATTTATTCACCATAGCACCTTGACAAAACTTTGAGTCATTTACACTAAGTGAAAGTTCAACGTCAAAAGCTACTTTCATTTATGTACATTTTTTCTACGATGATGCCTTTGTGTGTGTTGCATGAACTACAGTGGCTTGATCCCCGTAAGGGTACGTGGGCAATCAATTAGGTGATGCATCCATTCCAATTTTTTCATATTCTTTTTATCAAAATAAATTTTAAAAATAATATGTGGGATATGTTAGATATTTTTCATAATTTATTCATTTATTGTTGTTATGCAAATGGTTTGCCGCTTTGAAAAGGAAATTTTGATTTTTAGCCGTTCGCAGAAATAACATAAACAATTTTCATTCTTCTTTTTTTGTTTACTTGGCATCATCAGTTTTCTTAGAATGTTTTTTTTTGTTTGATCAAATCTTCACAACTTAAATCAAACACCTCCATTGTATCCTGAAAAGAAATTTTTATTAGAACCCCATTGTAACTTTGTTGGATAGGGAAGAAACATTTCTTAAAATATAACGTTCACATACCTTGGAGTTCATATTCAGATTATCGAATTTCCTATATTTTTCTAACAAAATGTACATACTAAGTGTCGATTGTTGTTGTGAATGAAAGTTTGTATGAGATCTTTTATTGTGTCCTTTTTTACCACACACACAGCATCCCATCTTCATTTCACCACCACCTTTTTTGTTCTATTTTTTTTCTTCTCTTTAGCAGCCATAGCTTCCTCAGGGCATTTTCAACGTAGTATATGTTTCCTACCTCTTTTCTTTGCTACCCAACTCGGTGGTTTGACTGGTTGACAAACCACTTGTTGGCCACATTTGTTGTCCATTTATAAGGTAGATAGAGTATTAGTAAGCTTTGAATAAGTTTTAATTTGTAACAATCGTCTACAAAAATCAATGGCTCCTTACCCCATCCATGAATGCTAATGGAAACAACTTAGATAAAATATTCTCTAACCTTTTTGTCGGACATAAATGTCAACCCGTAATTGTGTTGAATGTTCAAATCTTCTCCTAAAAGTTTTGAAACCATGACTAGCTAGCATTACTTTTTATTTCAACGATCACATATGCAATAGGAAAATATACAATCATTCCCATCAATACCCATTGCAATTAGTAATTGACCACCGAATTGCCCTCTTAGGAAGCACTCGTCTATGCAAATAACTGGTATATAGCCTGTCAACAACCTTTTTTTACAAGCTTCAAAGCAAACATAGATACCTTTAAACACAAATTCATCTAAAGATAAAATACTAGTTGTTCCTGAATTTGTTCTTCTAACATGTGCTACATATGAACCAATAAACCAAATTGTTCAACAAATAACTGTATAAAAAAATAGCAAAAAAAAAAAAAATTGGTGCAAATGATCCTTAACCTTTGCCCTCAGTATGGAAATGGTCCATAATGTTTATTTTTTGGTACAAAACATATGTGTTTTGGTGCATAATTATTCCTTATTTGATAAAAAAGACAAATATTCCCCTAGTTTTAACTAGAGAAACTTATAATTAGATTCTTACATTTGTAATAAGTACAAATATGTCCGATACTTTTATTTTTTATAAAAATAGAAAGAAAAAACAAAAGAGTTCTTTTTTTTTTTTGAATTAACATTTTATTGACCAAATTGATAATATACTAAATTGTTTTGTATATTTTACGAACTATTATAAAATAATAAAAATTTAAGTTCATAATTATTAACAAATATGCTAAATAAAATTAATTTTTTATTATTAAGTAATTATATTATTAAAAATTTAAACTTTTATTTTATCCTTGCAACATAAAAAAAATAACTTTATCAAAAAAATTAAACTCAAATACTTTTATTTAATTGAGCTATTCGTTTATTAACTACAAATATTAGATTTTTAATTGTATTCTTCATATTATATTTTATCGTTTTATTATCGTTCAAAAATAAAGAACGCATAATATATAGATTAATTTTTATTAGTATTTTTATATTAACAAAAGATAATAAAATTAGTTCAATATCATAAAATTATAAACGTCATTTTGTTATTTATTTAATTTAATTTTTATTCAAGTTTTTCACATCACATAGTAATTACATTTATTTAAAGCACGATAATTTTACATTTTTCTCTTATAAAAAATTTAATTGAGACGATTATAATGATATAATTAATATATTAAATTAAATATTATTTAATAAATGTACCGGACCTATTTGCACCTTTTGCAAATATTAGAAATTCAATTACAATTTTTTCTAATTAAAATTAAGGGCATATTTGTCTTTTTCACAAATAAAGACCAATTGCGTACCAAATCACATAGGTTAAAGACTTCTGCACCAAAAAATAAATATTATGGATCATTTCGACAGAGAGCATAGATTAAAGACCATTTGTACCAATTTCCCAAAAAATAAATCATTTATAACATAGTGGTTCCAAAATTATCTTCTTCAAAGCACTTTAAAGAGAGAAAAAAAATCATTGTGTATTGTGTTTACCTTGAGATGGTTTCCCAACATTTGACATTTGCTGCTGATATAGAGAGAATATTAGTGTTCATATACAGAGATGAGATAATGTGGTTAATTTCTTCTGCTGCGGATGGTTGGGCGTTTTCCTTCTTTGCTGGAGGGAATCGGTTTTTGCTTCTTCGTTTTGTTGGCTTTTTTTATTTTTATTTTTTTTTACATGAGCAATTTTCCGTTTTTGCTTACGGACCATTTAATTTTTTTTTAAATAAAAGAGCAAGCATCTGACATGGTAAAAAAATAAACTACGTCTATGCCACGTAGTATTTAACGGTGACACGTAGATTGCTAAAATTGACGGTGTTAACAGAAAGACTTTTGTTGTAAGGATATCAAACTTCAGTTACTAGTAATGTAAAAAAAAGACTCCACAAATTTGAATTTTTTTTCTGGAATTGTTGTTGAATAAACACACTACATTAAATTAAAAATTAAGGATCTTTTAATAAATTGTCTTGTTCTTGTTCTTGTTCTCATTCTTGTTCTTGACATTGACAGATTTGGGAGATATATAGCGAGCTTATTAAAAAAGTATAGAGTTTAAATATATTTAATACATGCATTTTTAAAATTTTAATAAAGTCTTGTATTCAATATAAATTTTTAAAACTTTTCAAAATTATTTAAAAGTCTTGAGATATTTAATTCAAACTTTTTAAAATCCTACAAAATTAAGAAGTATTCAAAATATAAATGATTTTTAATGACATTTTATAAAATTTTATATGATCTAATTTTAACGCACAATCTATAAATAAAAGATGTCATAATTTATCTCTCCTTCATCCCCAAAACTTTGAAAGATTTTCAAAAAAATTAAAGTCTTTCATTCTATGATTTTTTTTTTTTTTTTTTTAATGCAATATCTTTTTTCTTTTTTCTTTAGACGAACTCTAGACTCAAGTTAGTTATTACCAACTTTTTTTTTCTGGAAAAAAAAAAGATTATTATTTTTTTCTTTTTTCAATACGTATTTTTTTTTCTTCAATATTCTCATAACCATTTTTTCCTCCTATGAACTCTATAACTATGATTAATTTCTTATGTTTTTTTATTAAAAAATATTAATATTTCTTCTCTATTCATTTTGTTGGAAAATATTTTTAAAATGAGTCGTATACAAAATATTTTTGAATTTATCAACAAGATATTTGGAAGTTGATAGTTTTACTTTAAAAAAAAAAAAAAAAAGAGTGGTTAATAATTTAAGTCATTGACTTTTGATATAGTTAATTTATAGTAAATAAATAGAACATAATAAATTCTATTTTTTTTTTTTTATAAACATTAATAAATTCATTCAATTAAATAAATTATTGTTAAAAAAAATTTCCTACAACAATTTTCTTTCTTAACTATGAGACATTATATTTTTATATTTATGATTTAATTGAAAAAATAAAAATTTATAAAAGTCCAAAAAGTTTTTAAAAGTTTAGAAAAGTTCTAAAATGAAAATCCATAAAAGTCAAAAGGAGTCTAATCAAATTCATAAAAGTTGGTCATATAAAAAATGTCAATCAAAATCTTATAATTCTAGATTAAAATTTATACATTTAAATTTCCTATAAAGATTTTCGCATCAAAATGCTGGCGCGAGTGTCATTTGTCGTTTCCATCTTACGACCAATTCGGTTTTGCACTGCAAGCTCACAAGCAAATGCTGAATGATAAGTCTGAGATTAAAACTCATCAACTCAACCACGAGCAACCATTTTTCAGCCAAAAAGAGGCAGAGGCAGAACCTGTGGTGGAAGATTCAGCTCTCGTAGAAGGGGTTTCACCCCAGCAGTTAAGTTTGGTAATCAAAAGACGACAACATAAACTCTATCCAACGGAAAAATAATGGCCACCAGGGAAACAATTCTCATTAGGACAAGTCCTCTTTCCTCGTTGATCAAATGGTTCAAACACTTGTTGCAAATTTGGCAACACCATCTTGTGCAAATCTGAACAATCCATCATGCTACGACAGTACTCTCAACATTTAACCAAAGTACATGCAAGCATAACTACCATGAGCTACATTACACAAGTCCCAACGAGTTGTTACATACAAACATGAAAAAAGAAGTAAAACAGAATTCTAATGAAACATACAATTTTCCGTTAGCACTTCTTACATTTAAAAACCATACCTTCACAACAACACATTTTACATCTGGCAGTTTTTTTATCAGTATTGTTTGGGATCTAAAGCCAGAACATCTGACAATAGATGGCATCAACGCATCACCAAACACAACGATAACTTGTATGTAACTGGGTAAGTTCCCCAGTGTAAATGACCTTCAGGACCTGCCCTTTCTCGAGGCCATAGTAACGAGCAATTGCATCTTTTTGCAACATCCGCGGAAGCTGAAAAGTGTCATTATTGAGATGTAATCAGAAATCAACTTATGAAGATACCTTTGATAAGCAAACTCTATACACTATACACTAAACTATATATAATCATATATCTCTTGTGTATCACACCCATGTCAATCCAAAACGGGGTCGAATGATCCTCAAAGATAACAAACATAAGCTGATCCTAAATGGATCAGAAGTTATCATTTACTTTCTAACGTTTAAGATGCATAACAAAACAAAACAAAAAAAAGCTAAACAGAGAAGACATCTTTTAGAAAATTCAGATATTGTTAGCCTCTTCCAAGTTCAAGCATGTCCTTTCCCCAAGAGACTCATTTATGAACCACTACATATCAGCATTTAATATTGGATGTTTCTATAATCAAATTTTAAGAGCCGACAATGGGAAGTTCATCTTTCACGGTTGAGTCGATTCTCTAATTCTTTGTTTTTCAATAAGTGACCCAAAAGAAAACATGAGCCAAAAATAAGAGAGCCACCAGTCTCAACCCAGGAACCTCAACCAACACAAGGTCAAATTCACTGGGCTTATGCTAACAAGGATTTCAGTCTCCTTACGGCCTACATACGGTAAAAATCATGTTTACATTTGTTTAAGACTATTATTTCCATATCTGTGTCTCCCGTCCCCCCTCTCGCAGTCTTGCTCCACCAGTCATGTGTTCTTATAAGCGACAGACAAACAGTCTTTAGCCATATCATCTAATATTATGCGGGAAAAAAATTATCTTAAAGCAAAAACAGAAGTGTGTCATGTGTTGCAACTTAGAATCCGTTTGGCACAACTTTTGTGAATAGAACTTTTAGGTCCTGTTCTCTGTGGTATTTTTAACCCGTTTTCTGTTTTGTGTTTTTGAAAATAGTCAAAACGTGTCTCTTTACCATTTTCGAAAAGGCATTTTTGAAAACACAAAAAAAAATACAAATAAAACGAAAAATGACTTTTTTATCATTTTGGGCATTTTGTGAATAAAAGAAGGTGCTGGCCAAAACGGCCAAAAAGCGCGTTTTAGCCATTTTTGTCAATGTTTTGAATCCTTCCGAACGCTTTTTTTTTTTTTTTTTTTTTGTTTGAAAAAAAATTGATGATTTAACCATATCCCGGGTTTTTTTTGACACACGGTGGCTGCTTGTCCAACTGGCTAAATGCTTGGGCTTGGAAACAAAAGGTCACAGGTTCAATTCTTAGCTCATGTACAAGTTTTTGAATTCTTTTTAAATGTTTTTAAATGTTTTTAATTCTATAATTAAATATTTTAAATTCTTTTAAATGTTTTTAATTGTTTTTAAATATTTTTAATTATATAATTAAATATTTTAATTGCATTTAAATATTTTAATTATTTTTAAATATAATTAAATATTTTATAATTAAATATTTTTAATTCTTTTTAAATGTTTTTAATTCCATAATTAAATATTTTTAATTGTTTTTAAATGTTTTAAATTCCAAGTTTAAATTGTTTTAAATAATAATTGTTTTTAATTCCAAGTTTAAATTGTTTTTAATTCCAAGTCCAAATTTCTCAAAAATTCAAGTAAACACATTTTCGAGTTTTACTGTTTTTGTAAACAATTTTCAAAAACACTAAAAACGTATTTTCAAAAATCTCAAAACACAAAACACAAAATAAATTCAAAACTCAAAACACAAAACTCAAACGCAAAGAAAACACCACCTTAGCAATGCAATTGAACTTTTGGCATTAGAGCTTTTGTTAAAAAATTGTGACTGTTTGACTAAAATCTAAAAAGTACTATGAATATTAAATCGAGCGTTTGGTTGCATAATTATAAAAGCACTTTCGTATAAATTTTATTTTTATTTGAGTAAACAGTAATTAATTGTTATATATCTCATATTATTTTCTTTTATAAATAGTATATTTTCATATCTTATAATAACTATTAAAATTAATATTTTAATTAAATTATGATAATATAATTATTTTAGTATATATCATATTACTTAAAATTAATTTATTTAAATCAAATATATAATTTTTATTATATTATTTAACACGCCAACATGCATTTTTCACTTTATATAAATATATGAATTGGGAATGGTAATTTTGTTAATTTTAAATTTTGTTAATTACAGCTTCTCGTAAAAGCTCAATTAGAGCTTTTTACTTCTCTAAAACAGCTTTTTTAAGCTATTTTTCAGCAAAAAGTGCTTATAACTTTAGTCAAACAACCATAAATTTAACCAAAAGCACTTTTGCTCTTGAAGAAGTGCTTTTGGGCTTCAAAAAAGCCCTTCCAAACACAATATTAATCATGTCAAGATCAGTCCGCACTTTACAACATCAAAATTACAAAGTACGTTGGGGCTTTCAACATAGCATTGAGAAGATTCAACTTCTATCACGTGACTAAAATAGAATTAAGATAAATATAAGAATCACAGTACACTGCAAGAAAATGAGATTTCCACATAGATACCATGCCCAGAAGAAAATTCTGTGAATATACAAATTATCCTTGTGCATTAATATAAATGTACGAGCCTGTTGGATAGAGCATGCCTAACATTCTGTGACTTTGAAGACTAACCTGTTTTTCATCCAGGTTGTACTTCTTTAATAGACTTTGTTTCTCTTCATCAGTAAGCACCTGATGCTTTGGTTTGCATTCATGCTTAGTGATATTGACAAGCAAGTCAGTGATCTGAAGGCATGGAAAAATTCTCAGGAACATAAGGTGGATCTCCAAATAGAAAAGAAAAGGATAAGGAATCAAATTATTAAACAAAATGATACGAAATACGAATTAGTAAGTAATATGCCGTTTTCGAGATTCAAAAGATGGTATCCTCAAGCAAAACTCTAAAGATGGTTTAATTTTAAATAGAAAAAAAAATGAAAACATACATCTTGAGAAACAAAGAGATGACAACACAGCATGTACAAGGTGAGCTCTGCATCATAAAAACCTGTTGCTACTGAACTAATTGTGCACTTCCCTAGTTTAGCAAAGATCATAAATGTGCACAGCACAACATCCTAGCTGACTAAGCAACAGTTGACAATATCCTAATTTTATCTGTAATTGCACATCTGTCTCAACTCGGGACATATAGTATGTACTGAGGACCAGGATTCAGGGACTATTGTGTGCTGTGTTCTAATGACATAGAACCAAGCTGAAAATGTTGGATTATTTTTAACTTTATTTTTCCATCCTGCAGCTACCTGGTCTAATATATTGTGCACAGTACGGTCATCAAAGAGGAATGCCGAGACAGTTGTCTGTGTTGAAAAATTAAAGACATATTAGACACTTGCGGACACAATAAGATTTCATTGAAAAGGCACGTTAGATAGATGATTGTTGGGTGAGGCCAACATAATTAGATACAATAAAAGAAAAATCAAATAAACTCACTCTTATCAAATAGAGCATAGATTCATTGCATAAACCATTAACTAGTAAACCATAGGCAAAAGCAAAAGCAAAAGCAAAAGCAATATTAGTAATAATGTTAGTATTCATGAGTATATATATCCGGTCAAAGAAATTTCAGAGGACAAGTAGCATAGATGATGCTACATAAAATGTACACAGAACACATTAAAAACAATACTGCTTGTTTTACTTTTGATTCCCTAATTTGGCGGAAAAATAACGCTTCATATACCAGTATCAGATTAGAAGCTAAAACAGTAACTTAGATCCTGAGAAACTATGTAAGAACTAATTCAAGAAAGAAAATATAACTGCAAAACATAGGAAAACATACCTGGAAAATTTCAACTTTAAATGAAAAAAGACCCACTGCTTTTAATGCCTGGCTAGTTATTTTATTTTGCACTACCAGTATCAGCCTACTTAAGCTGTCTCTGTTAACTATCTGAGTTGCAATCGCACGGATGACATTTACTTTAACAATGTGTGGTCCACAGAAGAGAACTAGAACCTGCAAATATTGAGTATCTGAGTAAATTCAAATGCAAGGACACGACATTTGCTGAAAATACATAATGGTAGATTTCAAGAGATGTATTCCAAGGAACGTGTCGAGCAACTGGAAGAATCAGAAATCTATTATATCTCCAAGGTTTACTGAAATTAATGTATAAAAAAGGAAACCACATAACAAAACACTTCGACTTTAGATGCATAAGACATTATTTTTTCTCGCACATCAGAAATAACCATTGTGTATAAAAGGAGGAATGTGAATATATGCCCACCAAGTAGGGGCGAATATAAGTATGGATAAATTGAGAGAAGGATGTGGGCCATGTCTTGTGTAGATCTAAAAGAGCTCCCATTTAGAAGAGCAATGTGATCTTAATAAAGGATTCTATAAAAGAGAGAAAGACTAAAATTTACACCGTCTGACGTGGTTGTAGAAGATTTGATTTTGTTAGACTTGTAGATGATATAGTAGTAGATCAAACCAAAAGGTAAGGGGGGAAAAAGAAAGTAAAGGACAGTAGAATAACAAGACTTCTCCTTAGCTCATGTCAACTCGACTGTTCCAAACTTTTTCTAACAAAAACATTTACAGTTAATAAACCCAAAATTCGCAGATAGGTGTTTTACACCACTCCAACAACCAAAACATGCCAAAATTTTGTTTGAAGATCAACAATGCAGTTGTGTCGACAACTTCTTTCTCTTTCTCATTGTAGATATACTGGAGACAATGCAGGCAGACCATCTTGTGTAAAAATTTGGAAAATGGACAGAAATCACAAAAAGACAAATGGAAACATACAGTAAAATAGAACTAAGATGGAGGAGACATTTCATCCCTTGACAAGCCCTTTTACACAAAAAATTAGGAGGGACACCCTACTCTAAGAAAAAGCCACACAAAAAAGTGAAATTTATGAAACTGTTTTGCACCAAGATAACAATTCAAGTAAACAAATAGGCAAAAAAGAAAAAATACCAAAAATGCACCAAACCCTTCAAAGTTAATTCCAATTTCAAACCAAGTCACAAAATAGCATCTTGGAATCTTAAAACTATAACCCTTTTAAATTATTTTACCTACCCCCTCTTTCCCAGAAACTTTACATGATAAATACATAATAACAACAACAACAACAACAACAACAACAACAATAATAATAATAATAATACTTTATATAGTAAAAAGTAATAATCACCGACCATAAAAGAGGTTTTCAATCCCAATCACACAAAAAAGTGATATTCATCTATCTTCACCATTTTGAAAAAAAATCTCTCAATTTCCTCAAATCTCACCTTCTCAATTATGTTTCTCTTCCTATTCACCATTTTTCTTCAAATCTCTACTTCTCAACCTTGTTCCTCCTCATTATTCATTATTCACCACTACTGGTCACTCACCAACTTTTATCGATCTCCATTTTTTCATCATCAACACGAGCAAGCTATTATCTTACCCACCCAATTTTTATTTTTCTAAGGTCGGATTCCACAGGAAAGCGGTATCCTAGTTTAAGCATAATTCAAGTCTAATTCAATTCACCAGACACAGTGATTAGTAAATAGAAAAGTAGAGTTGTGATTAATCTAATGTATAATTATTAATTAAGAGCAACCATCACTATAATAGCCCAAGGAATGACATCATACACTCAATCAATTGGCGACTGCATTTGGGACCGCACTATATAACGTAAATTGTGTGTTCGATGCAATCTAGACAAAAAAATAAATCCAGGCCAGGACCAAAATCTCGAAGAAAATAAAAAGAACAGTAAAGGACAAAAACAGACCTTAGTCGTAATCCTTGTGAAGATGTAAAAATTACCGTTAAAAAAAGTAGCTTTTTTTACTTAAAATTAAGAGGGGGGAAAAAGTAGCTTTTTACAGAAAATCACTCCAGGCCAGTACAGAATTCTCGCAAAAAGCAAAGGAGAAAAACAGAGACCTTATTAGAAGGGTCATCCTTGTGAAGAGAGGAGATTCTCAAATTATCAATTTCCGGCATCTGCCCATGCTTGTTACGAAATTCTTGAAGAGAAACTACAATTTCTGAATTCGGAACCGCAAATCCACGGTCCCTCAGCATCTCCAGCGCAGTTCTCCGTGCCAAATAGTATCGATGGCTCTCGATGCTTCCATTGTCAATGAAACTGCTCAGGCAGTTGCCTAGGCTTTCTCCGTCGACATCAGTGTCCGCCCCATCAACATCCATAGCTTCTTTCTTCATTTTTCCCCCCTTCTGAGTGAACTGATGTTGTGGGTTCTCGAGTCAGAGTGGTTTGGAATTAGGGTTTGGATTTTCTTGCTTTACTGGGCTGCGTGCGTGGGTGAGGACGGGGTAAAATCAACCACTCACCACCAAGTTTAACCCTACCCTAATATAATTCGACCGTCAAAAATAAATAAAGATTGATACGAAGAACAAAGTTGAGAAATAAATATTTTAGAAAAAAATGTTGAAGAAAAAGATAATTGAGAAGGAGAAATTTGAGAATTGAAAAAGACAAAAATTGGAAAAGGTGAAGAGAGTCATATAGTTGATTTTTGGGCCAATAGAGGAGAAACTTTCAAAGTCGTAATTATCGAAATTCAACTAAATTTTTCATCCGTCATCCATTAATCATTTGCTTGCAATATCTTGATGAAATATCCTATTTGGCGAACGATCTTCTGACGTGGCATAGTAACGATATTAAATTTCTCACGATCAATAATAATACACGACTCAAACACGCCGTAGGTAAAATTAACCATTGGCTACCAAACTTTAACCAAGTTACTAGTTAACCACCCAATTTTGAAAGGTATCTCAATACACACTCTTCTTTCTGCTATGTTACCCATCCACCACCTGCTAACCAACATGTGCCAACTCATAATGGAGAATCCGACCTGGCATATGGTTTTTCGACGTGGTGGGCTGACGGTGTGAATTATAGCCGACTGAGCAAAATAGTACATCTCAGACGTACCTTTCCTCTTCCAAAATTAAAGTACAACTCAATCTCCATTATGAATTGTAGACTTTTGGACAACGGGTGATGGGTGAGTAAAATAGTGGAAAAAGAGTGGGTATTAAGATACCTTTCAAAGTTGGATGGTTAAGTAGTAACCTGGTTAAAGTTTGGTGGCCAATGGTTGATTTTACCCAACATGCAGTTATTCAAAAAGAATTAAAAATACTTTTAGTTCAAGTTGTAAAAAACTGAAAGCATTTTCAAATTTCTTTGAAGGACAATGTATTTGGATAGTGTATTTTTATTGATTATAAGAGATTTAACACTGTTACTATGCTTATTATTTGCTAAGTAGGATATTCCGTCAGGTTTTACAAGCGAATGCGTAATGGGTGATGGATGGAAAATTTAGTTGAAAGTTGGATGGACGTTAAGATACTTTTTAAAGTTGAATGACTAAGTAGAGTTTAAAGTTTATTGCCCAATAGTTGATTTTACGAGAGGAAGAGTGAGAGGGAGGGAGGAGGAGGGACAAGAGGTACGACCGAGGCGTTTGTCCATTTCTCTTTCAAATTTTTTTTGGCTAAATAATATTAAATAGAAAAACTAGCCCCCATGGCATAGCTCAATTGGTTGAAAGGCCAAAGTGAGATAATCTCAACTTTGCTGGCAGCTGCAGGGTAGGGGTTTGATTCATACATTTAGTATGAAGAGAACCTCCTTCTGAAGCTTAGTTAAAATCTGTTTCTCAAATCTTGCTCCATCAAGACATCATGTGATTTACATCTTCCACCAAGGCCCCAAGATAGGGATAGTGGGGACTCTCAAATTTGGGGTTCAACCTTTAGTAAATAGAAAAAGAGATTTTGGCGCAAATGGTCCCTAACGTATGTCCTTAGTGCGTTTCTGGTCTCTAACCTTTCAATTTTGGCTAGGAGGTCCCTAACCTATCCAATTGGTTGCAAAAGTCGTCCATATGGACGAAATCCGTCCAAAAGTGCATTAGTTTGGAGCGTGTAGTGCAATTTCTATTAATTTGTTTTTATTTGCAGGGGTAAAGTTGTCAGTTCAATTTTTCCTTTTTATTTGTTGGGTTCAGACGTCAATATATTACGCGCCATCTATGCTCTCTGGTTGAACTACCAAAAGCAAAAGAAATTATATCTACAGGACTTGGGAAGAGATAATGGAAGCCAATACTTGCCGCTATGGGCTACCGTTGGAGATGAAGACTCCCGAATGATCTAAACCACGGAAGACGTTTTGTTGCTTGCCAGCGGCGGCGGGTGAGCTCTTGTTTTTTTTTCTGGTAATGAGTAATCTTCAAAAGTTCGTATTGTTTGAAGCTTTTTGTAAAAGCGAATGAGAATTAGATGGTTGTGGTCTGTTTATTTGGTGTGACCCCACCACTTGCCAAAGATGTAAAGAGACAATACTCGGATTGATGAACTCCAACAACATGCTGCGAGAAGAAAACATGCAACTTAGGTATGAGGGAAAAGAATTTCCTTGGAAGATTTGGATAATTGGTTTTATTTATGGAATAGTTGTAATGTGGATGAAGGGTTAACATTTTGTAATGTACTGTGACTATGAACTGTGAATGTGAAATCTGAAATTAATAGAGATGGTGCGTAGACCAATTTTCAATGTTTGTTAATGGTGCGCAAATGGTCCCAAACGTTTGTAAATAGGTGCTTGTTTGGTCCTAAACCTATGTCTTTTGGTGCGAAAAAGGTCCCAAACATTTGCGTTTGGTGCAAAAATGGTCCCCAACATATGTAACTTGGTGCGAAAATGGTCCCTAACGTATTGAAAAAGAGTGCAATACTGTGAAACCTGATTGAATCATCCCTGATATTAACCTGCATTCTACCTAAAGATCAAGTGTTTAATACTTATTCAATACCACAGCATTCTACCTAAAAGACCAAGTATTTAATAGGTTCTACAAAGCATTAATTCCAATAATGTTCATACACCATTGACAAATGTAAGCAATTGAAAACATTATATACATAGAACTTCAGCCAGCAAAACAATCGTTTACAATGAAGATGAGCCATAAAAAAAAGGTAAGCATCAAGAAAGGTTCTTACAGCAGTGACGAACCCCAACCCAACAAAATCTAAACAAAAAAAGTGTAGCAGTTACAATCTACAACTGTGGAACATTAGTGGACTGTCTCGTTTGGAGTTCTTTGCACGTTCTTTTGTTGTGCTTTTCCTTCCCGCACCTTCTGCACTTCATTATCATTTCGGTCCTTCCCGATTTGCTAGATGAAGTCTGATGTTCATCTGCCTCTCTTCTTCTTGTTTTTTGGATGTCCAGTCATTTTCTTAATTGGAGTGGAGTCAATGGGTGTTGGCCAAGATTCGGCCATAATTCGGGACCTGTCATAGGGTATATGACTGAAGAGTACGTCCTCAACAAGGTCTCTTCTTGTAGCAATCACTAACGTATAACATAATATCGGTAGACATTCCTCGTGAATCAAGACTGGACAGGTCATGTCCACATGGCAACCCCGACAATTGCCAACTCCTACATGAACATGTTCTTGCTACTAGATCCATCGCATTGATATGACCCGAATGAATATGCTTCACTTCAAACCTTTTGTCGCCTGAATACGTTGCATGAAGATACCTAATTTTACACGCCAATAAAGCAGTACACAATTAAATTCATATGAAAAAGTACTGAAATTAATTATGTCAAAGAGATATTTAACATACCGGAGTGCCTTTCTATTTTTCTCGATAATCTTGAATATTCGGGGGCCAACTTCTTTTGACCATTTCTCTACCTCTTCTTTCTTGCTCACCATACGTGTCATAAGATTAAATCGTATGTGTTCCAACATCTGTAATAATGGCTTCTCCCTCGCATTTAAAATAGAACTTTCGAACGCCTCACAGAGGTTATTTAGTAGCATATCACACTTGCTGGAATCTCTAAAGTGCGATCTCGACCATTGTCTGGCAGGTTTTGCATCAAGCCAATTGTATGCCTCCTTGTCCATTTCTTTCAACGCATCCATCTCTTTCAACGCATCCATATTTTCCGCAATTGCAACCAGTAGTTGGGCGCATTCCACAAAGCATGTTTCAATACTATCCATTGTGTGTCATCTTGAAGTTGTTGTATAAATGCCGTACACATGTCATGTGTTCACTGTACTCATACAAAGTGCTTATGGCTTGAATCAACCCTTTCTACGCTTGTCCGAAATAAATGTCCATTCAAACAAGTTGTTAATTTCTAAGTCGTATCCTACAAACTCAAAACCAACTCCAATTTTCACCATTTTCGGTTATCGATCGTTGCATATGCGACGAGGAACATTGCATTGTTCCCGTCAACTCCAACAACCGCCAATAGTCGCCCCCCCCATATTCGGTCTTCAAGAAACACCCATATAACCCAATCAACTTTCTCGCAACCAGCTAAAACCCAGCTCTACATTTGCTAAACAAATGTACAATCTCCTAAATTCATTCCCATTCGATTGCGAATAAGCATGTCTTTGCCAACATTTGAGACCTTCAATTTGCTTGACATTAATCATGCAATAATTTGTACTCATCACAGTATCTGCCTCTTATTTGGTCCATGCACTTGGTTATTGTCCGGTAAAATGTCCACTTTGATATGTCAATATTACAATCTTGCTTGACGACATCTCTAAAAGCTCGCAATCGTAAATCTGGATTGAACGAGGATGCATACTTCTTTGCCATGTACTTTGAACTGACCTACTTGTTGTTGAATCCCAAACTACAATTGTGTTCTTCGTTGAATGTTTTAACATGGAAACTTGTTTTATCACTCATAGCAGCAGTGTACAACACAAATGGACAGTCAGCGTTTTTGCAAATTTCTCTAAATCGTTTCTTGTCATTTTTCTTCTATTTCAGCTCTCTATTAGTGATCACTGAGTACTGATTAACAGCCTCGATCAGTGTTTGTTTGGTTTCGAAAACAAGTCCTACAATGTAGGTTCAAACTGGTAAGTACAAACTATAAATGTAAACAAGATAAAAATTTTCAATCACGGCTTAACTGTTTGAAACTAAAATAATTTTTTTGAATTCAAAATTTATTGCAATACTGCTACCTGTTTTAAATTGTAGATTTACCATATCCACTCTTGGATTAAATTCATTACGTGTCCTCCTTCTCTTTGGAAGTTCTCCTTCACTATCAAGACTTTCTAACTCGTCCGAGTCTCCATAATCAGATTCACTAGAGCCAGAACCTTCAAAAAATTCACCGAAGCCTATATCGATGTTGACATTGTTGTCATTTGTACGCTCAACCTGAGGTTCATCCATCTCGTAGTCCGATTCAACAAGAATATCATCATCATCGGGCCTACCATCTTCACCTACATCTGAATGTTGATCACCTTCAACTTCACCTTGCTGCCTCAATTCTTCACTCCTAGAACGTCGAACAAATGACTCAATGAAATCCGATTCCCAGTCTTGAGACACATCCACTCCTACCCCATCAAGTATATCTCCCACTCTACATTGTCCCATTGATGCGATCCTTTATCCGACACATAACATCCATCATCTTGAGTTGGAATTTCAACTTGAGGTTCATCACCTCGTAGGGGCTGACTTTCAGGCTCAATAACTGTCTCCGATATAGACTCCCTATTCATGTCCGTCTCTAAGATCTCCGTTATTATGACATTGCTCCTCCATTTGACATTTGGTGAATCCCAAGGCAAATAAAATGTTATGGTTGGAGTAACCATGTACACTTCCACCACTTTCGAGGCACTTATCGCACTTACCATTCCCTTCAGATCATCAAGACTCTTCATCCTAACCAACCCAACTAACAACGTCATCTTATACTTCCTATAGAAATCCAAAACTTTTCAAAAACCTATCTAACATACAAACTGTCAACTGTAAAACTTCATATGGGTCAACAAAGTCAACGTAATCAACGACTCCGTGCTCATAAGCCAAATTATTCGACTTCAAATAAAATCTACCACCATAATGCCAGGCAATCGTGAAGTATTTGGAGTTTTCACCTACAACACCAAAGAAAATTATTGTCAACATCATATTCATTTACAATATGCAGTGCATGCAACAATTCAAAAAGTTGGCCAATATGTTTGTGGACCATCTACTTTTTCATGTTTCCCCTGGTCCCCCACATCCAGTGCCAACGTAATGCTAATGTTTTACTGGCATTCCGCAGACCAAACTGTCCCCACAAAATCATCTTCTAAACTCTCCAATCATACAAAGAACAAAAAATTCAAAACAAACAAATGATGATCTTCTATTGCACACTTACCATACACAGGCGATGGGGTTTTTCCTCTGATGTGTGTACCCATTTCATAGACTATTCACACCCCTTCAATTTCGAGTCCTTCCAAACTACTCAAGATCTTTTTTGTGTTGATTTTCGAAAAAAATGGTTAAACAATACATTTGAAGCAAAAAACCCATCACAATGAAGATAACAGTGCTTGGATTTACACTTATCCTTACCTATAACCGACGGTAGTTGTGACAACGACAGTTGTCAATGGAATTTCCAGAATCAAGGATTTTTGGTTCTCTTTTCAGCTTCTTTGCGTTGCTTTTTTTTTTTTTCCAAATACATTGAATGATAGTGTAAGAAGGAAATGAAACGTCTGAACCCAACAAATAAAAGGGAAAAAGTGAACTGACAACTTTACCCCTACAAATAAAAATAAATTAATAGATATTACATTACACACTCCAAACTAACGGCACTTTTGGACGGATTCAGTCCACAGGGACCACTTTTGCAACCAATTGGATAGATTAGGGACCTCCTAGCTAAAATTGAAAGGTTAGGGACCAAAAACGCACTAAGGACATACGTTAGGGACCATTTGCGCCAAAATCCCATAGAAAAACTATTACCTTTTGATTTTTAATAGAATTTAATGCTTTTCTTTTTGAGAATTTATTGATGTCACTATCACCAAAATATTATTAATTAATTATGCATTTACTTATAAATAAGTGAAAATTAGCCCTTCGCACTTTTTATTTTGATATTGGAATTTACTTAAACTTATCAATTTTTTTCATAAATATCCATTAATTTTGTGCTATTATTCTATTTTTAAAATTCAATTTAATTGTTTGAAGACATCTAAATGTATCTGAAAATTCTACTTTTCAAGGAGACTAGAATGTATCATCATAATAAGAAGACAAAAATCATGCTGCCATCAAAATTACCATTTCGATCGTTCACTCATCTAAAATTATTCTCTCACTCGTGGAAGTAAACACGTCTTCAACATTCAATTCAAAGTGATTACTATTAGATTTTTTTTTAATCAAAATTCATTATAATTTAAAACCCTATATATATATATATATATATATATATAGTAAGATCAATACGATTCTTATTTAACCCCTCATTTATTTCTCAAACCAAAAAAATTTCTATTTTTATGATCATCTATTTTGTTCAATTGTTCATTCTTTTACTGATTTTGAGATTGTGAGATAGCTAACATGCGTAGCGGTAGCAAATTCAAATAAAAAAACAGAATTGTATGCACCTTTTTCATCATGAAGAGAAATCCTTGGGGCCATAGAGTTTGGCAACTATGGAATGTTATTGCATTATACTATGATGTATGATGGTATTTAATTATATTGATTGGCACAAGTACGTAGTCGAATATTATATACATGTATATACAAATATACGCAAATTTGTGCTTTCAGCTAGGGGCGGAGCTAGGATATGATACAGGACTGGGCCGTGGTTTAAAATGGACTGGGCCATTGCATAAAAAAAAAAAAAAATTTTAAATTAAGAGAACATTTTATAGAAATTTTAAGGAAAAGGCTGGGCCTGGGCCTAGGTTGGCCCAGCACATCCTCCGCCCCTGCTTTCAGCTTTTAGATTTTGATGGACTGTTTTTCTGCATTTTGTTTGTGTATGGGATTTTGTAAATTGAATATGAGATTGAATATGTATAATTAATTATCTAGGTTTGGCTTCATTACGTGTGATTTGAAATGGAATTTGGAAAGTTACATTTTCTCATTTGTGCTTCTTTCTTCAATTTTGGTAATGTAATATATTATGGGTTTGTGCAAATTGAATTGAGACCAAATATGTATAGTTAATGATATGGGTGTGGTTTGAATTTACTCTTTTCTGCTTCTATGTTCAATTTTGGTAAATCCACTTTATTGATAACAAAATCAATAGAATAATGATAGCCAACTAGAATTTTCTAATTATGTCAAGATCTTGAGCTGAAAAGAATAGAGCATTTTTGGGTAATTCTTGATATTTTAGTTAATTGCTTATTTCACTTCTATTTGTTACTTATGAATAGCAATTATATATTTATATTACCTCAAATATGTAATGGTTAGTTACAACAGTCCAACTTGATGAATATTTTAAATGTTT
This sequence comes from Forsythia suspensa, assembly GCA_023638005.1. Lineage (NCBI taxonomy): Eukaryota > Viridiplantae > Streptophyta > Magnoliopsida > Lamiales > Oleaceae > Forsythia > Forsythia suspensa. The sequence goes on from CM042667.1 coordinate 13,969,028, forward strand.
TAAACAACTTGAGTTCTCGTTCTTGTTACTTCATCGTATTTAACATTATAGCCCCAAATTGTACTTTTTTTGGTATTCTTCATTGGTTCGAGTTTTATATATTCAATGGTACCACATAATATTATTGATTAGTGTTACCTGTACTAATTAGAGGAAAAATACAATTTTGATGGTAAATGATAAGTGACTTATGTTATACGATGTTGTATTTGCAAGTTATATATTTTTAGTCTTTGAAATACAACGTGTCATTATATTAGACAATGTTGTATTTGCAAATTATATGTAGTTTGTATTTGAAATACAACGTGTCATTGTCATGAAACTAAATCATTATACTTTAATAATTATGTTTATAGCATTTGAAAATAGTATGTAATCCTTAGATATTTTTCACACTCTAATCTAGTGTGTTTCATTTTATTTTATTTTTTGCACGAATGAGATTACTTTAAACACATGAAACATCCAAATCCTTAGTAAAGTAAATGCAACATCCAAATATTTGGTTTACAATACATTGTCTACAATGATGTCCGATGAATAGAAGAAATTTTTAGACCTTCTTGCTTTGGTCATTTCTTGGATGCAAATGAAATCACCATGAATCATCATCTGATTCACCAAGTATTACTAAGGAAGTCATACAGTCCAATTTCGATAAAATTTGATTCAAGATTGGAGATGGGCTTCTAAGATTCTCGATGAAGAATTTTTGTTTGATTTCTGGTTTATGATGTGACTGTGACAACAAACTATCAAAGTTGATTTTGGATACTTATTTCAACTATTTATCAAGCATTTCTCTATCAGACGAATGAGTGTTTAAGCTAGTCCAATGTATTCAAACATGTGTTTATACTCTATCGTGCTCTGAAGTTTCCTTGTCCTATGCGTACAATAGTTTTTGATTGACGGGTGGTTTTTATCATAATTGTTCAACATGTTGATATGAAAAGTTATGTTTTTACTTATGGTCAATTGCATGGGTGGGCGTGATTCAATTTGGATTCTCTTTCGAACCGAACCGAACCGAACCGAACTGAAAACCACTGGGTATCTTGTAGATTGAACCAAACTGGAGTTCGGTTCGATTCAATTTGGTTCCATAATTCAAGTTTTCATATTTCTAACAATTGTCTTTATTTTCTATGTTTGAAACAGCACAATAATCTAAAAAACCATAATTTTCAAACTTTAATCTATTCTTATAACAACAATATATCAAGTTTTAAATAAAGGTTCCATCTCAATACAAAATAACAAACACAGAACTAAAATATTTTATTTTATTGGCTAAATTTTTAGAAAAATTAAAAAATAATAAGATCGGTTCGATTCAATTTTTCGATTTTGAGTCTAGAACCGATACCCAAGCCATAAATAATCGGTTATGGGTTCTACTCGATTTAAACTTAAGAAAAACTGAACCAAACCGCTAGGTTCGGATGGATACTTTTGTACACCCCTAGTCAATTGTTCAATTGTCTTCTTTCTAGTTGTACTTTTTTTATGCAGTCAAGTGTAAATTACTTCTTTTGCTCTATTTGTTTTACATATTATTCAAGTTACAGCGATGGCATATTTGTATAACGTGCGACCGCCCATCACTTATTATTTCTATTTCGATCATACATCGTGGTTACTAACTGGTGTTACACTTTTGATAGTTAAAGTGCTAGTAATGAGCTCAACTTGGTCAGGTCTATATATTGTTAATATGAAATATTACAATTAATCTAGTTACGTCCCTTTGTTTTTTGGTTTTTCCTAGTGTTCAAGTTGCTCGTCTAATTTTTTTGTCATTTCTTGTTGATGTTTGGTTGTGTATTCAATTAAATGATATACATAAATGGTTTAAACAATATCTAGGCATCCCGGAAATGACCCAAGCAAGAAGGTCTATCTCTTCTATTCATCGGACATCATTGTAGATATTGAAAACCATAGGTTTGGATGTTGCATTTACTTTACCAAGGAACCATTAGTCCACGTGTGTTTAAAGTAATCTCATTCTTACCAAAAAAATGAAAAAATGAAACTCACTAGATTAGAGTGTGGAAAATATCTAAGGATTACACACTATTTTCAAATGTCATAAACATAAATATTAAAGTATAATGATTTAGTTTCGTGACAATGGCACGGATTTCAAAGACTAACTATATATAACTTGCAAATACAACATTGTATAACATAAGTCACTTATCATTTACCATCAAAATTCTATTTTTCCTCCAATTGGTACAAGTAACACTAATCAATATTGTTACGTGGTAACATTGAATATTAAAACTCCAACCAATGAGGAATACCAAAATAAATTAACAATTTGGGATTATAATGTTAAATACGATGAAGTAACTATTAGAAAATTAGTTAATGTGTAACATTATATTCTGTTTATAAGGTAATACAGAAAATTTACTTAAAATTAAAAATACAAAATTCTAAAGAAAATGACAAGACGAAAATGAAAATAGACAAATCAAGGCAAGAGTTCAACTCTCTTTCTTTAAGACGTATTTGCCCCACTCATGTGCTTATGGTGTTATGGCAAACATCTCTTAAGATACAACAATCTATTCCTTTCGATAGTAGCACTACAAACTTAAAGAACGGCAAACCTGAATTGTTTTGTACTCTCTTAAATTAGGACTCAAACAGTATATGCAGGACAAAATTTGACAGAATGATATCAGTGATTGGAATAAAATTTGCAGGACTCTGGGGGTCAATTTATAACTTACCAAATGTTGTGTCTAAACTGACACATCACCTGAAATGACTTAATTGAACAGATACAAGACCTTAAAGGACTTGTTTGAACAATTGTGTCTTTACAATTTCAACATACATCTTCTAGACACGTGATATGAGTCAAAATCAGATATATTAAAGTTGGAAGATGAAAATAAAATAAAATAAAAATAAATAAATTATTTTGTCCAAAAAGAGTACATTGGGCCAAGCCCGACCTATGGCCCCGACATCGTGCCTCGAACCCTAGCTCGGCGGGAGGGGGTCGGGCGACGGTGGTGCGCGAGTGTGGACTTTGAACCGAACCCAATAGCATCTAAGCCTCCTCCCCCCTAAAGACTTATGGTGCCCCTTGGGGCCCAAACTCAAATCCAAACTAGAAGTATATAAATTAGTCCAAAATTATGTCATCTTCCTATGTAGAATAAAGTTTCTCACTTGCTAAATATCCAATTTCTATTTTCAAGGTGTCAACTTTTGCTACTTTTGCTACTAATTTCTCATTCATTCGAAAATGATTTTGTGACACCAAATGTACTACAAATATCTACTTACGGTGTAGAATGTATTCGACTATAAATTTATAACAATCGGTTATCAAAAACCACCCTAATATATTGTCAAAAATTGGTCAAACCAATTTATAAAAAACATATTTCCAACATTCTCCCACATGAATAGAAATTACCATAAATATACAAATGAAATACAGACATTAAAAGATTGCATAGGCATAAAGTTATTGCATGAGGAGAGGTAGCTTCTGGCTTTGAACCTACTTTAGTGGAATACTATCAAATTTACTTGGCTAGTCAGTGAACGTGATGTCTTGAACTGTCCGGCCTTTGGTGTAAACCAAGACAACAGTACCCACACAATAACATTTCTAACAATTCTTTAATTCTCAAGTTGTGTTCATTTTGGCCCTGAATAGCTCTTGAGTTTCATAAATGCTTTTAGAGAATTCAAGCTCTAAATTTCACATAGAAGTGGCCCCACTTCACACTTACATGGGTGATCTCCTATGAACGGCATTCTGCCAAACTTCACTTGATTTTTCCAAGCTATAAGAATCATTAAAATTTATAACTTAACTTTATACACTCTGCAGAAAGCACTTTTCCTATCATAGAAATGGGTAGGAGATAACTCCTAAGTGCTTAAACTGAATCTTTATAACATAGTTGTCCACTTGAACCAAGATCTTGGGATCTTTAGTCAACAAGATTGAGTTACCATTATAAAGACTCATACGTAGTAGGCTTTTAATCACATTTTATTCGATAATTAGTATACTTAATATCTTGGTAAGCCTTTAGTAAGCGGACCCGCGAGATTCTCCTTTGATTTAACATAATCAATGGAAATAATACCATTTGAAATTAAATGCTTAATAGTAGTGTGTTTCTACGACGTATATGTCTAGATTTATTATTATACATATTGTTTTGTGCTCTTCTAATAGTCGATTGACTATTACAATGTATACTTATAGCAGGCACTGGCTTAGACCAATATGGAATGTCTTCTAAAAATTTACGAAGCCATCTGCTTCTTATCTAGCTTTATCTAAAGCTATAAAATTTGATTCCATCGTTGATCGAGCTATACACGTCTATTTTGAGGATTTTCAAGACATGGTTGCACCAATAATAGTAAAGATATAACCACTTGTGGATTTATAATCATTTGTATCAGATATCCAATTTGCATCACAATATCCTTCTAATACTACTAGATATCTTGTATAGTGTAATCCAAAATTTAAGACGCATCTTAAATAACAAAGTACCTATTCAATGCCTTCCAATGATCATTGTTTGGATTACTTGTCAACCTACTCAGTTTATTAACTGCATAAGCAATATCTTATGCAGTTAATAATATACATCAAACTTTCTATAATCTGATAATACTTTAGGTGGCATATAGGTTCACCTCTATTCATTGCCAAGTGTAGACTTAAGTCTACTGGGGTTTTAACTGGACTTTTTATTATAAACATTAAACTTTTTATGTAACGTCCCAAATTTTTTTAAAAAATTTTCTAGGAATTTTTAAAAGCTCTCTGGGAATTTTTAGAGATTTTTTTAGAAATGCTAATTGATTTTTTTAAAACCTTTTATTAGTTAACAATAAATGAAATTCTAATTGCAATTTTACCCTAGGTAAAAAATATAATTACTGAATATATATTACTCTAGTCAAGTTCCCTGGTCCTTCCTATAAATAGGTGAAGTCTTAGTTCATTTTGAAAAAAAAAATAGAAGCTAACTCCTTCTTCTCAAAGATGTATTTTTATCCTTTTAAAATATTTTTTATTTTATAAAATAGTAGAAAATGACCTCCAAGCAATAAAATACCACTCGTGTACAAATACAAAGGTGGACAGCCCTAAAATAAAATTTTTGACCTAGGGGTCGACCCTAGAAGCATAGGGATTGACCCCCTAGATATGTAGTAGGGAGTCGACCCACAATGGGGGGTTGAACCCTCCACCCCACTCCTCCAAATGAAGGGTCGACCCCTTCTTTCCTCTCCGCCTTCTGTTTGTCGACCCCCTTTCGATTACCTTTTTTGGGCCGACTCCAACTCTCCGTTTACCTCCCAAGCCCAGTCCTGTTATTGAGTTATAAACCCCCATTGGCCCTGGTTGAGGCTTATGAGTTGAAATAAGTTATATTGTTGAGATTAACTAACAAAGAATTATGTTCTTTAAAACTAATCCAGACATCGTAATCGAAAGATAAGGCAAGTATGATGATTTCAACTATAGTACAAAATGTTATGATGTGTAAGATATTTGTTAATTTTGTTAATGATAATCTTTGGCGATTATATGTTATTACTGTAGAACTTGGTGATCTCTTATAAGTATTGATAGGAGGCGGTCGACCTCCCTAACTTGAGATATATATATATATATATTGGCATTCATATTGAGTGCATTGATATTGTGATAAGTGTGAATCCCATTGTAGAGTGTCGTACTTGACTTCGCTCTAGATATATACTTTTGCTGAAGACCCCCGATGGTCATTAAGGACATTTGACAAAAGGATGTTGGATGTCTGGAGCCGAGATGTACGGGCGGTGTCGTAGGTCTCTTGGTGGCCTTAGGACTACGTAGGGACATATCAAGCACCATACACGGTAGGTCAAGCCTAAATATTATATTGTATTCCTATCGGTATACCCTCCTAAGTCGTGTATGAGACCATGATGGACACACACACACACATTGGTAGATGGTGCGCGCTTATTATTGGCCATACTGTGATTGAGCTCATACGGTACATTATAATGTGGGATTTTGGCCCATGAGTGATTGACATTTCATTAGACAATGTCATATCATCATATTTACTGAACATTATTGTTCATATATCGTATTTTTTATTGTAGATGCTGATAAGATATACGAAAGAAATGTGTAACACAAGGCGTGCTGAGATTTCTGCCGACGATACAACTATACATGTCATCTAGACCAGGTAGCATTATACAAGATTCTATACACTTTTAGATGAAGAGGAAGAGCTATAGACGTATATAGACGTCTTAGATTATACTTATACTATACTAGAAGTTTTTTACTCTTTCAGTGGCCACTTCATCCACATGATGAGGGAGGTCGAACAATTTTGTGTGTGTGTACTGTTTTAGTCTGTATATAGTAACTTGGCAGGTAGTGTAAATATATGTATAGAACAAGTCTAAAAAATGGTCTAGCTGTCACCCAACCACTGATTGTCTCGTCAATTCTTTGAAATTGATAGATATTATTTTGTTCTTTTTTATATTGTAAATATTTGGTGGCATCAGTATCAGTTGTAAAGAAAAATCATTTTGACTATATACCAGAGCGGTGGATATTACATTTTGCTTCCGTTGTTTAGATTTAATTTTATTACTGAATTTAAGTAAATATATTTATATGAGTTAAAATTCGATTCTATATTCAAAAATAAAAATAAATATTACTTTGGGGCGCATGCCCAAAATTAGGGTGTGATAATTATTTTAAGTGGTATCAGAGGCAAGATTAAATATTTTACAAGTTGAGGGCGTTACATCTTAAGTACAAACTCGATATAATGAGACTGTGACAGAATAAGTCCATTAGGTGTTTTACAAATTTTAATTCCCAAAATTACTTCTGCTATACCTATATCCTTCATGTCAAAATATTTTGTCAACATTCTCTTAGTACAAATAATAATGTCATGATTGCTACCTATAATTAGCATATCATCAACATACAAAGACATAACCACATAAGTATTTGGTGTGTTTTTTTTATATAAATACATTTATCACACTCGTTAATTTTAAAACCATTTGACAACATTGTGGTGTCAAAAGTGTCACTACTTTGGTGCTTGCTTTAAATCATACAAGAACTTAACGAGTTTACACACATTTTTCTCGTCCTGGAGTAACAAACCCTTCAGGTTGTTCCATGTGTATTTCTTTTTTTAACTCACCATTTAAGAATGATGTTTTTACATTCATTTGATGGATCTCAAGATTATGCAATGCTACAATTGCAATTAGAATTCCAATCGAAGTGATCCTTGTCACTGTGGGAGTATTATCGAAGAAATCAATACCTTCATTTTGTCTATATCCTTTTGCTACCAACCGGGCCTTATATTTATCAATAGATTCATCATGTTTTAACTTCTTTTTGAAAATTCACTTACAGCCGAAAGGCTTATTTTCCGGTGGAAAATCAACCAACTCCTAATTGTGATTTTACATAATAGATTATATCTCACTATTGATAGCTTCTTTCCAAAATAGAGTTTCTGGAGTAGACATTGCCTCATTAAATGTCTTAGTATCATTTTCTACCATATATGTTAGAAAATTTGGATCAAATGATGTAGATGTTCTTGCCGTTTTATTGAGCCTAGGTTTTTCATTACTTAAATAAGTACTCTTGCGGTATCATAAGTTTGTTTATTTGAACTTATTTCTTTCTTGTTTTTGCAAGAAAACACGTCTTCAAAGAATGCAGCATTCTTAAATTCAATGATAGTACCTTTATGTGCATCGAGAATGTCTTACTCGTGAACAAGAAACTGATGTGCGCTATTGTTATTAGTGTATCAAATAAATATATAATCAATTGTTTTAGGTCCAATTTTAACTTGTTTTGGCTTTGGTACTTCTACTTTAGCCAAACACCCCCACACTTTTATGTGTTTGTAAGTAGGTTTATGACATTTCTATAATTCATATGGAGTTTCATCATTTTTTTTGGTGGTATCTTATTAAGAATGACGTTTGCTGAAATGATAGCTTCCCCTCCCAACAAGTTTTGAGGTACAGTTGAACTAATCAACATAGCATTCATCATTGTTTTAAGAGTCCAGTTTTTGCACTCCACAATACCGTTTGACTGAGGTGAATAAGGTGCCTTTTTGATGAATAATTCCAGATTCTGAATAAAATTCTTCTAACGGTGTTCCATATTCTTCACATCTATCACTACTAATAATCTTTATTCGTTTGTCAAGTTGATTTTTAACTTTATTCTTATAATGTTTGAAAACATCTAAGGCTCCATCTTTGCTTTTTAACAGATAGACATAATAGTATTTTGTGCAATCATCAATAAAAATAATAAAATACTTTTTACCACCTCTGGTTTGCATAAATTTCAAGTCATAGCTGTGAATTAATCCTAAAGGTGTAGTGTTCCTTTAATAGAATGAAACGGAGCCTTAGATAACTTAGCTTCAACACAATTCTCACATTTATGATTATGATCAAATTGTAAAGAAGGTAATAAACTTAAGTTCATTACTTTACGCAACAGATTTAAAGCTTGCATGCCCTAATCGATTATGCCATAAACAAGATTTCGATACAATAGTAAGGACATTCATCTTGAATAGACCACAAAGGTAACTCTTTCCCACACATACATCATTTTTAGTGAGTATAAACTTGTCAAATACAAATAAAAACTTAAAACTATTTTTTCTAAGTAAATATCCAGATACAATATTCTTGCGTATGTTTGGTACATGTAGCACATTGTTGACGACGAGCTCTTTGTCGGAAGTCATCTTTAAAGTTGCTTTCCATTGTCCTTCAACATTTGAACTTGCAGAATTTTCCATAAACAATTGGTCACCGTTGACCGCCTTGTAATTGGAGAACATTATTTTTTCAGCACAAATGTGTCGAGTAGCCCCATTATCTACCCATCATTCTCTAGGATTCCCAATGTTGTTTCATTTAGAAACAAAGAGCAAACAAATTCATTTTTTGTAGATCCTTAGATAATGCATCACTTTTTGTTACATTTGTTTGGGCCTTTTGTTTCTTTGACTTGCGACATTCAATTGCAGAATGTCTCACTTTTCCACAGTTGTAGCAGTCACCTTTGAATTTCTTAGCTATCTTTTTGCTATTTTTCATCGGTGCGTTACCAGAATGCTTTATTCTCTTGTTAGTCTTCAAACTTGGTTCTACCACATTGGCTTTTGCTTGCCCAAACTGTCCTCCAGATTTCTTGTTAGACTTTCTGTTGTCTGCTTCTATCCATAGCCGGACGATTAATTCTTCCAAATTTATCTCCTTGCGTTATTGTTTGAGATAGTTCTTGAACTCTCTCCATAAAGGATGAACTTTTTCAATAATTGTAGTCACTTGGAACGACTCACTTAAAGTCATATTTTCAGCATGTATGTCATGAAGAAGAACTTGCAATTCTGGAACTTAATTGATAACGGACTTTAAATCTACCATTTTGTAGTCTAAGAATTTTCCGACAATGAATTTCTACGTGCCAGTATCCTCAGTTTTATATTTTTTCTCCAAAGGCTTACAAAGTTCTTTCGCATATTTGATAGCACTATACACACCTTATAGTGTGTTGTCTGTTAGCTAATTATTCTACAAGTGTACGTATTGTACAAATAGTAAAGTGGATTTTTAGAGTCTTAATTTCATACCAAGAGAAATTTAGATAGCTCAATATAATTATATTAACCTTAATCGAATTGATTTAACTTTAGATGTTTATGTGCCTAAAAACTAATTAAAGTATTAACTTTAAAGGATTAGATTATTATAATTTAAACAAATGAAAGATTAAGTTCATGTCAAATTATTTTAAATATGGGAAAGAAAGGTATTAGGATCCCAAATTCACTTGTAGTAGTTGATTCCTTTATCTGGATTATTGAATTTGACACCATATATCAGTTCGATCAATACCCCTAAATTATTCAATAGTCTCTCTCCAATAAAATCAAATATATCCCTATGCATAACCCGACTATATCTCTATAACGAATGCGAACACATAAGAATGAATTAAGTAGCAATCTGTAATTAAAATTTATGTAAAGTATAGCAGTATATCTCTATTCCCTATCGGACTTTACAAAAATTAAAATTATGTCTAGCTTGTTTTCAATCTCTCGATGATAAAATAAACTACAAAAATCATACAATCATTACATATATAATTGTAGATGAAAAGAAATCAAAATTAATTGTTCAAAACTATATTAATGCATATCGCCAAAAAAATCAAGTTTCCAAACTGAAGAATCAAACTACAAGTTTCATCGTAATCCTAGCACAAAAAGAATTTAGTTTAATTTACTAAGAAGAAGAAAACAAAAAGAAAAGATAATTTCCATCACCCGGATAAGAAGAAATTTCAATATGTAATCCTTGTTCTTCATTCAATCTTTCCCAGATGATTCTTCAATCTTCGTTTTTTATTTTTCCTCTTGAAATCTCTCAAAAATTAACAACCTTGATTTAGAGTTAATCTTCCCTATTTATAGTCGTCTTCAATGTCCCAAAACATTCTAAAAATTGTGGCCCAAAAAGTTTCATAATTAGAGTCGAACTCAAAAAAGTAAAAATCCCGTTGGTGTAAAATCACACTGGGCGATCACCCAGTATAAACCCGAGCGACCGCCTAGGCAAAGAAGAAAAGGTTCTGCTGCCCAAATTCAAGGCTGGACGATCTCCCAGCTATAAGTTTGGGTGATCGCCCTATTTTCTGCTTTTAGTCCCCCACTTTGGATTTTGGCTTTTTAGTCCTCAAATCTTTCACTAACATATAATGTGGTCGTTCAAGCTTCAATTGAGTGCAATTGAATCATCGTCCAATTTGTTGATTTTTTTCATCCATTATTCTCCACTTGCTTATAAATAGGTCTAAAACTGAAATAGGAAAAAAAAAAAACAATAAAGTAAGTAGAAAATCTATAAAATAACGAAATAAAAACTTAATTTAAAAGTCCGAATAAGTGCACAAAATGCACTTATCAAACACCCCCAAACTAAACATTTGTTCGTCCTCGAATAAAAACAAAACCAAAATATCTAAACTAAGCTAAGAGAATCATAAGAAACAGACTCAGTGTTAAATTTCTTACCAAATGCCTCATGTTCGAATATAAAGCAATACTTTAGAAAGATATTAAACAACACCACAAATAAATTTTTACTTATCCGATATTTGACATTTAGTAAGTGTGTGATTAGCCAATATTGAACTTACACCTATATTGGACCACAACCAACATTGTGTTATTGATAATTTTAGTCATTCTTTCCTTGCACCTCTAGTACAATATCACACTTCTAATACTTTTCTCTTCAATCCTAAGGTTATTTAGCGAAATTAGTTTCTATTGATCAATAATGCCTTTTTTTTCTTCAAACAAAATGATAAGAATTAGATACTTGTATTCTTAAAAGTAGGATGGTGAGTGATTTCTCAACTCTTGTCTCCAGTCTATGGGGTCCTAGCCTAAAAATTCTTATCGAGCACCTATAACTCTTTTCATTTATTTAACTAATGTAAATAATCTTACATCTTGTGTACAAGACTTCTCTCACGTAAGCTTTCTATGTGACCCATGTAGCGAGAATTGGGCCGATGATAAAATTATAAGGAGAAGTGTCCCATAAAGTGAATTCCAAAGTGTGATCTCTTTTTGCCATGACCAAGCTTGTAGAGGCCATTTCAATGGTAAAAAAATTACTCTAAAATTTTACAATGTGGTTTTTATTGGCCTACTCTTTTTCGTGACACTTATATTTTTTGTTCTTCATGTGACATGTGTCAACGCATGTGAAGCATTTCAAAAAGAAACATGATGCTGCTTAATCCTATTCTCGTATGGGAGATAGATTTCATGGGACCTTTTTCTCTACCATTTGGCTATCTTTTCATATTGGTTGGTATCAATTATGTGTCCAAGTGGGTTGAGACATTCCATGTAGGAACAATGATAGAAAAAAAGTGTGGTGGCATTTTTGAAGAGCAATATTTTATCTCGCTTTGGCACTACACGGGCCATAATCAGTTATTGTGGATCTCATTTCTACAATAAGCATTTTCAAACCATGTTAGCAAAGTACTTCATCACACACAAAGTTGCAACCCCATGTCACCCACAAACTAGCGGTCAGGTGGAGGTTTCAAATCGAGAGATAAAACAAATTTTGGAGAAGACAGTTAGACTTGATAGAAATGATTGGTCTCTACGACTTACTGATGCATTGTGAGCATATAGAACAGTTTTTAAAACACCCATTAAAATGCTCCCTCATAGACTGGTGTATAGGAAAGCTAGCCACATTCCAGTTGAGTAAGGACAACGGCGTCAAAAACTTGATGTCAAATTTTAAATAACTCGCAAGTGCACGAATCTATTGAAATATAGAACAGTAGCAACGAGATCGATCCTACAGGGACTGCAATGAAGAAAGTCTAATTTAATTCGAATTAACTATTATTCTAAGTTAGTTGGGTCAAAAGGAGTTTGGTTGAAATAATTTAACTTAAAGACTAATTAACTATACTAAAAAGTTAAGTTGAATGTTCAAGTTGTTTAAAGTACCAAGATTTCAAAATTCACCATTGTTTGACTTAGCAATTATCTAATTATAACAACTCGAAATTAATCTATTGTCATCTTAAAATATTTATCAATTAAATCCAGAAGAAGAAAATCCAATATTGGCTCCCCTTTGCTTCAATCTTAAATTTCTTAAGCGTTTCTCGTATCAAACTCAATTAAAAGAAAACAAATAATCAAAAGTTTTGTATCCTAAGCATTCTATGTATCCTAAATCGATAACAAGATAACGAAAAATTAATAAAATAAGCTCAAGCACCAAGCATGGATTAATTAAATTAATATCTTATCAAGAATATGTGATATTTATGATGAAAGAAATTTTATTTAATTAATCCAACAAAATGAACCATGAAAATTAAAGCCTGAAAACGGAATTAAAAAGATAACAAAATAATCACTTCGTTTAAACAAGGTTTCATAACCTATCTTGGCTCAAAAAAATTAGAAGAAAATAATTAAATTAAAAACAAAAGATTTGATAGAACCCGACATGGATTGAAGGAGAATAAATATTTCAAAAGTCTTCTTCGCTATGTGATTCTTCTATCTTGTTCTTCGCCATCGTCCTCTCCCAATTCGACCTAAATTCGATCTTTATATAGTATTTTATCAATCTTGAAACCCGTGTACGTGAAAAGACTGAAAAGACCTCGACTTAAAAGTGAAAATATATCAAAAAATGTCCAGACGGAATCGTGGCCCATCCGCGGCAAATAGCAATTGTTTTTAATTGTCGCAATCAAACCAAGGTTGACCACGCAAACAGTAAGGAAATGCCATAAATTGGTTTCAATCCCAATTTTGCACGATTGGTCCTCAAAGTTTCAATAATTTTGCAATTTGGTCCACACTTCAAGTTTTGTTTGCAGATTTAGTTCTTTTGCTCCAAAGCTTTAAACTTGGTTCATACTTTCAAAAACTTCCATCTTGGTCCCCAAATCTTCATAGTTGTTCACAATTTATCCTAATTCAAATAAGACATTAATTAGTACTTTTATCAATGAATAATTAATAACAAAATAAGATAAGCGGGTAACATGTATGCTAAAATTGTCCTCATGAGTAAGCTACGCAACTTAAAAAGTTTTCATGCATGATAGATGTTTGGGAATTCAAGAAAGAACCAACCCATCCATGCCCACTCTTATTCGTGCTCATTCTTTAGATATAGTTTGTGCGTATACATGCAATTTTAGTAACATTACGCTTAAAATGATTTTTTGGTTGTGCATGCCAAAGGAAATGATGACTTGTATAAAGTTTGAAAATTAAGTATATTTAATTTTTGGCCACACATCCCCATTATTGAATATGTAGTGGTCTAAAAGTAGATAGAGTTGCTAAGGCCGAAGGCAGCCTGACTTAAGAAAAACCTGACACCTGGAAGAGGAATGTGTTCAATTCACACGAACTCGAAGTATTTTCGGGCTTATACTGTTTGGCTACAATTTGTCAAAAAGCACAATTGTAGAATAATTTTATGATGATTTTCATTCATTGTAATTCTACAATATATAGAATACATACATAATGTATAGAGAATGTATGGATATGAATTGCCTATAATAATGAATAAAAAGTGTAATTATAGAATATATACAGATTAATAATAATGAATAGAAAATATCATATAATTAAGATATAAATAAATAAAATTACTGATTAAGAATATTGACCGTATCAAACCCTTAATTTTAGTATCCTCCCTCAAATTGGAGCATGGATATTACACATGCCTAACTTGCCTAAAGAATCATCTAAGCTTTCTTGGCTATGAATTTTGGTAAGACATCAGTTAGTTGTTCTTCAGGCTTTACAAAAGAAAATATAACGATCATAGATTCTAGCTTTTTTTAATAAAGTGTCTATCTACTTCTACGTGCTTCGTTGGATCGTGTTGATCTGGATTGTGGGCAATCTCTATAGATGAAGTGTTATCGCATTACAACTTCATTGCATCTCGAGAGTCAACACCCAATTCTCTTAACAAGTTCCTCAACCATAGTAACACACGTACTTCGAAAGACGTGCCTCTGTACTTAAATTCTACACTAGACCTTGCTACTACTGGTTGCTTTTTACTTCTCTAAGTCACACGGTTTCTCCCTACAAAAGTAAAGTATCACGAAGTAGATCTTTTGTTATTAGCTGAACCTACCCAATCATCAGTGTAACATTTTACCTTCAAGTGGCTATGTTTGGTGAAAAGTAACCCTTTACCTGGAGCAAGATTTCAAATACCTCAATATGTATTCCACAACATCCAAATGAGGTTGACGAGGATCATACATAAACTGGCTAGCTGGTCTAGTGTTGTAACGCTGCATGCCCATTTACATGATTATTATAGTTTATTATGATGCTTGTATTAATATTACAATTAATTCTTAATCAATGAATTTATGTTTTGTAGCTAACTATGGTTTTGCAGTGGAATGTATCGTGGACGTCCTAGACGATCAACGTACCTCTTAATTTAATAATAACATGCTTATAATCTTTTAATATTAGATTAAATTATGTAGTATCTTTATTTTATCATGTGCTTATATCTTTGATTTGAACGTAATTATTAAATTGGAAGATTTTCTATTCTTAGTAAGTATATATTTGTGTAAATTAATATTATTAATAATTGGAAACTAACAAGCTAATGGAACTAATTTAAGAATTAAATAGGTTAATATAGGTAAATAAGGGACCTCATTACTTAATTAGCACAAATTATACCTAAATAAATGCCATTAGATTAAAAGTCAACAATTTGCTTATTTTATAAACCTCCTTGCAAGTTAAATTAGGCTTTCACCACAATCTCAAAACTCTCAACATCTTCTTTACTCTGTCAAATTTGGTGCTTGCACTTTATCACAAGGTATTACGATTTTTCTATTATTTCTCAACATTTTGGATTGAATTTGAAATTCACGTCATCATAAGCCCAATACATCTCTTTGAATCTTAAAAATGATGGTTGGTTTCTTCACATGCATACCTAGTGTGTGCATATATTTATATTGTATGTGTGTGTGTATATATATCCGATGATATTGTCCTTTTATTTATTTAGAACCCCATTACCCATATGTTGAATCTAAACACTGCACATTACATCTTTGGTGTTTCAGAGACAATGCAAGTCTTGCTAAATTCCTATTGTTAATTTATGGTCTTGTTTATTTGGCCATTTTGGTGTATCTATTTTTTTTTATATGAGTAATTGATGTAATATTTTATCCTTCACAGATAAAAGAATAATTAGATAAATATGATTTTTTTTATAAATGTACTTATATACCGAGAGAAATTTAATTACTTGAGGCTAGCACGCTTTTAATAGATTTATATAATTTTTTAGTTTAAAATAATATTGTTAACATGTGTAGGTACTTAAATTTATTTGTTAATAATATTATTTAGATCAAATATAGCTTATGTTAAATAGGTCATAAGAATTTTCTAACATAAATGTAATACTTGTCAATATATATATATACTAGTTTTAAGGCCGTGCGTTGCACGTTAGTGAAATGTGTAGGAAAAAATTGCATGTTGAGAATAGTTATTGATAGGATATAATATGAAATAATAAAGTGAAAAAAAGAATATATATGTACAATGTAAGATAGACAATTGTTCGAATTAAGGTAGAACCAATTGCAACTTTAAAAAACAAATGTTTTATTTACAATAAATTCATATTAAGTTTTATTATAATTATTAATTATACTAAAAATTGATTATTTTAATAAAATTTATATAATTAGTATAATAAATTGACATAATTATTATAATAAATTTGCATTCCACTGTGTTATTATAATTGTTAAAATAAAGTATATTATAATAATTTTATATCATATATAATTTATTATACAATGTTCTAATAAATGATAGAGTAAAAAAACTATGCATGTGCTTAAATTATCAAAGAACTCGACAAACTGAAATTTGAGATTGCCGAGTTGCTCAATTATTTATATGAATAAAATGCCACATACCACAAAGTCAAAAATATTTCAAAAATAATGTTGTCGATGGCGTGAACGGTTAATTTCTAATTCACTATTTTTTTTTATAAATTTGATTCTTAAACATATGCAACATTTATTTAGAATAATCTGTAAAAAAAATATAAAAAATTTATGTACAATTTAAAGGTTTTCTGGGTTAAAAAAAAAAAATTATATATAAAAAAAATTTGTAAAGTCAAAATGGGTTTAAAAGGTTAAGCCCATTTTCATTGATATGAGTGTGTGTTTGTCGAGAAACTCGACAAACACACACCTAAATTTGCTTTTTTATTTATTTTATTTTTTTAAAAAATGTATGTGAGTGTTTGTCGAGTTACACGACAAACACCCACTCCTTCACTAAAAATCAAAATGGGTTAAAAGCCCATTTTGAACCTTTAATTTTAATTTTTTTAAATATTGGGGTGTGTATTTTAACAAACACACCCCCCAAACAATAAAAATGGGGTTATTTAGCCCATTTTAAAGTAATTTTTTATAATTTTTAATTTGGGTATGTATTTGTCGGCGCTTTTGGACCTTTATTTATTATATTTTTGGTGTGTTTTTTTTTTTCTATAATTTAGTAGCAAATAGATTTTCATTTAATTTTTACTATTTAAATTTTTTTTTTCTTATAAGCAAATTGAATACAAATGAATTTTGTTAATCCATGAATAAGCGAAGTTTTTAAATTTTTTGTTCCCTTTTTCCCCACTTTGCCTCATAACTTGGCAAATTAGTAAAAAAAAAAAAAAAAAAAAATTTAAATAATTTTTGACTTTCTCCAGAAAGTAAAAAAAAAAAAAAATCAATTTTAGTATAATTAATAATTATAATAAAACTTAATATGAATTTATTGTAAATAAAACTTTTGTTTTTAAAGTTGGAGTTGGTGGCTTATAACCGATCGATATATTAAATTATTATAATATATTTTATTTTATTTTATTTTAACAATGATGATAACACGGTGTCAAAAAATTGATGTCGAGTAACTCGACCAATTTATTTTTAATAAATTATTGTTGAATAACTTGACAAACCAAAGACATTAATTTTATTATAAAAAAAAAATATTTGTCGAGTAACTTGAAAAATTCCAAAAAATGGTCAAATTGGACTTTCAACAAAATTTAAATATTGGGGATGGTGAATGACATAAAAATAAAAATTATGGGTCAATTAGTTAAAAATTTAAAAAGTTGGGACCAAAAGAACAATTTAAAAAGATAATTTTGAACTTTGTCGAGTTACTGGACAAAGTTCTTGAATTTTTTTTTTCCCACACTTTGTCGAGTAACTCGACAAAGTGGTAAATGATGAATTTTTTTTTTTATTATTATTTTTTGGCCTTCCTCGACAAAGTGGTAAAGTTGGGAATTTTTTATTTTGGCTTGCTCAACAAAGTGAGAAAGAGTTTGAATTTTTTTTTTTTTTTTTTTGGCTTACTCGACAAAGTCTTTTAAATAAATTTTTTTTTTTATTTTGTGTGGGCTTGTAGCTCAATTTTTTTTGTGATAAAAAATTATTTGACATTGAAAACGATCGCCCAACGATACGAAATTTTCAGGGGACATATAATACTTAGGTAGCTACCACATATTAAAAATTGGTAGTCCGACGGCATGTTTAGGCATACTAAAATGCTCACCGAAATCTCCTAGGCAGTTTTTTGAATTCATGCCGACGACAGTTTACAAAATTGTCCATAAATTGAGTTATATAACATAAAATTATGTAAAGACAATTTAGAGAAACAATTCACCCGGTCATGGAGTAAAAAAAATTTATTTGACATAGAAAACGATCACCGAACAATATGAAATTTTGAAGGAATGTAGAATACCCATGTAGCTACCACATATAAAAATTTTATAGTCCGACGGCATGTTCCGGCATACTAAAATGATCACCAAAACATCTAAGTCGGTTTCTCGGATTCATCTTGTCATGAGCTAACAAAAATATCCATACCTTGAGTTATACAACATGAAATTATGTGAAACCAAATCCAATGGTTAGGTAACCCATAGGATATTGTCTCCAACTGGAATTATGTCAAAATACTTAATGTATAAAGTGCAGCAAATATTTATGTTGGACAAAAAAAAAACTGCAGTTTAGAGAAAATGAAATTTAGCAAAATCTTTAAGAATCGATTGTATTTAATCATTTGTTCTCCACAAAGAATCGGGGATAAAAAAGTACCAAATTTGATGACTTATTAAGGGAAAATGAATATATATTGACTATAATATATAAGAAGTCAATAATTATGCTAAAAGACACTAATATATGTATATTAAAACAAATAAAAGAAAAGAAAAGATGAAGAAGTCAAAAATGCGGCAAAAGATATTAATTTAATATACAAAAAGTGTCAAAAGATTAGGACAAAATCACCAAAACAATTGCTTTTCTTTCAATTTACAGAGTGGTATTAATTCCCAACAATCTTAGAATTCGATGAGTGGGTTTACAAAGGGGAATTATTAGAAGAAAAAATAAATTAGAAAAGATATATATATATATATATATATATATATATATATATATATATATATATATACTAGTTTTAAGGCCGTGCGTTGCACGTTAGTGAAATGTGTAGGAAAAAATTGCATGTTGAGAATAGTTATTGATAGGATATAATATGAAATAATAAAGTGAAAAAAAGAATATATATGTACAATGTAAGATAGACAATTGTTCGAATTAAGGTAGAACATTTTATCTATGTTGTAGTTAATGGGGTACTCTTGATTGTACTTAAAGCAGTTAAATGTATTTGTTGATCGTATTTGGACCTTTATTTATTATTTTTTTGGTGTGTTTTTTTTTTCTATAATTTAGTAGCAAATAGATTTTCATTTAATTTTTACTATTTAATTTTTTTTTTTCTTATAAGCAAATTGAACACAAATGAATTTTGTTAATCCATGAATAAGCGAAGTTTTGAAATTTTTTTTTTTCCTTTTTTCCCACTTTGCCTCATAACTCGGCAAATTAGTAAAAAAAAAAAAAAAAAAAATTTTAAAATAATTTTGACTCTCTCCGTAAAGTAAAAAAGAATAAAATAAAAAATAAAAATTTTGGTGGCTTCCTGAGAAAGCCACCAAAAAAAAAAAAAAAAAAAAAAAATTTTTTGGTGGCTTTCTCGAGTTACTCGAGAAAGCCACCCAAAATATTTTTGTGGCTTTCTCGAGTTACTCGAGAAAGCCACAAATTTTTTTTTTTTTTTTGTGGCTTTCTTTCTCGAGTTACTCGAGAAAGTCATTTGGAAAATTTTTTTTTTAAAAAAAATATTAAGTTCACGAGTTATAAGACAAAGTGGGAAAAAAGGTAAAAAAAAAAAAAAATTCAAACTTTCACTTAGTCATGTATTAAAAAAATTCATTTGATATAGAAAACGATCACCGAAAAATATGAAATTTTCAAGGAACATAGAATACTCATGTAGCTACCACATATCAAAATTTGATACTCCGACGGCATGTTTCGGCTTACTAAAATGCTTACCGAAACATCCTACTGGAATAAGGAGGAAAAAAATGGAAAAAAATCAACAATTAATGATAATGCTTAAACTTTTTGTTTTATGTTATAAACAAATTGTACACATGCAATTTGAAAAATAAATTTTTTAAGTCGATAACATTTGATTTTTATTTTTTTTTCTAAGTAATTTGATAACATTTTATGTTAAATTTGTTCTATAGATTTGTTGTGTAAACGTTTTATTCCAGTGTATAATAAATTGATTATTGTAATAAATTGACATAATTATTATAATAAATTTGCATTCCACTGTGTTATCATAATTGTTAAAATAAAATAAAATATAATATATTATAATAATTTAATATATCGATCAGTTATAAGCCACCAACTGCAACTTTAAAAAACAAATGTTTTATTTACAATATATTCATATTAAGTTTTATTCCGCAATTATTGACTTCTTATATATTATAGTCAATATATATTCATTTTTCCCTTCATAAGTGATCAAATTTGGTGCTTTTTTATCTCCAGTTGCTATGGGGAACAAAGGACGAAATACAATCGATTTCTAAAGATATTGGTAAATTTCATTTTCTCTAAAATGCAGTTTTTGTTGACCAACTTAAATATTTGCTGCAGCTTATATATTACGTATTTTTACATAATTCCAGTTGGAGACAATATCCCTACGGGTTACCTAACCATTGGCTTTGGTTTCACATAATTTCATATTATATAACTCAAGTTATGGACACTTTTGTAAAGTGCGACAGCATGAATCCGAGAAACTGCCTTGGATGTTTCGGTGAACATTTTAGTGTGTCAAAACATGCCGTCGGATTATCAAATTTTATATGTGGTAGCTACATGGGTATTCTACGTTCCTTGAAAATTTCATATTGTTCGGTGATCGTTTTCTATGTCAAAAAAATTTTCTTTGCTCCAAGATTGGGTGAATTGTTTCTCCAAACTGCACTTTCTGTTGACCAACTCAAAAATATTCTGCACCTTATATATTAAGTATTTTTACATAATTCCAGTTGGAAACGATAGCTCTATGGGTTACCTAACCATTGGCTTTGGTTTCACATAAATTCATGGTATATAACTGAAGTTATAGACAATTTTGTAAACTGCGACCGTATGAATCCGAGAAACTGCCTAGGGTGTTACGGTGGGCATTTTAGTCAGCCGAAACATGCCGTCGGACTATTAATTTTTGATATATGTTAGCTAAATGAGTATTCTATGTTTCCTGAAAATTTCATATTTTTCGGTTATCGTTTTCTATGTCAAACAAATTTTTGTTACTCCCTGACCGGGTGAAGAATTTTTTGTAACATTGCCCTTATTTTGAAAATTTTATTCACCTGGTCATGGAGTAACAAAAAATTTTTTGACATAGAAAACGATCACCGAACAATACGAAATTTTCATGGGACATAGAATACTCAGGTAGCTACCACATATCAAAAATTGGTTGTCCAACGGCATGTTTAGGCATACTAAAATACTCATCGCGAAACCTCCTAGACAGTTTTTCGGATTTATGTCGTCGGCGTGCCGGAATCGATATTATAAACCAATCCAAAAACTTTAAGTAGTGTAAATATCTTCTTAAACTTTTGTGGACCTTGGTTTTGTGGTAGTTTTAGTGGATTCCCATGTTTTGGTTACACGTTAATGATGTGAACTTGAAAGGTTTTGCTAAACTTCATATTTTTCTAAGATGCAGTTTCTGTTGTCCAACTCAAAAATTTAATGCACCTTATATATTATAATTATTAATTATACTAAAAATTGATTATTTTAATAAAATTTATATAATTAGTATAATAAATTGACATAATTATTATAATAAATTTGCATTCCACTGTGTTATTATAATTGTTAAAATAAAGTATATTATAATAATTTTATATCATATATAATTTATTATACAATGTTATAATAAATGATAGAGTAAAAAAACTATGCATGTGCTTAAATTATCAAAGAACTCGACAAACTGAAATTTGAGATTGCCGAGTTGCTCAATTATTTATATGAATAAAATGCCACATACCACAAAGTCAAAAATATTTCAAAAATAATGTTGTCGATGGCGTGAACGGTTAATTTCTAATTCACTATTTTTTTTTATAAATTTGATTCTTAAAGATATGCAGCATTTATTTAGAATAATCTGTAAAAAAAAATATAAAAAATTTATGTACAATTTAAAGGTTTTCTGGATTAAAATAAAAAAATTATATAAAAAAAAAATTGTAAAGTCAAAATGGGTTTAAAAGGTTAAACCCATTTTCATTGATATGAGTGTGTGTTTGTCGAGGTTTCTCGACAAACACACACCTAAATTTGCTTTTTTATTTATTTTATTTTTTTAAAAAATGTATGTGAGTGTTTGTCGAGTTACACGACAAACACCCACTCCTTCACTAAAAATCAAAATGGGTTAAAAGCCCATTTTGAACCTTTTTTAATTTTAATTTTTTTTAAATATTGGGGGTGTGTATTTTAACAAACACACCCCCCAAACAATAAAAATGGGGTTATTTAGCCCATTTTAAAGTAATTTTTTTTATAACTTTTTAATTTAGGTATGTATTTGTCGAGCGTTTTGGACCTTTATTTATTATATTTTTGGTGTTTTTTTTTTTCTATAATTTAGTAGCAAATAGATTTTCATTTAATTTTTACTATTTAAATTTTTTTTTTTCTTATAAGCAAATTGAACACAAATGAATTTTTGTTAATCCATGAATAAGCGAAGTTTTTAAATTTTTGTTCCCTTTTTCCCACTTTGCCTCATAACTTGGCAAATTAGTAAAAAAAAAAAAATTTTTAAATAATTTTTGACTTTCTCCAGAAAGTAAAAAAAAAAAATAATCAATTTTTAGTATAATTAATAATTATAATAAAACTTAATATGAATTTATTGTAAATAAAACTTTTGTTTTTTAAAGTTGGAGTTGGTGGCTTATAACTAATCGATATATTAAATTATTATAATATATTTTATTTTATTTTATTTTAACAATGATGATAACACAGTGTCAAAAATTGATGTCGAGTAACTCGACCAATTTATTTTTTAATAAATTATTGTTGAATAACTTGACAAACCAAAGACATTAATTTTATTATAAAAAAAAAAAATTTGTCGAGTAACTTGAAAAAATTCCAAAAAAATGGTCAAATTGGACTTTCAACAAAATTTAAATATTGGGGATGGTCAATGACATAAAAATAAAATTATGGGTCAATTAGTTAAAAATTTAAAAGTTGGGACCAAAAGAACAATTTAAAAAAGATAAATTTTGAACTTTGTCGATTCTCGGACAAAGTTCTTGAATTTTTTTCCACACTTTGTCGAGTAACTCGACAAAGTGGTAAATGATGAATTTTTTTTTTATTATTATTTTTGGCCTTCCTCGACAAAGTCGTAAAGTTGGGAATTTTTTTTTTTCATTTTTATTTTGGCTTGCTCAACAAAGTGAGAAAGAGTTTGATTTTTTTTTTTTTACTTACTCGACAAAGTGGGAAAGTGTTTGAATTTTTTTTTTTTTTTTTACTTACTCAACAAAGTCTTTTAAATAAATTTTTTTTTTTTTTTTTGTGTGGGCTTGTAGCTCAATTTTTTTGTGATAAAAATTATTTGACATTGAAAACGATCGCCCAACGATCACGAAATTTTCGTGAGACATATAATACTCGGTAGCTACCACATATTAAAAATTGGTAGTCCGACGGCATGTTTAGGCATACTAAAATGCTCACCGAAACCTCGTGGCGCTTTTTGAATTCATGCCGACGACGGTTTACAAAATTGTCCATAAATTGAGTTATATAACATAAAATTATGTAAAGACAATTTAGAGAAACAATTCACCGGTCATGGAGTAAAGAAAATTTATTTGACATAGAAAACGATCACCGAACAATATGAAATTTTAAAGGAACGTAGAATACCCATGTAGCTACCACATATAAAAATTTTATAGTCCGACGGCATGTTCCGCATACTAAAATGATCACCAAAACATCTAAGTCGGTTTCGGATTCATACTTGTCGCGGCTTTACAAAAATATCCATACCTTGAGTTATACAACATGAAATTATGTGAAACCAAATCCAATGGTTAGGTAACCCATAGGGATATTGTCTCCAACTGGAATTATGTCAAAATACTTAATGTATAAAGTGCAGCAAATATTTATGTTGGACAAAAAAAACTGCAGCTTAGAGAAATGAAATTTAGCAAAACCTTTAAGAATCGATTGTATTTAAATCATTTGTTCTCCACAAAGAATCGGGATAAAAAGTACCAAATTTGATGACTTATTAAGGGAAAAATGAATATATATTGACTATAATATATAAGAAGTCAATAATTATGCGCTAAAAGACACTAATATATGTATATTAAAACAAATAAAAGAAAAGAAAAGATGAAGAAGTCAAAAAATGCGGCAAAAGATATTAATTTAATATACAAAAAGTGTCAAAAGATTAGGACAAAATCACCAAAACAATTGCTTTTCTTTCAATTTACAGAGTGGTATTAATTCCCAACAATCTTAGAATTCAGTAGTGGGTTTACAAAGGGGAATTATTAGAAGAAAAAAATAAGATAGAAAAGAATATATATATATATATATATATATATATATATACTTTTATTTATTTATTGGAAGTTGAGAAAATTGATACGGAATCCCATGTTGTCGAGCTCTTCATGGACTCCCATTTTGTCGAGCTGCTCGACTCACATTTTTTCGAGCTACTCGACAAAATTGGGGCCTTTAATATATATCTTAACTATATATTCGTAAGTTGTGGAAATCAAGCTTTATGACATAGAATACGAAGGCATCAGCACATTCTCTCAATGAAGCTCACTATAACTCAAGCATGTCAACAATTTTTTAGACACAAGCTCCACGGTTGCAGAAGCATGTTTGTGTACTGAATTTTTTGCTATTACATTATCATTTTCTCTAATACTCATAACCTCCACTCTCACGTGCAGGGATGGAAATTAACATAATAGAGATATATATATATATATATATATATATCTTTTCTATCTTGTTTATTTCTTCTAATAATTCTCCTTTGTAATGATATGTTAGTTTTCTTCTTCTAATAATTCCCATTTTCTCGAACTGCTCGACAAAGGGACTTCCCAGTAGGTCTCTTTGATTTGGTTCTGTTATTCTTCAATGGGACTGGGAGGGGAAAAAAGCATTCAAGATCAGTTAAAAAAATATTTGATTATGACATGAATGGAATATAATTAAATATCTTACAATGCAAAAAAAAAAATACACAAATATGACAAACTAAGCTTATTCCTAATAATTTTCTGGATTATTACTGGTTGCCATGTTTAATACCAAATGACATCCTTGAACATGTGAAATGTTTTAGTAATGCTTTGTAATGTGTTTCTTTAGCAACTAAATGTGATGAAATATTTTTTATTATGTCTTCATAATGTATTTTGTTGAGTAAATCGACAAACGACCAAAAAAAAGTCAAAAATTACTTTACTTTGCTAAGGCATTAATATTATTTTAAAAAAAAAAAATTGTTTGTAGAGTACGTCCATGGAAAATGTATTAAAAAATTGAAAGTTAAATATAATTGAAATGACACAAAAAAAAATATGAAATTAAAATATTTAAACAAATTTGAAAAATGTAAAAAAGCGATAGAGAATTGTGTAAGTTTTGCTTATAAGAAAAAATAAAAGTAAATAGTAAAAATTAAATGAAAATATATTTGCTACTAAACTCCGAAAAAAAATACCAAAAAATAATAAATAAAGGTCTTAATGCAATCGACAAACACACACAAAAAAAAAAAAAAAAAAATAAAAAATTTAAGTTAAGTTAAAATTGGCTAAAAAGCGCATTTTAATTAGTTGGGGTGTGGGTTTGGTAACTATACACCAAATATATATTTAAAAAAATATTAAAATGTCTAAATGGGCTTTGAGCCAATTTTGTTTGATTGTTTGGGGGGTGGGGTTTGAGTTTGTCGAGTTGGGAGGGTTTGAGTTTGTCGAGTTGCACGACAAACTCAAAACCAAATATTAAAAAAAAAAGTTTTAAAAGGTCAAATCATTGTTGGGTGGTCACCAAAATATAAAAAATTAAAAAAATAAAAAAGTCAAATTGGACAATTTTGCACCCAAATATATATATAAAAATAATTAAGAAAGATCAAAATTGTCCCATTTTGATTGTTGGCTTGACAAACACACACTGAAATAAAAAAAAATTAATAAAAAAATTAAATGCTCGACATTTTTAAAAAAAATGCATAAATATAATTTCTCATTTGTTCATGTTCTATTTTTTATATTTTTTTGGTCGAACTCCGCTTAACAAAAAGTTGAGTTATCGACAATTTTTGTATTTTTCTTCTTTATTGTATTTTTTTTTAGAGTTACTTAACAAAACCAAAGTCAAATCTTTAAAAAAAAAATAGCAAAGTCAACAAAAGCTGATTTTATAAAATGTAATGCAAATTTGGAGGACAAAATGGTGATAGTTGGATGGCCAATGCCCAAAAAAAAAAAGTTGGGGTAGATTAGTTACAAATTTGAAAGGTTTGGACAAAAAGCGCCAAATTTAAAAAATGAAAAAATGTCAAAATCAAATTGGGCTACTTTTTAAAAATTGTAGGACTTCATTTACATTTTATTTTATTTTGTTGTTATTAGTTTATTTATTTTTATTTAAAAGGTGGACAAAATAAAATTTGCAACAAAATTCAAAGGTCGGGATGGCCAATGTTAAAAAAAAAAAAGTTAGGGGTAAATTTGTTATAAAATGAAAAGGTTGTAGACCAAAAGTGCAATTTACAAAATATATATATATATATATATATATATATATATATATATATATATTCAAACACTTTGCCTCGGCAAAGTGGAAAAAAAAAAAAAAAAATCAAATTTCACACACTTTCTCGAGTAACTCGGCAAAGTAGAAAAAAAAAAATTTAATTCAAACACTTGCAAAATGGGGGGAAAAAAATTGCAAACACTTTGCCGAGTAACTCGGCAAAGTGAAAAAAAAAAAAAAAAATTTCAAATAACTTGTTGAGTAACTTGACAAAGTAAAAAAAAAAAAAAAAAAAATTCAAACACTTTGTAATGTGTATAATTTTCTTATAAAAAAAAAAAAAGATTAGTACAAAATTAAATAAAAACTTGTAAAATAAAAATAAATAAGAAAAAAAACTAAAGGAAATGGGCTAAAGCCCACATACGACAATTGATGTGGGGTGAGAGGGGAAATTGAAATGGGCTAAAGCCCACGTAAATTTGGTTATTCTTCTTCTTCTTGTCGAGTAGAAGGAAGGAAAAAAAAAATTTGGTTCTTTTTCCTTCTTCTTGTCGAGTAACTCGACAAGAAGGAAGAAAAAAAAATTCCAGGTTGAGGAAATTCTACGCCAATCCCGAACCCTTGGGGACCACCTACCCTTCCAAAGAATGTGGTGAAGAAATGTAGGCCACTGAAACCATAGAGGAAAGTGTGAAGAAATCGTCATCGAGAACCCAACAGTAGCTTTACTCCAAAACTTGGTGCTCGTAAGTGCTATCTTTTAACTAATTATAATTGCTTTAGGCTTTTCTCTTGTTCTTTGCTTTTCTGATGCAAGGTGGAATCTCGAGTTACCTTTTTTTTTTTTTCCACTTCATATTTAAATATTTGCTTGAGAGATTTGAAGTGTGGTTTGTGGCAAAGGTACTCTTCCGAGGTGAAATAATTGTTTAAGAGGCTTGGCGTGGAGCCACTTGTTATTAAATTGGACCAAATGGGTAAGTTTAGATTTTTCTTGTTCTTTATAAAATATAAATCATGTTTGTGCATAGAACATTGCAAAATATCTGGAGTACCAGTGAAACCTGCATACGAATACAATTTGATATTATTTGCAATAGGTGATAGAAACAATTTAGATTGATATGTATACGGTTAGTTAAAAGAAACGCTGCAAATGTGATTTCTGATGGAAAAAAAAACCATTTGTACTTGCAACTTACAGCTGGTTCAACATGCTTTGTTTTGATATTTGAGGTTTTCTTTTCTTTTGGTTACTGGCCTCTAAACATTACAGGTTTAACTGCCATTGATTGAACATTGTATATTTGCGAGTGTTGAGTTGTATACCGTGTTGATCACATCAAAGACACCTTATATGATTAGATCATTTTAACGTCTGCATGAAAGATTTCTCTTTCACTTAAAGATCAAAAGACTCTTGAAGCATTTGTGTCTTATCTTCCATGTCTTCTTCCATGAGAGTCTGATTTATATATCTCAAAATCGCATCCGATAGATCACTATCTTCTTGATAGTCATCCTCAATACCCACAAAAGAACCAGGGGCAGTATTATTTGAAAATGGCTCATTTGGAAGTAATTGGACGCCTCCAAAATTGTGATCTTGAAAGTTATTCAGGAATCCATGTTTATCCACTAATTTCTGATCTGCATAAGTAATCTCAAATGTTGATCTATTCTTGTCGAGTTACTCGACAAGAAATGAAGGAAAAAAATTTGGTTCTTTTTCCTTCCTTTCTTGTCGAGCAACTCGACAAGAAGGAATAAAAAAAAATTTGTTCTTTTTTTTTTTTTTTTTATAGTTGTGTCATGTGTGGCATTTTTAGGTTTTTTTTTTTTTTTTTTTTGTAATTTACACTTTTGGTCCACAATCTTTTTAATTTATAACAAATTTACCCATAATTTTTTTTAGCATTGACCATCCCGGCCTTTGAATTTTGTTTCAAATTTTTTTTTCTCTTCATTTTTAAATAAACAAAATAAAAACTAATAACTATAAAATAAAATAAAGTTGTAAATATTTTATTTTTATTGGACAACATTTTTAAAATATTCCTAAATATGTTTTTATTTTGAATTTTTTTTTTTTTTTTTTGGTTTTTTGTCGCGTTAGGCGACAAATTTTTTTTTTTAAATAAGATTAATTTTAATATCATTTTGTCCAGCTACTCAACAAAGTCCAATTTGACAAGTTTTAAAAAAAAATCGAGTTATCGAGTTACTCGATAAATGGGAAATTTTTTAATTTTTGGTAGAAAAAATGTTTATTTTTTTGGTCGAATAACTCGACAAAGGGAAAAAATTAATTTTTTTTTTTTTTATGTCGAGTAACTCGACAAAGGTTAAAAAAAAAAAAAAAATTTCCAGACAAAACCCAATTTATTTATTTATTTATTTTTTGTCGATTTTTTTCATTTTTTGTTTTCTCCTTATTCCAGTATGATATTTCGGTAAGCATTTTAGTAAGTCGAAACATGCTATCGGACTATCAAATTTTGATGTGTGGTAGCTACACGAGTATTCTATGTTCTCTGAAAATTTTATCTTGTTCGGTGATCGTTTTCTATGTCAAAAGAATTTTTTTTAATCCATGATTAAGTGAAGAAATTTTAGTAACACTACCTTATTTTGGCCATTTGATTTTATTTTTTTGTTAAAAAGAAATTAAGATTTTTACGAGTTACAAAAAAAAAATTTAAATCTTTATCGGGTAACTCGACAACAATTTGTCGTGTTACAATTAAAAAATAAAAAATAAAATCAAGACTTTTTCGAGTTAATATTTTGATTGAAATTTTTTTTTTAAAGACTTTGTCAAGTAACTCGATAAAGTAAAAAAAAAATTTCTAAAATACTTTGTCGAGTAATTCGACATAGTCATTAAAAAAAAATTAACTTTATTGAGTAACTGGACAAAATGATATTAAACATTAATCTTATTTTTAAAAAAAAGTTTGTCGACTAACGTGACAAAAACCCAAAAAAAGAAAAAAATTTCCAAAATAAAAGACATATGTAGGAAAAATTTAAAAAAATGTCGTCCAGTAAAAATAAAAATTTTTACAATTTTATTTTATTTTGTTGTTATTAGTTTTTATTTTGTTTATTTAAAGAGGAAGACAAAACAAAATTTGAAAAAAAATTCAAAGGCCAGGGATGGTCAATGCAAAAAAAAAAAAAATTATGGATAAATTTGTTATAAATTAAAAAGGTCAGGACCAAACGTGCAAATTACAAAAAAAAAAAAAGCTAAAAAGCCACACAACTAAAAAAAAAAAAAAAAGATTTCAAATGACTTTTCCGAGTTACCAGCAAAGTCAAAAAAAATTTCAAAAAAAAAAAATTTAAATGACTTTGCCGAGTAACTCGGCAAAGTGGGAAAAAAGGAAAAAAAAAAAATTTCAAAACTTCACTTAATCATGGATTAAAAAAATTCATTTGACATAGAAAACGATCACCGAAAAATATGAAATTTTCAGGAAACATAGAATACTCATGTAGCTACCACATATCAAAATTTGATAGTCCGACGGCATGTTTTGGTCGACTAAAATGCTCACCGTAACACCCTAGGCGCTTCTCGATTCATACGGTCATGCTTTACAAAATTGTCCATAACTTGAGTTATATACCATGAATTTATGTGAAACCAAAGCCAATGGTTAGGTAACCCATAGAACTATCGTTTCCAACTAGAATTATGTAAAAATACTTAATATATAAGGTGCAGCATATTTTTGAGTTGGTCAACGTAAAGTACAGCTTTGGAGAAATAATTCACCCAATCATGGAGCAAAGAAAATTTTTTCGACATAAAAAACGATCACCGAACAATATGAAATTTTCAAGGAAGATAGAATACCCATGTAGCTACCACATATAAAATTTGATAATCCGACGGCATGTTTTGACACACTAAAATGCTCACCTAAACATCCAAGGCAGTTTTCCAGTAGGATGTTTCGGTAAACATTTTAGTAAGCCAAAACATACCGTTGGAGTATCAAATTTTGATATGTGGTAGCTATATGAGTATTCTATGTTCCTTGAAAATTTCATATTTTTCGTTGATCGTTTTCTATGTCAAATGAATTTTTTTTAATCCATGACTAAGTGAAATTTTGAATTTTTTTTTTTTACCTTTTTTCCCACTTTGTCTTATAACTGGGCGAAATTAGTATTTTTTTTAAAAAAAAATTTCCCAAATGACTTTCCCGAGTTACTTGAGAAACCAGAAAAAAAAAAAAATTAAATAAAGCTTTCTCGAGTTACTCGAAAAGCCACCACAACAAAAAAAAACAAAAACAAAATTGGTGGCTTTAACTCGAGAAAGCCACAAAAGATTTTTTTTGGTGGCTTTCTCGAGTTACTCAAGAAAGCCACCAAAATTTTTATGTTTTGTGTTTTTTTTTTTTTTTTTTTTTGGTGGCTTTCTTAGAAGCCACCAAAATTTTTATTTTTTAATTTAATTTTTTTTTTACTTTCCGGAGATAGTCAAAATTATTTAAAACTCTTTTTTTTTTTTTACTAATTTGCCGAAGTTATGAGGCAAAGTGGGGAAAAAAGGAAAAAAAAAATTTCAAAACCTCGCTTAGTCATGGATTAACAAAATTCATTTGTGTTCAATTTGTTTATAAGAAAAAAAAATTAAATAGTAAAAATTAAATGAAAATCTATTTGCTACTAAATTATAGAAAAAAAAACACCAAAAAAATAATAATAAATAAAGGTCCAAATGCGCCGACAAATACATACCCAAATTAAAAAATTATAAAAATAAAATAAAATTAGTTTAATCAATAAATTAATGTTGAATAACTTGACAAACCAAAGACATTAATTTTATTATTAAAAAAATTTGTCAAGTAACTTGAAAAAATCCAAAAAAATGGTCAAATTGGACTTTCAAAAAATTTAAATATTCGGGATGGTCAATGACATAAAAATAAAAATTATGGGTCAATGAATTAAAAATTTAAAAAGTTGGGACCAAAAGAACAATTTTAAAAAAAAAAATTTTGAACTTTGGTGAGTCACTGGACAAAGTTCTTGAAAAAAAAAAATTTTCCCACACTTTGTCGAGTAACTCGACAAAGTGGTAAATGTTGAAATTTTTATTATTATTATTTTTATACTTTGTCGAGTTCCTCGACAAAGTGGTAAAGTTGGAATTTTTTTTTTTCATTTTTTAATTTTGGCTTACTCGACAAAGTGAGAAAGAGTCTGAAATAATTTTTTTTTTGACTTCCTCGACAAAGTCTTTGAAATAAATTTTATTTATTTATTTATTTATTATTTTATGTGGGCTTTTATCTCAATTGTTTTTGTGATAAAAATTATTTGACATAGAAAACAATCGCGAACGATACGAAATTTTCAGGGGACATATAATACTCAGGTAGCTACCACATATTAAAATTGGTGGTCCGACGGCATGTTTAGGCATACTAAAATGCTCACCGAAACCTCCTAGGCGCTTTTTGAATTCATGCCACGATTGCTTACAACATTGTCCATAAATTGAGTGATATAACATAAAATTATGTAAAACCAAAGCCAATGGTTGGGCAACCCATAGGGCTATCGTCTCCAACTGGGAATATGTAAATATACTTAATATATAAGGTGCATTAAATTTTGAGTTGGACAACAAAACTCGCATCTTAGAAAAATATGAAATTTAGCAAAACCTTTCAAATTCACATCATTAACGTGTAACCAAAACATGGGAATCCACTAAAACTACCACAAAACCAAGGTCCACAAAAGTTTAAGAAGATATTTACACTACTTAAAGTTTTTGATTGGTTTATAATATCGATTCCGCACGCCGATGGCATAAATCCGAAAAACCGCCTAGGAGGTTTCGCAATGAGTATTTTAGTATGCCTAAACATGCCGTCGGACTACCAATTTTGATATGTGGTAGCTACCTGAGTATTCTATGTCCCCTGAAAATTTCGTATTGTTGGTGATCGTTTTCTATGTCAAAAATTTTTGTTACTCCATGACCGGTGAATAAAATTTTCAAAATAAGGAGAGTGTTACAAAATTTCTTCACCGGTCATGGAGTAACAAAATTTGTTTGACATAGAAAACGATAACCGAAAAATATGAAATTTTCAGGGACATAGAATACTCATTTAGCTAACACATATCAAAAATTAATAGTCCGACGGCATGTTTCGTCTGACTAAAATGCTTACCGTAATACCCTAGGCAGTTTCTCGGATTCATACGGTCGCAGTTTACAAAATTGTCCATAACTTGAGTTATATAACATGAATTTATGTGAAACCAAAGCCAATAGTTAGGTAACCCATAGAGCTATCGTTTCCAACTAAAATTATGTAAAAATACTTAATATATAAGGTGCAGCATATTTTTGAGTTGGTCAACAAAAGTGCAGTTTGGAGAAATAATTCACTCAATCATGGAACAAAGAAAATTTTTTTGACATAGAAAACGATCACCGAACAATATGAAATTTTCAAGGAAGGTAGAATACCCATGTAGCTACCACATATAAAAATTTGATAATCCGACGGCATGTTTTGACACACTAAAATGCTCACCGAAACATCCAAGGCATTTTTCCAGTAGGATGTTTCGGTAAACATTTGATTAAGCCGAAAAATACCGTCGGAGTATCAAATTTTGATATGTGGTAGCTACATGAGTATTCTATGTTCCTTGAAAATTTCATATTTTTCGATGATCGCTTTCTATGTCAAATGAATTTTTTTAATCTATGACTAAGTGAAATTTTGAATTTTTTTTTTTTTTTTTTTTTTTCCCACTTTGTCTTATAACTCGGCGAAATTAGTATTTTTTTTTTTTTAAAAAAAATTCCTAAATGACTTTCCCGAGTTACCCGAGAAACCAAAAAAAAAAAATAAATAACAAAAATTTTTTTTTTTTGTGTTTTTTTTTTTTTGGTGGCTTCCTTAGGAAGCCACCAAAATTTTTACTTTTTTTATTTTATTTATTTTTACTTTCTGGATAAAGTCAAAAATTATTTAAAACTTTTTTTTTTTTTTTACCAATTTGCCGAGTTATGAGGCAAAGTGGGGAAAAAGGGAAAAAAAAATTTCAAAACTTCGCTTAGTCATGGATTAACAAAAATTCATTTGTGTTCAATTTGCTTATAAGAAAAAAAAAATTAAATAGTAAAAAATTAAATGAAAATCTATTTGCTACTAAATTATAGAAAAAAAAACACACCAAAAAAATAATAAATAAAGGTCCAAATGCGCTCGACAAATAGATACCCAAATTAAAAAATTATAAAAATAAAAATAAAATTAGGTTAAGCAATAAATTAATGTTGAATAACTTGACAAACCAAAGACATTAATTTTATTATAAAAAAAAAATTTGTCGAGTAACTTGAAAAAAATCCAAAAAAATGGTCAAATTGGACTTTCAGAAAAATTTAAATATTTGGGATGGTCAATGACATAAAAATAAAAATTATGGGTCAATGAGTTAGAAATTTTAAAAGTTGGGACCAAAAGAACAATTTAAAAAAAAAAATTTGAACTTTGTCGAGTCACTGGACAAAGTTCTTGAAATTTTTTTTTTCCCACACTTTGTCGAGTAACTCGACAAAGTGGTAAATGTTGAATTTTTTTTTTATTTTTTTGGCCACTTTGTCGAACTCGACAAAGTGGTAAAGTTAGAATATTTTTTTTTTTCATTTTTTAATTTTGGGTTACTCGACAAAGTGAGAAAGAGTTTGAAATAATTTTTTTTTTTTTTTTTTGACTTCCTCGACAAGGTCTTTGAAATAAATTTTATTTATTTATTTTTTTTTATTTTATGTGGGCTTTTAGCTCAATTTTTTTTATGATAAAAATTATTTGACATAGAAAACAATCGCCGAACGATACGAAATTTTCAAGGGACATATAATACTCGTGTAGCTACCACATATTAAAATTGGTGGTCCGATGGCATGTTTAGGCATACTAAAATACTCACCGAAATCTCCTAGGCGCTTTTTGAATTCATGCCGTCGACAGTTTACAAAATTGTCCATAAATTGAGTAATATAACATAAAATTATGTAAAACCAAAGCCAATGGTTAGGCAACCCATAGGGCGATCGTCTCCAACTGGAAATATGTAAAAATACTTAATATATAAAGTGCATTAAATTTTTGAGTTGGACAACAGAAACTGCATCTTAGAAAAATATGAAATTTAGCAAAACCTTTCAAATTCACATCATTAACGTGTAACCAAAACATGGGAATCCACTAAAACTACCACAAAACCAAGGTCCACAAAAGTTTAAGAAGATATTTACACTACTTAAAGTTTTTTAATTGGTTTATAATATTGATTCCGACACGCCGACGCGGCATAAATCTGAAAACCGCCTAGGAGGTTTCGCGATGAGTATTTTAGTATGCCTAAACATGCCGTCGGACTACCAATTTTGATATGTGGTAGCTACCTGAGTATTCTATGTCCCCGAAAATTTCGTATTGTTCGGTGATCGTTTCTATGTCAAAATTTTTTGTTACTCCATGACCAGTGAATAAAATTTTGAAAATAAGGGCGATGTTACAAATATTTCTTCACCCGGTCATGGAGTAACAAAATTTGTTTGACATAGAAAACGATAACCGAAAAATATGAAATTTTCAGGGGACATAGAATACTCATTTAGCTAACACATATCAAAAATTGATAGTCCGACGGCATGTTTCGGCGACTAAAATGCTCACCGTAACACCCTAGGCAGCTTCTCGGATTCATACGGTCGCAGCTTTACAAAATTGTCCATAACTTGAGTTATATACCATGAATTTATGTGAAACCAAAGCCAATGGTTAGGTAACCCATAGAGCTATCGTTTCCAACTGAAATTATGTAAAAATACTTAATATATAAGGTGCAGAATATTTTTGAGTTGGTCAACAGAAAGTGCAGTTTGGAGAAAAATTCACCCAATCATGGAACAAAGAAAATTTTTTTGACATAGAAAACGATCACCGAACAATATGAAATTTTCAAGGAAGGTAGAATACCCATGTAGCTACCACATATAAAAATTTGATAATCCGACGGCATGTTTTGACACACTAAAATGCTCACCGAAACATCCAAGGCAGTTTTCCAGTAGGATGTTTCGGTAAACATTTTAGTGTCGAAACATACCGTCGTAGTATCAAATTTTGATATGTGGTAGCGACATGAGTATTCTATGTTCCTTGAAAATTTCATATTTTTCGGTGATCGTTTTCTATGTCAAATGATTTTTTTTTAATCTATGACTAAGTGAAATTTTGAATTTTTTTTTTGTTTACCTTTTTTCCCACTTTGTCTTATAACTCAACGAAATTAGTATTTTTTTTAAAAAAAAATTTTCCCAAATGACTTTCCCGAGTTAGTGAGAAACCAAAAAAAAAAAAAAAAAAAAATTAAATAAGGCTTTCTCTAGTAAGTCGAGAAAGCCACAACAACAACAAAAAAAAAAAACCAAAATTGGTGGCTTTCTCGAGTAACTCGAGAAAGCCACAAAAGAGTTTTGGTGGCTTTCTCGAGTTACTCGAGAAAGCCACCAAAATTTTTTTTTTTTTTTTTTTTTTTTTTTTTTTTGGTGGCTTCCTTATGAAGCCACCAAAATTTTTATTTATTTTATTTTATTTTATTTTATTTTTTACTTTCTGGATAAAGTCAAAAATTATTTAAAACTTATTTTTTTTTTTTACTAATTTGCCGAGTTATGAGGCAAAGTGGGGAAAAAGGAAAAAAAAATTTCAAAACTTCGCTTAGTCATGGATTAACAAAAATTCATTTGTGTTCAATTTGCTTATAAGAAAAAAAAATTAAATAGTAAAAAATTAAATGAAAATCTATTTGCTACTAAATTATACAAAAAAAACACACAAAAGAATAATAAATAAAGTTCCAAATGCGCTCGACAAATAGATACCTAAATTAAAAATTATAAAATAAAAAATAAAATTAGTTTAATCAATAAATTAATGTTAAATAACTTGACAAACCAAAGACATTAATTTTATTATAAAAAAAAAAATTTGTTGAGTAACTTGAAAAAAAAATCAAAAAAATGGTCAAATTGGACTTTCAAAAAAATTTAAATATTCGGGATGGTCAATGACATAAAAATAAAAATTATGGATCAATGAGTTAAAAATTTAAAAAGTTGGGACCAAAAGAACAATTTAAAAAAAAAAATTTTGAACTTTGTCGAGTCACTGGACAAAGTTCTTGAAATTTTTTTTTTCCCACACTTTGTCGAGTAACTCGACAAAGTGGTAAATGTTGAAATTTTTTTTTATTATTATTTTTTGGCCACTTTGTCGAACTCGACAAAGTGGAAAAGTTGGAATATTTTTTTTTTTTCATTTTTTAATTTTGGCTTACTCGACAAAGTGAGAAAGAGTTTGAAATAATTTTTTTTTTTTTTTTTTTTTTGACTTCCTCGACAAAGTCTTTGAAATAAATTTTATTTTTTATTTTTTTTTTATTTTATGTGGGCTTTTAGCTCAATTTTTTTGTGATAAAAATTATTTGACATAGAAAACAATCGCGAACGATACGAAATTTTCAAGGGACATATAATACTCAGGTAGCTACCACATATTAAAAATTGGTGGTCCGACGGCATGTTTAGGCATACTAAAATACTCACCGAAACCTCCTAGGCGCTTTTTGAATTCATGCCGTCGATAGCTTTAAATTTGTCCATAAATTGAGTAATATAACATAAAATTATGTAAAACCAAAGCCAATGGTTAGGCAACCCATAGGGCGATCGTCTCCAACTGGAAATATGTAAAAATACTTAATATATAAAGTGTATTAAATTTTTGAGTTGGACAACGAAACTCGCATCTTAGAAAAATATGAAATTTAGCAAAACCTTTCAAATTGACATCATTAACGTGTAACCAAAACATGGGAATCCACTAAAACTACCACAAAACCAAGGTCCACAAAAGTTTAAGAAGATATTTACACTACTTAAAGTTTTTGATTGGTTTATAATATTGATTCCGGCTCGCCGACGCAGCATAATCTGAAAAAGCGCCAGGAGGTTTCGCGATTAGTATTTTAGTATGCCAACATGCCGTCGGACTACCAATTTTGATATGTGGTAGCTACCGAGTATTCTATGTCCCCGGAAATTTCGTATTGTTCGGTGATCGTTTTCTATGTCAAAATTTTTTTTTTTACTCCATGACCAGTGAATAAAATTTTCAAAATAAGGGCGAAGTGTTACAAATATATCTTCACCGGTCATGGAGTAACAAAATTTGTTTGACATAGAAAACGATAACCGAAAAATATGAAATTTTCAGGGACATAGAATACTCATTTAGCTAACACATATCAAAATTGATAGTCCGACGGCATGTTTCGCCGACTAAAATGCTCACCGTAACACCCTAGGCGCTTCTGATTCATACGGTCACAGATTTACAAAATTGTCCATAACTTGAAAGTTATATACCATGAATTTATGTGAAACCAAAGCCAATGGTTAGCTTGAATTTATGTGAAACCAAAGCCAATGGTTAGGTAACCCATAGATCTATCGTTTCCAACTGAAATTATGTAAAAATACTTTATATATAAGGTGCGAAGATATTTTGAGTTGGTCAACGAAAGTGCGGTTTGGAGAAAAATTCACCCAATCATGGAGCAAAGAAAATTTTTTGACATAGAAAACGATCACCGAACAATATGAAATTATCAAGGAAGTTAGAATACCCATGTAGCTACCACATATAAAAATTGATAATCCGACGGCATGTTTTGACACACTAAAATGCTCACCAAAACATCCAAGGCGCTTTTCCAAGAGGATGTTTCGGTAAACGCTTTTAGTAAGCCAAACAAACCGTCGTAGTATCAAATTTTGATATGTGATAGCTACATGAGTATTCTATGTTCCTTGAAAATTTCATATTTTTCGATGATCGCTTTCTATGTCAAATGAATTTTTTTAATCTATGACTAAGTGAAATTTTGAATTTTTTTTTTTTTACCTTTTTTCCCACTTTGTCTTATAACTCAACGAAATTAGTATTTTTTTTAAAAAAAAAATTTCCCAAATGACTTTCCGGAGTTAGCTGAGAAACCAAAAAAAAAAAAAAAAAAAAAAAAAATTAAATAAGGCTTTCTCGAGTAAGTGGCTTTCTCGAGTAAGTCGAGAAAGCCACAACAAAAAAAAAAAAAACTGAAATTGGTGGCTTTCTCGAGTAACTCTAGAAAGCCACAAAGATTATTTTTTGGTGGCTTTCTCGAGTTACTCGAGAAAGCCACCAAAATTTTTTTTGTTTTGTATTTTTTTTTTTTTTTTTTGTGGCTTCCTTATGAAGCCACCAAAATTTTTATTTATTTTATTTTATTTTTTTTTTACTTTCCGGATAAAGTCAAAAATTATTTAAAACTTTTTTTTTTTTTTACTAATTTGCCGAGTTATGAGGCAAAGTGGGGAAAAAGGGAAAAAAAATTTTCAAAACTTCGCTTAGTCATGAATTAACAAAAATTCATTTGTGTTCAATTTGCTTATAAGAAGAAAAAATTAAATAGTAAAAAATTAAATGAAAATCTATTTGCTACTAAATTATACAAAAAAAAACACACCAAAAAATAATAAATAAAGTTCCAAATGCGCTCGACAAATAGATACCCAAATTAAAAATTATAAAAATAAAAATAAAATTAGTTTAATCAATAAATTAATGTTAAATAACTTGACAAACCAAAGACATTAATTTTATTATAAAAAAAAAAAAAATTGTCGAGTAACTTGAAAAAAAAAATCAAAAAATGGTCAAATTGGACTTTCAAAAAATTTAAATATTCGGGATGGTCAATGACATAAAAATAAAAATTATGGGTCAATGAGTTAAAAATTTAAAAAGTTGGGACCAAAAGAACAATTTAAAAAAAAAAATTTGAACTTTGTCGAGTCACTAGACAAAGTTCTTGAAATTTTTTTTTTCCCACACTTTGTCGAGTAACTCGACAAAGTGGTAAATGTTGAAATTTTTTTTATTATTATTATTTGGCCACTTTGTCGAGTTCCTCGACAAAGTGGTAAAGTTGGAATTTTTTTTTCATTTTTTTAATTTTGGCTTACTCGACAAAGTGAGAAAGAGTTTGAAATAATTTTTATTTTATTTTTTTACTTCCTCGACAAAGTCTTTGAAATAAATTTTATTTATTTATTTTATTTTATTTTATGTGGGCTTTTAGCTCAATTGTTTTTGTGATAAAAATTATTTGACATAGAAAACAATCGCCGAACGATCGAAATTTTCAGGGGGATATAATACTCGGTAGCTACCACATATTAAAATTGGTGGTCCGACGGCATGTTTAGGCATACTAAAATGCTCACCGAAACCTCATAGGCAGTTTTTGAATTCATGCCGTCGACAGTTTACAAAATTGTCCATAAATTAAGTGGTATAACATAAAATTATGTAAAACCAAAGCCAATGGTTAGGCAACCCATAGGACGATCGTCTCCAACTGGAAATATGTAAAATACTTAATATATAAGGTGCATTAAATTTTGAGTTGGACAACGAAACTCATCTTAGAAAAATATGAAATTTAGCAAAACCCTTCAAATTCACATCATTAACGTGTAACCAAAATATGGGAATCCACTAAAACTACCACAAAACCAAGGTCCACAAAAGTTTAAGAAGATATTTACACTACTTAAAGTTTTTGATTGGTTTATAATATCGATTCCGGCACGCCGACGGCATAAATCCAAAAAACTGCCTAGGAGGCTTCGCGATTAGTATTTTAGTATGCCTAAACATGCCGTCGGACTACCAATTTTTGATATGTGGTAGCTACATGAGTATTCTATGTCCCCTGAAAATTTCGTATTGTTCGGTGATCGTTTTCTATGTAAAAATTTTTTTTGTTACTCCATGACCAGGTGAATAAAATTTTCAAAATAAGGGCAGTGTTACAAATATTTCTTCACCCGGTCATGGAGTAACAAAAATTTGTTTGACATAGAAAACGATAACCGAAAAATATGAAATTTTCAGGAGACATAGAATACTCATTTAGCTAACACATATCAAAAATTTATAGTCCGACGGCATGTTTCGGCTGACTAAAATGCTCACCGTAACACCCTAGGCAGTTTCTCGGATTCATACGGTCGCAGTTTACAAAATTGTCCATAACTTGAGTTATATACCATGAATTTATGTGAAACCAAAGCCAATGGTTAGGTAACCCATAGAGCTATCATTTCCAACTAGAATTATGTAAAAATACTTAATATATAAGGTGCAGCATATTTTTGAGTTGGTCAACAGAAAGTACAGTTTGGAGAAACAATTCACCTAATCATGGAGCAAAGAAAATTTTTTGACATAGAAAACGATCACCGAACAATATGAAATTTTCAAGGAACGTAGAATACCCATGTAGCTACCACATATAAAAATTTGATAATCCGACGGCATGTTTTGACACACTAAAATGCTTACCAAACATCCAAGGCGTTTCTCAATTCATGCTGTCGCACTTTACAAAAGTGTCCATAACTTGAGTTATAGAACATGAAATTATGTGAAACCAAAGCCAATGGTTAGGTATCCCTTAGGGATATCGTCTCGAACTGGAATTATGTAAAAATACGTAATGTATAAGCTGCAGCAAATATTTATGTTGGACAACAAAAACTGCATTTTAGAAAAAATGAAATTTACCAAAACCTTTAAGAATCGATTGTATTTCGTCCTCTGTTCTCCATAGCAACTCGGGATAAAAAGCACCAAGTTTGATGATTTATTAAGGAAAAATGAATATATATTGACTATAGTATATAAGAAGTCAATAATCTGCGCTAAAAGACACTAATATATGTATATTAAAACAAATAAAAGAAAAGAAAAGATGAAGAAGTCAAAAATGTGGCCAAAGATATTAATTTAACCAACGCGACGTCGTTTTGATGCTCAGATTAGCCTTAATTTTGTCCAAATCTCACCATTTTGTCCTAATCTTTTGACACTTTTGTATATTAAATTAATATCTTTGGCCACATTTTTGACTTCTTCATCTTTTCTTTTCTTTTATTTGTTTTAATATACATATATTAGTGTCTTTTTAGCATAGCTTTATTGACTTCTTATATATTATAGTCAATATATATTCATTTTTTCCTTAGTAAGTCATCAAATTTGGTGCTTTTTTTCCCGGTTGCTATGGAGAACAAATGATGAAATACAATCGATTCTTAAAGGTTTTGCTAAATTTCATTTTCTCTAAACTGCAGTTTTTTTTGTCCAACATAAATATTTGCTGCACTTTATACATTAAGTATTTTTACATAATTCCAGTTGGAGACGATATCCCTATGGGTTACCTAACCATTGGATTTGGTTTCACATAATTTCATGTTGTATAACTCAAGGTATGGATATTTTGTAAACCGCGACAATATGAATCCGAGAAACCGACTTAGATGTTTTGGTGATCATTTTAGTATGCCGAAACATGCCGTCGGACTATAAAATTTTTATATGTGGTAGTTACATGGGTATTCTACGTTCCTTGAAAATTTCATATTGTTCGGTGATCGCTTTTCTATGTCAAATAATTTTTTTTACTCCATGACCGGGTGAATTGTTTCTCTAAATTGTCTTTCGTTCACCAACTCAAAATATGTTACACCTTATATATTAAGTATTTTTACATAATTCCTGTTGGAGACGATAGCTCTATGGGTTACCTAACCATTGGATTTGGTTTCACATGATTTCATGTTATATAACTCAAGTTATGGACAATTTTGTAAATTGCGATAGCATGAATCCGAGAAACTGCCTGTGATATTTCGGTGAGCATTTTAGTGTGTCAAAACATGCCGTCGGATTATCAAATTTTTATATGTATTAGCTACATGGGTATTCTACGTTCCGTGAAAATTTTATATTGTTCGGTAATCGTTTTCTATGTCAAAGAAATCTTTTTTGCTCCATGACTAGGTGAATTGTTTCTCCAAACTGCACTTTCTGTTGACCAACTCAAAAATATGCTGCACCTTATATGTTTAGTATTTTTATATAATTCTAGTTGGAGACGATAGCTCTATGGGTTACCTAACCATTGGCTTTGGTTTCACATAATTTCATGGTATATAACTCAAGTTGTGGACAATTTTGTAAACTGCGATCGCATGAATCCGAGAAACTGCCTAGGGTGTTTCGGTGAGCATTTTAGTAAGCCGAAACATCCCGTCGGACTATCAAATTTTGATATGTGGTAGTTAAATGAGTATTCTATGTTCCCTGAAAATTTAATATTTTTCGGTTATCGTTTTCTATGTCAAACAAAATTTTTTTACTCCATGACAAGGTGAAGATATTTTAGTTACACTTCCCTTATTTTTAAAATTTTATTCACCTGGTCATGGAGTAACAAAAAATTCTTTGACATAGAAAACGATCACCGAACAATACGAAATTTTCAAGGGACATAGAATACTCAGGTAGCTACCACATATCAAAAATTGGTAGTCCGACGGCATGTTTAGGCATACTAAAATACTCATCGCGAAACCTCCTAGGTCGTTTTTCGGGTTTATGCCGGCCGTCGGCGTGCGGAATCGATAT
This sequence comes from Forsythia suspensa, assembly GCA_023638005.1. NCBI lineage: Eukaryota > Viridiplantae > Streptophyta > Magnoliopsida > Lamiales > Oleaceae > Forsythia > Forsythia suspensa. Next base: position 14,012,729 of record CM042667.1, read on the forward strand.
TATAAACCAATCAAAAACTTTAAGTAGTATAAATATCTTCTTAAACTTTTGTGAACCTTGGTTTTGTGGTAGTATTAGTGGATTCCCATGTTTTGGTTACACGTTAATGATGTGAACGTGAAAGGTTTTGCTAAACTTCATATTTTTCTAAGATGCAGTTTCTGTTGTCCAACTCAAAAATTTATTGCACCTTATATATTAAGTATTTTTACATAATTCCAGTTGGAGACGATAGCCTTATGGGTTACCTAACCATTGGCTTTGGTTTTACATAATTTCATGTTATATAACTCAATTTATGGACAATTTTGTAAACTGTGACAGCATGAATCCGAAAAACTAACTAGAATGTTTCGATTAGCATTTTAGTAAGCCGAAACATGCCGTCGGACTATCAAATTTTGATATGTGGTAGCTACATGAGTATTCTATTTTTCCTGAAAATTTCATATTTTTCGGTGATCGTTTTCTATGTCAAATGAATTTTTTTTTAATCCATAGCTAAGTGAAGTTTTGAAATTTGTTTGTTTGTTTTTTTTTTTCCACTTTGCCTCATAACTCGGTAAAGTTAGTATTTTTTAAAAAAAAAAAAAAAACCACCTTTCTCGAGTTACGCGAGAAAAAAAGAAAAAAAAAAACCAAAATTTGATTATTGCTTTCTCGAGTAACTCGAGAAAGCAAAATTTTCAAAATTTTCAATTTTGCTTTCTCGAGTTACTCGAGAAAGCAATAATGAAATTTTGGTTTTTTTTTTTTTTATTAATTTGCACTTTTAGTCCTTGAGAAAGCAAAAATGAAAATTTTGTTTTTTTTTTTCTTTTTTTTCACTTTGCCTGTTTGAATATGTGTATTTTTTTTTTTTTTGGTTAGTAATTTGTACTTTTAGTCCACAACTTTATCATTTATAACAAATTTACCCCTAACTTTTTTTTTTACATTGACCATCCCCGACCTTTGAATTTTGTTGCAAATTTTATTTTGTCCTCTTTTTTAAATAAAAAAAAACTAATAACAACAAAATAAAATAAAAACGTAAATGAAGTCCTACAACTTTTAAAAAGTATCCCATTTTGATTTTGATATTTTTTCATTTTTTTAATTTGCACTTTTGGTCCAAACCTTTCAAATTTGTAACTAATCTACCCCAACTTTTTTTTTTGGACATTGGCCATCCAACTATCATCCTTTAGTCCTACATATTTGCATTAAATTTTTATAAAATCAGCTTTTGTTAACTTTGCTATTCTTTTTTTAAGATTTGGTCTTGGTTTTTTGAGTAACTCTAAAAAAAATACAATAAAGAAAAAAATACAAAACTTTGTCAGATAACTCGACTTTTTTTTTTTTAATTTCGATTTTAATTCAGTTTACCTTTTGAATTGTAAGGTAAATTTTTTATATTTTTCAAACTTTTTTTTTTACATATTATTCTAAATAAATGCAAAGATAAAAAACAATAAAATAAAATAATATTACAAATGAAGTCCTACAACTTTTAATCTTGACGAATGTATGTGAATAGTAAAAGGAAAAAATTAATAGCATTCATTTAGAATAATTTGTAGATTTAAAAGGTAAAATAAAAAAATAGTAAAAAATTGAATAAAAATTAGGTGTAAAAGAAAAAAAAAAGAAAAAAAAAATTTGTTGTCAAAATGGACTAATTTGCACACCCTACAATAAATGAATACAAAACTAAAAATTAAAAAAGTAAAAGGCACCATTAAAAAAAAAAAACTACTAACAAAAGTGAAATTGGGCCAATGCCCATTTTCAATGACTTCATTGTTAGTTTTGTCGAGTTGCTCGACAACACTAACAAAAAAAAAAAAAAATCTAATGTCTTAGTGTTGTCGAGATGCTCGACAACACTAAAAAAAAAAAACATTTCCAATGGCTTAGTGTCAACACTAACAAAAAAAAATAAAATAAAATAATTTCAAGCGACCAAATATTGTCGAGTTGCTAGACAACATTAAAAAAATAAATAAATAAATCAAACAACCAAATATTGTCGAGTTGCTCAACAAAGACTATAAAAAAACATTAATCAAATGTGTAACTCGACAACATTATTAAAAAAAAAAAAAAAAACATTGATTTATCTAAACAAAAGTTAATTTATATTTGGTCTTTATTTGTTTTCTTTTTCATAAATTTTTATGATTCTTGCATTTTCTCTAAATTGCAGTTTTGTTGTCCAACTTAAATATTTGCTACAGCTTATACATTAAGTATTTTACATATTTCCAGTTGGAGACAATATCCCTATGGGTTACCTAACCATTGGCTTTGGTTTCACATAATTTCATGTTGTATAACTCAAGTTATGGACAATTTTGTAAATTGCGACAGCATGTATCCGAGAAACTGCCTTGGATGTTTCGGTGAGTATTTTAGTGTGTCAAAACATGCCGTCGGATTATCAAATTTTTATATGTGGTAGCTACATGGGTATTCTACATTCCGTGAAAATTTCATATTGTTCGGTGATCGTTTTCTATGTCAAAGAAATTTTTTTTGCTCCATGACTAGGTGAATTGTTTCTCCAAACTGCACTTTCTGTTGACCAACTCAAAAATATGCTGCACCTTATATGTTTAGTATTTTTATATAATTCCAGTTGGAGACGATAGCTCTATGGGTTACCTAACCATTGGCTTTGGTTTCACATAATTTCATGGTATATAACTCAAGTTGTGGACAATTTTGTCAACTGCGACCGCATGAATCCGAGAAACTGCCTAGGGTGTTTCGGTGAGCATTTTAGTAAGCCGAAACATGCCGTCGGACTATCAAATTTTGATATGTGGTAGTTAAATGAGTATTCTATGTTCCCTAAAAATTTAATATTTTTCGGTTATCGTTTTCTATGTCAAACAAATTTTTTTTACTCCATGACAGGGTGAAGATATTTTAGTTACACTTCCCTTATTTTGAAAATTTTATTCACCTGGTCATGGAGTAACAAAAAATTCTTTGACATAGAAAACGATCATCGAACAATACGAAATTTTCAGGGGACATAGAATACTCAGGTAGCTACCACATATCAAAAATTGGTAGTCCGACGGCATGTTTAGGCATACTAAAATACTCATCGCGAAACCTCCTAGGCTGTTTTTCGAATTTATGCCGTCGGCGTGCCGGAATCGATATTATAAACCAATCAAAAAACTTTAAGTAGTGTAAATATCTTCTTAAACTTTTGTGGACCTTGGTTTTGTGGTAGTTTTAGTGGATTCCCATGTTTTGGTTACACGTTAATGATATGAGCGTGAAAGGTTTTGCTAAACTTCATGTTTTTCTAAGATGCAGCTTCGTTGTCCAACTCAAAAATTTATTGCACCTTATATATTAAGTATTTTACATAATTCCAGTTGGAGACGATAGCCTTATGGGTTACCTAACCATTGGCTTTGGTTTTACATAATTTCATGTTATATAACTCAATTTATAGACAATTTTAAACTGTGACAGCATGAATCCGAAAAACTAACTAGAATGTTTCGATTAGCATTTTAGTAAGCGAAACATGCCATCGGACTATCAAATTTTGATATGTGGTAGCTACATGAGTATTCTATTTTTCCTGAAAATTTCATATTTTTCGGTGATCGTTTTCTATGTCAAATGAATTTTTTTTTATCCATAGCTAAGTGAAGTTTTGAAATTTGTTTTTTTTTTCTTTTTTTTCCACTTTGCTTCATAACTCGGCAAAGTTAGTATTTAAAAAAAAAAAAAAAAACACTTTCTCGAGTTACGCGAGAAAAAAAGAAAAAAAGAAAATAACCAAAATTTGATTATTGCTTTCTCGAGTAACTCGAGAAAGCAAAATTTTCATTTTTGCAAATTTTGCTTTCTCGAGTTACTCGAGAAAGCAATAATGAAATTTTGGTTTTTTTTTTTTTTTTTTTTTTTTTTTTTTTTTTTTTTAGTAATTTGCACTTTTAGTCCTTGAGAAAGCAAAAATGAAATTTTGTTTTTTTTTTTTTTTTTTTTTCACTTCGCTTTTTGAATATGTGTATTTTAATTTTTTTGTTGGTTAGTAATTTGTACTTTTAGTCCACAACCTTATCATTTATAACAAATTTACCCCTAACTTTTTTTTTTACATTGACCATCCCCGACTTTTGAATTTTGTTGCAAATTTTATTTTGTCCTCTTTTTTAAATAAAAAAAAACTAATAACAACGAAATAAAATAAAAATGTAAATGAAGTCCTACAACTTTTAAAAAGTATCCCATTTTGATTTTGACATTTTTTCATTTTTTTAATTTGCACTTTTGGTTCAAACCTTTCAAATTTGTAACTAATCTACCCCAACTTTTTTTTTGGACATTGGCCATCCAACTATCATCCTTTTGTCCTACATATTTGCATTAAATTTTTATAAAATCAGCTTTTGTTAACTTTGCTATTTTTTTTTTTAAGATTTGGTCTTGGTTTTTTGAGTAACTCTAAAAAAAATACAATAAAGAAAAAAATACAAAAATTTGTCAGATAACTCGACTTTTTTTTTATTTCGATTTTAATTCAGTTTACCTTTTGAATTGTAAGGTAAATTTTTTATATTTTTCAAATTTTTTTTTTACATATTATTCTAAATAAATGCAGCATAAAAAAACAATAAAATAAAATAATATTACAAATGAAGTCCTACAACTTTTAATCTTGACGAATGTGTGTGAATAGTAAAAGGAAAAAAATTAATAGCATTTATTTAGAATAATTTGTAGATTTAAAAGGTAAAATAAAAAAAATAGTAAAAAATTGAATAAAAATTAGGTGTAAAAGAAAAAAAATAAGAAAAATAAATTAAAAAAAATTTGTTGTCAAAATGGACTAATTTACCCACCCTATAATAAATGAATCAAAATTAAAAATTAAAAAAGTAAAATGCACCATTAAAAAAAAAACTACTAAAAAATGTGAAATTGGGCCAAAGCCGATTTTCAATGACTTCATTATTAGTGTTGTCGAGTAACTCGACAACACTAACAAAAAAAAAAAAAATCTAATGTCTTAGTGTTGTCGAGATGCTCGACAACACTAAAAAAAAAAAAAAAACATTTCCAATGGCTTAGTGTCAACACTAACAAAAAAAATAAAATAAAATAATTTCAAGCAGCCAAATATTGTCGAGTTGCTAGACAACATTAAAAAAATTAAATAAATAAATCAAACAACCAAATATTGTCGAGTTGCTCAACAGCACTATAAAAAAAACATTAATCAAATGTGTAACTCGACAACATTATTAAAAAAAAAAAACTCATTGATTTATCTAAACAAAAGTTAATTTATATTTGGTCTTTATTTGTTTTCTTTTTCATAAATTTTTATGATTACTGCATTTTCTCTAAATTGCAGTTTTTGTTGTCCAACTTAAATATTTGCTACAGCTTATACATTAAGTATTTTTACATATTTCCAGTTGGAGACAATATCCCTATGGGTTACCTAACCATTGGCTTTGGTTTCACATAATTTCATGTTGTATAACTCAAGTTATGGACAATTTTGTAAATTGCGACAGCATGTATCCGAGAAACTGCCTTGGATGTTTCGGTGAGCATTTTAGTGTGTCAAAACATGCCGTCGGATTATCAAATTTTTATATGTGGTAGCTACATGGGTATTCTACATTCCGTGAAAATTTCATATTGTTCGGTGATCGTTTTCTATGTCAAAGAAATTTTTTTTGCTCCATGACTAGGTGAATTGTTTCTCCAAACTGTACTTTCTGTTGACCAACTCAAAAATATGCTGCACCTTATATGTTTAGTATTTTTACATAATTCCAGTTGGAGACGATAGCTCTATGGGTTACCTAACCATTGGCTTTGGTTTCACATAATTTCATGGTATATAACTCAAGTTATGGACAATTTTGTAAACTGCGACCGCATGAATCCGAGAAACTGCCTAAGGTGTTTCGGTGAGCATTTTAGTGTCGAAACATGCCGTCGGACTATCAAATTTTGATATGTGGTAGTTAAATGAGTATTCTATGTTTCCTAAAAATTTAATATTTTTGGTTATCGTTTTCTATGTCAAACAAATTTTTTTACTCCATGACGGGGTGAAGATATTTTAGTTACACTTCCCTTATTTTGAAAATTTTATTCACTGGTCATGGAGTAACAAAAATTCTTTGACATAGAAAACGATCACCAACAATCTGAATTTTCAAGGGACATAGAATACTCAGGTAGCTACCACATATCAAAAATTGGTAGTCCGACGACATGTTTAGGCATACTAAAATACTCATCGCGAAACCTCCTAGGCTGCTTTTTTGGATTTATGCCGTCGGCGTCTTGAATCGATATTATAAACCAATCAAAAACTTTAAGTAGTGTAAATATCTTCTTAAACTTTTGTGGACCTTGGTTTTGTGGTAGTTTTAGTGGATTCCCATGTTTTGGTTACACGTTAATGATGTGAGCGTGAAAGGTTTTGCTAAACTTCATGTTTTTCTAAGATGCGCTTCATTGTCCAACTCAAAAATTTATTGCACCTTATATATTAAGTATTTTACATAATTCCAGTTGGAGACGATAGCCTTATGGGTTACCTAACCATTGGCTTTGGTTTTACATAATTTCATGTTATATAACTCAATTTATGGACAATTTTGTAAACTGTGACAGCATGAATCCGAAAAACTAACTAGAATGTTTCGATTAGCATTTTAGTAAGCGAAACATGCCGTCGGACTATCAAATTTTGATATGTGGTAGCTACATGAGTATTCTATTTTTTCTGAAAATTTCATATTTTTCGGTGATCGTTTTCTATGTCAAATGAATTTTTTTTAATCCATAGCTAAGTGAAGTTTTGAAATTTGTTTGTTTGTTTGTTTTTTTTTTTTCACTTTGCCTCATAACTCGGCAAAGTTAGTATTTAAAAAAAAAAAACCTTTCTCGAAAAAAAACCAAAATTTGATTATTGTTTTCTCGAGTAACTCGAGAAAGCAAAAATGAAAATTTTGTTTTTTTTTTCTTTCTTTTTTTTCACTTTGCCTGTTTGAATATGTGTATTTTTTTTTTTTTTTTTGGTTAGTAATTTGTACTTTTAGTCCACAACCTTATCATTTATAACAAATTTACCCTTAACTTTTTTTTTTACATTGACCATCCCCGACCTTTGAATTTTGTTGCAAATTTTATTTTGTCCTCTTTTTTAAATAAAAAAACTAATAACAACAAAATAAAATAAAAATGTAAATGAAGTCCTACAACTTTTAAAAAGTATCCCATCTTGATTTTGACATTTTTTCATTTTTTTAATTTGCACTTTTGGTTCAAACCTTTCAAATTTATAACTAATCTACCCCAACTTTTTTTTTTGGGACATTGGTCATCTAACTATCATCCTTTTGTCCTACATATTTGCATTAAATTTTTATAAAATCGACTTTTGTTAACTTTGCTATTTTTTTTTTTTTTAAGATTGGTCTTGGTTTTTGAGTAACTCTAAAACAAATACAATAAAGAAAAAAATACAAAAATTTGTCGATAACTTCGACTTTTTTTTTTTTATTTCGATTTTAATTCGGTTTACCTTTTGAATTGTAAGGTAAATTTTTATATTTTTCAATTTTTTTTTACATATTATTCTAAATAAATGCAACATAAAGAAAACAATAAAATAAAATAACATTACAAATGAAGTCCTACAACTTTTAATCTTGACGAATGTGTGTGAATAGTAAAAAGAAAAAATTAATAGCATTTATTTAGAATAATTTGTAGATTTAAAAGGTAAAATAAAAAAATAGTAAAAAATTGAATAAAATTTAGGTGTAAAAGAAAAAAAAATAAGAAAAAAAAATTAAAAAAAATTTGTTGTCAAAATGGACTAATTTACACACCCTAAAATAAATGAATACAAAATTAAAAATTAAAAAAGTAAAATGCACCATTAAAAAAAAAAAACTACTAACAAAAGTGAAATTGGGCCAAAGCCCATTTTCAATGACTTCATTATTAGTGTTGTCGAGTTACTCGACAACACTAACAAAAAAAAAAACACATTTTCAATGGCTTAGTGTCAACACTAACAAAAAAATAAAATAAAATAATTTCAAGCAGCCAAATATTGTCGAGTTGCTAGACAACATTAAAAAAAAATAAAATAAATCAAACAACCAAATATTGTCGAGTTGCTCAACAGTACTATAAAAAAAAACATTAATCAAATGTGTAACTCGACAACATTATTAAAAAAAAAAAAAAACTCATTGATTTATATAAAGAAAATTTAATTTATATTTTGTCTTTATTTGTTTTCTTTTCATAAATTTTTATGATTATCGTATTTTTTTCTAAACTGCAGCTTTTGTTGTCCAACTTAAATATTTGCTGCAGCTTATACATTAAGTATTTTATATAATTCCGGTTGGAGACGATATCCTGGGTCACCTAACCATTGGCTTTGGCTTCACATAATTTCATGTTATATAACTCAAGTTATGGACAATTTTGTAAATTATAACAAGATGAATCCGAGAAACCGCCTTGGATATTTCGGTGAGCATTTTAGTGTGTCAAAACATGCCGTCGGACTATCAATTTTTTATATGTGGTAGCTACATGGGTATTCTACGTTCCGTGAAAATTTCATATTGTTCGGTAATCGTTTTCTATGTCAAAGAAATATTTTTTGCTCCATGACTGGGAGAATTGTTTCTCCAAACTGCACTTTCTGTTGACCAACTCAAAAATATACTACACCTTGTATATTAAGTATTTTTACATAATTCCAATTGGAGACGATAGCTCTATGGGTTACCTAACCATTGGCTTTGGTTTCACATAATTTCATGGTATATAACTCAAGTTATGGACAATTTTATAAACTGCGACCGCATGAATTCGAGAAACTGTCTAGGGTGTTTCGGTGAGCATTTTAGTAAGTCAAACATCTCATTGTCGAACTATCAAATTTTGATATGTGGTAGCTAAATGAGTATTGTATGTTCCCATATGTGTTAGCTACATGGGTATTCTACGTTCCGTGAAAATTTTATATTATTCGGTGTCGCTTTTCTATGTCAAATAAATATTTTTTGCTCCATGACTAGGTGAATTGTTTCTCGAAACTGCAATTTCTGTTGACCAACTCAAAAATATGCTGCACCTTATATATTAAGTATTTTTACATAATTCCAGTTAGAGACGATTGCTCTATGGGTTACCTAACCATTGGCTTTGATTTCACATAATTTCATGGTATATAACTCAAGTTATGGACAATTTTGTAAACTGCGACCGCATAAATCCGAGAAACGCCTAGGGTGTTTGGGTGAGCATTTTAGTAAGCGAAACCGCCGTCGGACTATCAAATTTTGATATGTGGTAGCTAAATAAGTATTCTATGTTTTCTGAAAATTTCATATTTTTCGGTTATCGCTTTCTATGTCAAACAAATTTTGTTGCTCCATGACCGGGTGAAGAAATTTTTGTAATGTTGTCCTTATTTTGAAATTTTTGTTCACCCGGTCATGGAGTAACAAAATTTTTTTTTGACATAGAAAACGATCACCGAACAATACGAAATTTTCAAGGGACATAGAATACTCAGGTAGCTACCACATACCAAAAATTAGTAGTCCGACGGCATGTTTAGGGATACTAAAATACTTACCGCCAAACTTCCTAGGTCATGTTTTCAGTTTATGCCGTCGGCGTGCTTGGATTCGCTATTATAAACCAATCAAAAACTTTAAGTAGTGTAAATATCTTCTTAAAATTTTTTGGACCTTGGTTTTGTGGTAGTTTTAGTGGATTCCCATATTTTGGTTACACGTTAATGATGTGAACTTGAAAGGTTTTGCTAAATTTCATGTTTTTCTAAGATACACTTTCTGTTGTCCAACTCAAACATTTATCGCACCTTATATATTAAGTATTTTTACATAAAAATCCAGTTGGAGACGATAGCCCTATGGGTTACCTAACCATTGGCATTGGTTTTACATAATTTCATGTTATATAACTCAATTTATAGACAATTTTGTAAACTGTGACAGCATATATCTGAAAAACTAACTAGGATGTTTCGGTTAGCATTTTACTAAGTCGAAATATCTTTGTCGGACTATCAAATTTTGATATGTGGTAGCTACATGAGTATTCTATGTTCCCCTAAAATTTCATATTTTTCGGTGATCGTTTTCTATGTCAAATGAATTTTGTTAATCCATGACTAAATGAAGTTTTGAAAAAAAAATTTCACGCGTCGTGCAATGGAAAAGTTCTTGTTTAACAATATTTTTTTTTTTTTTTTGTTGTAGGTGGACTTTTCATGACAAATATAAATAAAAAAAAATAAAAATAAAAAATAAAAAAATTCCCCACTTTGCCGAGTAGGCAAAGTGGGGAAATTTTTAATTTATCCCACTTTGTCGAAGTTACTCGGCAAAGTTGGAAAATAAAATGTTTTTAATTTTCCCACTTTGCCGAGTAACTTCGACAAAATGGGAAACATTAAATTTTTTAATTTTTTTTTTTTTTTTGTAATTTGCACTTTTAGTCCACATTCTTTTCATTTTATAACAAATTTATCCATAACCTTTTCTTTTACTTTGGTCATCCCCAACTTTTAAATTTCGTTACACATTTTATTTTGTCCACCTCTTTAAATAATTAAAAAAAAAACAAATAACAACAAAATAAAATAAAAATGTATATGAAGTCCTACAACTTTTAAAAAGTAGCCCAATTTTATTTTGACATTTTAAAATTTTTTTTTTTTTTAAATTTCTCGAGTTATTCGACAAAAAAATAAATTTTTTTTGTTAAAATTTTGTCCAGATTACTCGATGTTAAAAAAAAAAAAAAAAATTTAGATTTGTCGAGTTACTAGCCCAAAAAAAATAAAAACATTTTTTTTTTAAATTTTGTAGAGTTACTATATATATATATATTTAAATCTTGTCAAGTTACTCGAATTTAAAAAAACAAATTTTTTTTTTTTAAATTTTGTCGAGTTACTCGAATTTTAAAAAAAAAAAAAATTATATTTTGTCGAGTTACTCGAATTTAAAAAAAAAAAAATTTTTAAAATTTTGTCGAGTTACTCGAATTTTTAAAAAAAAAAAAAAAAAAAAATTTTGTACCTTTTGTCGAGTTACTCGAATTTAAAAAAAAAAAAAAAAAATTTTACTTTTGTCGAGTTACTTGAATTTAAAAAAAAAAAAAAAATTTCTTTTGTCGAGGTTTCTCGACTTTAAAAAAAAAAAAAAAAATTTACTTTTGTCGAGTTACTCGACTTTTAAAAAAAAAAAAAATTTTTTTTTTTTTAAAGTTTGTCGAGTTACTATTTAACTCGACAAACTTTTTTTCAAGGTGAATAGTAACTCGAAGCAGCTTACTATTCATGAATTTTTTTTTTTTTTTTTAAAGTTTGTCGAGTTACTATTCAACTCGACAAACTTTTTCGAGTGAATAGTAACTCGAAAAAGTTCTCGTTCATGATTTTTTTTTTTAAAAAAAAATCGAAATAGTTTGTCGAGTTACTATTCACTCGACAAACTTTTTCAAGAATAGTAACTTCGAAAAAGTTCTTGTTCATGAAAAAATTTTTTTTTTTTTTAAAAAATTCGAAAAAGTTTGTTGAGTTACTATTCAGCTTGACAAATTTTTTCGAGGTGAATAGTAACTTGAAAAAGTTACTGTTCATGAATTTTTTTTTTTTTTTTTTTTAAATTCCAAAAAGTTTGTCGAGTTACTATTCTGCTCGACAAACTTTTTTGAGGTGAATAGTAACTCGAAAAAATTAATGTTCATAATTTTTTTTTTTTTTTAATGGTGAGCTTTTACATTTCTAATTTTTTTTTTTCAATGAAAAAATTCAACAACATATTTTATTTTTTATAACTATTAATTATAACATTCTTACTAATAATGTTATAAATTAAAATTTGATTAGAGTAGGTGGAAACAAAAATTAATTATATTATGACCCTCTTTCTCTATATATTTTTTCACTTTTTAATATTTAAAATTATTCACAAGGAAAAAGGGAGGATTTTTGTGCAGCTTTGAGAGTTCATGCGTGCATATCTAAGATGATTCACTGAAAATCTTTGAGAGTTGGACAACGAAGCTGCAGTTTAGAGAAAACCTGTCTAGGGTGTTTCGGTGAGCATTTTAGTAATTTGAAACATGTCGTCGACTATCAAATTTTTATATGTGGTAACAACTATATATCAATCGGTTATATGCCACCAACTACAACTTTAAAAAAATGGATGTTTTATTTACAATAAATTCATATTAAGTTTTATTATAATTATTAATTATACTAAAATTGATTATTTTAATAAAATTTATATAATTAGTATAATAAATTGACATAATTATTATAATAAATTTGCATTCCAATCGTGTTATTATAATTGTTAAAATAAAGTATATTATTATAATTTAATATAATATATAATAATTTAATATATTATATAATTTATTATACAATGTTATAATAAATGATAGAGTAAAAAAACTATGCATGTGCTTAAATTATGAAGGAACTCGACAAATTGAAATTTGAGATTGCCAAGTTGCTCAATTATTTATATGAATAAAATGCCACATACCACAAAGTCAAATATATTTCAAAAGTAATGTTGTTGATCGCGTGAATGGTTAATCTCTAATTCACTCTTTTTTTTTTTTTTTTAAATTTGATTCTTAAACATATGCAGCATTTATTTAGAATAATCTGTAAAAAAAATATAAAAAATTTATCTTACAATTCAAAGGTTTTCTGGATTAAAATAAAAAAAATATAAAAAAAATAAATGTAAAGTCAAAATGGGCTTCAACGTCCATTTTTATTGATATGAGTGTGTGTTTGTCGAGAAACTCGACAAACACACACCCAAATTTGCTTTTTAAATTTTTTTTTTAAAAATGTATGTGGGTGTTTGTCGAGTAACACCCACTCCTCCACTAAAAATCAAAATGGGCTAAAAAGCCCATTTTGAACCTTTTTAATTTTTTTTTTAATATTGGGGGTGTGTATTTAACAAACACACACCCCCAAACAATAAGATTGGGGTTTTTAGCCCATTTTAAACTAACTTTTTTTTTAATTTTTTAATTTTTTTAATTTGGGTATCTATTTGTCGAAAGCGATTTGGACCTTTATTTATTATTTTTTGGTGTGTTTTTTTTTTCCTATAATTTAGTAGCAAATAGATTTTCATTTAATTTTTTACTATTTTATTTTATTTTTTCTTATAAGCAAATTTAACACAAATCTCTCTAAAATTTGTAGTTGGACACAAAGATGCTTTTAATGGGAAAATTGGTTCCTTATACTCAACAAAATCTTACTTGGACACTGACATGCTTTTAATGAGAAAATTGATGAGGTTCAAAGGGTTGCCAGAAAGCATAAATATTTATATTATATAGAAAAGCGTACATGCAATTTTAAAATTGTTTTTTTTTTCAAGTAACTCGACATCTTGAATTTGTGGTTTGTCGAGTTACTCGAATAGTTAGTACTGTAAGTTTGTTTAAATTATTAAAACAGCTGCCTATGTTGACTTTTTTTCCTTCTTTGGGAGCCGTCTTTTTGCCATTTTTCTGTAGCCATTTTGGTTTTGTTACAAACCTAAATAATATTTTTTTCTTATTACTTATCCAAATCTTATAAATTAGCCACTATTGTTGACTTTTTTGTATGTTTTTTTTTTTTTTAGAATTGGCTTTGATTTTGTCGAGGTTGGCCAAAAAATTTTTGGATTGATTGTCGAGCCGCTCGAAAAAGTTTATTTTGGCCATTTTATTTTTCATTTTGTCGAGTCAGTTGGCATAAGCCAATATTTTATTATTTATATTTTTCCCCATATGTCGAGTTACTGGATAAATAAAAACATGATAAAAAATTGAATAAAACATAAAGGTTGGAAGTAGATTAATTACAGATTTAACAGGTTAGGACTAATTGTTAAATTTGTTATTTTGGTAATTGTTTTTGGCATATAATTGATCGAGCAACTCAATAATCTCAAATTTGAATTTTTGAGTGACTTGATAAATTAAGCACATGTGTAGTTTTTTACTCTTATCATTTATGATAACAATTTATATTAAATTATATATCATATAAAATTATTATATATTATATGAAATTATTATTATTGGTTATATGTTATTTTATTTTATCAATTATTATAACAAAGTGTCAAAAAAATTTACTATTATAATTAGATAAATTTTATTACAAGAAACAATTTTTATTATAGTTAAAAATTATAATAAAATGTACTATGAATTTATTATAATATCAATTTGTTATAAAATCAATTTATTGTAAACAAAAAATTTTATTTCCCACTTTTTTTGTTTGAGGCATATAATTGGTCAAGTAACTCGGCAATCTCAATGTTAGTTTGTTGAGTTACTACAAAAATGAATCATGTTGTTTTTTGTGTTTTTTTTTTAATTTATATTAATTTCTAAATTAATTTCTTGTTTTTTTTTCATATAATTCATCGAGGAATTCGACAATCTCAACTATGAATTGCTCGAGTTAGTTGATAAAGTAAACATATGCATAAATTATTTTATTCTATCATTTATTAGAAGATGTTATGGTAAAATATATATTATATAAAATTATTATATATTATATTGAATTCTTAAAGTATATGATATTTATTTTTATCAATTATTGTAAGATAGTGTAGTAAATATTTTTTATAATATTTATATTAATTTATTATAGTAATTGTAATCATTATATCAATTTTTTTACAATAATCAGTTTTGATTATAATTAATAATGATGTTAAAATTTACTATGAATTTATTATAATATCAATTTGTTATAATATAAATTTATTATAAATAAAAATTTAAGTTTTTGAGATTGTGGTATGTGGCATATTGTTTTGATTTTAGTATGTCGAAATATGCCGTCGGACTATTAAATTTTGATATGTGGTAGCTATATTAGTATTCTATAATTCATAAAATTTTCATATTGTTCAGTCATTGTTATGTATGTGAGATAAATTTTTTTTACTCGATAATTTAGTGAAAAATAAAAGAAATGAGATAAGTTTGGATTTAAGACTTAAAATTAAAAAAAAAATTATATACAAGTCAATAAACGTGGCTAATACAAAAATATGTTATAATAATTGATAAAATATAATTAATTCATAAAAATTTATTAGATGCAACACTAAACTATATCTCATCACCTATTAAGTCAATGAATATCCCCAATGTATTCTATAAACTCAACATTAAAAAAAAAAAAAAAAAAAGTTACCACAATATAATAGAAGAATACCAGATACAGAATTTCAGAATATATTTTCAACATTTTTTATTCATCTTAAATTTTCTTGAAAGCTCAATCCGACCATTTTTTTTTTCTTTTTGTGCGATTATGTCCTGAATTCTATAATATTCATTTATTTGTCCTAAATTCTACAATGTTATAATTGTTACCCGTGCAACGCACGGACTTAAAACTAGTATATATATATATATTCAAATATTTGCTTACCATTAAACTTTTAATATTAGCCAAACATGTCAAAGTCAAATGGATTATTGCCTTGTATATAAATTTTTATGATTAGCCAAACCTGCCAAGGTCAAATGTGATCCATTAGCTATAAATTCCATGGTTATCACTCGTGTTAAAGCACGTGAATATAAGTTTTTCAACTTCTCAATGCAATAGTCCTTCTTTTGTAATTTTCTTCTTATGCGTTATGCGTATTACTTTATAGGTGTTACTGTCTAATTATGATGAAAACATGGGAAAAATTAATTTTGAGACATGAAATTTCAATTATTCTTCATTCATGAAAGTTTAAACTGCACTCGTAAAACTATTTGGCAGCTTTTATCAATCAATTTATAATTCTAAAGTGGTGCAACGAGATAATACATAATTGAACTAATATAAGGATAATAATAAATGATATGTAAAATTTTCTTTTTAATGGCAATGACTTAGGACTTTTAGCACGTTGACTTCGTGGGTAGCCAAGAACAGCTCCACTTTCTATTCCAAAAGTAAATTTCTACGTATTTAAGGTAAGTAAACCTCTCCTAGAATTTATTTGTAGGGTGTAATGTTAAATGTCTAAATGTGTTACATGAATAATTATTATGTGAACATGATATACTTTGATATAGTTTTATATGCCATTTCACGCGACATATTCTTGCATGTATATTCATGTTAATGCATCCACAAGCATGCATGAAGTAGAGTTTTAAATGAGAATGTTGAAACGTATATTTTACTCAAGAAAAATATATATCCCAATTTTATAAAAGAAGTGGTATACGTCTATGCTATGAAAGGTGTGAGTGGGAAATGGGGGCGTGGGAGACCGGTGCACCTGACGAATGATATTGTTGAATGTTGAATGTTTAATCGCTTTGTGTTACTACCGGTAGATGGAACGGGTTCCAAATAATAATGGCCATTTACTTATTGATTGGATAGGCGATACGCAAAAGTGAGATCACAATGTTAAAGTTTTTAAAAATGATAAAAGAAGATGGGATACATATTCTGGAAAACTAATTTAAATCAATGCATATCATAAGCATACATTATCATGTACATGAGGTTTTCTTACTGGGCATTAGCTCATCCCATATTCTCCACTTTTCAGATGATGAGAGCTAAATGATTCGAGACAATTAATTGGGACGAGACAGGACTCAGTATTGTTTAAATCAATGTTTTATTTTTGTTATTATTTCATAAATTAGATGCCTTAGACCGATTAGTATTATTGAAATAATGTTCTTTTACTCATTTCAAATTACTCAAACTATGAAATTTTCCGCAATTATTGTCTTCATTCAATAAAGAATTGGGGCGTACAATTTATTATGCAAATTATTGTTTTTAATTAATATTATTGAAAATATATATTTTCTCAAAATATAATAATACTAATAAAGATGAATATTTAATTTTATTTTGAAACAAAGTTAAGCTTTAATTTAATTGTCTTATGGTTTCATATTTTTATTATTGAAAGTCATTGATATTTGTTACTTATTTCAATATAAAATAAAATAGAATGAAAATTTTATCCACTTTTTCGCATTTATATTTTGTTGTTTAATGGTAATTAAATGATAACACTTCTAAGTCTAGAGTTTCTGGACTTGGGGGTTGATACAAGTGTGGAACAAATAAATCAATTTTCCCACAAGTCTTGGGTATCTTGCTTTATTAGTAAAAGTTACATCCAAACAACAAAACAACCTTTAATTTTGTTCAATAGGAGTATTAACATCCTTATCCAAGCATACTTGTTTCATCTAACAAATCAAGAATGTATTTCCTTTGAGATAAGAAAATACCATTCTTTGATCGGGCTACCTCAATCCCAAGAAAGTACTTCAAATCACCAAGATGCTTCATTTCGAACTCCGAGGCCAAGTGTTCATGTAAGCTTTCAATTCCATCTTTATCATCATCTATCAGCACCATATCATCAACATAGATAATCAAACCAGTAACTCTACCCTTTCGGTGCTTTAAAAACAAAGTGTGATCCGAGTTGCTTTGTTTATAGCCGAAGTTCTTCATAGACTTGGTAAATGATTGAACTAAGCACTTGGAGATTGCTTTAACTCATACAATGCCTTTTTTACTTTGCACACCATTGTAGTATTTGAGTACCGATGAATATCCATATACACTTCTTCGGTAAGATCTCCATACAAGAAAGCGTTCTTTACTTCAAATTGAAGAAGTGGTCAATCCTGATTAATCGGCAAAGATAAGAGTACTCTGACTATATTAAGCTTGGCAATTGGTGCAAAATGTCTTGTTAGTAAATCCTATAAGACTGTGTATACCATTTTTCAACTGATCGGGCTTTATATCTTTCAATAGTCCCATTCGTCTTATGCTTGACTACAAACATCCATCTACATCCCACAGTCTTCTTTCCCGTTGGTTCATGCACAAGCTCCTAAATAGCATTCTTATCAAGTGCTTCCATTTCTTCTGCCATAGCTTGGGTCCATCTAATATCTGCTAAAGCTTTCTACATTTTACTAGAGGATTAGTGGATAACTCTTATGGAATCTCAGATTGGCTCGATGGTTGTTTAAGATTGTTAAGAGATGTTGTACTATCATGGAGAGAGTCATCTTTGGCGTTAGGAGTCATTAGTTCAGCAATAGAGGACCTTTTTGCTTCATCCGGTCGAAACCAATAGTGTCATTTTCGATTGACCAAAACAAATCCAAGACACAGTTTTCATCCGTAAGCGTCTTCAGACGTCCATGTGCATATCGCGTCTTCATCTAGTCGATGATGGTATCACTTTTCGAAGAATCCAAAGGAAAGAATGTCTGTATTTTTTCATGATTAATCACTTTTTCTCGATTCTCTCCCTAAAGTGATGATTCAGTAGTCGGTGTCATGTAAAAGAGTTCTTTCTCATAGAAAATAACATCTATAGAAACATGAAACCTACTAGAAGACACTTCATAACACGTTTAGCCCTTTTGATAGATCCCATATCCCACAAAGAAACACTTTAAAGCATGAGACTCAAGCTTAGTAAATTGATGTTGATGCAAGTTAACATAGACCACACACCTACAAATTCTAGGAGCCAAAAGTACCACCAGTGGAAGAGTGTAGTGATCTGAGAGAGCATCTAATGGTCTTCTAAAATTGAGAACTCTAGATAGTATACGATTTATCAAGTAGACCGCCGAATTCAAGGCTTCACCCCCACAAACGAGAGGGTGTGTGCTCTCCAATCAAGAAAGATCGAGTAACTTCCAATAATTGTCTAATTTTTCCTCTGCAACACTGTTTTGTTGAGAAGAATAGGGACATTTCTTTCTAAGTACAAAAATTTCTTCAATTCTTACTTAAAGTATTCTCCTCCATTATCATAACGGGGAACTTTTATTGAAATGTCAATTGAGTAGTCAAAATTTGATGAAAGAGGCGAAAAAATAAGCATACATCACTTTTGTGTTTCAATTGATAAACCCAAGTTATTTGAGTGAAATTATCCATAAAAGTTACAAACCACCTCATCTCATTAAGAGTATAAATTAGTGCCACTCCCCAAACATTCGAATGAACTAATGAAAAAGAGATATTAGCATTATTATCACTTAAATGAAAAATAGCATAGTAACGTTTTTTCATTACACAAGTTTTGCAAATAAAATCTGAAAAATTACAGCCACTAAACAAAAGGGAAATAATCTCCTAAGATAGCTAAAAGAGTGATGTCCTAGTCTCCTACGCCACAACCAAATTTCCTCTTTTTCTTATTCACCACATCTTCATTTACTAAGTGAGATTGCCCTTTTCTGTTGGAATATTGGAACCCATCCTCCACATAGTACAATCCTCCACTTTGTTTATCATTTCCAATCTTCTCCTTGGTATGGATGTTGTGAAAAACACGGTGAGTAAGAAAGAATAGAGCAACATAATTATGAGATTTGGTTAATTGATTAACATAGAGAGTGTTCTAATTTAATGATGGCACAAGTAAGTTATCTTTAATAGCTAAGGTAGGAGATAACATGATTGTACCAACTCCAATAACTAGAGATGATATACATACCATTGGCATTGGTAATGGTAATTTTGGAACATTTGGAGGATAAGTGGCTAAATCTATAACGATTATAAGTCATATGATCTGCTACAACATAGTCAATTATCCAATCAATATTTTTAGTAAAGACATAGCTGACTTAGCAGTACATCCAAGAGTTGTGGCTAGATTTCCTTTGTCCTCCTCTTTATCACTGGAAAACACCTGTAATGCCTTATTTCTCTTTGGATGCCAATCCAAATAGCCATGGAGTTGAAAACATGTATCCACTGTATGATGAGTACTCTTATAGTGAGTACACTTTCGATCCTTCTTTCAAGTAGGTGTTTTCCAAGGAGTCATCACAACTCATTCCCTAGCTGTTCCTCCAAGTATAGCACTTTGGCGATTAGCTTCTGCACAAACCATAGCATAACTAGTTTGTATATTTGGAAGTGGTTTAGTAGCAAGTACACGACCTCGAACCCCATCTGATTAAGGATCAAAACCAGCCAAAAACATATACACACATTGAGAATTAACCTTTGTGGTGTATTTCGTTGGCACATTCCATACTACAGTTGATAATATCTTCATATTCCTACCATATTTTTTATAGTTTGCCAAAATAAGAAATAACAGATCATCCATGTTGGCTGACAGAAATTACCTTGCAGTATAGTTGATAGACCTTTGATGCATCCAAGTCAACTGAATATGTATGTTTGACTACCTTCTATATTTCCTTCACAGTAGCTAACCGAAGAAATAAAGATCTGATGTCCTTTGTCATTCTATCAAGAAGTCAAGATTTGACCAAACAATTTTCATCATTCCATAGCTTCATATTCCTCCTAATGAACATCATTTGACGAAGCCTTAGTGCTTGAAATAAAGCCCTAGCATTTCATTCCACGGATCTTATTTTGGACATTCAAAGACCACTCAACATAATTGGTACCATCAAGTCATTCCAAAGTGATTAGAGAGAGTTTCATGTATATGGAATTCAACCGATGAAATAGTAGATTCGTTTTTCTTTAGAAAATCATCATCACTATCTTTTAAATCAATTATAGTGATAAAGATACAAAGCGAGAACTTCGCAGAGGACTGGTATGAACAGAAACAAGAATTGTGAACACATGAACAAACTTCAATTCCTAGAGTTTGAAAAAAAGAGATTGGGGAGGCTCTTATACTAGGTAAAAGAGCACAATTATGGAATAATTTTCTGATCATGTTCATTTATTATTATTCTTACAAGGAAAAAAATAAAAAGTATAATTATTGAATATACATATAATAATAATGAATAGAAAATATCCTATAATTAAGGGTGAATAAAGACAATTAGAGTATCTACAACAGTATGTGTATATTTAAAGAGCATATTTAGCATTTTAAAGAGCATTATTAAATTTAAAGAGCAATTTTTTTAAATATTCTAATAGCCTCTTTATTTTCATACTCTTTATTTTACTTTTTTCTAGAATCATTTAATATATTCATTATCCTCTCTATTTTATCATATATTTCCCTCCAAATTTGTAAATATTATTTAATTAAAACCAACATATCAAGTATTGAAATTTGAAATTATTTCAATGTATTTAATAATAGAGAGTGAGTTTGGAGAGCCAAACTCACTATCTAAATTGAAATGTTAAATTGGAGAGTCCATTAGAGCATAATTTTAAGCGTTGGTTCTTTAAATTAAACAGTAATCTATGTTTAAAGAGCTTGTTGGGAGATGCTCTTATTGATTATGCCCATATCAAATTCTTAATTTTAGCACAATCGGCATTAGGTTGTACATTCAAGACGCTTTGAGTCTTGATGAAATGATAGACTTGCGACTCAAAAATCTCGTGTTAAAAGCAATTTTTAAATATTCTAATAGCCTCTTTATTTTCATACTCTTTATTTTACTTTTTCTAGAATCATTTAATATATTCATTATCCTCTCTATTTTATCATATATTTCCCTCCAAATTTGTAAATATTATTTAATTAAAACCAACATATCAAGTATTGAAATTTGAAATTATTTCAATGTATTTAATAATAGAGAGTGAGTTTGGAGAGCCAAACTCACTATCTAAATTGAAATGTTAAATTGGAGAGTCCATTAGAGCATAATTTTAGCGTTGGTTCTTTAAATTAAACAAGAATCTATGTTTAAAAGAAACATTGGAGATGCTCTTTCTTTGATTATGCCCATATCAAATTCTTAATTTTAGCACAATCTGGCATTAGGTTGTACATTCAAGACGCAGTCTTGATGAAATGATAGACTTGCGTGACTCAAAATCTCGTGTTAAAGAGCGTGTTTGAGTCATGCTCACTAAATGAGCAATTCAATAAGAAAATTGATGTAGCAATTAACTACACAAAACACCGAATTCCACATAAATAACAAAGTTCATGAATTTGAAGCAAGCCAAAATATAATGACCCAAAAATAAAATACAATTTGACTTTAAAAATGACAAATTTGATTAAACTTCAATTTCAAGGTGCCCAACAATCAAAATACCTCTTATATAGAGAATTATTACATTAAAATCCGGTAATTTAGTTAATAATCTATTTAAATGCAATAAAATTAAATAATAAGAAAAGGACAAACTACCGTAAAATATGCTAACTATCCATATCCATCGTAGAGGTTTCCTAAACTTGAATTTTTTCTTAATATAATTACAAAATTATTATGGACATTACATACTACTCCCCTTAAAATAGTCTTGTCCTCAAAGGCTGGAAATCTCAAAAAATAAAATTTCTTGCAACTACATGTGATAGTTCCAACATATAAGTTATTGGAAACTTATTCATGATTGGATCGACGTAGTAATAAAATCAATAATATGTGTGCTTTGGTTGGTGATAGTCACAACGATGCAGCCAGAACACATCAATGCCTATCATAAACTTCCTTCAAATCCCAAATGACGTAATCTAAATCGTAATGTTCATGTGCTCTACTTCCATCCGCCATCACTAGTAGTATTGAGTTTAGGAAATCTCTACGGTGGGTATGGTTAGATGACGAAACTTTTGGTGTTCCGTTTTATATTAGTCTTTAGTGCTTTTAAATAATGGAGACCCTTCTACATATTAATGTATTTGATAAATAATCACGATTTTTAATTTCAACTAATCTAACTCTCTAAATGTATTAAAACTTTTATTGGAATGTATTTGGATGTGGGTATAAGAAATTTATAGGTTGTAATAGATCTAAACCGTTAAATTAACTAAAATACGAGTCATGACTATTTGTCAAATATATTAATAGGGGGAACGGTCCCTTTATATAATTAGTTAGCTTAATTGTGAGAGTTTGTTTATGTAACTAAGTTGATGCTCCATAGCTTTTGAATAATCAGGTAGCCTAATTGCAGGAGCTTGTTCTTGTAATTTAAGAGATGGCTATTAATTGTATTGAGTATGTCCACATTGAAATTTATTTTAGAAATAATATATTTCTTTATCTTTTTTTTTTTTTTTTGTTTTATGTGTTCTTCTTTTGGTCATTACAATTAGTATTAGAGCATATATGCACTTTGTTTTAGGAAACCCTTGTTGCAGACAGGGTGACCTAGGAGGGCTACTTTCAGTAGAAGTCTGATTATGTAGTCACCCAATTGAGAAAAATGGGCCGCTTATCTTGAAGAATGGTAAAATGTAAATATCTAATTGTATCTCACATTGTTCAGAAAAAACCTGCCTAGTAGGTTTAAGAGTGAATTCTACCCATAGTAGTTTTTACACAAAACTTAGTAGATCAATGCCAAAATGATTCTGCATGTTTGGTTTAGCCTAGTGTCAAATAAAGTAAAATTGGGTATTGGAAAATTAAAAAAAATAAAATTAAAAATAACTTTTAGAAAATTTCAAACATGTCAGGCAAACAAAGTTTAGAAAAAGTAACTTTGAAGTTGCTCGTATGGAAAGTTGTTACGTGAAGATGAAAGGAGAAGCATCTTTTTTTAGTTATCTCCCGCTTCAACGTAAAACTCAGACAGGGAGACATAAATAAAAGTAAATAAAGAGTTGACAGAATATCATGTAAATTATTTAACAGCTGGAAAAGCTCTACGAACATCACAAACTTGGAATCATAATAGTGCTTAAAAGTAGTTTAAAAGCTACTTTTTACTAAAAGTATGTAGAGTCAACTTTAATGGTTCTTTCTTATGATTCAACTATCCAATTCAAAAAGCATGGCTCGTTGTAGTTGTAAGCATCGAGTTAGGTCTCCCAGATGTAGCAATGAACCGAACATAATTGTGACAAGTAAACATGTAGCCGACTCCAAAAATAAAAACAGACATTGCACTAAATAGAAGAAAAGAAAGCGCATAAGCACAACAATTTCTTCACCAAAGGTGATCACACACTGACTCGAGCGTTGTAACAATCCAAAGGAAGATCTCTTGGCTCAGCACTACTCAACTTGTGGGGTCTCACATGCCCTGGAGACAACAACTGCAAGAGTCAATTGTTTTCATTGATCTTCATTTGTTTGAAAACTCTACCAAAATATATATTCCTCAGTACTCAATTCATATGTAGTTATTGTAAGAATTAATATCCAATATCTAAATTATCGGGATGGCCTTAATTACTTATGAGCTAAGTTAATTAATTTAATTAATTAATTGGGTACATTAGTTGTAAATTAGCACGGTCATAGTAAGACTATGATTAGTGTTAGTTGTAGCCTATAAATATTAGGCTAATGATTATGGAATTCTAAGCAGTTTTCATAAATTGCTATCACACGAAAGAGATTGAACCCAAATCAATCATTCTCAAAATCCGCTTTTATCAGTTCTTGACAATGGGAATCCAAATCCATTCTTGATGTGTGGCTCACCATTGGAGGCTCACCATTGGAGGCTGGACAATTGGACAGCTGTAGTATCGAAGTTTGTACCTCCAATTAATCAGATTATCAGATTCTACAGTGTTCATCAAATGTACGAATTCTATATGAGTACAAGGTTGATCCAGCTTATATGAATTATATATTTAATTTTCGTTGTGCATGTATGATTCAATTCCTTACAACATACCTTGTTACTTGTTAGAGTTTGTTAGACTGTCGTTGTCAACGCTGCAAATTTAGAAATTAACATATTTTATATTTAATATAGATATTAAATAAATAGACATTTAGTGGATGATTATGGGTTTGACTCATGTGATTGGTTGTATGGTTAATTTATTCTTGTTGATTGTTGGTTGGGAATGTGAGCAGGACATGCGAGCTTATTATTTATTTAATTGGGTTTTGACCGTCATTATTTATTTTAGCTTGTGAGCCATATTTTGTAAATATGGGCATGCGTGTCTATTTATCTGGACTTGCGTGTCAACTAATATAGGATACATGTTGTATTAGGAGATAGAGATGTTTGCATTTTAGCATTTGATGAATAAATGCAACGTCCTTAGGAATTGACCGAACATTATTCTTTTTAGCTCATGAAACTAGATAAATATAATCTATGATCATCTACAATTATTATTATTTATGATTGATTGCAGGTTGGATGTTAGTTAATATACATAAGAATGATGAGACAAATTCTTCTAATTAAAATATTAAATTCGTATTAAAAAGTATTATTAACGTGCCTTCTATTATTTTAGTGAAAATCAGAGTCCATTATTGATGTCAATTTGTTGAGTCGCTCAAAATTGCTCGCTCATGGATATGTTTATCATTATGAAACATTCGATGTTTCTGAACAGTTGGTCGAATTTAACTAATATTTTATTTTTTGTTGAGTCACTCAAGAAGATAAAATTTAGGGACACAATCAAGTAAGCACATAAGATGTATACAATAAGAAGTTGTCTACTTGATCATCATAAAGATGTGA
This sequence comes from Forsythia suspensa, assembly GCA_023638005.1. Taxonomy (NCBI): domain Eukaryota; kingdom Viridiplantae; phylum Streptophyta; class Magnoliopsida; order Lamiales; family Oleaceae; genus Forsythia; species Forsythia suspensa. The sequence goes on from CM042667.1 coordinate 14,038,221, forward strand.
TTGATAGGAATATACACCTGAATATTTTTGTTAAAACTTGTTGAGTCGCTCAAGGTTCTAATAAAACAAAAGAGATTCTCATCCATTGAAAATCTAAACGGTTCTATTAATTAATGTTTGAAGGTCATTAATTTAATTTAAACAGTGTGAGTAAAATTAATTTAATCAAAGTCCATTTTAAGTTAATTTTCTGTATTTTTAATTAATTGTTATATCTTGTTATTTCAGAGTTTTAAATCGTGAGTAATCATCTGAGTTTGAGAGTTATACTGGATGCCAACAAACTTATCAAACCAAATTTTCTGGACGGACATCACAATATGAGAATTATTCTCAAGCACGAAAAAATTAGATATATCATTGAGTAACCAATACCGGAAACTCCTACTGAGAAAGTTACGCCAGAGAACGTGGAAGCTTATAACAAATATAATGATGATGATAATATTGCAACATGTGTGAGCCTCGTAGTTATGTCAACTGATTATATATCATCTCAAAGAGTTGTATGATGAGCAATTACGCATTGAACGGTATGAGACATCCAAAAGGTTATTCAGAGATTTGATAGTAGAATGATCTCCAGTCAGTGCTCATGTGCTGAAAATAATTGGTTATATTGAAAAATTAAACTAGTTGAATTTTACCATGGACCACAAGCTGAGTGTTGACTTGGTTCTACAGTCCTTGTATGATAAATTTTTTCAATTTATTATGAACTTCAACATGAATAAGATTTAGTGTACCTTGCTAAATATGCTGAAAAATGTTGAGCCTAATATCAACAAATGGAAATGGCAAATCTTAGTCATTGACACTTCTAAGGGTACTAAGAAAAAATCTAAAAGGATCTTTTATAAAAGATCTAAGAAGGTCAAATATGCTGGAAAACAGTCAAAGCAAACAATGAAAAATCCAAGTCTTATGATTCGTGTTTTCACTGTGAAAAACATAAGGCATTGGAAGAAGAACATCAAGGCATACATCGCCACCTTGAAGGGAAAAAAAAGTCTACTGAGACTTCCACATCAGGTAACTTTTTCATTGAAATATAAATGTCGACTCTTTTAGCTTCTTGGGTATTAGATAACAAATATTGGATCTCATATTTGAACAAAATGCAGGAGCTAAAGAACACTAAATTACTGCAAAAGGGAGAAGTGAACCTACGCTCTAGGAATGGAGCAAGAGTGGCTTACCATTGCTTTCGGGCATTGTTTTAGAATTAAAAGACTGTTATTACATTCATGCTATTACCAAGAATATTATTTACATTTCATGTTTGGATATGGATGGGTTTTCATGAAGATTAAGAATAACATTGTTCTTCTTATCTTAATGATGTGTTTTATAGATGTTAGAATTTATTTAATGGCATATATAATCTAGATTTGTAATGTCCTATAATGAGTATATACAACAAATGATATAAAAATGATAGAATTAACAACTCATATCTTTGGTATTGTAGACTCTGTCAAATAAATGAAAAACGCATCACCAAGCTGTATAAATATGGATATTTGAATTCAAATGATTATAAATCATTTGATAAATGTGAGTCGTGCCTGATGGACAAAATGACCAAGACTCCATTTTTTCTGCAAATGGAGCCAAAGCTGTAGACATTTTGGGTCTTATATTTATTAATTTATGTTGACTGATGTTTGTAAATGTTAGAAGTGGCTTTTCATACTTCATCACGTTTACATATGACTATTCTAGATATGGTTTCATCTACTTGATGAAATTCAAGCATGAAGTCCTTGAAAAGTTCAAGGAATTAAAGCAAAAAGTGGAAAGGCAAACTCGGAAAAAATATTTTGACATTTAAGATTAGATTAAGGTGGAGAATATTTGAAGGGTGAGTTCTAGACTATTTAAAAGAGAATGAGATTCTTTCGCTGTGGACTCTACTATATACACCACAACCAAATGGTGTATCTGAAAGGAGAAACAACACCTTACTTAATATGGTGCGATCAATGATAAAACCGCACATTTATCTCAAAATTTTTTGGAGATATGCACTTAATACTACAAACCACGCATTAAACCATGTCCCATCTAAATTTATCAATAAAACTCTATACGAGTTATGGAGATGGAAAAGACCGATCTTTCATACATGAAGATTCGAGAGTGCGACACTTATGTGAAGCGCATTGAACTGGACAAGTTGGAAGCTAAATCCGATAAATGTTTCTTTGTGGGGTATGTAAAAGAAACTACTAGATACTATTTCTACAATTCTGTTATGATGAAGGTCATCTTATCGAAACATATTGTATTCTTAAATAAATAATTCATTCTAAGAAAGGACAGTGGGCGCCAGCTCTACACAAGTCGTGCAGGTTCATTCGTCGAGTAGATAAGATATCTTGATTACCAATGATACATTGCTAATCGTAGAAAATAAACTCACTATTTACACAGAATCAAAGTCAAGTATTAACTCAAAGAGATGACAAGAAGCCATGGAGTTCAAAATGAACTTCATGTATGAAAATAAGGTTTGGATCTTGGTTGATACCCCCCAGGCTGTAAATGGTTTTACATGAACAAGGTCGATGTGGATGATAATTTTAACACTTACAATGCAAAATTGGTAGCAAATGGTTATAAGCAATGCAATGAATCGACTTTAACAAAACTTTCTCACCAACAGCCACGTCTAAGTCAATTTGGGTTATGCTTGTAATAGTAGCATATTATGATTATGAAATTTGACAAATGGATGTGAAAACTCTATTCTTTAACGAAAATCTTAACAAGGATGTACACACGACACAAACTGAAAGTTTTGAATTCACATAACTAAACAAGGTATGCATACTACAACAATTCATATATGGATTAAAACAAGCCTCCCAGAGCTGGAATCTTTGTTTTGATGAGACAATCAAAATGTTTGATTTTATCAAAAATGAAGATGAACCAAGTGTGTATAAGAAGATTAGTGATAGTAAAGTCATGTTTCTAATTCTGTATGTGGATGACATACTATTATTAGGAAACGATGCCCCCATGCTATAATCAATAATATTGTGGTTATATATAAATTTCTCCATGAAGAATATGTGAGATGCATATATCAGGATAAAGATCTATAGGGATAGATTTAAAAGAATGATTGACCCATCTCAATCTACGTACATAAACAAAATCTTGAGAAGATTTAGTATGGAAGAGTCCAAGAGAGACATTGTCCTTTAGGGTATGAGATTTATCTTTCCGAAGAGATGTGTCTGAAAACACAGATTGAAAGAGATCACATGGATATGATTCCTTATACATGGATAGTAATATCTAACATGTATGCCATGCTATGTACTAGACTGGATATTCATATGCTTTGAGTGCTACAAGCATGTTTCAAGCAACCCTAGCGAGAAACATTGATCGCGGTCAAGAACATTCTTAAGTATTTAAGAATGACTAAAGACATGTTCTTAGTGTATGGAGAAAATGAACTAAGAGTTCAAGAATATATTGATGCCAGATAAAGACTCAATCCATAGATTCAACTACAAAAGCCGAATATATAATTGCTTCACAAGCAGCAAATGAAGCATTATGGATCAAGAAGTTCATCACTAAACTTGATTAGCATTGATCCAATACCTCTATATTGTGATAACAATGGAGCTATCGCACAAACAAAGGAACCCAAGTCTCATAAATGGTCCAAACATATATTAAGGCGGTATAATCTTATCATGGAGATAATACTGAAAAATGATATAAAGATAGAACGGGTCATGACTTACGATAATGTAGCAGATCCTTTGACAAATCCGTTGTCACGGTACAAAGATGATGGTCATGCTAAATATATTGGTATTAGATACACGAGTGATTGAATTTAGTTTGTATGAGATTTTTTTTTTTACATACTCCTTGTTAGACATTGATGGGTATAAACAATTTTATTAATTAAAAATGTATCTACATTCTAGTGGCAGATATATTATTGTTTAAGTTTTGTTATTTAAAATAATGGAGTCCATAATAAAATTTATGATAACTTGTTAATAACAAGGTATTGTGATTATGAGATACAAGTTATAAATAACTTTTTCTTGAATAACCCAAAGTCATAGTAATAATAAGGTATGGATATCATTAATACGGATAGACTAGCATATGTTGCAACTCTTTTGAAGAAAGTGGTTGATCTGACGAGCTAAGATGTAGATGGACATCTGAATGAACACATGATTCATTGTTATAAGAACAAAGCATTGGATGATTCGCCTAAAGATTTCACATGGATAACTATCCAAGCGTCAGTGTTAAGTCTCTAATGTATAATAGTTGATTTGGTCTTTTGACTTGAGGATATTATAGAATCTTATGTAAAAACCGTTGTACTTTGGTGGGTGTTTGATGAAGCTCTAAGAATATGAGTCATTATGTAGTACGAGTATAGTAAGAATCATATGAATGTTGTGAATGTTCAATATTCCTAGGAAGTAGGAAATTATAACTTATATTTTGTCCACTTAAGTTGATATAAAATTTCTCGGTCTTGGTGGAGTTATAAGTTCAAAATGTTTCAATCATAACTAGTAAATATCAACAAAGAGTTTATGTGAATAACATAATTGGTTGAAATGAAATTGACGGTAATCTATATCTCTTAACCAATTAGGTTATATTGATAAATTGGTTATATTTCCATGGTAACATCACATATATTGGTCTTATCATACCACATGATATTTTCTTTCATATAGATTGCCTTGACACATTACTAGATGTCAATCTTAGATGATATTTTCTTTATCATATAGATTGCCCATCGACACATGTCTTATCATAGATGTCAATAGATTGCCTTGACACATTACTAGATGTCAATCTTAGACGGCGACATAAATTTATCAATTTAGTGAATCGATGATAATATCATAGAGTTTTCCATCGTGAAAAGGGAACCCAATAGATCACACACAAAATGCGAGAATTGAGTATATGGAATTAAACCTTGTCCAAGTAGAAGATTGTAAGAATTAATGCCTAAGATCCAAATTATCAATTTGGCCTTAATTACTTATGAGTTAAGTTAATTAATTAGATTAATTAATTAAGCCCATTAGTTGTGGGCTATCATAGTCCTAAGTAAGACTAAGATTAGAGTTAGATGTAGCCTATAAATACTAGACTAATGATTATGGAATTCCAAGTTGTCTTCATAACTTAATAGCACAAGAAAAAAACATAACCCAAATCAATTATTCTCAAAATCCGCTTTCATCAGTGTTTAACTGTGGAGAATGCAGATCCATTCTTGTTATGTGGATCACAATTGGAGGTGGACCATTAGACAGCTATGATAGTATCGAAGTTTGTACTTCTAGATAATCAGATTATCAGATTCTACGGTATTCATCAAATATATATTTCTATCAAGAATTCTATCTTAGTACAAGGTTCATCCGACTTATAAAAATTGTATATTTAATTTTCGTTGTGCATATATCTCTCAATTCCTTACAGCCATAAGTACCAAGTTTAAACAAAAATTATGTTCACTAGTGATGTAGCCCCTTAAAGCTTAGGGTAAAATGCTAATTCTCCAAAAAATAGGAAAAAATATAGGGGAGTACCAAAGAAGATGATACCATAAGTATAATTACCAGCTATGCAAGGATTTTAATAATCAAGAATGCAAAACACAAGATAGAAATTTGGAAAAGATAAATAAAGAAGAACATGAAAGCTGCTCTAATCACTATATCTTTAAGACTAATAATTATCGAAGGCTTCAACTTCCAGTGACTTCAATAATTATCTATTTCACGCAAAAGTTAATTATAAGCCCTATTTTGTGACTGATGCAAGAAAGAATCCAATCAAAACTATGCATGACAATTGAAAATTAAGAATAAAGTTCAAGGGAATTTCATTACTCTAGAGAGCACGGCAGCATAAAACTTGTACTTGCTCTGTAAAATGCACTGCTACAAAAAACTGTATAATCGAGCAATGCAATTGATGAAGGCATCCAAAGGAAAGGAAATTTGAAAAACTGAGCTTACACAATTTCGGGGAGTTCATTCTTGCTAGCAACAAACATTTTCATGTGACAAATTAATCTCAAGATTCAAAGGACAAGACGAGATAGTGGAATTGAATTCAATGTCGCAACAGCATTGAGTCTTCAGTTTTGCAATGAAGTCGAAACAATATCGACACAAATTCAGCCTAACCATTTTATGCTTCTATTCTAATACAATCCATTATGTTGGCTTCTCAACAATGTCAACTATACTATAGTTTTCTGAATCTAAAATGCAACCAAGTCCTAACGACAAAAGCTTTACAAACAGCAGAATAATTCCAAGACAATATTCATGAAATTGCAGCATTAAATCCATCTTATGGATAGCATTCAAGATCTAAAGAAGGCACATACCGTTAATCAACAGGGTCCTATAAATTCAAGTTAATGCTATGAAGTCCATTAGAATTTTATCTACAAAAGACAGTAGAAAATGCTATGAGCGTTTCATGAAAATTCCATAGCTTATCAGATATCGGGTATTAGAAGTTCAGCTAAGCTTATGCATCTAGTGTACTGACTTATCAAAAATTAGAATTCATTAGCAGGACTTATTCTAAGTAAACATTTCCAAGCTACGATTAAACTCTCACAAATAAAAGAAAGAAAAAATAGGAAACATTTAGAAACATGAACTCAAAGATACTCATTTATTTGTTCTGAGACAATGAACAAGAATATCCAACAGCTACAATATGCAGAAAGTTTAAATAAACGAGACTAAAACAAGACCCTACACAGATAGATACACATTCCATTAGCAGTAAAGTTCTATAAATAGCCTCACAAATAAGTTCCAAATAATAGTTTTCATTGATCAGAAGTAGCACTCAAGGAGTCAAGGGAAACAACCAGAGCACCGTATCAATCCATTCTCGTTGCAATCAGGGCACCTACTCATTCTCCCTTCGTCTTCTTCATAAACCTTCCGACTTCCATTGCAATTTGGGCATGGCACAAACCTTGCATCCCCACAAATCTCACACACAAACACCAAATCCATAAGCCGAAAACCTTTCAAAAGCTTAGCCAACTCTCCAGCCTCATTAAGCTGCTTAATCTCCTCTGCTCCACCAATGTATTTCCCCCTAATAAACACTTGTGGCAAGCTCACAGCCTTGCCCTTCAAGGCCTCCTGCAACTCCTTTCTATATGATGAGTCCATAGAAATATCCCTCTCGTCCACGCACACTTTATACCCCCTGAAAATCCCCCTAACAGCAAAACAATCCTCATAAGTCTTCCTAATCCCCCTCAAACTAGTGTAATACAATATAATCCGATCCTCAGCACTCGATAGATAATACAACTCATTATCAGTTGACACAGAAGAACTCACATTATTTGATTCCAAAGACTCAATCTTTTCAGCTTTCGAGTTATCTTTGGTCTTTTCACATCCAAGTCGTCTAGCCAACAATGCCTTTCGATAACTCGAGACCACATTGGGATCCATTTTCGCTAGCAACGATTCCTCAGATAAATGCTTCCACAACGGCTTGGATTCCTCATGCTCTACAAACTCATAGGATTTCACTAGTTCACCAGCATCAAGCTCTTTTCTGTTCGGCTTCTTGGGGTAGTCAATGAGGTGGAAATTGAATTCATCATCATCAAGCCCTTCCATGAGCTCCCAAGTATTGATAACCGAGTCTGGAGACAAAGGGTCATCAGAATTGCCAAAAACTTGGCTTTTTTTCAAATGGGGCGTCAGATTGTCAAAATCTTGGCCATTGAAGTTGGGGTTTGGGGGTTCAATCAGTACAAGAGAACCATAAGTGGTGGAGGTCAGGGAAACAAAGTGATTAGAGTCCCCTTTACACAGAGGTGGATGGTGGACCAAAGGGGTAGGCAGAGAAAGAGTTCTTGAAACAGGAGTTGAACAAGGGTCTGAAAATGGAGAATGCAACTGGGAATTTGAATGTGAAGAAGAAGAATTCGAGGTGGGATTTTGCTGTTGAGTGATGAAATTACTGGGACGAGAAGCTGAACACCCCATGAGGATTGGGAAGTTGAAAAAATAGCCAATAGGTTTCAAGAAAATGAAAGATGATCTCTTTTTTCAATCCTCTCGTTCTTTGTAAGGTACAATCATTGGTTTTTCTTTTCTTTTCCTTTTTTTTTTTTTTTGTTTGTTTTTTAGTTACTAAACCTTTTTGGCTTGTAGAAATAGAGATTTGGGTGATAATTGGGATTTAGCAGTCTTGGGGAAGAGCAGTTGGTGGGAGAGGGTTATCAAGGGAAATGAGGAAAGTGGTGGTGGTGGTGGTGGTGGTGGTGGTGGTGGTGGTGGTGGTGGGGTGGGGGTGGAGGAAGGAAGAAGGGTGAAGGGAATTGAATGCAGTGTGTAGATAGAAAGGAATTTGAAGGTAATTGACAAAGACAGCAAACTAGCTGGACCTGGGGTGGGGTGGGGTTAAGTAAAGTGTGGTTAAATAGTTTGGGTTTTGTTTATGGGAAATTGGCGCAAATGGTCCCTAATGTATACAATTAGTGCGTAAATGGTCCCTAACTTTTCATTGTTGACAGAATGGTTCCTAACCTATCCATTTATGTGCGCAATTGGTCCTTTTTTTACGGATTCCATTAAAAATCCGTTAAAACCTTTCCAAAATTGGCACAAATGGTCCCTCTCATGTTTTCTCCGGTGGAATTTTTTAGAGTTTTGGACGAAATAGTTATTAATTATATTTGGTTGGTTGTTTTTGACAAGAAGAAAATTTCTAACTTTTAATTAAAGAAGAAGACTTAACCTGTTTCCGATATTTTAAATTTTTATTAAAAGATAGATCTTATTTAAATTATTTTGTATATTTTACAAACTATTATAAAATAACTAAAATTTAAGCTTGGAAAGTAATTAAAATTTTTTATTTGTAATCATATTATTTAAAATTCAAACTTTATTTTATCGTATATAAAAAAATAACTTTGTCACATAAAATTAAAGTTTGAATTTTAAAAATATGATTACTTAATAATAATAAAATAATTTTTCACCGGAATTAGCACATCTCCTTTAATAATTATGAGCTTAAATTTTAAAATAAAATATCTTATAATAATTTTTAGTTAAAATATAAATATACAAAATAATTTAGTATATTGTCAATTTATTAATTTTCTTTTAATTTTTTAATAAAAAAAAAAAAGTATCGGACTCATTTTCACTTTTTTAAAGGTTAGGAATCCAATTGTAAATTTCTTTAATTAAAAGTAAGGATATTTTTGTCTTTTTCATCAAATAAGGACCAATCATGTTGCCAAAATATAATTATAGGTTATGACTATTTGTGCCAAAAAAAGGTAAAGGTTAGAAACTATTTGCGTCAATTGAAAGAAAAATGTAACTTGAAAATTTTACCCTCATTAATAAAGACAAAAAAACATGAGAGGGACCATTTGTGCCAATTTTGGAAAGGTTTTAATGGATTTTTAACTAATCATCAAAAAGACCAATCATAAGACCTAAATGGATAGGTTAGGACCATTCCATCAAAAATAAAAGGTTAGGGACCATTTGTGCACTAATAGCATACGTTAGGGACTATTTGCGCCAATTTCCTGGAAAAATTATGCTATTCGTCTCTAACTTATTTGTTCTCGAGAAAAATTAGTATGTAATATTTAAAAGATAATTAAGTTTTTTATGGCATAAATTTTTCCATTTTTTTGTTAAATTAGGACGATAAGACAAGACTTAGATAATCATTTTGAGCTGTTGTACAAGTACATTGAAATGTATGACTAGCTTATACTTTTTTAAAATTGAGGATGAATTTGTTAATTAGGTGATAAATGGAGGACATAAGATGAAATTTTCCTTTATTTATTTGCAAAAGGGAAGAGTAATCATTCAATGTCTCAATTACATTTATTATCCTCAACTGTTTGTTCTAATATCATTGTGAGATTCTTTTAGAAGATTTTTTATTTTTATTTTTACTTTTTCTAAATGTCAAGATGAAAGTGACATTTTTAAAGTTTTTATTTTATTACACTAAAACTTGTTAACAAAAATAACTTACTTATAACCAAACAATTTTTGATTATTTTAAAGTCGAGATGTACCATCACATTACGACAATTTTTTTCCGCATATCAAATTTTTTATATTCACTACTATAAAAATCGTCCAAGTTACTACTACGCATAAACACATTTTTTGTACATAAAATTAAAAATGAACTAAAAAGAGAACTTTAAAAGAAAGGTAATATATGATTTATGAAAAATTAATCGAAAAAAGAAAAGTATTTAAAAAAAATTATGTATAATTTATTCTCACTATTCTAGTACTATTTAAAAAATTTTCCCTTTTCATTTTGTTCCAAGATGTTGAACATGAAGTGTTTGTTATGGAGTTTGTTTTCGATGTTTGAGAGACATGTGATGTTTTAATTTAAACAAGTTATTTTGAAAGATCTATTTTATATAAAAATAAAAATTGAAGGTCGATAATTAATTTATAAAAAAAGATTAACGATAATATCGATTGTCCATGATCTCCTACCCATCTAAATTGTTCACTTATAATGCTCACGCCGACGTGGTCTTATAATTCGATAAAAATAATGAGTGTGAGGCACTATTAATTATCAATCATACGATATCACTTTAAAGCTTAAATACTATAAGTATGTATTATCACTAAGTAAAAGATTATGGTCCTAATATCAATTAACGTGTCTCTAATGACAAAAGAGATTTCTCATTCCTCTTTTTTCATTTCAAACTTTGACGGGTAATTAATCATTGCGGTCTATGCCTTGTCGACTCTCCTTGTTAATGCCTTCCACTAGCAAAGTCGTACTATATTTTTTAATCAAAGTGTCATCATAATATAATCGTTCCATACAGCATGCTAGGCATTTTTGGCACGTTGGCATCAATATTGTTCTGTACACATACTTATTGTTTCTTATAAATTTGTTGCCTATGGTTATTGTTTCTTTCACCTAAATCCCAGGAGGAAGACAGCTGCCAATAAAAGCAGATGGTTGTAGAGATGTAACTTTCCAATTCATTGAGGGTTTATATATATACTAGCTTTAAACTCGTACATTCTGCGAATAATTTATAACATCAGAATTTAGTGACAAATATATGAATATTGTAGAATTTATGACAAAATCACAAAAAAAAAAAAAAATGGTCAAATTAGACTTTCAATAAAATTTAAATGTTGGGGATGGTCAATGACAAAAAAATAAAAATTATGGGTGAATTAATTACAAATTTAAAAAATTGGGACTAAAAGCGCAAAAAAAATAAAAAAAAAAGAAAAATTGTCAGATTCAAATTTACTCGACAAAGCCCCAAAAAAAGAGAAAAAAAATATTGAAAAAACTCGACAAAAATGAAAAAATAGCGGCTAAAAGGATTAATATAATTTAAAAAAACAGTGTCAAAAATTGATGTCGAATAATTCGACCAAATTATTTTTTAGTAAATTATTGTTAAATAACTTTACAAATCAAAGACATTAAAGAAAACAAATTGTGAAATTGGGATTTCAACAAAATTTAAATATTAGGGATGGCCAATGGCAAAAAATAAAAATTATGGGTAAATTAGTTAAAAATTTAAAAAGTTGGGACCAAAAGCACAAATTAAAAAAAAAATTTCCAATTTCAAATTACTCGACAAAGCCCAAAATAGGGAGGAAAAAATGAAAAACTCGACCAAAAACTAAAAAAAAAAAGGATTTTTTTTTTTTTACCTTTCTCGAGTTACTCGACCAAAAAAGAAAAAAAAATTAAATTTTTTTTTTCCTTTGTCGAGTTACTTTTCTACCAATAAATCCAAAAAATTAAATTTTTTCCCCCTTTATCGAATAACTCGACAAAAAAAAAGTTAAAAATTGTCAACCGAGTAACTCAACAAAATGATATTAAGCATTAATTTTATTAAAAAAAAAAATTTGTCGAGTAACGCGACAAAAATCCAAAAAAAAAAAAAAAAAAAATCCAAAATAAAAAACATTTTAGAAAAATTTAAAAAGTTGTCTAGTAAAAATAAAATATTTACAATTTTATTTTATTTTGTTGTTATTAGTTTTATTTTGTTTATTTAAAGAGGATGACAAAACAAAATTTGCAACAAAATTCAAAAGTCGGGATGACCAATACTAAAAAAAAAAGTTATGGGTAAATTTATTATAAATTGAAAATGTTGTAGACAAAAAGTGCAAATTACAAAAAAAATGAGCTAAAAGCCCACACAACTATATATATATATATATATATATATATATATATATATATATATATATATATATATTGACTTGGCAAAGTAAAAAAAAAAAATTTTTTTTTATGACTTTGCCGAGTAACTTGGCAAAGTACAAAGTCATTTAAAAAAAAAAAAAATTCCAATTTCAAATTGGACTTTGTTGAGTAATTCGACAAAGCCCAAAATAGGGAGAGAAAAATGGAAAAACTCGACAAAAAAAAAAAATGAAAAATGAAAAATTGGACTTTGTCGAGTTAAAAAGGATTTATTTATTATTATTTTTTTTACCTTTCTCGAGTTACTCGACCAAAAAAGCAAAAAAATTAAATTTTTTTCCCCTATGTCGAGTTACTCGACCAAAAAAATTAATTTTTTTTTTCTACCAAAAAATCCAAAAAATTAAATTTTTTTCCCCTTTATCGAGTAACTTGACAAAAAAAAAATAGTTAAAAAATTTTCAATTGAGTATCTCAACAAAATGATATTAAACACTAATCTTATTTAAAAAAAAAGTTTGTCGAGTAACGCGACAAAAACTCAAAAAAAGAAAAAAAAATCCAAAATAAAAACATATTTAGAAAAAATTAAAAAAAATGTTGTCCAAAGAAAAATAAAATATTTATAATTTTATTTTATTTTGTTGTTATTAGTTTTATTTTGTTTATTTAAAGAGGAGGACAAAACAAAATTTGCAACAAAATTCAAAAGCTAGGGATGGCCAATGCTAAAAAGAAAGTTATGGGTAAATTTATTATAAATTGAAAAGGTTGTGGACCAAAAGTACAAATTACAAAAAAAAAAATGAGCTAAAAGCCCAAACAAAATTACTTGGCAAAGTCAAAAAAAAAAATTGCCAAGTAACTTGGCAAAGTACAAAGTCATTTTAAAAAAAAAAAATATATCAATTTCAAATTGGGCTTTGTCGAGTAATTCGACAAAGCCCAAAATAGGGAGAAAAAAAATAGAAAAACTCGACAAAACAAAAATATAAACAAAAAATAAATAGAAAAATGAAAAAATTGGGCTTTGTCGATTAACACGACATAGCCCAAAAAGGAATTTTTTTTTTTTTTTTTTTGACCTTTCTCGAGTTACTCGACCAAAAAGTGAAAAATTAATTTTTTTTTTTTCCTTTTGTCGAGTTACTCAACCAAAAAATTAATTTTTTTTCCTACCAAAAATTAAATTTTTTCCCCTTCATCGAGTAACTCGACAAAAAAAAAAGTTAAAAAATTGTCAATTGAGTAACTCAACAAAATAATATTAAGCATTAATCTTATTTTAAAAAAAAATTTATCGAATAACGCGACAAAAACCCAAAAAAAACAAAAAACAAAATTCAAAATAAAAAAACATATTTAGAAAAAATTTAAAAAAATGTTGTCGAGTAAAAATAAAGTAATTACAATTTTATTTTAAATTTTATTTTATTTTGTTTTTATTAGTTTTTATTTTGTTTATTTAAAGAGGAGGACAAAACAAAATTTGCAACAAAATTCAAAGGTCGGGAATGGCCAATGCTAAAAAAAAAGTTATGAGTAAATTTATTATAAATTTAAAAAATTGTGGACCAAAAGTGCAAATTACAAAAAAAAAAAAATGAGCTAAAAGCCCACACAACCATATATATATATATAAGGAAAAATTGTCAATAAGTCATCTCTACATGACTTGTTTCAAATTAGGGCAAAACTTTTTTAAATTGTGATTAAGTCATACTTCACATCAATATTTTATATTAATTCCAAAATTACCCCTTTTAACCATATTTTTCATTAACACAATCTTCCAACTCCACAAACCTCCTCCACTTCCGCCGACAACCTCCGGCGACCTCCGGTGACAACCACCTCCGGCGACCTCCAAAGACGCCCTCCACCTCCGGTGACAACCTCCTCCACCTCCGGCGACAACCGCCTCGACCTCCGGCGACCTCCAAATGACAACCGCTTCTACCTCCCATGAGTGCTTCTAAGGCACAATGTCACTTTTAGGCACTTTTTTTGTGAAGATTTTGGATAACTTTTTAGCAATTTTTTGGTGAAGATTTTGTTAGTCGTGAAACTAAAAAATAACGCTTTTATGGACGTTAGTCACGTTGTTTGAATCCTTATCTTTGGTTTGTATGCTTTTTATTTCTTCATCTCTCGTGGTTGTACTCTATTCTTAATGTCTTAATTAGCATTGATCTATCCGCATCGCAAGAGAGGTCGACCAATATGATTAACCCGGGTTGAGTATTTTAACATTTATGTAAACAATTAGCATTTTCCAGCTTATATAAACAATGAGGTAACATCATTGTTGATCATCAGATTATAGAATAACAACTTGATATTGTATTATACAAAACAAGATCACAAATGTAAATTGGCATAGAATGTTGTATATATGAGCTTGAATGTCAGTAAATATGAGCTTGAATACTCTATTATCTTATGTAAATAGGAGCTTGAATGCTCCACCATCTAATTGTCAGTAAATAGGAGATTGAATGTTCCATCATCTAATGTTTAGTCATGGTATGTTATTTGATACTATATTATACAAAACAAGATCACGTAAAACAAAGATCACTATATAAATAGATATAGAATTGTTGTAAATAGGACCTTGAATGTTCCATCATCTAATGTTTGAATGTCTTAGTTCCATCATCTAATGTTTGAATGTCTTAGTTTTAATCCATGATACTGTTTTAATGTATTAGTCTTAATCTATGATACTGTTTAATTATGGCAAGGTTTAATAGATTGAAACTTTGTCATGATATTTCACTATCATTTGAAATATGTTTTAATCCATGATACTGTTTTAAATCTGTGATACTGTTTGAATATATATATATATATATATATATATATGTGATCTTTGATACTGTTTAATTATGACAATGTTTGAACCTGTGATATTGTTTGAATGTCTTAGTTTGAATCTATGATACTGTTTTGTTTATGTAATTAGTATATTTTGATACCGTTTTAATCCATGATATTGTTTTTATCCTGTGATACTGTTTGAATCTATGTGATCTTTGATATTGTTTAATTATGGCAATGTTTGAATAAGTGATATTGTTTGAATGTCTTAGTTTTAATCCATGATAATGTTTTGTTTAGGTAATGTGCATTAATATAAATTGATATTGTTTTAATCCATGTTTTAATCTATGATACTGTTTTGCATAATACAGTATCAAACAAAACATATGACTAATTAAACAGTATCAAAGATAAAAGCATGATATCATAGTCATGTGTGTTGTTTGATATCAGATTATGTAAAACAAAGATCACAAAAAATAGTATCACAATAGAAATGATCATAGAATTTGCACACGTGTTCATAATTTTTATTATAATATGTTTTCGAGAATGGTCTCGACGAGACGGTCAAGACCAGCTTAACTTTGCTTAACGCCTATGATGGATTTTACCCGCTTGAAGTCGCCTCTTTAGCTTAAAATGACAATCTTTAATTTTTTTTAAAACAAGATCACAAATTCTTTAAAACAAGATCACTTGGATAAATGTACATCTTTTTGTCGCAAATTAAAGCTCTTCCAAGGTATCTGAGTCTCGTAAAAGCAAACACATACTTCAGAAAAATGCTAAAATGAAGAAAGAAGACCTGCCAATCATTCTCAAGTCAATGGAAAGTCATGCAAAGGGTTCTCATCTAAAACTATAAACAATGTTTCTAATTTTTCCCTTGAATTTGAATATGTTTGAGATTCAATTAGAACATAGATTCTCATTGGATAGATAAGTATAAATTTATAAGGTGTTTAATGGTAGGTAGAAGAATTAATTAGTAGAGAATAAACAAGAGAATACTATTGTTCTTAAAATGTTTCATTAGTAGTACAAAATCATAGGTTTAATAAAGATCACAAAAACAAGATCACAAAGAAAACAAAGATCACCACAAAACAAGATCACCGCAAAAAAAGATCACCATTCACAATTAGCGTTTTTTACAATTAAGGGTATGATGGTATGATGGTCTTTTTAGCTCTAAAATATAACTTTAATTGAATTAAGTTTTGAGCATATGACTTTAGAGTCCATAAGTGCCCAAACAGTGACCGGCTCTGAATTTACCCATATATAAATGACTTTGCCGAGTAACTTGGCAAAGAACAACAAAATTTTTTTTTTTTTGACTTTGCCGAGTTACTGGGCGAAGTCAAAAAAAAAAAAAAAAAAAAAAAAATTTGACATTGCCGAGTTACTCGGCAAGGTCAAAAAAACAAAAAACGTTTTTTTTTTATGACTTTGCCGAGTAACTTGGCAAAGTACAAAGTCATTTTAAAAAAATATATATTTCCAATTTCAAATTGGGCTTTGTCGAGTAACTCGACATAGCCCAAAATAGGGAGGAAAAAAATGGAAAAACTCGACAAAACAAAAACAAAAACAAAAAAAAATGGAAAAATGAAAAAATTGGGCTCGACAAAGCCAAAATTAAATTTTTTTTCTACCAAAAAATTAAATTTTTTTCCTCTTTATCGAGTAACTCGACAAAAAAAAAAAAGTTAAAAAATTTTCAATTGAGTAACTCAACAAAATGATATTAAGCATTAATCTTACTAAAAAAAAAAGTTTGTCGAATAACGCGACAAAAACTCAAAAAAAAAGAAAAAAAAAAATTCCAAAATAAAAAACATATTTAGAAAAAATTAAAAAAATGTTGTCCAATAAAAATAAAATATTTACAATTATATTATATTTTATTGTTATTAGTTTTTATTTTGTTTATTTAAAAAGGAGGACAAAACAAAATTTGCAACAAAATTCAAAGATCGGGGATGGTCAATGCTAAAAAAAAAGGTTATGGGTAAATTTATTATAAATTGAAAAGGTTGTGGACCAAAAGTGCACATTACAAAAAAAAAAAATGACCTAAAACCCACACAACTATATAAAAAAAAAAATTGACTTTGCCGAGTTAATTGGCAAAGTCAAAAAAAAAAATAATTTTTTTTTTTTTTTGACTTTGTCGAGTTACTCGGCAAAGTCAAAAAAACAAAAAAACAAAATTTTTTTTTGGATTGTGAGTAGGTCAGTATCTTATTCAGTCCCTACTTCGCCCAACCCCTTCTTCCATGGAAAACCTATGTTGGCTTGTTCTACTCCAAATTTAAATTTATCAATTGTAATCAACAAGGAAAGAACTTTTATCACCTCACTCTTGTCTGTTAGGGCAACCACCTCGAGGTTTAAAACTTCATGATATGTGCAATTTGAATGAAGTTTAATCCGCGAAATCGAGTCATAATATTAAAAATCACAATTAAATGTGATTCGGGTTTTCCAGAACTTTGGACTCCAAGCTCCCAATTCCATCCACCATATAAAAGGATCAGTAATACTCCAATCCAATTCAAAAGCAACAAATTTTCCAGCACCATAAACATCTTAGAACTAACCAAGAACTTCACATATTTAAAAAAACATATGCAATTGCTTTTAACGTTAAAATGGAAGAAAAAAGGGCTAAAAAGATTACCTGAAGGAGTTTTTTGGCATAGTTGGAGACTCCATCAGATACCAAAGCAACCATGTCTTGGGTAGAACCCGTGTCGCGAATCGATTTCCCCAGGACTCGCACACCCAGCAAGAATTCGTCGCCATTAAGAAGCTGCAGTTTCTGTTGTCCAACTCAAAAATGTGCTGCACCTTATATATTAAGTATTTTTACATAATTCCAGTTGGAGACGATAGCCCTATGGGTTACCTAACCATTGGCTTTGGTTTCACATAATTTCATGTTATATAACTCAAGTTATGGACAATTTTATAAACTGTAAATGCATGAATCCGAGAAACTGTCTAAGATATTTCGGTGAGCATTTTAGTAAGCCGAAACATACCGTCGGACCATCAAATTTTGATATGTGGTAGCTAAATGAATATTCTATGTTCCCCGAAAATTTCATATTTTTCGGTGATCGCTTTCTATATCAAAAATTTTTGTTACTCCATGACCAGGTGAAGAAATTTTAGTAACACCGCCCTTATTTTGAAAATTTTCTTCACCCGGTCATGGAGTAACAAATTTTTTTTTGACATACAAAGCGATCATCGAACAATACGAAATTTTCAGGAGACATAGAATACGTAGGTAGCTACCACATATCAAAAATTGGTAGTCCGACGGCATGTTTAGGCATATTTAAATGCATACCGAAATCTCCTAGACAGTTTTTCAGATTCATGCCGCCGACGCGTCTTGAATCGCTATTATGAACCAATCAAAAACTTTAAGTAGTGTAAATATCTTCTTAAAATTTTGTGGACCTTGGTTTTGTGGTAATTTTGGTGGATTCCCATGTTTTGGTTACACATCAATGATGTGAACTTGAAAGGTTTTGCTAAACTTCATGTTTCTCTAAGGTGAAGTTTCTGTTCTCCAATTCAAAAATCTGTTGCACCTTATATATTAAATATTTTTACATAATTCTTATTGGAGACGATATCCCTATGGGTTACCTAACCATTGGCTTTGGTTTCACATAATTTCATGTTATATAACCGAAGTTATGGACAATTTTGTGAACCGCGACAGCATGAACCGAGAAACCGCCTAGGATGTTTCGGTGAGTATTTTAGTATGCCTAAACATGCCTTTCGGACTATCAAATTTTGATATGTGGTAGCTACCTGAGTATTCTATGTCTCCTAAAAATTTCGTTTTGTTCGGTGATCGTTTTCTATGTCAAAGAATTTTTTGTTACTCCATGACCAGGTGAAGAAAATTTTCAAAATAAAGGCAGTGTTACTAACATTTCTTCACCTGGTCATGGAGTAACAAAAATTTCTTTGACATAGAAAACGATCACCGAAAAATATGAAATTTTCAGGAACATAAAATACTCATTTAGCTACCACATATCAAAATTTGATAGTCCGACGGCATGTTTCGGCTTACTAAAATGCTCACTTTCCCGGATTCATACGGTCGCAGTTTACAAAATTGTCCATAACTTGAGTTATATAACATGAAATTATGTGAAACCAAAGCCAATAGTTAGGTAACCTATAGGGCTATCGTCTCCAACTAGAATTATGTAAAAATACTTAATATATAAGGTGTAGTAGATTTTTGAGTTAGACAACAGAAACTGCAGTTTAGAGAAACATGAAGTTTAGCAAAACCTTTCAAATTAACATCATTAACATATAACCAAAACATAGGAATCCACCTTTACCAAAACTTGGTCCTCTGAACTTCGAACTTCTCTTTGGGAATACTACAATAAATCTTGGTTATCTTGATAGCGTTGAAATATCTTTATTTATGTGAATTTCGGTTATAGAAATTTCTGTGTATTACCATAATAAGTTGGATATGCTGTTGGTCATTTATTTGACTTCTTCATCTTTTATTTTATTTTATAGGACAAAAGGGTGAGATTTGCCACATAAAAAGAAGAAAAAAAAAAAAAAGGAAGGACAAGTCAAAAAATACAGCTAAACATTCAAAAAAAAAAGTCAACAAAAGCTGATTTGTTAATAATTTAATGAAAATTTGTGGGACAAAAGTGTGAGATTAGGACAAAATTAGAATAATAAAACACCAAAACTACGTCGTATTGGTTGAAGAGTGAACAGTAAACATGTGATAGACACTTATATTATAGTAAAGATATGTACAAACAGTGCACAGAAAATAGATATAGAAGAGCTAAACTGGGTCGAACCGGTGACCTCTTGATCTTGATTTGCAGGTGCTTCCATAGAGTTGGATGACTAGAAAATCTCAATTTGCATTGGTATTGGCATGTTATGGATTAAGCTTTAATTCCTATTTCGAGAAAAATAATAAACACAAAAGTAATGAGAAAACGAGCAAAGTACACACATTTATAGTGATTCACACGCTACAAATTTTCATTTTAATAAGAAGAAAGGTACAAGGTTACCTCACGCCTCTCTTGCGTACAAAAACGATCATCTAATAAATCATTGGGTAATTGACATAAAACGTCTCTATTTTTTGAAGTGATTGTACAAATCATCATTACCTATGAAATGTTGACATTTTCACTCTCAAATCCACATTTGCTTATGCAAAACATCATTGCCATCCAAAAAAACTCCGTTAAGTGGCCTCCTCAACACAATTTATACTACTTTAGAAGGGTACTTTCATCCACATGTTTATTTCCCATTTCCTCCTGCCTAATTGATCTATTTCTCTATTTTGCCGATTAAATCTCCCACTTTCGGCCGCAAAATATAGGCGAAATAAGATATGCAAATGTTCTAGGAAGGAAATGCAAATGAGCACCACCACAAGCACCAAATTAGGGCCTCATATTCTGGATTTTTTTTGTCCTTTGCCTTTTGCACATATGGTTTTTTGTGAAATTTTTTGCATTTCAAATCATTTTAATTGGAATTGAATATGTTTGGACTTTTTGTACATGTCTCTTGGTGAATGTTTCTTTAGACAATGATGTATTTGTTCAACTCACATATGATTGTTCTGTTGGTGATATCGTATTGTTATTTTTACTCATTGTAGTTTTGCTGGTTTTGCTGTTATTTCTATTTTCTGTTGTAAATCAATTTTTAAGCTGTGATGTTTTAAGCCAGCAATACAATTACATGGGAATGTTCTTCACAACAAATAATCAAAAATTTGGACATTATAGACCCAAAAAAAAAAAAAAAAAAAAAACAGCAAAGGTAAAGATGATAAGCGCAATGTTATTAATAGGTTGGGACGTTTTACACAACATCAATTATAGACCAAATTGGTACATAACATTTCCAGTTCAACAGACTCAACACATTGCATTCTTCACCACTAAAACTTGATTTTGATTTCAGAAACGCTTATAACAAGAGTCTTAGATGAGTAGCCACATAAGTACAAGCCCACAAATAAAAAATAATTACAAAATACACATTTCAGAACAAAATATAACTACAAAATACCCATTTGGATTCCGCATCAGCACAATCAATTTGCCATTTTCTTGGTGAAATATGATCAGTTTTATGTTATTCTTCTTCCTAGAACATTTGCATCTCATATTTCGCCTACATTTGCTACCAGAAGTGGAGGATTTCGTCGGCGAAATAGAGAAGAAATAAAGGATTTCGTTGGCAAAATAAAGAAGTAGACCAGTTAGGCGGGACAAAATGGGAAATAAGTGTGTGGATGAAATTATTCTTCCAAAGTGGTATGAATCGTATTGAGAAGACCACTTAACGGAGCTTTTTGGATGACAATGGATGGAAATGATGTTTTGCGCAAGTAAAAGTGGATTTAAGAGTGAAAAATGTCAAAATTTTATAAGTAATGATGATTTGCACAATCACTTCGAAAAATAGAAACATTTTGTGCCAATTATCCTAAATTCTTTATATAGTAAGAATAATATGACGGTCTCACGCATATATCAATCCCCAATATACCCCAATAATAAACACTGGGGCTTACCGAGTCCCAACAAGTTTGACATAGCATGAATTTATACACCAACACTCCAGTACAAAAATTAAAGAAGCTTGACGATTGGTAACTATCAGTGGTTGATCACCCCAAAGAAAATGACTCCTTAAACGCTAAAGGTTTTCTATGGATTACAAGGCACTGCCACTTGCCCTACAACGAGCCCATATCTGTTGTTCTAAATGTGTATCTCTTTAATTGTCTAACCAATAGAAAATATACACATCATCAAATAAATACAATTATTTAATGTGTTCACACTTCTCTATTAAAATTAACTCAGATTTATTCGATAACGCCAGACATTTTATATCGGATCGACAACGATGAGGACACACATTTGGAACAATAGACTTGGACTCCCCTACAACCAACTAAAAGCATAGTCGTGAACTATACGGAAGTTGCCTCTTTGAGTAGTGCGATCTCATCGACTCAGAGAAATAGTGGTAAGATTACCAAGCATGGCTTATATTTTTGGTTCCTCGTTCATATAGCAGTAAATGGTTAGTTTTGCTCAACTAAAGTCAAATAAGCTCATCTTCTACTTTCCCATGCCTCGGAGAATGTCTCCATAGTAAAAAGCCCATTTTTTATATCGTTTTTATGTGAATTCAATATCCACATCGAGTGGTACGTCCAATATTTTCTGAAATCCAAGTGCATGCTACACAAGACTAGACAATGTTAAATAAAAAAAAGGAAGCAAAATTCTTGTCAATAATATCATTGAGTCTTCCAATACTGCTTTCCTAACATACTGCAAGTGTCTAATGACCTCTGCACGGGCTTGTCTTCCAGAACTACAAGGGGCAAGTGCTATTCACTGAAACAAAGAGATAAAGTGAGAATATACAAACATCCTATCCAATCTTGGCAATAAACATTCATTGCCGTCTGTTTTGCTTCAAGACTACTTCCGGCAATCAGCTTCAAGACTACTTCCGGCAATCAATCACCAACGGTAATAACCCACAGTCTATTTTCTATTTTGCAAAAACCAATTGCAGTCACTCTGTGCTCTCATACCAGCTGCAGATTATCAATAGAAGCAGCCAACTTATGTAAATCAGAGAAAGGAAATGACTCTCTTAGCCAGTGCCTTCAGAACACATACATGAAATCTCAAACTCCATATTCAAACATTCATGACCGATGGTGGAGGCCTTCAATTTATAAGAAACAAATCATCATTGCAACTGAATTTATCTTTTCCGAGCATCAGCATATTTTTTGGCATAAACAACATCATCACATTGGGGGCGGCGTTTTCAAAAATATACTTAAATTGCTAAAAATCCTCTTCCATTATAATATCGTACAATGGTATAGAACCCATCTTCTTCATTTTCTTATGAAGATTAAAAAGTAAGAAACCAATAATCTCGCTTTCTGAATGAGATTTATCACCAACAACAAAAACATGAAATCTATTCCCAACTTCAATCCAACTGCAACCTGGCTGTTTTTTCAAACCTTTTTCCTTCATCTTCAATCTCTGGAATGCAGCCTCTTTCCATTTCCCGCTAGAAGCATATATATTAGACAAAAGCATATAAGTGCCCGCATTTTCTGGCTCCATATCCAAAAGTTTGTTTGCTGCAAGTTTTCCTACATCTTCATCCCCATGAACGTTACATCCCGCGAGAAGAGCCCCCCAAACACCTGCTGATACTTTGTTTCGGAGCTGTTCTATAAGATCATATGCCTCCTTGAGCCTCCCTGCTCTACCACAGAGATCAACAAGGCATGTATAATGATCGTCTCTCACTTCTATGCACTCATCTCTCAAAAGCATATCAAAGTACTTCAACCCTTGCTCCACCAGACCGGCATGGCTGCAAGCAGAAAGCAATCCCACATAGGTGACATCATTTGGTTTGAAACCCATATTTTGCATTTCTTTGAACAACTTGATTGCATCTCTTCCACATCCGTGGTGAGAGTACCCTGCAATCATAGTATTCCAAGAGACCAAGTCCCTCTGCCCTTTCAACCCATCCTCAAACATTTTTCTAGCCATCACCAGCTCTCCACATTTCGAATACATATTTATCAGTGCAGATATAACAAATTTATTCTCCTCATAGACTGTCTTGATAATTACTTGGTGGACTTGCTTACCCTCACTAAGACCTGCTAAGTCACTACAAGCACCCAAAACAGTCACAAAAGTGCCTTCATTAGGACTCACCCAGCTATCCTTCTTCATATTAAAGAATGTTCTCAACGCCTCTTCGCTTTGGCCATCTTGCACGTATCCATTTATCATTGCAGTCCAAGAAACAACATTCTTCCTCGGCATCTCATTAAATAAATTCCTTGCCCTCTCTAGATCCCTGTTTTGAATAAATCCCGCAAGCATTGCATTCCACGATGGCACATCCTTCTCAGGCATTCTCTCAAACAAGTGAAATGCTTCATCTAGCCTCAAATTTTGGGTGTACCCTGAAATCATCGCGTTCCAAGAAATCACATTCCTCTCTGGCATGGTATCAAAAAGCGCTTTAGCCTCATCAACCCACCCTTTCCTCGCCAACCCTGAAATCATAATTGTCCAAGAAATTACATCCCTTTGAGGCATTCGATCAAAAAGCCCCCTTGCATCTTTCATCCTCCCATAATTTACCAACCCTGCAATCACTGTGTTCCAAGAGACCACATTTCTCTCGCCCATCCTTTCGAACAATCCCAAAGCCTTTTCAATTCTGTCGCTTTGCACATACCCATCAATCATAGTGTTCCAAGAAATAACATTCTTCTCCGGCATTTCATCAAAAAGCCTCTCAGCCTCAAAAATTTTCTCCATTTTAACATACCCCGAAATCATAGCTGTCCAAGTGACCACATTTTTCTTCGCGTCGTCTCTATCAAACAATCCTCTGGCCTCTTTCATCATCCCACACTTTATGTAACCCGAAATTAAAGCGGTCCATGAAATCACATCTGGGTCAGGCATTTCATCAAATAACTTACGTGCTTCCATAATTCGACCCCCCTTACATAATTTAGTGATCATCCAATTTGTCTTGGCTACATCTTGTTTGAGTGTATAATCCAATCTGGGAAGTGAGAACACTGAACTTCTTTGAATTTGAGTCACCGTGTGATACAAATTAAATAGACGACGATCATGTTGGACCCTGATATAGTGTAGTCTAGAAATAAAAGTGAAAATATGACTGAAAGGCGTTGGTTTGGTGAAATTGATACATTTTATGAGAGTACTTGAAGCTCTAAAAATTGCTGGCATTTCAATTTTCTGTGGAAATTGTCGCAGACCCTGTCAACTTCTTGTCTTGTGTCTACACTACAATATAATTGACCAAGTCTGGGCCATGGATTAATGCATTCAATTACGTTAAGCCAAAATCAGGTTCTGTCTTGGAAGATGTTTGGTAGTTTTAGTTACTTTTAGCTGTTTTTTTTTTCGGTTAGCACTTAGATATACAGTGTCCAGAGTTGAATCACTTTTAAGCGCACGACCCTATGTGCTGGGAATTGTTGTGGACAAAAAGTCATTTTAAGTCCGACTAAAATAATTTTTTGATTGATTTTCGGTCCCAAAATCTTAAACAGGCGACCAAACCCTCTCACACGCACAAGCACTGCTCATTCACTCACACACATGTTTGACAACCCATCTTCTCTCTGCAATTTCTTGGCCCTTAGCCCATTACTTTTGCATAAAAAAGTTATTAAAACTCTTCAAATTAATTTTCTGGTTTCAATAAGAAATCAATGCTTTGATATGAAGTTTGAAGATTTTTACGCTACCTTCGGTGTGTTTTCTTTTTTATATTCTAACAAAAATGAGTCATTTCGTTTCTAATCTTGAGTTTTCATTATATGTTGCCTTTTGATTTCTTTAAGGATGTCTAAATAACATGCATGTAATGGTGAAATATTACCTTGAGGGGCTGGTTCGAAGCGTTTCAACAGTCAAATTCTTTGATTGCTCCGATACCTGAAAAGGAGGCGGGGAACTCTCTCCCGGTTTGTCATCCGACGTGAAAATTAGATATTGAGGGGGAAAGAGTGACCGGAATTAAGTGAAAAAACGAGAGTAGCAAATATAAGGTTTTTTGTCATTGTTTACTTGGTTCACCTTCTGAGGTATTTATAGGTAAGCGATTTTCCTCCATGCGCCAAAGCGGTTTTCCGCATCGCTTTCGGCGGTTGTTGTCCACGCTCGACGGTTATCGCCACGCGGCGATACTTTCAATAGTGCGCTAGTTGGCTTTGGGGCACGCGGGGCGGTTAGTTTATCATTCACATAACCGTTATGTGACATTAGCGAGTCGTCTATTGATGTGGTCGACTGACTGCCCTTCTCAGTGGCTGGTGGTCTACTGGTCCGATGCCATAATCGATTAACTACCATTTGTTACAAAGATCGATCGATCGCCACCGCCTGTAGTCAAAATTGACCGCCACTCACACAGCACCTATTACGCCTAGCACAATTTGAGTCTAGTCTATTTCTAGTATAGCATCATTAGCCCTCTACCTCTTAAAGATTTTTGTCATTAAGAGATAGCGAAATTTTCTTCCACTCTTCGAATGAATCTGATTACTCTTTTTTTTTTATAGTATCTCTCATCTTTCTTTTTTCAGTTGTTTTGACGAGTTTTGATCGCATTTGGAATTGAATTCACGTATCGGGTTTCAAAATTTTTTGGAGGTAAAAATCCCTCAAAGAATCACCTCTATATAAAGGGGTGTGAATGCCATTTATTTCACTTTCCTCTTTTCCCATATCATAGGTCTCTCACTTTCCTTGGGCAATCAAAGGTAATCCTCCAATCCTCCCTAACTTTTCTTTTTTAGAGAATGCCTAGAGTTATAAGTTCATCCACTAGTCAAGAAAATTCTTCACCTTCTTCAAAATTTTCGCCTGAATCGAGTGGATCTCACTTAAGTGTCGACCGCCCATTTGGGGTGAGTTAGCGGCCCTATTGGAAGCGGTGGCCGATCGCTCTCTCTTAGGCGATCGACCGCCTTATAGGAGCGATCGATCGCCCCATGGGAGCAGCCGATCGGCCTCCTGGGAGCAGCCGATCGACTGCTTCCTTGGGAGTAATCGACCGCTCACCTAGGGACGGTCGATCGCCACTGGGAGCGATCGGTCGATCGCTCCATTGGGGTCGTCGACACCGAGAGCGATCGATCAACTGCTCCCTTTGGGGTGGTCGACGATAACTCTTTGGCCGACCGTCATACTTGTGATAATATTGAAATCGAGAGAAGTCCAGCTGGGTAACATAGTTGCACTTGAGATTCCCAAAGCATGCAGTCTTTATAGTTCACAAAAAAAATTGAATAGGATGCTTGGAAAATTTTTCCTTTATGATGATTATGTGTATAGAGCTCCCTCTCCCACCGAGCAACTTCCTGGGTCAGACTTTCGTGAGATTGCCGTATATAAGGATAGTATGGACGGGGGTTTAAGGTTTCCACTTCACCCACTCTTTATCTCTATTTTTAATGAATTTCACTTTACTCCTAGTCAAATGAACCCAAATGCTTGGAAGCTTGCTTTATACTTTCTATACATGTGTTTGTTTAAACATATTGAGCATAGCGTAGATTTATTTAGGCGTGTTTTTGAATTGCATCACCTGCCCCAATGTAACGCTTATGTCTACCTTACCTCAAAAATTAACATGCAAGTACCTCGCTATAGAAATTCCAATTGTGGATGGAAGTCTCGATTTTTCTTTTTTCGACCCTCCAAAGGCCACTTTCCTTTTAGTACCAAATGGAGACATCCCCAAGTCCGCCTGTTCAACAGCCCCTTTGAGGTGACCCATCTTGTGGAAAGCCAAGTTAAAATATTGGAGTGTCTAGACCCTCCTGCTTCTAGGCTGAGCGACGTATTAACAGGAGAGAATATGTTATCTTTGGGGCTCTTCAAGCCTATTGGTAGGTTTTGTGTTTATAACCTGCCTTGTTGACTTTGTAATAATTTTTTTTTATGATGATTTTGATGAGTTTTGTTTTTCATATAGGAATGAAATTCAATCCGGCAGGTGTGCTTGGCTCTGTACCTCTCGCTACCGACGACGATGGGCCTTCTTCTCCTGGACAGGCCAAGAGAAGAAAAACTGCAACCAAGGCAAAAAGAGTGGCAGGCGATAAAAAAGCCTTGGTGTCTATTGGCAGAGCTATGGAGGATGACCACATCGATCTGACTAGGGGTGTTGACCCAATACATGAGGAGGATGACCACACCGGGCCGGGGTTCTCCTGTTCCCGAATTGTGTTTTCCGCCCGCTCATGCTAGGAGAGATATGGAGGTTATGCGGAGCTGTGTTATATCACACATGTCTGAGGGTTTGTCAAGAAGAAAAATTGAGGATATTGAAAAGGTTTTGGCCATCTACAATAGAAAGGTAAGTTATTTACACGCCCATTTTTTTTTTATTTTAGTTAGCGGTTTAGTTAACCATGTATATTTTGATTTATGCCTGCCAGGTTTTGAGCCTTGAGGATTCTCTTGTTAAAGCCTGCAAGCGTATGGTCACTGACTTGGAAGTTGTCGAGGATGAAAAATCTAAGGAAATTCATCATTTGAAAAAGAAGAATTCTAGTTTGAGGAAGTCTTGCGAGGCTTCAGAGGCTCGGGTCAAGGAACGAGAATAGGAGATTGATAACCTTCGGTTGCTCTTGCTCGCGCTCAGCATGATGCTGTGGAGAGTTATAAGGCTTCTTTAGAATACCAGCAAGACTTGTATGCGCATTTTGAGCTAAGTCTATGAGCGCTTCCATTTCATTGACCAAAGATTGGGTATCAACTAAGCATCCAGCGCCAACCCCGAGGTTTTGACCGTTTCTTGCTCAACGATGAGATTTGGAGCAAGTCACGAAAGCGTGGACAAAGCAATCGAGCGGTGATTCTGGTAGATGATCGGCGACGATCCTCTTCGAGATGGAGATGGTGCTTCTCGGTTGGATTGATTTAGCATGTCGTTATCTTTATTTTTTGTCCGCATGCACTTTTGGTTTTTTTTTTTTTCAAGATTTTATCTCACTAGTCCAAGATGTGGGCTAGACTCATCTTTAATAACTTGACTTTGGCATTTTCCTTAGCTCTTCACTTTTTATTTTCATGTTTTACTGGTGTAGCCCCTAGCACTTTAACGACTTTATTTTGTTCTTGTATGATTGTGTTTATGCGATTAGTCATCATCATTTTCTCTAGCAATAATTTATCTTTTCAATTAATCGACCATGCGACACAATCGACTACCAACGTGCGAAATAGCATGGTGAACAGTTTATTGTATAATTTTGGGGCAATTCAAATTATGTGAAGTAATTTGAATATTTAACCAAATTTTGGTTTAATTGCTTAGTGCTAAGCCTCTAGGGCATTTTTTGTAGACTATCTTGTGGTCACCGTCTAGGTATAAGGTGGTTTAGAGACTTAACCAAATTTTGATTTTATCGCTCACCGCCAAGCTGCTTTTGGGCACTTTTTGTAAAGTAGACCACTTTGTGGTTGCCATCTAGCTATAAGGCGGTTTAGAGACTTAACCAAAACTTGGTTTTATTGCTTACCGCCAAGCTACTTTTTGGACACTTTTTGTATAGTAGACCACTTTGTGGCTATTGTCTAGCTATAAGGCAGTTTAGAGACTTAACCAAATTTTGGTTTTATTGCTCACCGCCAAGCTACTTTTTGGGCGCTTTTTGTATAGTAGACCACTTTGTGGCTACCGTCTAGCTATAAGGTGGTTTAGAAACTTAACCAAATTTTGGTTTTATTGCTTACGGCCAAGCTACTTTTTGGGCGCTTTTTGTATAGTAGACAACTTTGTAGCTACCGTCTAGCTGTAAGGCGATTTAGAGACTTAACCAAATTTTGGTTTTATTGCTCACCGCCAAGCTACTTTTTGTTTTTCCTTGACGACTCGTAGATCAAGATGATTTGTTCACACAAAAGATTGCTCAGAATGGTGGACTCGATGAGGCGCGCACCGGACATCCCAGCCCAGGGCCGGCCCTTCCTTAGACCCTCATCGTCTGCCACCGCCTAGGCTTTTCGTTAAACATTTCTTAGGACTATAAACGTGTCCAAGCAAACAGCATTACAAAAAGAAATGAGCATAAACAAGTCTAGAAAATAGAAAGCACCGATGTCCTTTAGGAGGACTAACAATCGGCGTTACATTGAGGAAAAACAACAAGAGCCCTAGAATAATTAAAAGGAAAATAGTAAAAGTCTTAACCATATTTACAAAGATAAGTACCAACTTCAACCTGTATTTTTTTTTTCTATTGGTAGTATTTTTTAAGATGCTCGGCGTTCCATGGTCTGCTCATCGGCTTCCCTTTTAGATCTTTAAGACTGTAGGCTTCCTTTCCCAGGCTTCCGATAACTTCATATGGTCCTTCTCAATTCAGTTCAAGCTTGGATGGCGGACGCCCAGCTGCTGCAAAGACTTCGAGCACCAAATCGCCAGGCTGAAACGTCCTTGATTTTACTCGTCGGTTGAAATATTCTGTAGCTTTCCACTTGTAAACTATCATTTTGATTGCTGATCTCTCTCGAACCCCTTCGAGGAGGTCGAGCTCAGAGCATGTTGCTACTGGGTCGAGCTGCTTGACATTCAGATGTCAGTCCTGCTTAAGATTTTTACCGGTACCACTGCTTCCATCCCAAAAGACATTTTGAAAGGTGTCCCTCCTGTTGGCTCTCTAGAGGTTGTATGGTATGCCCACAACACGTTGGGTAACTCGTCCACCCATAATCCCTTTTCTTTATCTAGTCTTGTTTTTAGATCCCAAAGTATTGTCCGATTCATTACTTCAGCCTGCCCATTTGATTGCGGGTGTGCCACCGAAGTCAAGCGGTGATTGATGTTATAACTTTCACAAAAAGCTCTGAAACTATGGTTGTCGAACTGTCTACCATTGTTGGTCACGATCACCCTCGGTATCCCAAATCTGCAAATTATGCTTTTCCATACAAATCCTTGGATTTTAGCCGTGGTTATCGTTGACAAAGGCTCCACTTCCACCCATTTGGTGAAGTAGTCAATGGAGACTAGTAAGAATTTCCTTTGACCCTTGGCAACAGGAAAAGGTCCCAAGATGTCCATTCCCCATTGGAAAAAAGGACAAATTCCGAAAATGGCACATTGCTTCTCAGCGGGTACATGGATTAAGTTTCCATAGCATTGACAGGCATCACATTTTTTCACCAAGTCTCTAGCATCTTCTTTCATGGTAGGCCAATAATATCCTTGCCGCAAGGCCTTGAATGCAAGAGCCGCAGCCCCATGGTGATTACCGCAAATTCCAACATGTATTTTGAACAACACTTCTTTGGCCTCGGTGGGTCGCAAGCATTTCAAATAAGGTATAGTAAAGCCCCGTTTATATAACTGTCCGTCAATCATGGTGAACATGGCGGCTCTAACCTTAATTCTTTTTGCTTCAATCGGGTTTTCTGGCAATGTGTCTTTTACAAGATAATTCATTATCGGATCAACCTAACTTGTTTCAAATTTAATGTCTGCGATTTATATCATATTCAGTATGCTCGGCTGCTTCATTGTTTGTACGCTTGTTGTGCTAGGCAGGTTTTTCGGATTGGCCGACGCTAACTTGGATAGTGCATCTGCTCGTGAATTATCTTTCCTCGGGACTTTGGTTATCTTGAAGTTGGAGAATTTTCTCTGTAAATCTCTCACCTTTATTAAATACGCGGCCATTTTACTGTCTTTTGCTTCAAAATCACAAGTTATTTGTCCCACTACTAGCTGTGAGTCACTACATATTTCAACCGATGACACCTCCAACTCGACAAACCCGATTTAGTCTTGTGATTACCGCTTCATACTCGGCGCCATTGTTTGTGGTTGAGAACTTAAAGCGAAGAGAGTATTCTAGCTCTTGCACTGCCCTATCATGATGATCCCCGCGCGGATCCTTCAATCGTGTGATGAACCATCCACAAAAATTTCGGTCCACCGTTACGTGTCGTCGGTATGCTAGGCAAGATTGTAAGCTCATGATGAAGTCTCGCCAATACATGCGCCTTTATGGTCGTCCTTGCTTTAAACTCGATATCGAACTCGCTTAGCTCGATTGTCCATTTGAGCATCCTCCGACGCTACGGGCGATGGAGGATCTTCTTGATAGGTTGATTAGTCATGACTTGCATGGTATGAGATTGGAAGTAGGGTCTCAACTTTCTCGATTGCCACTATCGTGGCAAACACCAATTGTTCTCGCTAGTCAGTAGCGGGTCTCTCACTCATTTTAACACCGACTTACATAGTAAACCGGTCTCTCGAATTTTGTAAATTCTCTTATCAACCATCGACCTTCGGACGCGGCTAATACCGCCAAGTATAAAGATAACACATCTCCTGTTGAGGTCGAGTTAGGATTGGAGGCTCATGTAGCGATTGTTTTAATAGTTCGAGTGACTCCTCGCATTCTCTAGTCCATTCAAAGTTGTTTGAACCCCAATTTCCTTAAAAAGTGATAGCATTTGTCACCGCTCTACTCATAAATCGATCTAGGGCGGCTACCGTCCCATTAACCTTTGTACCTCTTTTTTGTAGTCGGGCTTTTCATCTCTAAGATTGCTCGGATCTTGTCTCGGGTTAGCCTCGATTCCTCTCTGCGTGATCATGAATCCCAGGAATTTTCCACCCATTGCTCCAAATACACACTTCTCTGGGTTGAATTTTAACTTGTTCTGCCTGGTGACGTCAAACACTTGCTGCAAGTCAGATACATGATCGCATGTCTTAGCACTTTTGACTACCATATCATCAACATAGGCTTCGATTAAGTTTCCTATCAAATTATCGAAAACTTTGTTTACCATCCTTTGGTAAGTCGCCACAGCATTTTTCAGCCCGAATGGCATAGCTGTGTAGCAGTACGTCCCAAAATCGGTAATGAATGATGTTTTTTCTTGATCCGATTCTGCCATGGAGATTTGATGATATCCTAAGAATGCATTAAATAAAGCTGAGTCGCTCATGGTCGGATGTAGCGTCCACCAGGTGATCAATACGGGGCAGTGGGTAGGAATCTTTTGGACATGCCTTGTTTAACCCAGTGTAGTCCACACACATACGCAACTTCCCATTCGACTTTTTTACCAAGACTATATTTACTAGTCACTCGAGGTCTTCGAACCTCTCGAATGAAGCCCGCGCTTGAAAGAACTTTTTTTCCTCTTTCTTTTACAGCAGACATGCATCTGGAGCGAAGTTTCTTTTCTTTTGCTTAACTGGTTTCGCTTCTGGCAAGGTACCTAATCGGTGCTAAGCAACTAGCGAACTGATCCCAGGCATATCACTAGGATTCCAGGCGAATACATCCATGTAGGCGAATACATCCATGTTGTCCATCAGACACTTTATTAAATCGCCCTTTGTTCCGGTGGTAACCGTCCCCCATGTTAAACTCTTTTCCATCCGTTGCTTGGATTTTCTCGGTCATATCCAGTGGTTCAATCCTTCCTATTGGTGGCTCGAAGTCTAACATCAAGATCGCTGAAGCATTTCAGATTTGAAAATTTTCAACATAGCACCTTCAGGAGGCGTTCTA
Organism: Forsythia suspensa; assembly: GCA_023638005.1. Lineage (NCBI taxonomy): Eukaryota > Viridiplantae > Streptophyta > Magnoliopsida > Lamiales > Oleaceae > Forsythia > Forsythia suspensa. Next base: position 14,071,570 of record CM042667.1, read on the forward strand.
GTCTCCTCTTATACATCCAATCGCTCTACTGGTAGGAAATTTTAACACCTGGTGATAAGTGGAGGCGACCGCTCGAGCAGCATTCAAGATAGGTCGTCCATATATTGCATTGTAAGACGTGGGAGCTTTGACTACCAAGAAGCTTGTCATAATAACCACACTCGTCGGGTAAGTTCCTAATGTCACCCAGAACTCTATGGTTCCTTCCAGGACAACAGTAGCTCCTCCAAAACCCACCAAGGGAGTATTTACTAATTTCAGTTGACTTGGGAGATTTTTAAGCCCAAAAGACATCCAAACTGAGGACATCTGTTGCACTACCACAGTCGACCAATACCCTTCTGACGTCGAAATCTGCAATATCGCCTACCACCACAAGAGCATCATCGTGGGGGCATTGCACGCCTACCAGGTCCTCCTTGCCAAAAATGATGTCTTGATCGAACCTTTCTTTCCTCTGTATCGAGCAGACTCCAGTTGAATAGGCATAAATTTTTCTAGCAGAGTTGGAATCTCCGCCTGCTATTGTTTCGCCAACGATCATATTAATTACTCCCGCTCGAGGCTGGAGATGTTTCTCTACTTTCTCTTTACCGCGATCATTTCTCACATACCTGGATAAAGATCCTCTTTTGAACAACCGTTCGATTTCTTCTTTCAGTTGAATACAATCTTCTATGTCATGCCCATGATCTCTATGGAATTGATAATATTTTCTCTTATCTCTTTTCATGGCAGGCACGGCCATTAGTTTAGGCCATTCGAGGTCTTTCATATTTCGTATTTCCATCAACACTTTTGTACGTGAGAGTGTTCAGGGGGGTATAAATTTTGGTATCCTCATACTTCGGTCTAGTCGATCGGTCTCGGGTGTTGTCTTTACTCGTGTGTACAACTCTTTGCTTTCCTTTGTCAGTCATCTTTCAGTCATCATGAGATTTCCGCTTGTGAGTCTCTGGCTCCCTTCCTTCCCGTAGGCTTTTGGTTACTATGTCTACCTCTTCCAAGGCTCACGTACTTATCCCCTTTTTTCAACAGATCATGCATTGACTCCGGAAGAGTTTTTGAGAGAGACATTTTGAAAGCCCTGTTTCGCGTACAATTCATTATAGCCGTGACAATAGCGAGACATTTGGAGATCTTTGATGCCGAGAGTGGCTCACGAACCTTGCCAAGTATCCTTGCAGTGATTTATCCTTCTCTTGGACTACTTGCATCGGTCGATGGCGCTTTTTTTTTCTTTTGCTACTTAAAAAGTAAGCTACAAAGCTTCGAGAAAGTTCATCAACTGTTTTGATAGACCGCGGAGCGAGAGTGGCTACCCAGCCTCTAGCTTCTCTCCTCAACGTTGGTGGAAAGGACCGGCACATTATCTGCGTCTAGCGCCGCATACAAATTTCATCAGTCTACAAAAGTCCGCAAGTGATCTAAGGAGTCTGTTACTCCATCGTATGCTTCTATCATTGGTTGCTTAAAACCTTTTGGCAGGGGGACCGCCATAAATTCTGGTGCAAACGGGTCCTCTTCCAAAACCATCTGCCTACGTCAATCCTTTCAATTTGACAAGGCATCTTCAATCTTTTGCCATCATCTCTTCTATTTTCTTTTCCAAACTTACCATTGGTCGTATCCTATGCGGATCTACCTCTCCATAAACCGTCACCGGGGGTGTGACTATTGGTCCCATTTGTGGTATGGCGTCAGGCAGAGAGAATCCTTGCGCCATCCCAGTTGGTTGAACGCTTGGTGGTGCGTTTTGATGCTCTACCAAAAGTGGCGGCCCATTGTGATTTTCCGACGAGTTGGGAGCTAACTCAGCGACTTTTTGAGTTTGATTGTACAAAAAGGCCATAAGAGTTTTTATTTTTGTTTCCAATGAGTTGAACTGTGTTTGAGTAACGTAAGGGAGCGGCGGTAGTTGGTCATCTCGAGCTACAAACTCCAATTCCACCGTAGTCGCTGTAATTCGTGTTCCACTTTTAGTTTGTCGACCCGTCATAGCTTTTATGTCAAATCTCTCCCACAGACGGCGCCAATGAAATATTACCTTGAGGGGGCTATTTTGAAACGTTTCAACAGTCAAGTTCTTTGATTGCTCCTATACCTGAAAATGAGGTGGAGAACTCTTACCCAGTTTGTCCTCCGGCGTGAAAGTTAGATATTGAGGGGGAAAGAGTGACCGAAATTAAGTGAAAAAATGAGAGTAGCAAATATAAGGTTTTTTTGTCATTGTTTACCTGGTTCACCTTCTGAGGTATTTATAGGTGGGCAATTTTCCTCCACGCCGCAAAGCGCTTTTCTCGCATCGCTTTCGGCAGCTTGTTGCCTATGTTCGAGGTTATCGTCCACGCGGCGCCGTTTCAATAGTGCGCTAGTTGGCTTTGGGACGTGGGGCGGTGAGTTTATCATTCACATAACCGTTATGTGACATCAGCGAGTCGTCCATTGATGTGGTCGATCGACCGCCTTCTCTCGCCGTCGGTGGTCTCATCGGTCCGATGCCATAATCATCAACTACCATTTGTTACAATGACCGATCGATCGCTGCCGCCTGTGGTAGTCAAGTTGACTGCCACTCACACAGAGCACCTATTACGTCTGGCACAATTTGAGTCTAGTTTATTTCTAGTATAACATCAAATGGTATTACAAACAAGAATTAAAGGAAAAAGAAAAGGAAAAGGAAAAGGAAAAAAAAAGGAGGAGTCCTCTATGTTTTATTCATCTGTGTAAAATGCTACAATAGAAGCAGCTTTTATAGAAGCTTAAGACAGAAAATAACAATTGGAAAACTAATAACAAGAATGAGCATGTGGAATTATAACATGAAACTGGATTTGTTTGTGCTTGAGCTGAAATTATCTTCAACACTCTCCCTCAAGATGGAGTGTAGATGTTGATCAAACCTATCATGCTGATTTGTGCCTTAAAATGCTCAGGGTGTAAAGCCTTAGTAAAGGCATCAGCTAGTTGAATTCTTGAAGTGATATGTAGAGTTTTAATAATTCTAGATTGGATCTTCTCTCGAACTAGGTGACAATCGATCTCAATGTGCTTAGTGCGTTCGTGGAATAGTAGATTTGCATCAATCTGAAGAGTTGCATGATTATCATAAGCAACGCAGTTTTGTCATGTTGTACTCCAATTTCTCTCAACAAAGATAGCAACCAGATGAGCTCACAAGTAGCATTGGCCATGGATCTATATTCAGCTACATCTAACAATTTGAAAATGGTATGTAGCTTCTTGCAGGGGCGAAGGGGATGGGGGTCCTTGGGGTGCCCAGGACCCCCAAATTTATGAAACTGTATTTTTTTAATTTTAATTTTTTTTTGGTAGCAATCGATAACCATAAGCCCAAACCAAAACATAAGAAAATTGCCCAAACTATAAAATACTCAAAACAATGTCAGAAACCCAACAAATATTACCCTACCCAAATTCCAATTATCCAACCAACCAAAAGTCCAATTCATATTTCTTCTTCAATCTGATAGTCAGAAACACAATTGCAAATACACAATCAAGAAAACTTCATTGAGCTCAACCCTTACTTCTAATACGCACATAAAAAAAAAAAATTGAATCACTTCTTCATCTTCTACAAAATTCGGGTCGAAGAATCGATTTGACGATTCCCTACATCATGTTCACCGCGTAATGTAACAAACTAACAACAAATCAACAATGGAGAGTCCCTCTTTACGTAAAATCTTATGTTTCTAGGAGATGAAATTGATATGGGATTACAAAATTACAAATGATTGGCCCATCCTTCAAATGATAATACAAAATTAATAAATATATTTTGCTTGTTAATATATATTGTGTTCAATTGATTTTTTTTTCTTTTGAGCTTGAGTAATATTTAATTTTATTTGTAAACCGGATCTTCCTATTTTGGAGGATAATTTTTTAGTAGGCAACGTGAATAAGAAAAGTTTGACTAATTTTAGATCTTGAATATTTTTGTGCAATGCTTTTGTAAGCCTTTTAAAGTCTATGACTTAAAAAAAATATTATTCTCGTAAAAATGAGTTCAATAATTGTGGTTTGAGAAAAAAAATTTCGGGGGCACTGCCCCCGAACCCCCGTGAGGGCTTTGCCCACCTTGGCCCGCCCCATAAAGGTCCCCCCAACTTCAAAAGTCTAGCTCCGCCACTGGCTTCTTGGACTTCCAAGAGATTAAAGAATCTCCAAGAAAAACACAAACCAGAAATGGATATCCTAGTGCCTGAACATGTAGCACAATCTACATCGAGAAAACCTTCAGATAAACCATTGGACATGAGACTTCTGCATCCTTGAGGTGAACATTAGAATTTGAGGGATAAAATAGACATTGTCCTGGATTTCCTTTTATGTATTGTAGAACTCGTTGGGCTACCTTCAAATGAGGAAGTCTTGGATGACTTAGGAGTAAGGCTTGAGAATGATGAGTTGCAAATTGAATGAATCCTTCTTCAAGCAAGACTTGATAAAATTTGGCATACCATTGCTAGAAGCCTGTTTCAATCTATATAAGGATTTGTTTAACTTGCATACTGGATTGTGAGGTAAGTCTCCCCTTAGGACTATACCCTTGAGGAATAGTCATATACACTTCCTCATTCAAATCTCCATTAAGAAATGCATTGTTGACATCAAGTTGATGCAACAACCAACCATTCATAGAAGCCAATGCTAAGACAAAGTTTGATAGTGACTAGTTTAGCTACTGGAGTATAGGTGTCTATGTAATCAACACCCTCCTGTTGAGTGTAGTCCTTAGCTACAAGGTGTGCTAAATATCTTAAAATTGAGCCATCAGCATGAAATTTGAGTTTGTATACCCATTTGCCGCCTACAGCATGGTGGCCAGGAGGAAAAGAGACTATAGACCAAGTCTTGTTAAGGGCTAGTGCCTCTAGCTCAGAATTCATGGCTTGTTTCCATTGGGGATTAGCTTTAGCTTGAGAAAAAGAAGTAGATTCTGAGATAGTTGTGATGGATAGAGCTGCAGCCTTGAAATTGGGATGAAGACTTTTATAGCCAATAACTTGGGATAGAGGATGAGATGTGGAGCTTTGAGTAAGGAGATTGCAATGAATCTTGCAAGTAGGAAGGTTTCTTGATAAGTCTTGTCGACCTGTATGGGAGGATTGTACAGTACCAGAAGGAAGAGAATCTGCAGAGTGAGAGACATTGGAGTCAGTGGTAAGATCAACTCAAGTTTGCATATCAAATGTAGAATTTGCTCTTATCCTCTATGTTATATTCATCTGTGCAAAAGGCTACAATGGAAGCATCTTTTATAGAAGCTTAAAACTGAAAATAGCAGTTGGAAAACTAATAACAAGAATGAGCATGTGGCATTATAACAAAAAACAAATCGAGGAACTCATTTGTTGTGCTTGAGCTGAAAATATCTTCAACAAATGGTTGGGGCTTAATTAATGAATAATTTAAGCTCAAACTAATACCAGTATGAAGAACTCGAACTATAGAGTATAAATTTGAGCTAAATTTAATATAATCAACATAAAAAAGAATTGTGAATTAATTAAAGAAGAAGATAAACTAAAAATTAAAAAAATTGGAAGATATTCAGATTGAATTACATAAAAAATCCATAATGCCATTTCTCTCTCCTCACATGTCTATATATTTTCAACTAAAATGGAAAACATGTTATTACAAAAAATGCTTTTAACAAACGTAAAGAAAAAGAGTTACAGCTAAATCGACGTCGCTTCCACTTGCTTAATGGAAATGTTTCTTCTTTGTTACTTCAGACTAATAAATTGTTAGGGAAAATACTAGATGATGTACAAATGTATCTAAATATTTTTTCTTTTTACCGTGCAATTAAAATGAATGTTATCAACTCAACCGAAGCAATATAAATATCAGAATAATAAATAAAGCTAAACAACTCCAGAATTATTCTTTAGTCGTAAAACCCTTTAAGATAAAGGAAAAATCGATGGGGGCAAACTGACAATAATTCACTATCAATCTAATAAATATTACAATGTTTCTTCTCCAGATTTATGCCCTAAATCAAGAGGTAATCCAACACACCAAATCAACAATTTATTGGCTCACTATAATAACCATCATCTAACACAATAGAAGGAACCCCAAAAAATATTAAGCCAATAAAAAGGAGAAAGACTCCCAAATAATCAATGGTAGAATACAAGAGTTGAAGAAGAAAATCCAAAACAATATTTTCTCCTTCCTCCTTTTAATTTCTGCGTGTGTACATAAACAACGTATGTGTTTTTCAGCCTCTGCGCGTATCTCTCTCTGCCTCTCACAATTCTCTTTCTGCTGTGGGAGCATATATATATATATATTAAATGGGTTGGACCATTTAATTAAAAACAATTGGGTTTAATAATTTAAACCCAACATAAACAGCGTGATCTGGTAAGTCTAATGCTCCTTCTCTTCCTCTATGCTTGAAGCTGCAAGTCTTGATCATGACAATCCTCACCCTTATTCATACATTGTCCCCAATGTTTAAAATTAGGATAGTCTTTCTCAATTTTTTTGTAAATCCTCCCAGGTTGTATCAACTGTGGAATGATAAGTCCATTTACCCAACCATTGAGTGCTAGCATAATTACCATTTTTAATGATTTGGAATGAAGCACTGCCTCTGGTTGTCTGGCATCCTGGTCTGATACACCTACTAGTAACTGCCCTATTGCCACTGCTTTGCTCCATATCTTCTGCTTTTAATCTGTTGGAAATTGGTTTAAAATGTTGATAAATTAACTAAGTGACTTCGTGTCATCTTAGCCAAATATACAAGTCCCGCCAAATCCGTTTAGGCAAATTTATTTGCCACTTGACGCTGCGCTTGGGGCAACGCCCGGAACGGATCGACCGCCCGGTCGGTCGCGGGGGGTCGAGGGGCGCCACTAGTTTCGGGGCAACGCCCGACAAAAATTCAGATTTATCCGTATGTTTAAAGGGTATATTTGGCATCTCGAAACCAATATCGAATGAATGAGAAATTACGAAAAGGACAAAATCGGGTCAACAGTTTGACCATGCGATCGCATTGTATGTAAACCTCGCGATCGCAAGTTGGCTAATTTTTAACGTAATGTATTTTGGTCCTTCCATGCGATCGCAGGATGCAAAGCCTTGCGATCGCATGGTTATTCTGGACGAAGTTCTGCTCCATTTTTGTACCTTGCGATCGCAGCTTGGTTAAACCATGCGATCGCATGGGTTTGCGTGAATGTATATATCCTTTTGAAGAGTTGCACGGTTTGGTTCATTCCTTTTCGTTTCCAATCAACTCTCCAACGTTAAAAGGGACTGTGGGCGTCCATTCTGCAGATATATATTGATACGTAAACGATTGCAAACATAAAGCACTCATATTCTTCATCTTTGAACCATTTTTATTGCATAAAAGTTGCATAAAAATCTGGTTTTCCATTTCATTCATCCGTTGGAGTACAAAAGCCATCTTTGGTTCGCTGTACTTGAGTTTTTGTTGTGCTACTAAACTCAAGCGAAACCGTTGTATCTTGGGAGCCATTTGCCAAAGACCGAAAGCACCTTGCGGGGCAATTTGACTTAAGGACAAAGAGTTCAACTCTTGCCTCGGTTAATTCATCCTTTCCAGATTTTCGGTTCTTGTTTTTATTACTTTGGGTCACTTCCACAGAATTCCGCCAACAATCTTAAGTCAAAATCTTCGTTGCAGTATTTTTGTGGTAAGTATTTGGTTTGGTTGATCTTCTGTTTTACGTAAACAAAAATGAATTCGAATGATAATTCGAATGAGGGAACTTCTGAAGGAAGTATCCCTACCGGTGTGATTCATCCGGCCAGTGACTCGGCCAGACTCGGGGTGTGGCTACCCCTACTATCGCTCATTCAAGCTCCGCTCCACATGGGGAAAAATCGGAGAAGTTCATTGGGGTTGAGTTTAAGAGATGGCATCAAAAATGCTCTTCTATCTCACGACCCTAAACTTGGCAAAATTCTTGAAAGAGGATCCTCCCGCTATTCAAGAAGGTGAAAACAATCGAGCATCGTTGATAGCGTTGGATGCTTGGAAACATTCAGATTTCTTGTGTAAGAACTACATTCTGAATGGCTTGGACAACACTTTATACAATGTGTATTGTTCCAAGCAATCGGCAAATGATTTGTGGGATTCTTTGGAAAAGAAATACAAGATCAAGATGCGGGAACAAAGAAGTTCATCGTGGGGGTTTTTGACTACAAGATGGTAGATTCAAAGCCGTGTCGGTCAAGTGCGAGGAGTTGCAGATCATACTTCATGACATTCATGCGGAGAATATGTCTCTAAGTGAATCATTTCAAGTGGCTGCAATCATTGAGAAACTTCCACCCATGTGGAGGGACTTCAAGAATTATCTCAAGCATAAGCGCAAGGAAATGAATATTGAAGAACTTGTGGTCCGACTAAGGATTGAGGAAGACAATCGAAGTTCGGACAGGCGTGTTGGAAATAGCATACCACAATCAAGGGCTAATGTGGTGGAATCCAACAACAACAAAGGAAAGAAGAGGAAGCATTCTGTTGAACCTTCTAAGAAGAATGCAAAGAAGTTCAAGGGCAATTGCTACAATTGTGGAAAGGCTGGACATCGCTCCGCTGATTGTCGCAAAACCAAAGAAGCAAGCCTAAGCAAACATAGCGAATCGATTCCATATCAAATGGTATATCGACATGAATTTATCGGCGGTTGTTTCGTAATGCAACAACGTTGGAAATCCCATGGAATGGTGGGTTGATACGGTGCAACCCGTCACATATGTGCCGATAAGGATATGTTCACATCTTACATTCCAACCGAGGGAGAAAAGCTATTCATGGGGAACTCCTCATCATCCAAGTTGAAGGACAAGGCAAAGTGATATTGAAGATGACATCGGAAAGGAACTTAGCCTCAACAATGTTCTTCATGTATCGGATATTCGCAAGAACCTTGTCGTCGTTCTTTGTTGAGCAAGAATGGCTTCAAATTAGTCTTTGTGTCGGATAAGTTTGTACTTACTAAAAATAATATGTATGTTGGCAAAGGCTATGTAAAAGATGGACTATTCAAAATGAATGTCCTAACTATTGTACCGAAAGTTATGAATAAAACGCCATCTTCCGTTTATATTCTTGAGTCGTCTAATTTATGGCACCATAGATTAGGACATGCAAACTTTAATTCAATACGCAAGTTAATGAATTTAAGTGTACTTCCGAATATGCATTTTAATAATGGAAAATGCGAAACATGTGTAGAGGCAAAAGCGGCCAAGGCACCTTTTCATTCGGTTGAACGAACCACAACACCTCTAGAATTAATTCACACGGATGTGTGTGATTTAAAGTTTGTACAAACAAGAGGTGGTAAAAAATATTTCATCACGTTCATAGATGATTGTACAAGGTACTGTTACGTATACTTGTTGAAAAGCAAAGATGAAGCTTTGGAAGTGTTCAAACACTACAAAACCGAAGTTGAAAATCAACTTGGAAAACGAATAAAAATGATTCGTAGTGATAGAGGTGGAGAATACGTTGCACCATTTGAGGAATTTTGTGCGAGAATTTGGAATCATTCATCAAACTACTCGCACCATATTCACCTTAATCGAACGGGATAGCCGAACGTAAGAATCGAACTCTAAAGGAAATGATGAATGCAATGTTAATAAGTTCGGCCACTCTCAAAAAACTTGTGGGGGAAGCCATACTTTCAAAATCATATCCTAAATAAGATACCACACAAGAGTAAAGTTGAATCACCTTACGAGTTATGGAAAGGTCGGAAACCTTCCTACAAATATCTCAAAGTGTGGGGTGCTTAGCAAAAGTACAAATACCCAAACCTAAACAAGTTAGGATTGGACCAAAGACAATTGATTGTGTCTTTATTGGATATGCAATCAATAGTAGTGCATATCGATTCTTGGTTCATAAATCAAGTACTTGATGTACATGAAGGCACGATTATTGAATCAAGAAATGCGGTCTTCTTTGAAGACAAATTTCCGTGTAAAGAAAAGGAAGCAAGTTCGATGAAACGAGCTTATGATAATTTACATAAAAATGACGATAATCTTCAAATAAATGAAGAACCGAGACGTAGTAAAGGCAACGAATTCTTAAGACATTCGGTCCGTAATTAGAAAACAATTTACTTGAAAATGATCCGAGGACATTTGATGAAGCAATGTCCACTCCCGAAGCTCCTTTTTGGAAAGAAGTTGTACGTAACGAAATTGAATCTATCATGAATAACCATACTTGGGAATTGGTTCAACTCCCTCCGGAAACAAAGCTTTAGGTCAGTAAATGGATATTCAAAAAGAAATTGAAATCGGATGGATCAATAGATAAATACAAGGCTAGATTAGTAGCCAAAGGGTATAGACAAAAGGAAGGACTTGATTTCTTTGATACTTATTCACCGGTGACTAGAATTACGCCTATATATGTGTCTTGATTGCAATCGCGGCATTGCATAATCTTGAAATACATCAAATGGATGTTAAAACTGCGTTTTAAACGGTGAATTAGAAGAAGAAATCTATATGGAACAACCCGAAGGGTTTGTTGCACCGGAAATGAAAAGAAGGTGTGTAAACTTGTAAAATCTTTGTATGGATTAAAACAAGCACCAAGCAATGGCATGAAAAGTTTGATAAAACTATGTTGTCAAATGGCTTCAAAATCAATGAATGTGACAAGTGTGTCTACATTAAAACACACCCGATGAATATGTGATCGTATGCCTATACGTTGACGATATGCTAATTATGGAAATAACTCAAAAGTCATTTCCTCGACTAAGAAAATGTTAACAAAACATTTTGACATGAAGGACATGGGAGTGGCGGATGTGATATTAGGGATTAAAATCTCTAAGACATCCGATGGTTTGTCATTATCTCAATCTCATTATGTTGAGACTATACTTAAGAAATTTAAGCGCGTATGACGATAAACCGCTTAAGTCACCAGCTTGACCTAAGTATACACTTAGCCAAGAATACCGGTGAGCCCGTATCTCAATTGGAATATTCATGCGTGTCATAGGCGGTTTGATGTACATCACCAACCGCACAAGACCGGATATAGCACAAATAGTCAACAAGTTGAGTAGATTCACTAGTAATCCAAGTGTTGAACATTGAAGGCATTAAACCGAGTTCTTAGATACTTAAGACACACGGTTGAATATGGATTACACTACTCAAGATATCCCATGGTGTTAGAAGGATATACCGATGCAAATTGGATATCCGACACTAAGGATTCAAAATCCACAAGTGGTTATGTATTTACCATTGGAGGTGGAGCCGTGTCCTGGAAATCGTCTAAGCAAACATGTATAGCTCGATCCACAATGGAATCGAGTTTATTGCTTTAGACAAAGCCGGAGAAGAAGCGAGAATGGCTTCGTAATTTCCTTGAAGAAATTCCATGTTGGGAAAATCCGGTTTCGCGCATTAATATACATTGCGATAATCGGTTGGCAATAGCAAGGGCACAAAAATAAGATGTATAATGGTAAGTCTCGACATATCCGTCGGAGACATAACACCATTAAACAGTTTGATATCGAATGGTATAATTTCTATTAACTATGTGAAGTCAAAAGAGAATTTGGTGATCCTTTGACGAAAAGGACTTGCAAGAGATCAAGTATACCATCTTTCGAGGGAATGGGCCTAAAGCCTATTGAATAGAATTACTATAACGGAAACCCAACCTTGTAGATTGGAGATCCCAAGATCTTGGTTCAATGGGACAACTAAGTTATAAAAGATTCTAATAAAAGCACTTATTCCCATTCCTAACTTTTAAAGTGCTATGTCAAATATGTATTAGGATAAGTATACATACTTTTAATGATTCAAAACCTTGAAGTAGAAAGGTAAGAGATCACCTATATAAGTGTGAAGTGGGGCCGCTTCTCACGAGAATTCGAGGCTTAATTCTCTTAGAGCACTTATGAAACCAAGAGTTGTCCAGGCCAAAATGGACACAACCATGAGAACCGAATTGGTTAGATGAGTTATGGTGTTGGTACAATTGTTTGGGTTTACACGAACGGTGGATGGTTCAAAAAACATCGTGTTCACCAACTAGCCTAGTAAATCCGATTGTATTCAACTAAAGAAGGTTCAAAGCCACAAGCTACCTATCTTGATGCTATGACTTGTCGTTTGTACTCCATTGTTAGAGTCTCGCATATCATTGCATTTCATTTGCATCGTGTTTTGCGTGTCAAGGAATTTCCATTCATGTGGGGATTGTTGGAAATTGGTTTAAAATGTTGATAAATTAACTAAGTGACTTCGTGTCATCTTAGCCAAATATACAAGTCCCGCCAAATCCGCTTAGGCAAATTTATTTGCCACTGACGACGCTTGGGGCAACGCCCGGAACGAGATCGACCGCCCGGTCGGTCGCGGGGTCGAGGGGCAACACCTCGTGGGGGCTCGGGGCAACGCCCGACAAAAATTCAGATTTATCTCGTATGTTTAAAGGGTATATTTGGCATCTCGAAACCAATATCGAATGAATGAGAAATTACGAAAAAAGGACAAAATCGGGTCAAATGTTTGACCATGCGATCGCATGACAGTATGTAAACCTCGCGATCGCAAGTTAACTAATTTTTAACGAGAATGTATTTTGGTCCTTCCATGCGATCGCAGGATGCAAAGCCTCGCGATCGCATGGTTATTCTCGACGCAGTTCTGCTCCATTTTTGTACCTTGCGATCGCAGCTTGGTTAAACCATGCGATCGCATGGGTTTGCGTGAATGAGACATATCCTTTTGAAGAGTTGCACGGTTTGGTTCATTCCTTTTCGCTTCCAATCAACTCTCCAACGTTAAAAGGACCATGGACGCCCATTCTCAGAGATATATTGATACGTAAACGATTGCAAACATAAAGCACTCATATTCTTCATCTTTGAACCATTTTTATTGCATAAAAGTTGCATAAAAATCTGGTTTTCCATTTCATTCATCCGTTGGAGTACAAAAGCCATCTTTGGTTATTTGTACTTGAGTTTTGTTGTGCTACTAAACTCAAGCGAAACCGTTGTATCTTGGGGAGCCATTTGCCAAAGACCGAAAGCACCTTGCATGGGCACTTTGACTTAAGGACAAAGAGTTCAACTCTTGCTTCTGTTAATTCATCCTTTCCGATTTTCTTCTTGTTTTTTATTACTGGGTCATTTCCACGAATTCCGCCAACATTAACAATGAGACATGGAACACATTATGTATTTTAGCATGGGTTAAGTCAGTTTATAGGTCACTTCTCCAATTTTATTTTCAATTTGGTAAGGGCCATAATACCCATGACTTAGCTTGTGATTAATCCTTCTAGCAAAGGATTGCTGCTTATAAGGATGTAACTTCAAATAAAACCAATCTCCCTCCTGAAATTTCCTTTCAATTCTGTTTGTGCCAGTGTACATTTTCATTCTGGCAATAGCTTATGCCAAGTCTTTCTTCAACTGTTGGTCTATCTTGTACTTTTCCTGTAAGATATCCTTCACAAGGGCCCATGGCCAATTGAAGAGGAGGGATCCCTTATAATGCCTCAAATAGAGTCCTCTTGATTGTTGTATGATAGGTGGAATTATACCACCATTCAACTAAAGGAATCGATTTAGCCCATGCCTTAGGTTTTTTGTGGGTCATGCACCTAAGATACATCTCTAAGCATTGATTTAATCTTTCAGTTTGGCCATCTGTCTGGGAGTGGTAGGCTGAACTAAACTGCAGCTTAGTTCCCATAAGTGTGAATAGCTCTTGCCACAATGTAGTGGTAAAGATCTTATCTCTATCAGAAGCAATACTTTGGGGGTAGACCATGCAATCTATAGATGTGATCCAACAATTTGTGTGCCACATTCTTAGTTGAAAAGGGATGAGTAAGGATGAGGAAGTATCCATACTTGGTCAATCTGTCTACCACCACCAAGATTGTGTCCTTACCCATTCTTGGGATCTGCTGCCACACTTTCTTGGCATATTATATGTCCCATTTATTCTACTTGAGTCTGCAAAATTCTCATCTTAGCATACAGCTCATGTTCTCTCAATATTTTCAAAATGATCTTTAAGTGTTCACAATGACTCCCCGTGTCCAAACTATATACTAAAATGTCATAAAAAAACACAAGCACAAACTTCTTCATTTTTCTTGAAATACATTATTCATCAAACTCTGGAAGGTGGCTGGAATATTAGTCAGTCCAAAGGGCATGACTTTCAACTCATATAGACCCTGATGTGTCCTAAATGCAGTTATGTATATCATCAGGTTGGACCCTTATCTGATGATATCCAACTCTAAGGTCAATCTTAGATAAGTATTTTGCTACATGCATTTCATCAATAAGTTCATCTATTAGAGGCATAGGGTATTTATCATTTGTAGTCAAGCTATTGAGTTGCCTATAATTAACAAAAACCTCCCGGTTCCATCATTCTTCTTTGCCAGTAGCACAGGTGATGCAAATGAGCTGTTATTGGTTTGTATAATCACCGATTCCATCATTTATTTCACTAACCTTTCCACTTCAGTTTTTTGTATAAAAAAATGACATCTGTAAGGCCTAAGTTTGAAAGCTTGAGCTCTCTCTTCGAGGTTTATCTGATGATCATGGCTCCTGACTAGTGGCAATCCCTTTGGTTCTGCAAAGACATCAGCAAAACCCTCTAGGATTGGTCTAAGTTCTCTTTAAGTTTTGTCATCTCCCCTTCAGTAATGGCATACAATTGTCCGATGACCCCATAGTCTTGCTGGTCCAACCATTTATCTAGATTCTCTCCACTGATTATTTTCACCCTGACTTCAGATTTCTCACTGCACAACACCACTTCTCTGCCTTCACTCGTGACCTTAATATAACCCTTTATGAAGTGAAAAGTTATAAGGCCAAACAGACTGAGCCAATTTACCTTTAACTACCATATCACTACCTCCCAACTTCAGTGACCTCAAGGGTTGGCACACAAATCTGCTCTCTAATTTCTGCCAATTGGCCAAAGTCATTGTCATAGATTTGGAGTGATCAGTTTAGTACCTAATGTGTGAATTTATTTCACACATTTTCTAGGTATTAATTGATTTGATTTAGAATGTCTTGTAGGTATCTTAACTATCTTTTCTAGAAATTTAGGTATATTTTATATTTATTTAATTCTTGAAAACTCTTGGTGTATTTTGCAGGTGTTTAAGTATTGAAATAGGGTAAAATTGGGTTGATGAGTAGAGGCAAAAATTCGGGCTAGGCTTAGAGAGCAAAACTTAATTGGACTGTTGTAGTCAAGCCAAAACACTATTCGGTTTTTGGGCTCTTTGGAGCTACAAATCTCGGTTATAGGTGTTATTTGTCTCGTTGGAAAGCTTAGAGGTAGACCTAAAACTTGTATGAAGAGTCCAAGACTCATATCGGCCATTTTGAAGTCCAAATCTTAACACAAACAGAGAATACCTAATATGTCCAGAACTTTATTGCAATCTGGACACTGTCATGGATTTCAGCCCATAAATGGAAGATAAAGCAAGCCTAGATGCGTTGGAAAGATAAAGACGAGATATAAAACTTTTTTGTGATGGTCCCAACTCACGAGGATGTATTTTTGATACCCTAAAGTCGTCTGGAAGTGGGACAGCAGTGAGAAAAACAAAAATGAGGTCGGCAGAGAGAAGAACAAAAAGGACGGAGGTGCCGTAATTCGTAATTCTGAGAAGAAGAACGGATTTCACTATTCCTGCTATTAAAGAGTTTTTTCCTTGTCTCTCTCAATTAGTTTTAGTTATTTTTTCATAAGGATGTTAAACTCGAATTTACTTTTGAAGAATAATTGGATTATTTTATTCGTTATGAGTTGCAAGTTTATCGGCGTTTTATCAAGAATTTTCTTAAATTTCTAAACCTCTTTGTAATTTGTTGAACAATTATGGTGCATTTGATTTTAACAAGGATTGCTGAACTCTTTCAATAGATTGAAGCAAGTGTTGGTGTCACCAATTATAGCAGCCTTAGATTGGAGTCTACCTTTTGAGCTAATTTTTAATGTGAGTGATTTCATTTTGGGCGCCGTTTTTTGCTAGAGAAAAGACAGGAAGTTGCATGTATATATTATGCTATATAGTTTTAAATGATGCCCAATTAAATTATGCAACTATTGAAAAAGAATTGCTTTCTGTTGTATTTGCTTTTGTTAAGTTTCGATCTTATCTTGTCTCCAAGGTAATCATATATGATAAGTGTAATTTATACACTCATATTGACACTTTTAAAGTAATTAGAGTCGATATCTATTTAGTCTTTCTTCATTTTTGTGATTGTAGGATAAAATCTCCGAACTCAAGTCACATTAGTGAAATCAGTGAGTAAATAAAAAGAAATTGAGTTTTTGAAGTGAATATTAAAAGTCAAACATTGGAGAATGAGAAAGAAAATAAAATCAATAAGTTTAAAGTGTGTTGGAGTGACAATGAAAAGAGTTGAAGTGAAAGATCAAATACCCGAAAGCCGAAGAAACGAATTGAGAAACTAAAACTAGAACATGTGAAAATTAGAGCATAAAGTTCAGTACAAAAATATTCACAAGGCAAATGATATACTATTGTAAAGATAATTGAATTACAAGTCCAACACCTTTTCCAAATATCAATTTAAAGTTTTTTACAAGAAATTATGGCATTTTTGAAAAACAGTTGTGCGGCGGACACATCTCTGTCCGCTCGAGTGGGCCAAAGGCTCGCTCAAGCATACCATTAGCCAAAAAATCCGCTTGAACGGATAGAAATAACCGCCTGAGCAGACGGTCCCATGACCTAACCTTTATTTGAGTTAACATTCTATTTTTGATATGTTTTGGAGAATTTGGGCACAAATTTTGGAAGAAAAAAAGAGAGGCAAAAACACAAGACTTATCTTGAGAATTGACATCAATCTTGATTTTTTTGGCTTTCAATTAAGAAGAAGAATATTATTCAAGAACTAGTTGAAGAGATTCCAGGGGTCAAGATTATTTTTCTATTTTCTTTCATATTCAGAGAATCCGGGTGATGTCCTTTCAATTATTTATGTATTTTTGCAATTTCAATATGATAGGCTAAACTCTTTGTGCTATGGATGATAATGTAAACCATATGTTAAAGTTTTAAGTTAAGGATATTTCTGTTCCTAATCTTAATTTGTGTTTATTTGATTTATGCCATGATTTTAATATCCGTTTCAAAATGATTGATCGCTGTTTTGAGATTTATTTTCGTTTCCAAGAGGTTCAAAATAGGTTAGCTCATTATGGTTTTAAATAATAAATCCTATAAAAATTAGAAATAATTTCATATGCTTGGTGCAATCAAATTAGATAATCTTGTGGTTGAAAATGTTTTTGTATATTCGAATTCAAAATAGAAATATTTTGGGGGTATATGAAAATATGTTTAATTCTACTCAAAGATATTATAAGATAACTTAAGATTATCGATTGTCAATTTGAGCATAAATCGAATTAAAACGTGGGATTTTTATTATTAAAATAGATATTAATGGTGGAGTTGGATTCCTAGCATAACTCCTTTACTTGATTTTTCTCCAAAAAACATATTTGCACTTAGTTAAATCGTAGTTATAGTATAGAGAATTTCATACTTTCTTGATTCAAATATTTATTGTGTGTATTCGTTTTAAGCTCGAATTGGTCAAAATTAAGTTAAAGTTTAAATCCTCGTGGAAACGATACTCTTTTACTCACTTTTACTATTACTTATCAACAATCTCATACGCTTGCGGGATTTCACCGAACAAGTATATACATACCATTCAGCAATCACGTATTTGTTGCAAAAGAAAGATGCCAAACCACGCTTGATTCGGTGGGTGTTGTTGCTTCAAGAATTTGACCTTGAGATTCAAGAGAAGAGAGTCATGGAGAATGTGGTAGCAAATCACTTGTCTAAATTTGAGGGGTAGTCAAGGAAAGATGAGTGTCCATAAATGGAAGCTTTCCAGATGAGCAGTTATTGGCACTTTCAGTCATCCCATGGTATGTTGATTTGGTGAATTATTTGGTGAATGGCATTGTTCCACCTGATTTGAGCTATCATGAGAAGGAAAAGTTTTTGTGGAATGCGAAGCATTAATTTTGGGAACAACCGTTATTATATAAACATTGTGCAGATGGAATGATTATTTCCTTTTGTGATCCGGTATTTTGTGTAAAAGAACTTCAATTTCATGCACGTTATTGCAAAAATAAAGAGAATTGTTGTCCTCCCATTTTAGGTTCTCTCTCTACTTTTTGCCTACAAATTTAATTTACACTCCATTCTTTTGAGTTCTTGATGGTAAAACAAAGAATGTGTTCTTGGAGGAGTAGTTCCAGGCATGGTTTAAAATATCCCGATTGAGGCGAACATAAACCACCTCATGGGGCTCTGATTGTGAGGTGGTTTTTGGAGCTGTACATCTCAATTTTTGGAGGTGTACACCTCAAGGCTTGTAAGACATGTGCTCCTTAATTCTCCAGAATTATTTATTTTTCTTTATGTTTGGGGCGACAAAGACTAAAATTTATGATTGACCCATTCTGGGAATACCCGCCAATTAGATCATTAAAAAAATTAGTTTCGCATAGACCCACTTTGGAATAGTAATATTTTCTATTTTGTTACTTTATTGATTTTTCTTTGTTTGTTTGCACACTTTAAATTGATTTATTATGAATTTTGAAGATATTTTATTATTTATTATATGCTTATTTTGAATATTAATAATTTTGACTTATATTTTGGTTTATGGTGAGGCTTTCGCCTCACGAAGAAAAAAATGCCTCAGTACCCGATTATGCCTTTTTAAAAATTGGTTCCACGTTTATGGAACTCTCGTAGCTAAAGAAAATTGAACTTGTGGAAAAGGGAGATGTTGTCTTGTATCCAAAGAATATGAAGCAAGTGCTTTTTCTGAACCACTTGGTTTTGAAAAGAATGACAAACTATGTATCCTACTATGATTTATAGGTTAAACAAGCATGTGGTTGTTTCATGTCTGTTATTGAGGCTTGTTACACTCTGGAGATTTGAAGATTCTAGTGCTAACTTCTCTTTTTAATTGATTTTTGACAAATTTATGGTAGGATTTATCCGAATTTTTTTGTAAAATTGATTTTTGGAAGTTATTTTTACCTGAAGAAAATGATACGGTCAGTAGAATGACTTACAGTTCAGTTTTAAGCATCTGTTCTTACATCTTGTTTAATTTCCATGCATAACTAACAGACTTAATATTTTCAAAAATTTCGTTTGACAGGAAGAAGAATTGTATGACATTGACATCCCTTTGAAATTTGTAGCTTATGTGGGAACCAGAGTTCATGGGTTGGCTTGCTGGTTTGACGTATTGTTCAACGGGAGGTAATAGTTTGATGCTATGTGAGTCGTGTTTATCACCATTTTCCTTCAATAAAGTTTTGTTTACCAATGTTTCCTAACTATACATCAAATTCCTTCACCAAAGCACTATACAAAGATGGTTTACTACTGTTTCATGTGTGCCTACTACGCACTGGTACCAGAAGCGCCGTGTTTTACCCTAACCAATTTATGTGATGCCTGGACAAGAGATAACTGGTCAACTCCATATGGTTATCCATAAAGCTTAGAGTTATACGCTTTACCTAACATTATCGGGTTAGTTTTATTAGTTCTCACACAAGTTGTGCAGCAAATCTTTGTTCCTTTTTCCTTTCTTTTCCTTTCGATTTATTATTTTGTTTGATCAATCTACTAATTTGACATTATCTAAATAGCTAAAAATTGGGGCCCTGGTACCGAACAAGGAAGAATCCTCTAGACTTCATCGGGCAAACTTGATCTCAAAGAGCCCTACTACCGGATGTCTCAATTGCAGGCCTATCCATTAGCACAGGATTAATAGCCACATCAACTATTGCAAACACAGGTACTGGACCACGGTGGGATAATTTGATTCGAGAAACACAGCCCTACTATATGGCGAATGATTTATACATAAGCACATGGTTATGGATAAAACTCGTGCTTATGGCCATCCTAGAGTTTTAACACTTATCCTACCCAACATGAAGGGGAGAATTACCAACTTATAACAATTTATCTCACCTTATTTCTGTTGACGTCGGAACCTGCATTGTCCATGCGTCAACAGATTTTCAGTCACTCATCTGCCAACCTGTATATTACCTACACACTAGGACGACCGTTAGGCACCAAGATCACCAAAGAGAAAAGGGTCCGGCGATCGTTGGTACTCTGATGATCAAATCAATTGCCAATATATAGAGTAATATACGGAGGATGGAAGCAATTGGGTGTGTAAGGGACAAGCAGACAGAGATTTGAATAGAGTTTAGGGTGAAATTATTGCATGAAAAGAAGGTACATTCGAATAACCAGAGACGTTGTATTTATAGCACAAGAGTTCTAATTGATTTAGGAAACAATCAATTAGATATCTGATCAGATCCTCCTTCCTTATGGGATAGGAATGATTGGTTGTCAAGACAATCTCCTACATTATCATCCTTATTTAGATTCATCACGTTGCCTAATCTTTAGAATATTGGGATTTGGTTTCCTTGTGAGGATCCATGTGCCAATCAAACACAATCTATTTTTAATTACTTCTCTGGTCATCCCAAAATACCGTGTTGCCTGCTAGTTATAACAAATACGAAGCCTGGCGAGGCTCTCGGGGTCGACCATGAGTGTCGAGGCTTTTCATGAGCTTCATAATACTCTGATTCAGGAATGCTAAGATGCTCGATGGGCCCCCGAGGCCTTCTGAGAATTTACGAGGTCCTTGCCGGGTGTAAGGGATCTTTATGAATCTGGAGGGCTTTGGTTGGGCCTATAAGGCCTTAATAAGGGCCAACTTGGGCCTTTATAGGCTTTCACTGACGTGGAAGCCTTATCAAAATCTGGTGGTAACAATAGTCTACCAAGTCTAAACTTATTATTTATAGTAGGCGTGGGTCTTTTGAAGTAAGAGAAAAAAGAAATTTTGCCGAAAACGAATCCCGCGAGTGTGGTCTTTGCAGATGCACTGCTGAATTACTTACTTACGGCAGGAAAGCGTTGAAGATCTCCAGAATGTAACCAACCGCAAGAGGAGATTGGCGCCGTCTGTGGGAGCGAAAAATGTTACACGACCAAAACTTATGGTAAAAACATGTTTTCTACCCAGAAGAGCACAACAACCAAACACTCCATGGAAGAAGAAGTTGAGTCCCACCACACTGACCTGCAGTAGGAAAGCGTTCAAGATCTCCAGAACGTAACCCACCGTAAGAGGAGAAGACAACGACAAAAGCGAACGGTTGAGCAGGAAAATTAGGACTTGAAGCTGGACAATGCCCGGATGAGGATGGCGCTTGAATTGTTGGAGAATCAATCTCTTCAACATGGAGCTAAGAGTAGCTATGCCCGGCGAAGCCCTTCGAGGTCCAGCTCGATCGAAACCCGTCAGTCTCAAGATGATTTGCCAATCCTCAACGGACAAACACCCAATAACCAGGAGAGACCTCGTGCCTCGCAAGTGGAAAAGCCGGTCGCCTCTGCTAGCGTACTCGACAGGTTGGGGGCGGGGTCGTCTGTGGCTCGACCTCAATCATTGAGTAGCTGGCATAGCGAGCCCAGCGATGACCACCAAGACAAGAGAATGGACTCCAAGGCTGGGGATGTGAAGCCCGAAGATGAAAGACCTGAACGGTCGTGCAACAATGACGATGACGACGACGACGACCTCCCATTCTCTAAAGAGTTGAAGGCTAGAGAACACTCCGCAGGTTTCAAAATGCCTCCTATGGAGAAATATAATGGGAAAGGTTATCCTACGAATTCCATTGGAGGTTTGCTTTCTAAAGGCCTTTGTCCTTATTTAATACTCTTTCTTAATGTCCCACGCTTGATATAAATAATAGGCTTGGACTTGGGGGACTATTGTTACCACCCGATTTTGGTAAGGCCTCCACGTCAGCAAAGGCCTAGTAAAAGTCCCATATAGGCCTAATTCAGGCCTTCTAAGGCCTTCTAGGCCTAGCGAGGACCTTCCAGATTCATAAAGGTCCCATAGACCCGGCGAAGGCTTTGGGGGCCCAACAACGACCTCGTAAATTCTCAGAAGGCCTAAGAGGTCCATCGAACATCTTAGCATTCCTGAATCAGAGTATTGTGAGGCCCATGAAGGGCCTCAACACTCATGGCCGACCCAGAGAGCCTCATTGGACTTCATATTTATTATAACTAGTAGGCAGCACGATATTTTGGGATAACCAGAGAAGTAGTTAAAAACAGATTGTGTTTGATTAGCACACGAATTCTCACAAGGGAACCAAATACCAATCTCCTAAAGATTAGGCAACGTGATAAGGGGAATCAACTTAAATAAGGGATAGAATTTGAGAGATTGTATTGAATTCCGATTATCTTTATCCTATAAGGAAGGAGAATCCAATTAGAGTTCTAATTGATTACTTACACAGAATAATTAGGACCCTGCAGCTATAAATACAAGGACTCCGATTATTCCAAGGTACGCACGATTTTTATTACGCACTCTTGACGCTATTTTCATGCAATAATTTCACCCCTAAACTCAGTTTAAACCTCTGCCTATTTGTCCCTTCCACACCCAATTGCATTCATCCTCCGTATATTACTCTATATACCGTCAGTTGACTTGATCATCGAAGTACCAACGATCGCCGGATCCTTTTTTCCCCGGTGATCTTGGTGCTCAACGGTCATCCTAGTGTGCAGGTAACATACAAGTTGGCAGAGGAGTGACTGGAGATCTGTTGACACGTGGACAATGCAGGTTCCGACGTCAACAATTTCTATTAGTCCTAGCTTAATTTTCTTCTCCTGTTGTAATTGACAAATAAATGAAGCATAATTGACATGTATTTTGCATTACAGGATATACAGATACAGTCCGAGGATGAAGAGGGGTCGGATTTGATGCAATAAAAATAGGATTCTGGTGTTGTGCTCCATTCAATGATAAAATTATCAAAGATGATAAGTCGAATACAAATGTTTCAACTCATCTCTTGTATTTCTAGTTGCTTGACACCATTAATTGTTTCAATGGTAGCAAACCCCACAAAGGGTTCCCATATCTATGCAGCAGATTAATACTGGTTTGAATGATAATCAGATTTTGAGTATTTATGCTTTTACCCCATTATCAGGATAGGAGCATGTGCATGCTAGGTTGGAAATATATGTACACCTGTATCATATGGAGTCAAGGTCAAAAAATCTCTTGAGGAATTCTATTTTGTCAACTCTGAATGTTTTTGGTTGCCTTTGTTTGGCTAAAATTTCTTCTTTAGGTTATAATACTGTATAACTGAATATGTGATTACTTGGATGTCATCAGGGTTTTGTTTATTCAATATATGCATGAAAGGAATTGGGAATGATAGTATGTTATGCCGAATAAGTTTTGGACAGAATTTACTCTTAATCGGCTTGCTGGTGTTCAAAGTGCGTATAAACTTAAAAGCAGGCCTTCTACTAGCAATGTGGGAGATAATTAGAGTCATCAAATTCTTCCTCTTCAAAATTGACTTCTTGGTGGTCAATTATTCATGGTTGGGTAACTCTATGGAACCAGTCCTCTATTGGAAACAGATTTTTCCAAGTCGTCTTGTCTGCAATGAGAGTTTCTCAAGATAAGATAGGGGGTGCTTGTACTAATATTAAATGTAATAAATCACTTTAGTTACAACTTACTCTTAAATTGACTTGTAAAGAGAAGATGTTCAAAGTGGTTATAAATTCACAAAATAAGCTTTCACGAGTGGTCAAAGATGCAATTAGATTATTACATAAGACTATATGAGAGGATGAGAAAATATACCTTTGAAGTTTGATAAAAGAAGTTCACTTATCATCGGTTTGCCTTTGATTTTCATTGCTAAAAACTATTTTATTTTATGTATTCAGTCTTTTAAGAGAAAGTCCAACATATTTGTTTATTAATGGGTTTTTTCACATAAATAAGTTACTTTTTAAAAATAATTTCAAAAAACTATTTTTGTTTCATTTATTTTAAAAATACTATTTTTTAAAAACTATTTTTTTTTAATTTATTATATTAATTAATATATGGTAACTGAATAAGTAATTTGCTACTTGAGTCCTTACTTATTTGCACGATAAATTCTTCATCTTTATAATATCTCTACTTTAGTCTCTATACTTCTTCTTTAATTTTAATTTCGTCCTCTTTTATTTGCAACTCAAATCTTTCAACTTTTGAACTTTTGCAAGTTGATCCTCATATTTATACTTTCATGTCCTTTTAGTCCTTTATAGTATCACTATTTGATACATATGTTATAAATGATATTGTGTATCAATGTTTGATACAAATGTTACAAATGATATTTTGTAACAATCTGTGTTACAAATTGAGATGTAAAACATAAGTGATACAAAATATCAATTCATGTAACACGTGTTGTGTAAAATAACATAATATAATTTGTAACATATTTAGTGATACAAAATATCATTTGTAACATCTATATCAGATCGCGATACTAAACAGAAACTATTACAATTGTTACAACTACAGAACCAACTCTAAACTTCAACAAGTTCGTATTAATATACACATTGGACTCTAAAAACCTATTGATAATGTGTAACATCAATATGATATAGATATATAATACAATGCCAAATTTAACAAATAAAACTATTGATTTCATCATTTGTAACATACGTAAAATCAGTGATATAGAATATCAATTCATGTAACATGTGATGTGTAAAATAACATAATATAATTTGTAACATATTCAGCTGATACAAAATATCATTTGTAATATCTATATCAAATAGTGATACTATAAAGGACTAAATTGATATAAAAATATAAATATAGAGACCAACTTGCAAAAATCTAAAAGTTAAAGGACTTGGATTGTAAATAAAAGAGGATGAAATTGAAATGAAAGAGAAAGTATAAATACTAAAGCGGAGATATTATAAAGATGAAGGACTTATCATACAAATAATCAAGGGCTCAAGAAGTAAATATGAGTAAAAGTTCTTTAGAATTCACGTGGGAATTCACATTGAGGTATATATTTGATTTTAATTTATTATTTAATTAATTAATATAATTTTAGGAATGTTGTATTTTTAAAATAAATTTATTAAATTTTTAGATTTAAAATTATTTTAAAATTAGTAAGTAGTGGGTGTAATAATCCCATCACTAATTGGGTGGAAGATGAACAACACTTTTCAAGAATATTTGTCAAAAAGGATTGTTTTAAAGAACGTTTAAGAATAATCTGTTGTGGTTCAATTAATTAACTCACCACATGCTAATTTTCAATTAATTAAATAAAAATATTAAATTGTTTTATAAGGCATGCCCACCCACAACTTAAACTTGGGTAAATCATAAAAGTGTTAAAGCGATATATGCTAGGAGCAATTCCTTCTTTGTTTTTAAAAAGCATCTTATACATAATAAATAATATTTTTATTCTTAAAGAGTAATACACTAAACAATTTTCTTTACTTTAGCTTTTCATTTTACTTTTTTCAATAAATATTTATTGTTTAATTTGATTTTTATTTTTATCTTTTACAAGCAAATGAGTCGTTAATGACTAAAATATTTGGATAAAAAAACAAACAAATCAAATAAGATTTGTAACATGAACACCTTCAACTAATACTCTTTTAGGGCCTTTATCTTAGCTCTTTAACACTTCTTCACCCCAGCCATTGCTGCTCCTAATAAGCCAATCCAGGACGGGGGCTGCCTCTCCTTTCTGATGTACCACCGGGATACTATATGGAAGCCTCTCTTTTTCTTAGACTGTAATTTTTGAAGAAAACGAATAAAAGTTGGGTGAACAAGTTAAGAATGATAGTCCGAAGTGCACTTCAAACAGTCTTAAATACTGATGAAAGCTTTTTTAGGTAATACAAATTTCTATAGGCGGTAGTTATCACAACTCAGGGCCAAGTACAAAAGCAAGGTGGTTCTCCTTATTACTCGGGAAAGCAAGACTATAGAACTGGCTTCAACAAGCTATTACCCACCGAAAAAAAAGTTTGGCTTTGCACGATGAAGGTCTTCAGCAACACAAGATAGGTGGAAAGCACTATAAGTTAGTTGACTTCTCGACCAAGAAGTGATGGAGAAAGTTCTATAGGTAACTCTAAATGCATTAATATAAAATACAAATATAGAGTAAGTTTGACTATTCAAATGCGGAAAGCTAAACCTACTTTTTATTTTAAAAAGTTAAAATAGAGAGTTAGTTGAAACTTTATCTTAAACATTCATTTTTTAAAATAAAAAACATCTTATCTTTAAAGAGTCATTTAGAGATGCTCTAATGAAAGTAAAACTTGTGAAATGAAGACTGTTTTTAAAGTTTGATCGCCCTTGTAAGATCACAACTCTTGCAATTAGCAATCTCTCTTCACTGCCTATATGGGGATGGTGTACATTTACGGTCCATCTCACCTGTTACTATTAGACCGACAAATAAAAATTCCGTACCAAAACCATCTTGATCAGCCTAGTCCGAAATGGACCCAAATAAGTACTTGTCAACACAATGGATAGCTAGGTAACACTCGGTACCTAGGGTCCTACCCGACCATGTGGCTAGAGAGGATTTTTTCCCTATCCCGCCATAAAGGCTGGGAGGATTTTTCCCTACCCTACAACAAGGTCGGGTAGGGAGGGTTTTCTCCTACTTTGCCACAAGGCCATAAGAAAGGTTTTTCCTACCCTGCCACAAGGCTGGATAGGGACCATACCTCATCACAAAGGCTAGGTAGGGAGGGTTTTTTCTTACTCGGCCACAAGGTTGTGTAGGGAGGTTTTTCCCCACCCAACTAAAAGGACGTGTATAGAGGGTTTTCTCCCTCTACTTGGCCGCAAGGCCATGTAGAGAGTCTACACTACTTGGCCTTGTGGCCGGGCAAGATGGTGGCTTATCCTACCATCCTTGAGGCCAGGTAGGATGCAACCTCACCCTACTGGCCCGTATGGCCATATAGGAAGCAACTTTACCATCCGGCATAAGGTCGAGTATGGTAGGATCGCATCCCACTGGCCACTGATGCCTTCTTTTCCCAAGTAGAGTGTGTGATCAGGCAAAATCCTTGGCATGCAGCTTTGGTAGATTTCCTTTCTCGAAAGTAGATTAGAGACTCCCTTGTTGTTCGAAATGCTCATGGTACTAAGACAAGTAGCCCTAGATCTAATGTCCGAAGACATGACAGTGTCTAAACATCCTATTATCATGGTACTAAGGCATGCTAACCCTATATTCAATGTCCAAGAATTCGATACATGCTCAAAGATCATTGCACCATTTCATCAAGATCATTTCCTATATAAAAGTGATAATCCCAAGGTATTGAACTTAAGGAATAATTCTCCATTTCTTCCGGTTATATATTTACAATATTTCTCTATCTAGAAGAAGAACTAATTCTCACACTAGAAGATCAACGAGAGAGAGTTTTTCGCATTCTCTTTGCAGGTTATTGAGCATTGAATCCACGTCTCCGATCTTCAAAATACATCATCCGATTACTCCATTTTCATAGGTAACATCATCACATTTTACCACTTGTCAATCAACTTTAAGGAAGAGAAAGCAGAATTAAATTAAGAGTATTTTCTTTTGGCAATGAATCGAAATAGATATTAAATAAACATGTATCCATATGTCTCTTTTTCAATACAAAATAATATAACATGATCCTTTTCACATATAATATATATCGGATACTTATTTCTTGTTGATAAGTGCATTTTGTACACTTATTCAGACTTTTAAACTAAGCTTTTATCTCGTTATTTTATTAATTTTATACTTAATTTAGTGTATTTTTCTTTCTATTTTAGTTTTGGACCCGTTCATAAGCAATTTGAGAAGAATGGACGAAAAAAGCAACAATTTGAAAATATTTAGAGAATATACGAAGATCAAATTGCACTCAATTGAAGTGAATATTGTTAACGATCCGTCCACTTGCGAATTAAAATTGACAACAAGTTTTTAGGGCATCAAAAACTTGTTGTGTGATTTCAATCCCGTAAGTGGACGGATCATTACAAGTAATAAAATGAGAAGTGGAGTATCAAACCCACGAGAACTAGCTACCAAGTTAACCAAATAATTTATAATTCGAATTTTAACAATGTAAAGAACATAGATTCGTTTTTTAATTTAATTCTAAAACTATTCTAATTATGTTTAAATAAATCTAATTTATAACGCAATTAAAGTAAATTGTTGATGACGATTTCAAGTTTTACTAACACTAGGATTCACGAATCCACCTATACGTTTCTTAATCAATTATCCATTTAATCACTTTAGTTTATAATTACATTGGATTGAAAATCGACAATCCTAATATAATCAAAAGTCTCTCTCGATGGTCAATCAATTCTATATCGATATGCGAACCTAATTATCTCTAATTAAACTTCGAACATAAACATATGCATTAAAATCTCAAGAACACCTAAGTAGATTTCATAAAGTATAATAGTAATTTCTATCTATTATTAGACCATGTGTTATTCAATACCACGTGTTTAATCTATATTGAATCTCTCGACTTTAATAAAAATCACAAAATATTTTAATGGTAATCAGATATTAAAACATTAGAAAAAATGAATAAAGAATAATCAACCCAAAAGTAATTAATTACTAAAATGGGAAACCTTCTAATTAATTAAAATCATGAGGTTTCATCGTTTATCCTGGCAATAAGTAAATTAGTCGGACATGATTTCATAAATTATTACAAGAATTGTATTAATTATGTTCTGGAGAAAGAAAAAGAAAAAGTAAATAAAACTCGTGATTCCGACTCAAGAATCTTCAATCCGTTTCTTGATCTTCGATTCTTCTCTTGTATTTTCTTCCTAAAATTCGCCTCCTGCGAGTTTTGCTCTATTTTTCCTTTTATACTCCTTCCCGAACTCTCCAAGACATGGCTTGGGTAGTTGTTTTATCCTAGCCTCACTAGAGTTTTACTTATATCAGAAATCAAATTGAGTTCTGCCTGTCTTCCGCATGCGATCGCATGGTTGTCTCTTTACGTTCAACAGAATATTTGGTTATCGTGCGATCATAGCCATGGTTAACCATGCGATCACATGGTTAACTTGGATGCAGTTCCTGGTTTTCTTTCTTTGATATTTGCATGCCAAGCTCCTCAAGTCTCTTTGTCTATTCAATTAAGTCCATTTCTCTTTCATTTGCTTTCTTTTCATTTAATCGATACTTGAATTTGGTTATTATCCTATAATGAACAAAAACAACACACCATTATGCTGACAACAACTAATTGTACTCATAATCGTCACTTTTTGTGAGTTCAGATAAGTACAAAATTGTACTTATCAAATATCAAGAGCCAAACATTGGAGAATGAGGAAGAAGATAAAATCAATAAGTTTAAGATGTATTGAAGTGATAAAGAATAGTTGAAGCAAATGATCAAACACCTGAAAGCCAATGAACCTAATTAAGAAACTACCTATCGAAGCACGTGGGGAAATTTGAGCACAACTTTTGGTAATAAAATATAAAAAAGGAAAATGATATACCATTTGAAATATAATTGAATTAGAAGTCCAAAACATTTTACGGATCAATTTGGAGTTTTCTACAAGAAGTTATGGCCATTTGAAAAACAGCCGCCCAATATATTTTTTGCATATGCAGATTTTGTTTTCTTTTTGTGTTTGACTCCAATGAGGAAACCATTTGGAACACAATTTTAATGATTTTTTGGGATCTTTTGGAACAAAATTTGGAATTATAAATATGAATTATTAACTCATAACAAAAGAGCCGATTTGAGAGCCGATTAGAGCCTATTTAGAGCCGACTTGGAGCCGATTTGGGGTGGAATTTTGGAGAGAAAAAAAAGGACGAATAAAAAAACGAAGATCAAGATTCATCCTTTCAAGAATTAAACGAAGATCAAGTTCAAGATTTTATCTCTCAAGTCTTCTTCATATCGAGTGATGGCTTCTATGTTTCGTTTTTTCTTTTTATCTTCTTCTTCTTAGTATGTTAGGCTATAATCTTTTAGTGCTAGGATCATGATGAAACTTGTATCATGATCCTTTAATTCTTTGAACCTATTTTTTTATATTTAAGCATGTTTTTAATTCTGAATAATTGATATTGATTTCTCTTTATATACAATTATGTACGCAATGATTGTATGATTCTTGTGGCTTATTTTACCATCAAGAGATTGAAAATAGGTTAAACATAGTATCAATTGTCGTAGAGTCCGATAGGAGATAGAAATATACCGCTATGCTTTACGCGATCTTTAAGTATTGACAAATTCTAATGCATTCTTGTATGTTCGCATCCGTCATAGAGATTTAGTCGGGTCGCATATGGGAATAGGTTTAATTCTACTCGAGAGAGATTTTTGAACAAATTAGGAATATTGATCTTCATAATTAAATCATGTTATCAAATTCAACGATTCGGGTTAAAGAGAATTAGTATAAGTGGATTCGTGATCCTAATACGCTTTTCTTTTCCTTTCTTTTTCAAACTTAAAATTATTATTATCTAATTTAATTTCTCATTTTCTTGAATTATAATTATTTATTATTTATAGTTAATACTTTCATTAGTTTAACAAACAAACTTCCAAAGTAAACAGATTCGGTTAAAGTTACTTTAATTGAATTAAATTATCTAAATCTCTGTGGGTATGATACTTGGACTCATAATCTACATTATTACTTGTACGATCCGCATACTTTCGCAAAATTATTAAACATACAAAATTGCTAACAAGTTTTTGGCCACCGTTGCCGGAGATTTAGTTTTAGTTCTTTTTCAATTATTTTAACACTAATTCGAACTTTATTTGTTTATTTTTTTATTATTATTATTTTCATTTCTTTCAGTGTTCGATTTGTTTCGTTTCAGACCACAACACTAGATGGAAGACCAGGAGATTAATGATGACAACATGCTTGTTGGAGATTTCTTCGCTATATACCAGGCAAGATATGATGCAACTTCTGAAGTTGATGAGGACAACATGCTTGTTGGAGATATCTTCGCAATGCACAAGGCTAATATAGCAAGATATGATGCAATCTCTGAGATTGATTAGGAAGTAGACACTATCATGGCGTTATCTATAAAAATAGATTATTTGGCACACAAAGTGTAGAGTATGTCACATCCAATCTATGTGATGCAAACGAAGAAATCAACTTGTAAAGAGTGTGGGGGCAAATCACAGCACATCAGAATGCCATATTCTATCACAGCAAGCCGAATATGTTTAAGGAGGTCAATACCTGCAAGATAATCCATTCTCCAATACATTTAATCCAAGATGGCGTAATCATCCAAATTTCTCTTGAGGATAATCAGAATAATATCAAAACACAAGGTCCTCAGTTTCAGCAGAGAGAAAAGAGAATCTCACTAGAAGACATATTTAATAAATTCATGGAAAAAGCTGAACATTACATAGAATGTAATAATCAGTTCATGAGAAAGACGGAAACCACTCTTCAGAATCAAGGTGCTTCAATAAAGAATCTTGAGACACAAGTATGTAAGATAGCAGTTGCTATATCAGGCAGAGTACCAGATATACGTTGCCATGCAATACAGAGGTGAATCCTAAGAAATATGTTAAAACTATTACTACTAGAAGTGGGGTTCAATTACTAGAAATCCATGTAAAGAGGCTAGATGCAAATAAAGAAAATGTATCGTCCACTGATGAGGATGACTTGATCTTAGAAGAGAAACTGTTTGAGGTTTTGGATAATAGACATGTCATCCAACCCGAGGAAGCACTAATTAAAGAAGAAGATTATGTGGAAAAAATGAAGATGATCCTAAATGAGCAAAATGAAAAAGTGACATTTAATTGTGTTTCATATATCAAGCAATTCTCCGACTCCCCTCTTTCTTCTAAATTTGGTTTTGTGATCAATGTCGATGAAGAAATTGAAGTTTTCGTAGTTGTGTTCGAGCAAAGTGCTAAACTACAATCATATTTTTATGAGGAGCGTAAATTCAAAATTTTGAGGATAAACGTAAAATTGTGCAAAGTCAATAGATGCAAGCAAAATCACTATTTAAAGTGCCATAAAACAACTAGACAGTAAGTCAAACTAATGACTATAAATAAGCGCTTAATGAGAAACAACCCATTTTCTAACTCTTTTATTTACTTTGCTTTATATATAGTAGTTTTAGATAGATTAATTAATGCACTAGTTTTTATTTCATTTTTTTTTTTTTACACTTATAAAGCCTCACCATATCAACTGCAGGATGTCCCACTTTGCGAGCTTCATAGATAATATCTATGACATCATGTTTCGACCAAGAGTCCCAACACAACACCCAGTCCACTTCAATCCACTTCAACTGGTATGTTTGATCAGCTTAAACCATCTTCTCCACATCTACTTCTGGGGAGTAACTAATCTCTTCCCCTCATTTATCTGCTTATTTTTATTATTACATTGGGGACAATGTAATGTTTTCGTTTGGGGTGGATTAAGTATTATGATACTTAATTGATAAATTTTTAATTTGCTTATTATTCAGGTTTGTATAACTGAAATATTTGTTTAAAAAAAATATATTTAAAAAATGTTCGCTAAAAAAAATTTAAAAAAATTATTTATCTAATTATTGTTGAAAGGCTTGCTGTCAATGATTGTAATATTTATTTGAAGTTGAGTACACTTTTATCTAGAATATTAGACAACACTTTAACTTTTACTTTTACTTTTACCTGAATACTTATCTATGTTATACTAGATTAATAGAGCACGTAGCCACTATTGACTTATCTCTTATTATGAAACATGACTTAAGTGTATGTGTTGATATTATTGACTTAAGATTATTGTGAAAACTCCGTTCCTAAATCCTTATACTAGTAACCAAACTATTTGAGAACAGTTTGAGGGTGTTAAAGTTATTAAATGTGTTTGTAGAATTTTGAAGATTTGGATTTTCTAGGTCTTATCTTTGGTTGAATAGATTGTAGTCAAGGAATCTAAATCGAGCACTACTCACTGTTGATAAAAATAAAATAAAATGTCTGACTCGAGCAATTAAGCATGTTAGGGTATTTTAAAACTTGGTGCCCTATGGTCATCTGACTTGGGAGTCATCGGCACAAAGCTCGCTACATAGGACATAAAAAAATAAAAAAAATAAAAAAAATAATTAAACTTTACATATTTACTTTTCTTATAGCCTGTGAAACTAAAGCAATTAAGTCTGTTAGAGTATTTTAAAATTTGATATCCTATGGTCATCTGACTTAGGAGTTATCGGCTCAAAGCTTGCTACATAAGTCACATAGAAAGCTTACAGGAGATAAGTATTGCACATGATGTAAGACTGTTTATTTTAATTAAATAAAATAAAAAAAGTTAGAAGTGCTCGGTAAGGATTGCTAGGTTAAGATCTCAGAGACTGAAGATGAGAATTTAGAAATCGCTCACCATCCTAGTTATAGAAATATAAGTTTCTAATTTTTACCACTTTATTTGAAAAAGTATTGTATTGATCAATAGGAACCAAATTCGCTAGAACACCTCTGGATTGGAGAGAAAAGCATTAGAAGTGTGATAATTTATGAGAGGTGTGTTGACGTCCGAACCCGCACTGCACCACGTGCCAACAGATCTCCAGTCACTCCTCCGCCACCATATGTTACCTCGCACACTATGGCGACCGTTAGGCACCAAGATCTCTGGAGAAAAAGGGTCCGGCGATCGTTGGCACTCAAACGATCAAGTCAATCACCGGTATATGGGAGATACACGCAGGCGAGAACAAAAAGAGGTGTGGGAGAGACAAGCGGGCGAGATTTGATCGAGTTTAGGGTGGGATTCTTAAGCATAAAAGCGCGTCCCTTGGAACAACCGGAGGCGTTGTATTTATAAGCGCGAGAGTCCCGATTGATTTAGGTAACAAATCAATCAGATACCCAATCGGATTCTCCTTCCTTATGGGATAGGGATCATTCATCGTCAAGGCAATCTCAAGATTACCTTCCTTATTTGAGGTTATCACGTTGCATGATTTTAGGAGATTGTCATTCGGTTTCCTTGTGAGGATCCGTCGCGCTAAACCAACGCGATCTTTCCTCAATTACTTCTCTAGTCATTCGTGTCATGCTTTCTTAGTTATAATTGATGCTGGTGTTTCGCATAATTGATGCGTGGTAGAGGTTCTTGGATTTATGAGCTGGGGCCCTTCTGGGCTTGGATGGGGCGACGCGTGGCCCATGTCGTATGTCGTGTGGTAACAATAGTCTCCCAGTCCAAAGCTATTATTTATGATGGGCGTGGGACTTTTGAGGATATCCACCATTTGATGTGCCTCGCAGAAATATATTCTCACGGTGGTTCCCCCCAATATATAGTCCCCAAGCCCAACGTCGAACATTCATGACGGCGGGTGAGGGCTTCAGGGGCAGGGCAATCTTGGCGTGTCCCCGATGGCGTGATTCTCATCTATCAAGACCGTGTCCTCTACGGTCGTGCAATCATGAGAAAGGAGGTGTCGCATTAAATACGGTCGCGTGAGGAAGGAGAATGGAGGCGGCGTGGGCGCGTGCTTCCTTGATTTACTAAGTGAGTAGGTTTCGCTTTCCGCCTACTATACCATTCAAGACACGCGTCGACCCTCCATATGCCCGGATGGAACGGCAGGATTGGGATCTAGCGGTTAATGAGTGAGTGCGCCTTTATAAAACCAGGCATCCACCCAAACGTTGCACCTTCTCCTACCTTCGTGCTTCATCTGTGTGTTTATTACTGCCGATGAGGCGGCTTGTAGGCTGGTGTGCCATTTGAGTCGTACATTCGAGGTAAGCGCTCGAAAGCGGTTGAAATTTGCTTGCATTGTTTATTTTCATAGTCATAGTCACGATACCCATACACGGGGACGGCCAAATGTCATCTGAGATGACGACTCATGAGAACCCATCCGACGCTCCCACAAACCCCGGTATTATTGAGAGCGTTTCTTGGTAAACCTCTACATCATCCTCCTCTTGCGGAGTCGTGGGAGAGGTGAATCCAGAGCCTTGTTATAAACCCGTCGCTCCGCTCGGCGAGTCGACGAGTGGGAGGAGGTCGAGCCCTCCTTGCTTGCGGTGGGAGAGGCGGTAGTGAAGGGAGGCCTGACGTGGGCGCACGAGATGAGGGGATCGTTGGACTAGATGGATACTCACATTGCGAGGGCTCGGGCGAGGCCGAAGCGATCGGCAACAAAAGCGTCCATGGCTCGATCGAGGATCACGGAGGCGGAGTTGGAGGATATCTGGTTTTCCTACGATATTCCTTCAACCGTGATGTTCAGAGCCCCGAGCTTAGAAGAGCGTGCCGACCATCCTCCCGAAGAGTATGTGGCGGTGTACGAGCCTGCGATGCAGCAAGGCCTTCGCCTACCCATGCATCCTTTTTTACGCGCCAGTGTTGAGGGGCTGGAACTGGCCCTTATCAAATAACGCCGAATGGTTTGAGGCGAGATGGTAGCCTCCTATATTTTGTGGAGTGTTGCAGAGGTGGAGGAGACTTGTCTCCGGGGAGTTCGAGTCCATATACCGACCTTGCCGGTCACTTGGCTAGTATAATATATCTCCCGGCCGGGTCGAGAAATGGGGGCTGACGCAACCGATCCCCAACAAGGTGCCTGGCCGAAGGAGAGGTTCATCTTCGTTGGCGAGATTGGGAATTCATGCCCGGGACCCCACTTCCGCGCGTGTCTATCCTCGACATTTCGAGGATCTTGGTATAACTTCGCCACAATCGTATGAAATCTTGATTACGATTCCCCGACTTGATGTGTTTGTTCCTTTTTGTAGATTATGGGAAGCCACCGATCCCGAAGAGAAGCCAGGAGAGCCGAGGTCGAGTGGGATAAGGTTCGGTCTCTCAACAGCGACTTAGAAGCTCGGGAATCTTTTAAAAGGCGATAAACTTTTGGTCATTGCGGACTAATGTGTAAGTCTCATCTGTTTAGGTGTTATGGTGCTATGGCATGGGATTATCTGGGCGCATCGCTCATTAACGTATGTGCTATGACTTTCGGGTTCAAAAGCGTGCCCACTCCACCTTGCACTTGCCTGCTGGCGGAGAGGGGTCTTCTTTCGGTGCCCGTCCCCGGGAGGTGCTCGTGTCATCGCATGGGTATCCCGTGCTTGCTCAATCGAGCCCGCCCTAGTCGTCGTTCCTCCTCTCTCTCTCCAGTCGGTGGTGAGCCTCCCGGCCCCATCCCGGCCCAAGGACAAGGAGAAGGGCATTGCAGAGGATGTGGGCGTGCGGGTGCGAAGGAAGGCTCCGGTGGCTGGAGGGGTTTATGGAGGATGCCGTGGTTGGGACGAGCCGAGGGGTGTAAAGAAACTGGCCCTCGTCGACCAGGAGCCCCGTCCGGATAACCCAACGTCGGGGAGAGCGAAGCTGCTGGAGTCTGGAGATGCTCCAGGTTCATCCCGCGATGATGGTGGCAAGCGTGCACAAATCTTGGACCCGAAATGGGAGAAGACTGCCGAGGGGCCCTGTGACGGGAGCAAATGAAGATGGCGGAAATGAACGTCGAGGGCTGGTCTCAGGCCGAGCAAGGAGACCCATGTTGATGAAAAGTTATGGCCCGATGCCATGAGGAGGGGCCAAGTCCGCCAAGTTGTCCGGAGGTGAAAGTGTTCACTTTCGAGAAGCACGGTGGAGTCCAGAAAAAGTACTTTGTTCAAACTTGGCGCCTCTGTTGCAAGGGAGTCGGATATTAAGGGAAATATGAGATTGAATTGAAGGCCTCGAAAGAGTGTCGAAAGCTGCCCGAGGAACAAAAGAGGGTCTGCCAGAGCCACTCGAAAACAAGCCGAGGAGCTTGAGAAGAGTGTCAAGAGGCAATGTAGCTGAAGAAGGGGCCAAAAGTTGGCCGAGGACAGGGCACTTGCCGGTATTTTAAAATTTGATATCCTATGGTCATCGGCCAAAGACTGGGTAGAGAGTCATCGCCCAAAGCTTGCTACATGGGTCACATAGAAAGCTTACACGAGATAAGTATTGCACATGATGTAAGACTGCTTATTTTAATTAAATAAAATAAAAAACCACACTCCTAAGTTAGAAGTGCTCGGTAAGGATTGCTAGGTTAAGACCTCGTAGACCGCGAACCACACTCTCTACATTGCGTGTTCTTGTAAGATGAGAATTTAGAAATCGCTCACCATCCTAGTTATAGAAATCTAAGTCCATTTGGTCGAATGCATTTACGAATAGGATGTTCACGGCACTTCCGTGATCGACCAACATCCGCCTAAGCCCCGTTCGGCGACAATGGCGCGTACCACTGGCATCGCAATGCGGGTAGTGTATCCCAGTTCGTCCTCTCCGATGCGAATGAGATAGGCGGCACTCTGGGCGATGCCCGTGTACCGCCCAACTGCTAGGAGTTCTCCTCTGGCTGCCTTGGCGTAGTTACGTCGCGAATTTATCGTGCTTCCCCCAAAATACAGTCCCCCAAAGATGGTATTTATCTCTCGGACAGGTGGGGTTCCTTGGGGCCTCTCGGCCCTCGGTTGGTCTTTATCCCCCTCGTTCCTTCCTCCGTCGCGGCGAGGTCCATCGTTCCGGTGCTCAAGGAGGTCTTCGCCCTTGTGTGGGTGGTCCTCGATGTCCTCGCGTCGCTTGATCCCTCTCGCCCCCCGTGGTTCCCGTGATTGATTAGCTCCCTCACATCCGCGATCTTCCATATATACCACAGTCCTGTGTATCTGACGGAATTTGGGCGGGGTCACCGCGGTAGGGGCCGCTCTTGTGTCCGTGGGGCTGGGGCTACCTCCGTTTGATTGAACCTCCATAATGGTTGTTAGTTGGTTATGGGGGGCGCCTCCGAAAGCCGGAGAACCGAGGCTGCGGAGAGCGGCCCCTTTCTAATTTTTACCACTTTATTTGAAAACCATGTATTGTATTGATCAATAGGAACCAAATTAGCTTGAACACCTCACCTCGGGATTGGAGAGAAAAAGTATTAGAAGTGTGATAATTTATGAGAGGTGTAAGGAATAAATGACTACAAATGGTTTGGTATTATAAAAATATCAACAACACAATATTGGTCATGGTCTAATATAGGTGTAGGTTCAATTTTTGGCTAATCACATACTACTAAAGGTTTGCGGTGCCGAGGCCCTCCAGCATCGGATAAGTAAAATTATTTGTTGTGTTGTTTAATATCCTTCTAAAAAAATGTTGCTTTATATTTGAACTCAAGCATTTGGTAAGAATTTTAACATTGACTTTCTTTTGAACTCAAGCATTTGGTAATTCTCTTAATTCTCTTAGCTTAGTTTAAATTTGTAGTTTAATTTTGTTTTTGTTCGAGAATGAACAAATGTTTAGTTTGGAGGTGTTTGATAAATGTATTTTGTCTACTTATTCGGGCCTCTAAACTAAGCTTTTATCCTATTATTTTATTGATTTTATACTTAATTTAGCGTATTTTCCTTTGTATTTCAGTTTTGGACCCGTTCATAAGCAATTGGAGAAGAATGGACGAAAATAGCAATAATTTAGCAAATATTTAGAGAATATACGAGGATCAAATTACACTCAATTGAAGTGAATATCAAGAACTAAACATTGGAGAATGAAGAAGAAGATAAAATCAATAAGTTTAAAGTGTATTGGAGTGATAAAGAATAGTTGAAACCAATAAACCTAATTGAGAAACTACCTATCGAAGCACGTGGGAAAATTTGAGCACAACTTTTGGTACTAAAATCTCCACAAGAAAAATGATATACCATTTGAAATATAATTTAATTACGAGTCCAACACTTTTTACGGATCTCAATTTGGAGTGTCCTACAAAAAGTTATGGTCGTTTGAAAAACCACCGCTTAGTGTATTTTTCGCAGACGCGGATTTTGTTTTCTTTTTGTGTTCGACTCCAATTAGGAAATCTTTTGGGACAATATTTTAATGATTTTTTGGCATATTTTGGGACAAAATTATAGAACTATAAGTATGAGTTATTAACTCATAACAAAAGAGCCGATTTGGGAGCCGATTTAGAGCCGATTTGGGGACGGAATTTTAAAGAGAAAAACAAGAGATGAATCAAGAAACGAAGATTAAGTTTAAGATTTTATCTCTCAAGTCTTCTTCATATCCGGGTGATGGCTTCTATGTTTTTTTTTTTTTTTTTTTTTTTCTTCTTCTTAGTATGTTAGACTAAATTCTTTTAGCGCTAGGATCATAAGATCATGATGAAACTTATATCATGATCCTTTAATTCTTTGAACCTACTTTTTTATATTTAAGCATATTTTAATTTTGAATAATTGATATTGATTTTTCTTCATCTACAATTATGTGCGCAATGATTGTATGGTTCTTGTGGCTTATTTTACCTTCGAGAGATTGAAAATAGGTTAAACATAATATCAATTGTCGTACCGATCATCGACATTTTGGGGCTCGAGGCGAGGTCCAAAATTTAGACCAAATCAAGAAGTCATATTCGTATTGGTGGGGTGGACTTCAATATTTTTTTAAAAAAATAGGCCCTTCAATTTTGGGTATCTTAATAATAGTCATTGTCGAATATGGCTTACTTTTGCTTTGTTGGATTTCAAACTTTTGTACAAATATTTTTTATTGGGCAACTTCAAGAAAAAAAAAAAAAATTACTTAAAATGGGCCCCTTCGGATATGGGCCGAGGTCGTCCCTCACTCATCGACCCAAAACCGGCCTAAGTCCGATATACTACTATGCTTTACGTGATTTTTAAGTATTCACAAATTATAATACATTCTTGATGTTCGCATCCGTCATAGAGATATAGTCGGGTCGCATATAGGGATATGTTTAATTCTACTCGAGAGAAATTGTTAAATAAATTAGGAATATTGATTTTCATAATTAAATCATGTTATCAAATTCAACGGTTCGAGTTAAAAAGAATTTGTATAAGTGGATTCGGGATCCTAGTACGCTTTTCTTTTTTTCAAAGTTAAAATTATTCTTATCTAATTTAGTTTCTTATTTGCTTGAAATATAATTATTTATTATTTTTAGTTAATACTTTCATTAGTTTAAGAAATAAACTTCTAAAGTAAACAGATTCGGTTAAGGTTATTTTAATTGAATTAAACTATCTAAATATTTGTAGGTACGTTACTTGGACTTATAATCCACATTACAATCCGTACACTTGCAGAATTTTAAACCCACAAAATCGTTGACGCTTGTCCATTGCAATTGGAAGATGCTTTACGAGTCCTTAGACTAATTTAATGAGCAAATTAATAGTTTGTTAAACTTAAAACAGGGAAAGGAATTTTCTCTATTAAGTTGTAGTTATCATTAAGAGTTTTTAATGTTAACAAAACTAATTTTAATTATAACTAACTACACTTTCCTAACAATTTATTGATCTCATCACTTTTTTTCTTCACTTCAAGCTAATGCCTATGTAGGAGCTAGGTCGAATCCTTATTCGTTCACTAGAGAAGGCAACTTTACTTATTACGTCAATTTTTTTATATATAAATTAAATTTAAGAGTACTATGCCCATAATAAAAGACGTGACACTTGCATGTTTTGATTAAATAGCTCTAAGTACAACACTAATTATCACTTCGTATTTTGGACTATCAAGAAAAAAAATTACTTACACGTGAAACAATTATTAGGTAAACGAGTTGTTGGATTGAATATAGTTTCATACGTGTAAATTGTGTGATGTAAATTGTGCTGAGAGAATAATAAACCAGGGGGAAAATTAATTAAGTATTTGGTAAATTCTTATTTCAGAATTGCTGAGCATTTAGTAAAAAAATGTAATTTATTATTGTGCTTGTATACAATTATTAAAATAGACATTACTGATATTGATATCCTTATGTATACTATTACATAATTATTGTAAAATGTGTTTTTACTTCAGAAAAAATATTTAAAATTTTTAAATATTTATTTAAGACAATATATTCACTACAGTTATTTTAAAAGAAAAAATTATTATTTATCAAATTTCTAAATTTATAAAATTAGATAATAAATATGATACATCGATGTCCAAGAAAAAAAATGAAAACAGAAGAATTTTTTTTATTTGAATGATGGATGAGATCACGAGGTTTTATTATTGTACAAGAATACCAACAAACTTATAACATGAAATGAATTAATTTTTTAAGGGTTAAAATTGACATTTTAATGATAAATAACTGCAAAGGCTAAAATCAAAATATGAGAAGCTACAATTTTGCTGCTTTTCAAAATTTGCTCGTAGGTGCTACCGATTCTTTAATAAGTAATTATTATTTTTAAGTTCACCAGACACTTAAAATAGTTGTAGATTGTGTGAATAAGAAGTTAAGCACTATTATTTATATACATACCACGTTTAGGTTGTTACTTTGGTCCCCACATATTGAAGGATTGTTTCTCTCTTCTAGAAGCTTATTTATCTTTAATTGACGGAGATATAGCTTTGTCACCAACGCCTCTCCCACTTGTTTAATCTACTTCTTAAGTTATGAGCATGACATGCATTCTTTTTGAACTTATATGTGTCAAGCCCATAAATAGTTA
Source organism: Forsythia suspensa (assembly GCA_023638005.1). Taxonomy (NCBI): domain Eukaryota; kingdom Viridiplantae; phylum Streptophyta; class Magnoliopsida; order Lamiales; family Oleaceae; genus Forsythia; species Forsythia suspensa. The sequence goes on from CM042667.1 coordinate 14,113,298, forward strand.
GACATTTTTAGAACTCATAATATGACAAATCTAAATAAATAAAAACAAGAAAGCAAGAAATAACACGGAGAATTATTTCGATCGAAGTCCCTGAGGTTTGGTGATGGGATCTAACACATACCTCTCCTGTTGAGCATCCAATAAAGGGAATAAGCTCCAGATCACTAATAATCAATCAAACGGCAACCAAAGTTTACAAAATTGTCAGATTTACAAGCCCATAAGCCACCACGGCTTAAATTGAAAGAATACAGGCTCTTAAAACACTGTTCACCGAGAACCAAAGAAAACTTCTCTAATCTTAATCTTATAACCCAAAAAAGGAGTCAAAGAACACTAAGCCCTTTATCCATAACCAAAATCATTACAAAAGATGAAGAAGAAGTTCTTAAGAAAAGAGCTTATTTTTCGATTAGAGAAGAAGAAAAAGAAGAACAGTTTCTTCACGAACTTCGAATAGAATGAATATCCTTATCCTTTATCAGAGGCAGATGAAGGGTTATTCCATCCAACATCCAAGAACGAACCAAGTGGCATCATCAAGACCAAAGGCTCCACTAAATAAAGACGCATTTTAGAAAACGCGACTTCAACTATTTTTGGTGGTACACGCTTTTATCCGACAATCTTCACCTTGATTTCAAGAATGGTTGATCATCTGTGACTTTAGAATTTTAATCCAACTTTATGTTTCATAGATTCATTGTACATGTGATTTCAAAATGTAATTTCAAAATTAAAGATAATCAACAATAACAACTTTAAGCAATTTTGAAATTTATTTAAAGGAATGGCTTTGGTACCCATATCAGATGGGCTATAATGAGTTGCAATTTTCTCCAGTTTTAGAATACCTTTAGATATGATATCTCTTATGAAATGACATTTGACATCAATATGCTTAGTTCTATCATGGAACATGGAATTTTTTCTCAGAGTAATAGCACTCTGATTATCAGAAAAAAGAACAACATTTTCATCAACAAAGCCAAACTCTTTTAGAAGACCACTTAGCCAAATAGCTTCTTTTATAGCATCAGTTGCAACCACATACTTTGCCTCAATAGAGGAGAGAGCAACAACTTTGTGAAGCTGGGATTTTCAATTTATAACAATTCCACGTAGAGTGAATAAATAAGCAAAAGTAGATCTCCTATTATCCCCATTCCCAGCAGAAAATTAGAATAAGTATACCCTATCAAGGTAACACCTTCTATACATTTTTTTAAAATTTATCCCATGGTTAGAAGAGCCATTTAAATACTTGAGTAATCACTTAAGGGTTTCCCAATGACTCTCTCTAGGATTAGCCATAAATTTACTAAGCTCATTGATGCCATGAGCTAAGTCAGGCCTAGTGAAAATCATAAGATACATAACAAATGCAACCACATTTGCATAAAGGATCCTATCTATCCTATCAATTTCACCTTGTGTTTTAGGACAAAGATCGGAAGATAACTGAAAATTATTTGTAAGAGGTAACTTACAGGTCTACTTTCAGATATAGCAAACTTTTTAAGAATTTTCTCAACATAGATCTTTTGATTTAAAAACAACAAGTTATTTTCTTTATATCTTTGAATTTCCATTCCTAATATTCTTTTGGCAAACCCCAAGTCTTTCATTTCAAATTCAGAATTTAACTTGTGTTTTATATCTTGAATATCAACTTTGTTATGACTAACTAACAACATATCATCAAATATAAAAGCAAATAAAGAGAGTTAATACCATCATTACCTTTGTAATTAAGATAAGAATCATACTTACTTCTTTGGAAACCAAGATTAAGTACAAAAGCAACAAATCTTTTGTACCACTGTCTTGGAACTTGCCTTAGCCCTTACAAAGATTTTTTAAGTAAACAAACCAGATCAGACTTTCATTTCTTCTGAAAACTTGGAGGCAGACACATATAGATAGTTTCATCTAAGTCACCATAAGGGAAAGCAGTTTTAACATCCAATTGATCTGATTCCCACCCAAACTGAGTTACTACAGCTAAAATTATTCTAATGGTTGTATATTTAACTATGGAAAAAATGATTTCATTATAGTCCACTCATTCTTTTTTAGTAAACCCTTTAGCCGCCAATCTCGACTTATACCTGATTCTATCAACCCCTTCATCATCTTTTATTTTGAAAATTCATTTGCATTCTATCAGTTTTGATCATTTAGTTTTTCAACTAAAACCCAAGTATTATTTTTAAGAAGAGAGTTCATCTCTTCTTCCATTGCAGCTTTCCAATTTCTTGAATCTTTACAATTTAAAGCTTCTTCATAAGTACAAGGTTCATTTGAAACAGCTTCTTGATAAGTGAGCAAAGAAACAAAATTTTCTTCAACGTGACAGAAGGTCTGTTTTGCCTTATTTGCATATCTCTTGTGAGCTAGTATTCATCAAGGGGCAGAGTTGCATAATCAGTGGGATTTTCATCCACATTTTTAGAAATATTAGCATGAAGATTATATTAAACCTTTCTTCCATACCATCTTCATTTTCAGGGTTTGAGGTCTCATTCTAACATCTCTTTGTTGCAAGCTTAAATTGTTTTCTTTAAGGCAAGGCATTAGTGATTAATTAAACATAACATCCCTTTTAATTATTACTTTATATCCCATTTCTTCTCTAACCCATAATCTATAGCCCTTCACATTTTTCCCCATAGCCTAAGAAAACACATTTTAAAGACCTGGGTTCTAGTTTTTCAATGTTTTGATGTGCATAAGGACCACACCCAAAGATTTTTCAGTGGGAATAATCTACTAATTTCTAGTCCAGAGAGCCTTTGGGACTTTAAAGTTAATTGCACTTGAGGGACTTTTGTTTACCAGGTAAGCAGCAGCTTTTATTGCCTCTCTCCAAAAAAATTTTGGCAGACTGAGCTCGAAAGCATCACTACAACAAAATCTCTATTTCGCGACAATATATTTTGCGATATGCATAACTTTGTTGCAATAAGTGATTTAGTGCGACACTTAATTATAGTTCGTCGCAAAAATTGTGGTGGAAAAATAAGTACCAAAAAAATATAAGGCGACATAAAAAGTTGTCGTGAAATGTCAAAATGTGCGACAAGTAATAAAGATTGTCGCCAAAAACATGATGGGAAGCATGGCGCCAAAATATTTTTGGTGGGAAACTTATGGCGACAAACTTTTATTTGTTGCAACACAATTTCTTGTGATGCAATAAATCTACTTTTGGCAACAAGGAATATTTGTTGCTAAAACTTCTAGGATAGAGGAAAAAATTTGCGACACATATATTTGTTATTGCTCTAGCTTGTATGGATGGTGGAAAACAAATCATGACATCCACATTCGTCTCCTATTAGTCTTTGTAATTAACACAATTTGTCACAAGTCTATTCTACTATTATTCATAAAGAAATATTTCAAGTAATTAACAAATCATAGTAAATTATTAATAAGTATGCACAAACATGCAATTTTATTTTTTTTTTTCAATAAGAATTTATTTTTTATACTATTTTATTGTGTGTAACGTGTGAATCGTAAAATTTCAAAATATTTAAATTCGATCTGCAAAGATGAGGGAAGAGCCTTCAATTTTTTTTTTTTACATATAGTTCATAGTAAGATAAGCAATATAGCAATATCCAATGCATTAATCGACATAAGTATGAAAGCTTGTTGTCTAGTATGGTAGTATCTCAAAATGGTACCATAAATAAGTGGCACTGAAGAACTGATAAGTTAGAAAAATAATATAAATTTTAAATTAGTTTTAAATGTGATTGATAAATCTTAACTGGACAACCCAAGTATACCCACACTTGAAAGAGTATTACATCCAAACCATTTATCTTAGATGGTTTAAACTAGAAAGAAAAAAAATCAAAAATCATAATACCAAAGGCTGAAAGGAAGAAATGTCACAATAAAGCATATTAGGTGCCCGCCTGAAGATAATGGTACACGAAATGAATCACGGATGAACATCCCCAAAATCAAGGTTCAGGTCCATCTGATTGGTCTCCTTGCAACTACCTTATTGCACAGATCATCTAGAATCCATCATCGCTCAACAAAAACTAGGAAAAAAAAAAACTGAGAATAAATTCTAGAATGACACTGCTTTTGCTTAACTCCTAAACCCTCATCCCATAACTCGTCCTCCGAACATACAAAAAATTCAAACAAAAAGAAGACTTTAAGAGACGCAAACTAAAAACACGCTAAGTGCAGAAAACACTGGTGGAGCACTGCCTTTACTCCAAGAAGACTCATATTTCCCTTTCCTTTAGAACTATCACTACTAAAAAATTGACGATTAGGGACGGTTAAAAACCATCTCCAATACTAGACACCTATCCCCAATATACATTGGCAACGATACCTAAAACCGTCCCTGTTAAGGGCTGTTAAGGGTGTTGCGGACAGTTTCAGGGACGGTCTTTGCGACAGCTTAAAAACGTTAGAAAAAATATATGTATTTGCAACAATAAGTTATCGTCCCTATTGAGGTCTGTTTGTTCAATTTCCTTTAACAATTTGCCACATTTTTAACCGTCCCCAATCATAGAAAATAAAATGCCCCATAAACCTTAAACTGTCCCTAATGTTGTTAATTTTTTTTATTATTATTTTCATCATTAGAGTACATGTGCACCTAATACTTATTTAGACAACCCTTTTAGAATTCAACTCCAGAAAGCTATAAACACTTCATGAAAGTAATTATTATCATACTCAAAATTTTAGAACAAGGAAAAGTCAAACCCACCTCAAGATCAGTGAAAATGATACCTGATTAAAATATCTGAATAACATCCACCTACATTCAATTTATAAATCCAAACTAACATATCCATATTTATTTAGAAATCTAAAATAAGATCACAAGTCAAAATAACATGAGCCTGCTTTCCATTTAGAGATTTAAAATTTCCCATCTTCATCTATATACATAAAAACTATATATAAAATCCTGCACATTCTATTGACAAGCCAAAATACCATCCACCTTTGGATCATATCCAAATTCCTCTATCTGCATAACTATCTTGTTAGATATCTGCAAAAGCAATAGTACTTCATATTAATAATAGAAATTAAACAATATCTCACCAGAAAAGAATGCCAACTTGTTAGATAATATATGAACCGTAATGAAACTGAAGTTGAAAGTGACTTAAAAGCACAACAAGTTAAGACTACAAATATCAAAGAAGTTCAAGTTTACACAGAAGGTAAAACGTTTGAAATTTGAACAAAGTTACTAATTCATAAATGTAACTACATCAGTCTTGTTTGTAGAAATCGTGTTACCAAATAACTACATTAGTTCTGTGACTTCTTTACATGTGAATTCAAATATAAATCAAGCCCATTGTAGAGGAGACGTTTACAAACATATATATGCTTTCAAAACTAATAAATAGATGAGTAGATAATCTTTAAATTCCAAGGCATATCCAAATTCTAAGGCATGGCACGAGTGACAAATAGATAAGCAGACACTCAAAATTGATATGCCACTTCAAGTTTCATATCTGATATCACACAGAAAAGAGGAGCAAACAGTACAAATTGGTGAATGAAGGCATGACACCCCAAAGCAGCAGCCCCTCCAATGAAATTGAAGTAGAACATTAAGGCTATATCTTTTACTGGGCGATAGAAACAATTTATGCTTTCTAGCAAATAACAAAAATACCTCAAGTTTCAGTAGTTTCTCTGCCTCAACATTTGAAACAAAGTTCTGTCCCTCACCAAAGTGCAAATCTTCCAAGTGGTCTGGAGCAATCCAAGATATGGGAATGGCAGCATCTAACATAAAAAAAATTCCAATCAAGCTAACAATCATCTTACTATGAACGAAACAAAATGCAGCAGAGGATAATTAAGGAAATATGTAACATAGAAACTGAATATAAAAGAAAATATGAATCTAGATAGAAATCTTAGTAACTCAGAATCAAGCGTCAAACCTGGCATCAGAGCGCCACTCATCTCATGTGAAGCAGCAAAACTAGCACGACGCTTTTGCACATAGTTTTCCTCCATTGGTGCTGGAGTTTGAAATGAGAACTGTGACACTGTTACACCCGCATATTATGGATGTTCATTCAGAAACTGGAAAAGGAAAACACGAGAAAACATTCAAAATAAATAAAACAAATAAAATATTCTGAAATCTAATATAACAGACCCTCCAGAAATTATTCATGCATATTACAACATGGTATAAAAAATCTAAGCAACTGTTAATGACCATCAAGAGATGAATTTTACCTCTGAATTTCCGACATTGATCGTAATCGCTTGTCTGATGGAGCATCGTAATACCTAAGAAAAATGACTCCACTCAATTAAAGTCAGAATGGCATTTCCATTGCTCAAAGCCTTAAAAGTAATTCTAACTGAATTGCAAACATGCACATCAGCAAATTTAAGATTGCATTCATTCCAGGGCTTTGATAAGTATTTATTTGCCTCCATCCTAGCTTCAAACATATTACACTTCCAACCCATAATAACAATTACCTAATTGCAAGTCCCTAACTCTATCAACTGAAGTATATACCCTGAGTTAGCCAAGCTGCAATTTTGACTGGAGGAACTTGAGTGAACAAAACAGGTAGGAACTTGTGTGAACAAAATCACTTCAAGAAAACAAGATTTGTAGCAATGATCATGCATGTCTAAAATGCTTAGGATGTGAAACAACAGTTCATCTCCAGCTTACACGGGTATGCCAACAGATGCTTCAGTTAAGCAGCAACATTACATATTCAAATAAATCAACTAATGAAAAAAACACCTGCATTGGCCACTTCTCCAATTCAAGTGGATCTTTATAGGAAGATAAGTGTCAATTGAGCAATCCATGGTAATCTCCCTATGCTAATTTGTAAGTTAAGCGTGGCAATGTGTTGTAATTTGTATCATGCAATGCTTGTTTCATATCATAAACATGCATGTGTCAAATTTTTCTACACCACATCAACTAAAACAGTGTGAAATGACTTGGAAAACTCAGAATCAACAATCATACATCAACTAAAAAATGTAAAAACTTATGTTCATTCCTATAATGCATTGAATCATTTCAAACCTAATTACTATTAATATTTAAGAAACTTATAATTGTAAGGAAATAGACTAAGACAGTAAAACTGTGACGGCCACTCAATAAAAGCCTGACAAGCCCAAATAATTGTAGTTATGCTTTACAAATGTGTAATTTTAAATAATTTAAATCAATGTGTCATTTTCCTACTTAAAAAATCGCGTGTCATGTTGGTAAATGTATCCCTAGATGTACTTCTTAATTGTGCAGTTTACAAAAGAGTGGCTGCTATTTTGTTTTCTTCATCCCTTTCTATAATGTTATTGTAATAAACTAATGAATTAATAAAAATCATTTTATCTTCTCCAAAACAATTAAGGGCAGCTAGTCCCAAACCCAAGGTGAAAAGAGCATGTCCAAAGCTATATTTTTAAAATGTGCCAATAGCCATGGCCAAAGACTGAGAGTTCAGTAGTATCAAAGAAAGGCCATAATCATAAGCCACAAACATTAGACTACTCTTCAAGTGAGGATGGATGTCGTTTAGCACTTATTTGTTTGGTGCCACCAACACTAATTCTCGTTCCTTTGCATTACCTACTTCCAATCCCTACTTTAATATCAATAACGGACTGAAAAGAAACACTACTCTTAAAAATAAAAATAAAAAGAAAGTCAGGAAGGAAGAAGAAAATTGGAGAAAAACCAAGGAATACACACTCTATATAAAGAAAAAAACAGGTAACACATATCTTTCTTTATTAATTTTGATGGAAGATACAAGCTTATCCCATATCTCCCCACTACTTACTCTGTTACTTCTCAATCAACACATTGATGGAAATTGTTATCTGACCATATCAAGTGCAATAATGAAAAGTGGTTATATCTATAAGTCCAAACAATTCTGTAAACTTCAACATTGTCAATTAGTTGAATTTAAGAGCAAGATCTTTCTATGAGACGTGAAAGAATTTAGAATGAACATGATCTTTATGTTTCGCTTTAAGTTTATAGTAGCATCTTAAGCACTAGAAACTCCAAATAATGCACAAAAATATTGTTTCAGAACCATTTTTGGTCATTATTACACATACATAGCTACAAACACCATAAGATCAAATTGAAAAATCTATACAGGTCAATCACTCAATCGATTCATAAAACTGAGAAAATAGAATGCAAATACAATACAAACAAGACTCCCACAATTACACCATGTTATAATATCCCGTGTGATTAATTCAAAAATATGGGATTAAATTAAAGTAATCATTCTATACAAGAATCCTTACCAAACTTGAACAGATAGCACAATCCGAGATGCCTGGGCTGGGCAATAGAGCAATTGAAGACAAATTTTGCTAATTTATGGACAAAGAAGAATAATGATACTTTTATTTATGAACTTAGGGTTTTCAGAATGTAAATTTGGTCGGATTCTGTGGAATAGGACTAGGATGGAGAAGTATCTTTGTTTTCCTTATCAGATTGAAATCGATTGTGGAAGAAATTTTGGAGAAATTTGGCGGGGAGGGTGTTTGGCGGGGATATTAATTCTGCAATTGGTTTGTGTGTGTATATATATTGTATTCCTGAATTGTTTTTTTTTTGTGTGTGTGTGTGTGTGTGTGTGTGTATATATATATATATATATTCTGTATATATTATATACTTTTGAATTTTTTTTTTGTCTACATATAAATTACATATTTTTAATTGTTTTGTGTGTGTATACACACACTAGTATATAGTGTTTATCCTTTGTGGAATCTAATCGTTGGTGATTATATATTTTTTGGGTGTATACATATATTAATTATTTTTTTATTTTTGTTTTATTACATATTTTGGGCAAGTAAGAACTTTATTTAATAAATTGGCCAATATATATATATATATATATATATATATATATATATATATATATATATATATATATATATATTCAATGTTTTTAATTTTTGGAAGTGTAAATGAAAGTTAATGACGGTCATCTAAGGCGTTACAAATAATGTTACATGATGATAGAAAATAAAAATTGGTGTAACAAATGTTGATTTTATGATGAATTTATTAAATTATAATTTCAATAACCAAATGATTGCTAATTTAGAAAATGTATTTGATTCACCAATTGTACTCAAGTCTAATCAATCTAATTGCAATCAATATACTTTATTATTCGTTCTTTGAAATAAATCCCAACATGAAAACAAGCGCTTAAGCATTTTCTACGCGAAATTAAAGAAAACAAGCATTCATGGCAACTTGATCAACAAACTACTTACTCATTACTCTCTTAGTTACCAATCAATAAACTTAACTAAGTAGCAAAAATTATAAGAGAAGTAGTGTTCATAGAAAGTTAGAAAATAGTATGCCCGTCTCACCAGGTTCTACCACTACAGAGCTCAATCATACTCAAAAGAAGAGTTTGATCATAGCTTAGAAGGAATGCTAGCTATATGCTTATCACATGCAAGTCGAATGTTGTTTTTGAGAAATTTGGTAGAAGGAATAGCGGCTCATATCTAAAGGTAGCTTGTCACTCAGGAGGTAAGAAGAGTTGAGAACAAAGTGTCGAACTCATGCATAAGGGCAAATCCTGAAGAAAGCTACAAGGCGTTGTTTGATGAGCCTACGTAATATTTGGTAGATTGTCAGTTAAAGTGCTCTTTTAAAGGAATATTGTTTCTCGCTCTGTTTACTTTTTTAAAAAAAAAAAATCCCTTTTTAAATCAATTTAAATTAAAAAAACATAAACTAAAATAAAAAATACTATTTAGATTGCCCCGGTTTTTCAATGGGACAAGGTCGGGGATCATTAGTTTGAAATTGCAACTAAAGATTATCGTGTCTCGATTATGAAGAAGTATTACACAGAAAATGGATGGTCGAAGGAGAAGAAAAATGCATATTATTCTCCTTTAAGTGACAATATTGACGACGAATATGCAGATGAATAGTTGTTATTTATAAAATCAGACAAATAGATTTTCTAAATTTCATAAATGCAACCAAATTGAATCGAAGGAACCTTTTATTAAGAATTTTATAGTCGAATATTCTTTTTGCATGGGTTAATGAATTTGAGAACTCAAATTGAAATAATTGAATTAGACCGAACCGAAACTAGAGTCGATATCTTCAGTTCCATATTGATCTCATACTTAGAGATGGAACTAAAGGTTCCATGTTAAATATACTCATTGCTAATTCGTTCGGTTAAGATATTTTTGGAATCGAACCATGCCTACCCCAACGTTCATCTGGTTGAGATTGAACTATAAAATGATATTTTAACTAATTTAACTATATTGTCTTGAATCAAATTAATTACCATTATCTTATTTTCAAATCACATTTGTTATTCCAAATAATAAATGAATCAAACTTTTAAATTAAATTATTTTATTATTTCAATAAATCAACTATAATTTATAAATTGAAGGTCAAATGGAAAATAGCCACATTCTAAAGAGATTTTAAAACATGAGGATTTAGTTGTAATTTCTAGATAATATTTAAATCAGATCTCCAAGCCATTTGCACAACCTGGTTTTCCCCAAAAATGATCTTGGGGGAAAATTAGGATTTGTGATAGTTTTTGGAGAAAAATCAACTATGGCGGCATATTAGATCATCTCTAGTACAACGGTGGATATTGCTATATATTTTTGCCACATAAACAAAATAGACAATATCTAAGAAAGTTATTCTTCAATACAAGTCATCAAGACATATGTCAAGTTCTCGTTGCGAGAAAAAATAGACAATATCGAGAGCTCTATCTAAATTCAAAAGCATTGTTAGACATGTCTGTCTAATTTTGATTTTATTTTAAAAAAATAAAATACACTTAGATAGCAATACATAAAATGCATATGAGACTAAATTTGAATTTGATTGTCTATTCATTTGACATTAATACCACCACTAATAAAAAATTGCCTTTTCACCAATGGAAATTTATCAACGGATTATATCCGTTGGTAATGAGCAACAGATTATCCGTTGGCAAATGTGGCAAATGTGATGACATTTCACCTACGGTAATCATCAATGAATTTTCCGTTGGCAAAGGTAATAATTTTTGGCCGACAGATTTTCAGTGCCTAAAAGAGTAATCTATATTACATACGGCTTCGTATGTAATATTAATGAGCATGCCAGACCAAAAATTGTTTCGACCTTTCACTTATGGAACATCAGTAGGCGTCGAGTAATTCATATGACCAAACAATATTTTCGACATTTTACTAACGGATAATCCGTAGGTGAAGATCAATTCATATTACCTACGGAAAGTCCGTAGATAATATTAATCAATTTGGAAGACCAAATTTTTTTTTTTTTTGACATTTCAATAAATTAATGTTTTGACTATTGAGCTACGGAAAATCTATTGGTAAAAAGAATGTTTTTCATGAGTGATGTAAAGCAAATTTTGACAACGAAAAAAAAATTCAACTATATGGTAGTGAAGGTTAATCACTTGGGAATAGTCTTAAATTAAGTTTCATTCGTTTAACATTCGAATTTTCTACAACGAAGTTATTCAATTACAAAATTAAAAATTAATTACAGGCGAAGTAGTTTATAAACTGTACGTACGGTTTATTGATTAATTACAAAATTTATAATAATTGCCATTTGACTATAATAATATAATACAAAAAAATGTAATATATAGAAAATACAAATTTCTGGTAATTATTTAAAGTTAAAAGATAAATAAAACAGATAAAACAAAATTAATAAATACATCAACAACTGAAAATCCGTAGCAAAACCCGTTTTTAAAATTTTCAATTTCCTTCAACGATCGAAAATTTGTAGCTGAAGCCTATTTAAAAATTTTGTAATTAATTAAGCCCAATTTTGTAAATTTATAAGTGTCTTCAAAATTTCACCTAATTTCCTCAATTATATTCACACTACATTTTTTATTATCCAAACTACATTTTAATTGCAATATAGGTCTCCCTAACTTTTGATATTTAGACACTTACGTCTCTAACTTTTTTTCATCGTATTTTTATCATTAATATTCATTTAGTTTTCACATTTTTGTCTAAATATTTTTCTAATGTGCATTGAAATAAGAAAAAAATATTTTGTCAAACTTTCTTATTTGTTATTTATTTTGATTATGTAAAAATATTAGAGGCAAAAAAATTTTTTTACGCCCTCCAAGTTAATATTTTGGATAAAAATTATCATAAAAAAAAAATATAAGACTTGCAAATTAATAATTTGATGATAAAAATTTGTTAAAAAGAAGTGAGACATAAATACAAAAGTGACTAATAATTAAAAATTTTCATTGTAATTAAAATGTAGTGTGATTAACAAATAATGCTGTATAAATATAATTACCTTTCCTCATTTCAGCCCATTTAAGGTATAAGTCACGTGAATTTGTGCAACATCTAAAAAAATTGAAAAACTAAACACCATTTTGAAGAAGAGCCAGTCATACCGTCCTCTCCTCGCCGCCGGCCAGTCTCCCTCGTCGGCGATCGCCGATCATTGCGAATCTTCACCTCGCCACCATCGCCCACCGTAGAGAGAGAAGACCACCAGAATTTGGCTTGGACCAGGTACTTCATTCGACAAATTTAATTTCTGAACCTAGGTCTCGCTTCTTCATTTGCCTGGCACTTTGGTTTTCCATTGTTTTTGTGATTGTTTTGGGCAGATGATACGTGCAGCTGCCAATGATGTAGCTTTTTCAATTCACGTTGTTCTCTTGACTACTTTAACCTTGTTTCTAATTGCCATTGAATGTAGCTTTCTCAATTTGATTTTACTTTTGTTTGGTAATTTTTGTTTTATTGTTGTTGAAAAGGCCTACGGAACAATGGATTTCGGTTTGGGGTGTGATAGTTTCAACCTCGGATCATTAAAATGATCATGTGGGAGGATTTGAACATTTAAAGGTTCAAAGTGTTTAACTAGTCTTATTGTTGTTGGAACATGTTAATGTACTATGTAGTTTAATCGACAGATTTATATTATTTTTCCGTGATAATAAGGCCCAAACACGAGTCTCTCCCGGAGTATAACAAGAATTTTATGCTATACTATCATATAATGCACTTTCGGTTGTCACCGTGCACATGAACACACCTCACCCATCTTGTGTCCCGTCCATTGCACTGGGGTTTGGGACTAGTGCGTAATCTTCCAAGTATATGATAGGTAGCTCATGCACTGTGGTGTGGCCTTTTTGCATGTGTTTGGCTTTGTATGAGTATCCGCATAGTGCAGGATGAGGATAAGATTTGTTTACTCCCACTTATTTAGGAATTGGTATACTTGATTTAGTATCAATTTTTATTTAAATAATTTAGTTTAGAATGTTCAAAAAGTATTTCTTTACTAAGCATAGTCTTGGGCAGCTCATTTACCTTAAATGAAGCATTGGAAAACACAATGGTGGAGAACTTATTCGGGCAGGGCGTTACTCTCCTGAAAACAATTGATGTAATAGATATTTTAATATGCAATTATGGTGGAGGTGGAAAATTCACGTAATCAAAGTGCTTAACTTATAATCATGGATCAAAACTTGCATAAAATCATAATGAACTATCATTGAGAGAAATTAGGGGTGCACGAAAATCCTCGGATCGGATGAACTGGCTTGCCAGCTAGGTCTGGTTCCTAAAAAACAAAAATTAATCAATTCAATGACAACAAGAGTTCAATCTAGTTCATTTGGTAACCTCAAGTATGCATCTAACTTTGTTTAGAAAATATCCGTTCATTCTCTCAAGAATTTCATTTTGCCGAGGAGTATAAGTGACATTTCTATATCTTAAGATACCTTGAACTTTACAAATTTTTAGGGTAATTTATGGTCTTCATCCCCAACCTTTGAACTTTTGGCACTTTTATCCTCATTCTTTATTTTTTGCACCCATATCCTCAACGTTTCTTATTTTGGTGGTCAAGTCCCCAACCTTTGAACGCTTGGCACTTTTATCCTCATTCTTTATTTTTGGCACTTATATCCTCAACTTTTCCTAATTTGGTGGCTGAAGTCCCCAACCTTTGAACGCTTGGCACTTTTATCCTCATTCTTCATTTTTTTGCACCCATATCCTTAACATTTCTTAATTTGGTGGTCAAGTCTCCAACCTTTGGACTTTTGTATCATATTTTTAAATTTTTAATTGAAACTTATGAAAAGTTTATTTAAAGTCAAGTTTTATGAGTAATTTTATCTATAAATATTGATTTATTTAAAAAAAAACTTATTTTTACAAATTTTATGAGATTTATTTAAAATATTGATTTATTTTAATTGTTCTATTTTACTCAATAATTAAATTTATTGAATAAAATGTTATAAAACAATTTCTCAAATTTTCAAACAAAACTTGTTTTCCACTTTTCTATATTTAGAAATAGTTTTTCAAAATGATAAATCAAACGTGTTTCTCAACAATTTTAAAATTGACTCTCAAAATTGAAAACTAAAAATGAATTTAAAACTAAAAACTGAAAAGTGTCCTAAATTATTTCATATGTTCTCCTAATTTTACTTCTTATCTCTCGAGTCTCGTGTCTTGTATGCCTATAAATTCATTTATTTATTTTAAAATAAGTAAACAAGTTAAAATAAATAATGTTATATTAGTGGATTAGAAATAAAAATATACTTATTTATTTTAAAAGTAGTTAATATTTCTTACTATAAAAATACTGTACATATTTAAACATGATTTAAAAAAATAAAAAATATACTTATTTATTTTAAAAGTAGTTAATATTTCTTACTATAAAATACTGTACATATTTAAACATGATTTAAAAAAATTAAACAAGTATGCTAAACTGCATAGACACAAAAGGAATAAAGTTAGACCCTAAATCTTACGTATCTTATTCTTAAGTTTGTTAATCATGCATTAATCTTGTCATTATCTAAGGATTAGGAAATAATATCACAAAAAAAAAAAAAAAAATCATATTTAATTAATTAATTTATTTTCGAATGGAATTGATTCTTCATTCTTAAGTTCATGGCTTTATTCCTAGATTCTATGTAATTCCTCTAATCCCATCATTTTAAACCAAAGTTGCGCATAAACCTAATTATAGATAAGCCAATCAATTTCTTTTGGCTTTTTAATCTTCGCTCATATACTCAAAACAAGCAACTTTTCTAATTTCTTTTTTACTAACCTAAGGAAGAAAAATTCTAATCAAACACTGCTATTGAAGAATATATTCGTAAGACCTATGGCAGAGTTAGAACTTTTTAGAGGGTGGATTACTATTTTTAAAAAAAATTATACTTTACAATTAAACTGCTATTAAAATTAAATTTTTATTTCAAATAATTAATTTTTTTCGGAACGAGAAGGACTGTAGTCACGTCATGTCCCGCTATCTCCATCCCTAGTAGGAACCATTATTAAATTAACATGGTAATGCGATTCTTCAATAAAGAATTATGATCACACTAAGCGCTAACTGTAATGAAATTTGCTGTCGAAGATTCTGTCGCTGAGATATTGTTGACGGTCATGGTCGATTTTGGGTCGGAAGCGAGTGAGGCAATCTCCTTGGGCCCAAAATCGAAGAGGGTCCATTTTTATTTTTCAAAAAAATGCAGGGTCGGTCACTAATCATGCTCTTAAATTATATGATTCAAACTTAATTCAATTAAAGTCACATTTTAGCGTTAAAAGATCAACGTACCCTGACAATTGCAAAAAACGCTAATTCAAATACGATATTGTTTTATTATGATTCTATTTTCTATGATATTGTTTTATTAAAAATGCTTGATATTGTTTTACTTGTAATATTGTACGCTAATTTTCGTTACATTATAGCATATTTTGGCTAGGTTTAATAATTCTCTTTTTTTCCAAACTTATTTTCAACTATGTATTTCATGGGACTCACAAATTTTATTAACTTTTCAACCATACATTTCACCAACTTTTTTTAAAATTCCAAAAAAAAAAAAACTACTTTTAAACTCCACCAAATAAACACACATTCAAAATTAATAAATGTTTTATGGTTGAAGTAATGATACTATTTCAAAATGCTCCATTAATTGTACAAGATCATTGATTATGTTTTCATTCAAAATGTTTGATACTATTTTAATCTATGATATTGTTCTTCATTGAATTGAAGTTTGTGTATGTGATACTATTTTATTAAGTTACTATCATGTATGATATTGCTATATTAAAATACTCTTATTTATGATACTGTTTTATTAAGATAATGTTTTATTATGATACTGTTTTATTAATATACTGTGCCATGATTTCTATTAAAATATAACATTTGTACTCAACTAAGCATGTGCTTAATAATAATGTACTTATGATACTGTTTTATTTGATATATTTAATCATACGACACTGTTATCTATTATTAATACAAACGTACTTTTGATACTGTTTTATTAAGATAATTTTATTATGATACAGTTCTTCTGTTGGTTTGGAATTTCTTATTTTGAGTGCGTGTAATATTGTCCTTGTTTACAAAGAGACTAATATAATATGCTTGTTATATTAATATAATAATGTGCTTCTGATACTAAAATATTTATCTATGACATTGTTATATTAAGATACTAAAATATTGTTCTTAATAAGATACAGTATTGCAAGATTATGTTCTTAATAAGATATTATTTGTACTACTGTTTTATTAAGATAGTATTTTCTATGATACAGTATCAAACAACACACATGAATGTGTGACAGTAACATCTTTATACACATAAAAATATTGATGTATATGAAACAAATGTTGTTTTCTTTTATTTGACCAAAAAATGATTATAAAACAATCGGGTTGTGTAAATAGTTTGGGAATCTAATTTTAAATATTGTCCAGAAATTACAGCCTCATGTTTTAGATACATCCTTTGTAGTCCGAATTTATTATTATTAGTACATTAAGTTCACATGATGTCAATTTTTGCCAAATGTTGATCGATTTTGTGCCACGTTGACACTAAACGATGACATGTCATCAATTTACACATGAAATTTAATAGAGTGACAGTTGGTGAACGCATTAATATGCTTCAGTGACCGGTACTGAAACTTTGTAACTTCATTGATTGTTTTGTAATTTCATTGAAACTTCAGTTACCGCCAGTAAAATTAACCCAAAAATAAATAAATAAAATGATTAACACACATTTTGATGGAGATAGTATAAAAAATTAAATAAAAGAGGCTTAACACACATTTCGATGGACATAAATTAGAAAAAAAAAAAAATTGAAGATGTCTAGCACACCGTCCAATGTAGATGGTTTATTAGACATCCTACACTTTTTTTCTTGCTATGTATACAATTTAGGATGACGTGACACATTTTTTAGTGCAATCAACGGTTACATTGGAGATACTCTTTTGATTCCCATTAAATCTTTCTTTATTGTATGATTTCTAGTTTTCATACACTTGGTAAGTTTTCGTTTCTTGTTGTCCATGATTTTATGCTGTATTTTAAATTTTCGTCGAGTTTATATAAGAGGAAAAAGGAAATAAAAGTTGATCCACGCATATTTGACATTCAGGACGATAGTCAAGAAACCTTCCTTATTTGGGTATTGGGTTTTGCTGTTTCGTTATATGTAACCAATTATTTTTGCTTGCATGCTTAGAAAATATTTTAATTGTGTTGTGGACCATTTGTTGTTAATTGGAAAGTTATGGAAAGATTCTTATTTGGTGAGTTGTTGAATATGGTAAAATTGACAATTTAGATATTCCAGATTATTTGTAAGTTGACTGATTGAATATTTCTAATTGAATTCTCTAATTTGGAAACATATTTGATTTCACTGGTCATTAAAATATTCTTTACCACTCCACACTCTTTCTGAAATATCAAAATCTAAATGAACAGAAGGAGATCTATTCATCAAGTAACAAGTAGTCTGAACTACTTTACCCACAAAAAATTTAGGTAGCTTGGTTGTCTTCAACATGCACCCGACTCTATCAAAAATGGTACGGTTAATTCTTTCTACCACACCATTATGTTTAGGAGTACTAGATTATGTGAACTCGTGTCGAATCCTAAGTTTTGAGCAATACTCCCTGAACTCATGTGAAGTGTATTCTCCACCATTATTCGTTCTGAAGCCTTTCAAAGACTTCTATGTTTCTCTTTCTACCATGGTATGAAACTACTGAAAACACTGGAACACTTGATCCTTAGATTTTAGAAGATATGCCCATAGTTTCCTAGAAGCATCTTCAACAAAGGTAACAAAATATATGTTTTCACCCAAAGAAGCCACATCACTAGGAGAGCACATATCAAAATGCACTAGTTCTAGGATATCTTCTTTTCATCTAAAAGAGCCACTAAAAGAAACACTATGTTGCTTACCATATAAACAATGATCACATCGGTTTAGAGACATACCATTAGCGAAAAGAATGACTGTCTTCTTAGCTAACCCCTTTTCACTCATGTGGCCGAGTCTCTTGTGCCAAAGCTCGGGAGAAGAATCTTCAACTGCATTCAACCCATTTTTACAAGCTTTCCCATAAGTCTTGTATAGTGTGCAACAAGCTTTCCCTCTAGCAACAGCCAAAGAGCCTTTTGACAATTTCCATTTCAAATCACCGAAGCTGTTGTAGTCAGTCAAGAACATTAACTGAAACTAGATTCAGGCGAATATCAGGAATGTTCCTCACATCTGTCAACATCAAGGTGCAGCCAACATCTGTTTGTAGGTGAATGTTGACAATCCTTACAATCTTAGATTGACTAGTATTTTCCATCTTCATGATACTAAAATCACCCACTATGTAATTAGCAAACAAATTCATGTTTGAAGAAATATGGTAGGAAGCACCCGCTATCAACACTCCATTCATTACTAGGATTACCTATGTATAGACACTCATGCTCTCCACAAAAGAGTATATCATCATCATCAGATACAACAGCTGTAGTGTTCTTATCATATTATTTTTTCTGATTGCTACCTTTCTTTATTTTTGTCTTTTGATTTTGATTTGCCTCTTGACTTGATGTAACCTCTTTGCCATCTATTCTTATTCCTTCCTCTATTATCTGTAACAAGAGTCTGTGCATGATCTGAACCCATGCGTACACCTACAGATTTTCTTCTTATTTTCTCATTTTATATACTGTCTTTATAGAGTCCATAGTCAAAAGACCATCATGATCAGAGTTACTAACAATCACAACAAATGTCTTCCAACTATTTGGAAAGAACTCAAAATCAACAAAGCATGTAATTCATCTTCAAGAATCATAGCCATAGTTGCTAACTAATTTATCATATTGTGAAAATTGTTCAAATGCTCTGTCACACTCATGCCTTCTTTATATTTCATGTTGACCAAGTATATAATAAAAATGACTTCTTAGATACAGTTTTCATCTCAAACATAGACTCTAACTTTGACCACAATTTATGAGCATTAGTCTCTTGTGCCACATGATGAAATACATTGTTATCCATCCAATGTCTGATAGTTCCAATAGCTTTTCTATTCTGAATATACTATTACTTGTCTGCCATGTCATCTGGTTTAGCCTCATCACCATCAATACGTTCATGCAAATCCTTACAATAAAAGATATCAGCCATTCTAGGCTTCTAAGTCACCCAATTATAATTGGTGAGTCTAATCATAGCACTACCGACCGGATCTTCCATTTTAATCCACACAACCCAACCCGGTCTCTGATACCATTGTTAGGGAAAATATGTTACTTTTCTCCTTTCACCGTGCAATTAAAATAAAAATTATCAACTCAACCAATATTTCAATGCAAGCAATATAAATATCGGAATAATAGATCAAGCTAAACAACACTAAAATTATTCTTTAATATCGTAAAACCCTTTAAGATAAAGAAAAAATCGACGGGCAAACCGACAAAAATTCACTATCACCAAATGAATATTACAATATTTTTCTTCTCTAGATTTATGCAATCCAACACATCATATCAACAACACATTATTGACTTACTACAATAAACATCATCTAATACAATAGATGAAACTCCAAAAGTATTAAGCCAATAAAAGAGAGAAAGATGATGTTGAAATACAAAAGTTAAAAAAATAAAGCCCAAAAATTTGTGTCCAACTTTTTCTTGTCAAACAATCATTTCCTTCCTCCTTTTTATTTTATGTGCGTGTATATTCTTTTTCAAAGAAAACAGCAGCCCAAAGTGAAAACCAATTTAACCTATTTCAAATCCTTTGGAACCAAAGAATTGCAAGCTTGGTCCTCATATTTAATTGAAATTTCACTTGGATTCAAAACTATTTAATTCTCATAGGTTGGACCAATTTAATTAAAAAAAAACAATTGGGCCAAATAATTAAAAACCCAACAGACTTGGCTAATGGAGGTTAATGAAAGATTTGGTTTCTAAATAGAATTGCATACAATTTGAGTGCATACTGATGGCTTGAAAGAATCTCTCTTCTTTTGATAATGCTGCTTTTTAAATAAGAAAAAGAAAAAAAAGTAAACTCGAAATTATTTTGTTGCATATTTTTTTTCTAGACTATAACAACAAATTTAGATGGAAAAATAGATGCATCATGGATATAGAAGTATTAGTGATAAAAATAATAAAATGTGTGGTTCAATCTATTGCTTAGTTTGAGAGAGAGCTTATCTATTTGATTTTCTAGAAAGGATTAGAAGATGGACATAAATTATACCCTATCTATTTATTTAATTGAAAATAGGACCAGGATTTTGTAGAGTGTCTCCATTTTTAATGCATGTGTGATAGTCATTGAGAATGTGCTAAAGAACCAGAAGTGAATGTAAAATGTAGATAGAAAGCATTTATGGCATATTTGATTCAAATTGGTTGCAGAACTTTATTCTAGAAACAAATGTACCATATGCTTGACAATTAGATGAAAATTGAGGTATATTGCCTTTGGTCTCGGTGTTTTAGTGTTGTAATTTGTATTCATATAAATTTGTTGAGGTAATAAAAACTTTTTTTGTTGGCAGATGGTGGGCAAAGAAAATTTCCATGTGGTGAATTGGTAACGATCGCACAGGTGATGGAAGCCAATGTTCAGTGAAGAAAGTTGGGAATGAAGGAATGGAGAAAGTTGAGAACAAATGAATCAATATTGTTGATGTGAGTATGCTATAGATTGTAACTTTTGTTAGTAATGATCTATGTATGATGAAGTATATGTGATTTGCAATCATTCAATATAGAAACACTCTAGTTAATGAATTGGAGCAATGGAATGGATTAAAGTAGCCCATTGTTATATAACTCCTTATTTTGTTACATATGAGAAGACTAAAAAGTGTACATATAATGGTTAATGACGATATACTTGTAGCCTTTTAATAGGAAACCTTTAATATTGTAACATAGTTGTCAAATCAAAGAATCTGAATGTGTTTTTAATTTATTTGAAAAAAAAATGAATTGGTTTTAATAAATAATAAGATATTTAGAAGATGAAATTATTAAGTGCCTTTGCATCTTGACTTCTGTTATTCTTTTTTCTTTTTGAGGCAGTCTTGTTAGTCATTAGTTCTTTTTGAAGATTGATAAGTGTATTTTGTACACTTATTCGGACTTTTAAACTAAGCTTTTATTCCATTATTCTATTAATTTTCTACATAATTTATTGTATTTTTCTTTCTATTTCAGTTTTGGACCCGTTTATAAGCAATTGGAGAAGAATTGACGAAAAGAGCAACAACTTGATGAAATCAATGAGTAAGTTGAGTTTTTGAAGTAAATATCAAGAGCCAAATATTGGAGGATGAGAAAGAAAATAAAATCAATATTTTTAAGGTTTGTTAGAGTGACAATCAAGTGTTGAATCAATGGATCAAACACCGGAAAGCCAAAGAAACGAATTGAGAAACTACATACTGAAGCATTTGGGGAAATTTGAGCACAACTTTTGGTATTAAAATCTCCACAAGGTAAATGATATACAATTGGAAATATAATTGAATTATGAGTCCAACACATTTTACAGATCTCAATTTGAATTTTTCTACAAGAAGTTATGGCCATTTGAAAAACATTCGCCCCAGAGGAAAACGCTTAAGCTTGGCGATCGATCAAGCTTAAATCTGGGCGATCGCCCAACACCTTCAGCCAACAGCAAAGACGAAAATTTCTTTCCTAGGTGATCTTCAACACCTTCAGCCAACAGCAGAGACAAAAATTTCTTTCTTGGGCGATTGCCCAGATTTGCATTGGGCGATCGCCTAGTGTAAAACGTCTACTCACGAATTTTTCTTATCTTTTTGAGTTCTAATTCAATTAGAAAATTTTTTGAGACACAATTTTAATGATTTTTTGGGATCTTTATAAGACACAATTATAGAAATATAAATACGAGTTATTAACTCATAACAAGAGAGTCGATTTGGAGGCCAATTTTTGGGGAGAAAACAAGAAAAGAAACAAGAAACGAAGATCAAGAATTACTCTTTCAAGAATTCAACGAAGATCAAGATCAAGATCAAGATTTCTTCTCTTTCAAGTTTTCTTCCTATCTGGGTGATGGCTTCTATATTTTATTTCTTTCTTTATTTTCTTATTATTAGTATGTTAGGCTAAACCTTTTAGTGCTAGGATCATGATGAAACTTGTATCATAATCCTTTAATTCTTTGAACCGAATTTTTGATATTTAAGCATGATTTTAATTTTGAATAATTGATATTGATTTCATTTCATTTACAATTATGTGCGCAATAGTTGTATGATTCTTGTGGCTTATTTTACCATCGAAGATTGAAAATGGATTATACATAGTATCAATTGTCGTAGAGTCCAATAGAGAATAGAGATATACCACTATACTTTACGCGATCTTTAAGTATTCACAAATTCTAATACATTCATGTATGTTCACATCCGTCATAGAAATATAGTCAGGTCACATATAGGAATATGTTTAATTCTACTCGAGAGAGATTGTTAAACAAATTAGAAATATTGATCTTCATAATTAAATCATTATCAAATGCAATAGTTCGGGTTAAAGGAAATTGATATAAGTGGATTCGGGATCCTAGCATGCTTTTCTTTTCCTTTCTTTTTAAAAGTTAAAATAATTATTATCTAATTAAATTTCTTATTTGTTTAAATTACAATTAGTTAATTATTTTTAGTTAATAATCTACTTAGTTTTTAAGCATCAAACATCTAAAGTTAATTTGATTCGATTAAGGTTATTATAATTATATTAAACTATCTAAATCTCTATGGGTACGATAGTTAGACTCATAATTTACTTTATTACTTGTGCGATCTATACACTTGCGGAATTATTAAACACATAAAATCTCTTAGAAATTTTTGGCGCTATTGCCGGATATTTAGTTTTAGTTCTTTTTCAATTATTTTAACACTAATTTGAACTTAATTTATATAATTTTATTATTATTATTATTATTTCGTTTATTTCTGTGTTCGATTTGTCTTTTTTCAGATCACAACACAAGATGGAAGACCAGGAGATTAATGAAGATAATGTGCTAGTTGGAGACTTTATGACCCCGCAGATCATCTAGAGCCAATCTAGCATTGATGAGGACAACATGCTTGTTGGAGATTTCATCGCAATGTACTAGGCTAATATAGCGAAACATAATGCAACTTTTGAGATGGATTAGGACAACATGCTTTTTGGAGATTTCATCGCAATGTAGCATGCCAATATAATGAGATATAATGCAACTTCGGATATTAATGAGGATAACATACTTTTTGGAGATTTCATCGCAATGCAGCGGAGGCCAATATAGCGAGATATAATACAACTTCTGAAAATTGATGAGGACAACATGCATTTTGGAGGGCGTAACCATCCAAATTTTTTTTGAGGAATAATCAGAATAATATCAAACCACAAGGTCATCAGTTTCATCAGCCAGAAAAGAGAATTTCACTAGAAGACATGTTGGGTAAATTCATGGAGAAAATCGAATAGTACATAAACGAGATAGAAACCACTCTACAAAATCAAGGCGCTTCAATAAAGAGTTTGGAGACACAAGTGGGTCAGATAGCAGTTGCTATATCAATCAGAGTACTAAATACATTGCCATGCAATACAGAGGTGAATCCTAAGGAACATGTTAAAGCTATTACTACTAGAAGTGGGATTCAGTAACCAGAAATCTATGTAAAGAGGCCAGATGCAAATAAAGAAAAGGTATCATCCACTGATGAGAATGACTTGATCTTGGGAGAGAAACTATCTGAGATTTTGGATAATAGACATGTCATCCAACCCGATGAAGCACCAATTAAAAAAGAAGATTATGTGGAGAAAAAGAAGATGATCCTAAATGGAAAAAATAAAAAAGTGACATTTAATTGTGTTGCACTTATCAAGTAATTCTCCGACTCCCCTCTTTCTTCTAAATTTAATTTTGTGATCAAGGTCAATGAGGGAGTTGAAGTTTTCGTAGTTGTATTCAAGCAAAGTGCTAAACTAAAATCATATTTTTGTGAGGAGCGCAAATTCATATTTTTAAGGATAAACAAAAAATGGTGCAAAGTCAATAGATGCAAGCAAAGCAAATCCTCTAAAGCACTATTTAAAATACCGTAAAGCAACCAGACCATAAGTCAAATTAATAACTATAAAAAAGTGCTTAATGGGAGGCAACCTATTTTCTATCACTTTTTATTTACTTGATTTATATGTAGTAGTTTTAGGTAGATTAAATAATGCATTAGTTTTTATTTCTTTTATTGTTTATTACACTTATAAAGCCTCACCATGTCAACTGCCAAGATGCTCACTTTGCAAGGCGCATGGATGATATCTATGACATAATATTTCGACCATGATTCCCACTCCACTTCAATTCACTTCAACTAGTCCGTTCAACCAACTAGATCCATCTTCTCCACATCTACTTCCGGGGAGTAACTGATCTCTTTCCTTATTTATCTACTTATTTTTACTATTACATTTGGAACAATATAATGTTTTCATTTGGGGGTGGGTTATGTATCACGATACTCAATTGATGAATTTTAAATTTGCTTATTATTCGGGTCTGTATAACTGAAATATTTTTTTAAAAAAAAAAAAGAAAAAAAATTAAACAAAAAAAATTATTTGTCTAGTTATTGTTGAAAGGCTTGCCGCCAATAATGATAGTATTTGTTTGAAATTAAGTACATTTTTTAGATAGAATATTAGACAACACTTAAACTTTATTTTTACTTAAATACTTATACATGTTAGACTAGATTAATAGAGTATGTAGCCACTATTGACTTATCACTTATTGAAAATATGACTTGAGTGTATGGGTTGATATTATTGCGTTAGGATTATTGTGAAAAATCTCGTTCTCATATCCTTAGATAGTAACCAAACAGTTTGGATGTGTTAAAATTAATGCACGTATTTGTAGAATTTTGATTGTTTGGATTTTCTAGGTCTCATCTTTGGTTGAATAGATTGTAGTCAATGAATCTAAATCGGGCACTACTCACTGTCAAAAAAAAAAAAAAAATGTCTGACTCGAACAATTAAGTCTGTTAGGGTATTTTAAAATCTGGTGCCTTATGGTCATTTGACTTGGGAGCCATCGGCCCAAATCTCGCTATATGGGCACTATTAAAAATATATATTTTAAATTTTACATCTTCATTTCTCTTATAGCATGTGAGACTCGAGTAATTAAGCCTGTTAGGGTATTTTAAAACCTAGTGCCCTATGATTATTTGACTTGGGAGTCATCAGTCCATAGCTCGCTACATGGGTCACACAGAAAGCTTATGGGAGAGAAGTATTGCACACAAGATGTAAGAATATTTATATTGATTAAATACATAAAAAGAGTTATAAGTGCTCGGTAATGATTGCTAGGTTAGAACCTTAGAGACTAAATATGAGAATTTAAAAATCACTCACCATCCTAGTTTTAGAAATACAAGTTTCTAATTTTTACCACTTTATTTGAAAAAGCATTGTATTGATCAATAGGAACCAAATTCGCTAGAAACACCTTCGGGATTGGAGAGAAAAACATTAGATGTAAGTTCAATTTTTAGCTAATCACACACTCACTAAAGGTCGAGCATCGGATAAGTGAATTTTTGTAGTGTTGTTTAATATCTTTTTAAAAGTGTTGCTTTATATTCGAACCTGAGGCATATGGTAAGAAATTTAACATTAACTCAATTTCTGGTAATTCTCTTAGCTTAGTTTAAATTTGTATTTTAATTTTGTTTTTGTTCGAGTACGAACAAATATTTAGTTTTGGAGTGTTTGATAAGTACATTTTGTACACTTATTCGGACTTTTAAACTAAACTTTTATTCTGTTATTCTATTAATTTTCTACTTGATTTATTGTATTTTCCTTTCTATTTCAATTTTGGACCCGTTTATAAGCAATTGGAGAAGAATTGACGGAAAGAACAACAACTCCGTGAAATCGATGAGTATGTTGAGTTTTTGAAGTGAATATCAAGAGCCAAATATTGGAGGATGAGGAAGAAGATAAAATCAATATTTTTAAGGTTTGTTGGAATGACAATGAAGAGTTGAATCAATGGATCAAACACCGGAAAGCCAAAGAACCGAATTGAAAAACTACCTACCGAAGCATTTGGAAAAATTTGAGAGCAACTTTTGGGCGATCGTCCAACACCTTCAGCCAACAGCAGAGATGAAAATTTCTTTCCTGGGCGATCGCCCAGTGTAAAATGTCTACCTACACATTTTTCTTACCTTTTTGAGTTCTAATTCAATTAAGAAACCTTTTGGGACACGATTTTAATAATTTTTTGGGATCTTTTGGGACACAATTATGAAAATATAAATACAATTTATTAACTCATAACAATGGAGCCAATTTGGAGGCCAATTTTTGGGAGAAAAATAAGAAGAAAAACAAGAAACGAAGACCAAGAATTACTCTTTCAAGAATTCAACGAAGATCAAAATCAATATTTATTCTCTTTCAAGTTTTCTTCCTATCCGGGTGATGGCTTCCATTTTTTTATTTTTTTTCTTTTTTTTCTTATTATTAGTATGTTAGGCTAAACATTTTAGTGCTAGGATCATGATGATACTAGTATCATGATCCTTTAATTCTTCAAACCAAGTTTTTGATATTTAAGCATGGTTTTAATTTTGAATAATTGATATTGATTTCTTTTCATCTACAATTATGTGCACAATAGCTATATGATTCTTGTGACTTATTTTACCATCAAGAGATTAAAAATAAGTTATACATAGTATCAATTGTCGTAGAGTCCGATAGGGGATATAGATATACCGCTATGTTTTACGTGATCTTTAAGTATTCACAAATTTTAATACATTTGTGTATTTTCACATCCGTCATAGAAATATAGTTAGGTCATATATAGTTATATATTTAATTTTACTCGAGAGAGATTGTTATATAAATTAGGAATATTAATCTTCATAATTATATCATGTTATTAAATTCAATAGTTCGGGTTAAAGAGAATTGGTATAAATGGATTCAGTATTCTAGTACGCTTTTCTTTTCCTTTCTTTTTCAAAGTTAAAATAATTATTAATAAATTTAATTTCTTATTTGTCTAAATTATAATTAGTTAATTAATTTTAGTTAATAATCTACTTAGGGGTGGTAAAAAAGCTCGTGAACTCGTGGGCTCGGCTCATAAAAGCTCGGCCTAGCTCGGGCTTGGGCTCGTCTAGGGACGAGCACGAGATAGGGCCAAGCTCAAAAAAAAAGAGGGCCGAGCTCGTTCGACTCGACAAAATACGAGCCGAGCTCGTTTTGGGCTCGTGGACAGTGCCCATGAGCTAAAAGGCACGAGCCACAAGCCGCTTGGCTCGTGGCTCTCAATTATTTTCCTATAAATACTCTATTCTAAATTCATTTTTTTTACATTTTAGTCTCTCAATCTATTATATACTCAATTCAATCGAATCATTTCCGATATTTTCTTTCTTTTTTAAAAAAATTATCAAAAAAAAAAAATTAGGGCCGAGCCAAGCTCGTGGGTAGCTCAGCTCGGCTCGTTCAACCCACAAGCTCGTGGGCCGAACCGAGCCCACGTTTTGGGACGAGCCGAGCTCATTTCGAATGGGCCGAGCCATTGCCATGCCTAAATCTATTTAGTTTTTATGCATCAAACATCCAAAGTTAATTTGATTCGGTTAAGACTATTATAATTGTATCGAACTATCTAAATCTTTGTTGGTACGATACTTGGACTCATAATCCACTTTATTGCTTGTGTGATCCATACACTTGCGGAATTATTATTCACATAAAATCGCTTACAAAGATCCTGTTAATTAGGATCTTTGATGTGTAATTGTTTTTGTTTTATGTAGACACCAGAAAATCCATTGATCCTAATTGTCGACAAGAAAATTTTGTACATAAACCACTTATGAGAATACTATAGATCGCCACAAAGGTAATAAAGTTCACTCAACTGGGATTTTTCCAAAGCCTAGAGTTCTTATTTTTGTTTTCCTACAGTTATTAGATACTTAATAAAGAAGATTTTGAATGACGATTTCTTCTCATAACTTGTTTTCATAAAAAATAGAGAAGTCAATCTGTGTTAAGTTGGACAACTTTCTTGTAGACATAAAAGCCAATACCTCTATAACTAATAATATGATGGGTTAGTTATATTAATGGTCTCCATTCTTTCAGGTTTGTAACGATTCCATCCCTATTCTTTTTTTTAACAGATATCATCCTCATTCTTCCATTTATTCTCACAAATGATCCCCAAATCACTATTTTTCACTATTTTAACAATTTTACCCCTTGAATTAAATAAATTAAAATGATAAAAAAAAAATACAATGAAAACATTGCAATTGGACCTTTAACTTTTTTAAAAGTACAAATAAATCCTACACAATTTTATTTTATTCAAATAAGTGTTATTCTCCAACTCAAAATGAATCATCTCCAATTGAAACTTGTGCTCGTGTGGCTTGCCTTCTTGGTCGTGTGGAGGAGGGAATAATTGTTTGTCTTTTCTTTCTTTCTTTTTTTTTTAGTCTGAGGGGAGGAGGGAATTGGTTGTGCGGTGCAGCGGGCAAGTGTTTCAATTTGGAGCTTGACTTCACAAGGAGACATCCAAAATAAAAATAAAATAAAATAAAAAACAACGAGATTCTTCCAGTGGAGAGTTTTTCACGTCGTGCATATTTCTGAATTTAGAGTTCTTGGGACTAGATTTTCTTGCTCAATCTACGAGGATGTTGATTCAGACTGCAATAGAAGTAATTTCTTAATTTGTTTCACTTTTACGAAGAAATTCAATTCCCATGTATAAATTGCAATTGTTTTCCCTTCTGTTGACCTTATACTTCTCCTTTTTCTTATTCATCCATCTAGTTACAGTAAGGACCCCAATGAGATTCTTCCAATGGAGAGGGACTTCAAAGTTCCCAACATCGATGGGATAATTGAAGAAGGCAAGAAGAATCCCACAAAGTATTGTAAAATTACGTTGCATAAACCTCTTGGTGTTAACATAAAGACTGATTTGTACACCACAAGTGGTTGGCCCTCTGTTAGTGGGTGTGCTTTAAAAAGTCTTTCTGGGAAGGTTTCTGCAAACTTTGACTTCGTGACTGAAGACGGTACTGAAGAACTGGCTGAAACCGTGACCAAAAGTGCTTCTAAGGACAATGGAGCACTTCCAGTTAAAGATCCTAATACATGTGCATATGGAACAGCTTACTCTGCATTTGGACTTGACCAGGCAGGCATCGAGGCTTGCCATCTTCAAGTTATTATAATGTGTCTTGCCATAGTTTGTATTCCTTTTGAGCTGGGAAGATCACTTTGAATAAAATAAAATTGTTTAAGATTTATTTGTGCTTTCAAAAAAGTTAAAGGCCTAATTACAATGCTTTTATTGTATTTTTTTTTTCTTATCATTTTAATTTATTTAAGTCAATAAGTAAAATTGTCATAGAATTGTCAGAATAGTGAAAAATAGTGATTTGGAGACTATCTGTGAGAATAAATGGAAGAATGTGGATGATATATGCTAAAAAAAATAGAGATGAAATCGTTATAAACTTGAAAGAATGAGGATCATTAGTGTAATTAACGCTAATATGATTATTTCGGTCATAATGATCTTGGACTTTCTACTGCCAATACCTTTTAAATTAGAGGTATACATAATTTTAATTGATATGTGAACAAACTATATAAGACCAAGTTTAATTTATCCTCATGGGAAATGTTCTCCTCCCCCACAGCTTACATGATTTGTTTCTATTGGACAATTTCTATTGTATTAATATTAAATGATTTTCACTTGGTCAATAGAATCAAAGCCATATGTGGGTAAGATAAATCTTCCTCACTATGGAAAGGACAACATTTCTCATATTGAAATATTGAAATTCATTTCGATAAAAAAAAAAAAATATTGAAATTCATTGAACTTTGGGGGCACTTGTTTGTGCAAGACTACCCCGAGAATATAACTACAAAGTCTTAAAGGAAGTCCTGCATACACTGTTAACCCAATCGTCATCAACTACGAAGATATAACTACAAAATTCATAATTAGGCGATTCAAATAATACAACAAACGTTAAAATTTGAAGTTAGTCATGTCATAATTTCTTAATATGCTGTTATGCACGGAAGTACACGACAAGAATAAAATAGTTAACAATTGTTTATACTTAATATCGAATAACACAAATTAAAATCTAGGCACACCTTCTGCTACACAAACTATGATCTTAGGATATTTTTTTTGTAAATCCACCTACAAAAATTCAAGGAACACGTTCTTATTTTATTCAAAAGGATCTCAATTCATAATGCCTAACGGTAACCTCGAATCACAATACGTGATGAAGACCTTCACCGCTTCACAACTCACACGGACAATGGAAATTGAAGCAAAAACACTGCACTAGCTACTATATGCGACTCTTACATATCTTTACAAAATAATAAACAAAATCAAAACTAAACTAAAATTTAACTATAATTGACTTGATTGCGTCTCCTTAACTGAGTCAATGAGTTCTATTTGAGTTCAATACATATAATTTTTTTCAATGGGCTTCAAAAATAAAACTATAATTAATTCCAACGTAATTGAGGAATATTTTTAAATAATTTTTTTTAATATAACCTTAAATCAATTTACAATGATTATACTATAGAAAAAAATTAGTAAACGTATAATAAAATAATCTAGACATAACAAAGAGGAAGTAGTAATAATTATAATTATAAAAACTCGAGAATATCAACAACTATAATACATGAGAAAATTAAAATACAAAACGTAATAGATAATAAAATAGAGTTTAAAAGAAGAAACAACATTAATATTCTCCAAATTTTTAATAATATTTAAGTTAAATATGAGTATTGTAGGATCTTAAAGACGTTAATATGAAAGAAAATGAAGTAATTAAGATATAACACAAATAATTTAAAATTTGAAAGAAGATAAATATTGTCCTATGCGAAGAAATAATAAAGTTATTTGAATAGAAATATTGTTTTGTAGGACAAAAGACTACCTTTTTATCCTATTCTACATTTTTATCTGCAGTCTCAGTCTCATCGCAACCACAATTCGACATTTCTACCATTTAATAGCATGATTTTCAATTTAGCTACACTTTTATCTTTTTAATTTTTTATTCAATGTACATTTCTCAGACGACGTTCATCCACAATTTTAAATACTGATATTCATTCTACACCACTAAATACTCAATGACGATGTATCACGTGCAATGTACGTGCACTCACTAGTAATGTGTAAAAATGTGGAGAGAGAATATATTAAAAGACAAAGAAATGAGAGAATTTGTTTTGATAGAGAAAGATTGTTGTTGTTTTATTTAAGTAAATATGATTTTTATCATTAAGTAATTAACAGTATTTTTTAATAAAATATTATAATTTATGGCTATTTTTCAAATAATAGATCCAAACTAGTAATTTTGAATTTTTATTTACATTCTAGTCTATTTATGAAAATTGCCCATAAAAGAGAAATGGATCCTTAAAGCCCAAGTTAAAGTTAACCCGTTTCAAGATCTACTTAAAATTGAATAAATATGTACTTTTTGTTGTAAAATTATGGAATAATTATTGGTGACTACTTAGTCTTATCGGGATACTTAGATAAGTATTATTTGCTTCTATTTAAATCATTTTGTAATTCTTTTTGAAACCCTATAAATATGAGTTCATAGCTATAATACAATTACACAATTCATTTTCTTCTCTTATATTTTTCTCTCTTCTTCTTTTAATTTAATTCAGTCACTATTTTTCTTAGAAAAACTGAACATTGGTTGAAACCATTGGAACTAATTTAAGAGTGCAAATTAAAGGCAGCAAATCTATTTATTATTTCTGGTAGGCAACTCTCTCTCTCTCTCTCTCTCTCTCTCTCTCTCTCTCTCTCTCTCTCTCTCTCGGTTAACTAGTGAACCTGATATAATGTATAATGGTTATATAAATTGTATTAATTCCTCATATTTTGATTATTAAAATTGCTTAAGTTTTGAATTTTTATTGCATTTTGTGTTTTGTGGATTATATGTAGGAGTTGGATTGAGTTGGACTCAATTTCACAAGTTTTAGAGAGGATAATTGAAGCTCGAAAAGATGCACAATGCAGAAGCGAACATTACTTAAGGCATGGACACGCTTGATCTCCTAGTTTTTACCAATGAGCGAAAATTATGTGGCGAGTGGGCGCGCTTACATCGACTCAAGCAACCAAAGTCTACATGCACGAATTTTTGGAAAGAAATAATGGGACGACAACAAAAAGAGATCCTAATTGATTTACACCCATTTCTAGAAGGAATATGAATATTTTAAATAGATTATTTTATATAATTTAAGGATCTTTGGAATCTTTGGAAGGAAGAGAATTAGATTAGAAGTAGTAAACAAAATATTATCTTTTTCTCTCTCCCCTTCCTCCTAGAAAAGGGGTTGGCTTTGATATACTTTTGCTTAGGGTTTAAATGCTAGTTCCATTTTATCTTCATTGCATTCTATTTTCGTCTTAACTCTAGTATCATGTTTCTTTTTCAATTGTCTTCCATGTTATTTTTCAAGGAATTTTTTTGAAAATTCTCATCTAAATTCTGGATATTGTCGATGCTTGTCCCTATATGATCTGGATTATTGTGCATCATTGAGATGAATTGAGGCACAATGGGAGATTTTCATGGGTAGTTGAATTCTTGTTTACTACACTGTGATTGATGGCTCTTGATAGTTGATTGAATGAAGAATGTGTGGGATTTGATGCATATTAACCCTATTTTGTGAGCTTTTGGGCCTATGAGCATATACATTACATCATGCTCCATTTCTTTGATTGTGTGACTGTCATGCGTAGTTGAATTCTTATAGAACTTGCTTTGGTATGCATGTTGGAATGCCCCTTGATAATTGGATGCATTAAATAAGTAAGGGCATTTAGGTGAAGCCAAGTTTAGCTTGAACAAAAATCCTACCATGAATTATACCCATAGAAAGCCATTTTTGAGCTTTAGCCTTTTGTTGGAAATTAACCACAATAAAAGCCAAGAGAAATCCTATTCTTTGCTAATTTTCTATTCTTTTGAACCTTGCATTGAAGAAATGTATAAGCTTGTTCACATGAAATTTAACTTACTTTGGAAAGATTGAAAGTTATTGAGAATCAATGATTCATATTGCAAGTCTCATTGTCTTTTTGAAGTGGGAGTATGAAAGAAATGTTGAGAATAAAGTATTCAAGTTCCACAAAAAAAAAAAAAAAAATAGCAAAAATCGAAAAAGAAAAAGAAAGAAAGATATGGAAGTGATGTAAAGATGTGATACATTTCTTTTAAATCGTTCAGATTTGATTTAATAGAAGGAAGTATATGAAGTTTAACTGAGCTTTTGTGATTAAGTTTGTATAATTCCTTCGATGAATTAGCTAAAAAGAAATCCTTCTTATCCCACATTACCCAAGCCCGTTACAACCCGTTTTAAGACCCTTACTTTGCATTCAAATTATTGGTGGTGCCGATGCAATATATTAGCAAGCATATGGTAAGGATCTTCTATATTTTGACTTGAGAGTATACTCTTGACAACCCAAAACACCTTGAGCATATTGAGTGAATCCAATGTGAGGGTGTTAGATCCCACTACATTTGGACTTCGAGAAGTTGTTGAAGTGATTGATCATTCGTGTAAATAGGTGGGAGTTTACTCTATTTCTTGCTGTTTCCTTGTTGTGTTGAGATTTAAATCTTTGAGGCATGATAGTTTGGGTTGTAGAAGGATGGGTGAAGGTAGAAGAAGGAATGATTATGAGAACAATTGATAAAATTGAGCTATTGTATACTTGAGAACAAGCAATGTCTAAGTGTGGAAGAATTTAATAGAATCCATAATAGCTATATAAGTTATATTAATTCCTCATATTTTGATGATTAAAATTGCTTAAGTTTTGAATTTTGATTGCATTTTGTGTTTTGTGGATTATATGTAGGAGTTGGATCGAGTTGGACTCAATTTCACATGTTTTGGAGAGGAGGATTGAAGCTCGAAAAGATGCACAATGCAGAAGCGAACCTTACTTAAGACATGGGCACGCTTGATCTCCCATTTTTTACCAACAGAAGCAAACTTTGCGTAAGCCATGGGCACGTCTTACTGACTCGAGCAACCAAAGTCTACATGCACGTATTTTTGGAAAGAAATAATTGGACGACTACAAAAAGAGATCCTAATTGATTTACACCTATTTCTAGAAGAAATATGAATATTTTAAAGGGATTATTTTATATAATTTAAGGATCTTTGGAATCTTTGAAAGGAAGCGAATTATACTAGAAATAGAAAACAAAATGTTATCTTTTTCTATCTCCCATTCTTTCTAGAAAAGGAGTTCCCCCTCTTCTAAAAAGACATGTTTTTTACTCTCATCTCTTATCTCTTATGTTTTCTTGAATATTTTTATGGATTGCTAAATTTCTATTCCAGCACAAGGATAATTGAAGTTTTGATTATTCAAGAATTGTGAGATCGAACTAATTTTCATTGTTCTTCTATTCTTTCTCTATTTATATATTTTCTTTGTTTCTTGAAATTATAGTTTTAATTGATTATGCAAAGTGCACGTTGTTTGATTGTCAAAACGATATATCGTCAATTAGAAATCTAAATCCTTAATTGATTAGATATTCTAATATTAGTCGTAAAATAACATAGTTGATCACAAACAGGATTTTCAATTTATGTTATGGAGGTATATAATCTAGCTTAAATGAATGACGTTTGTGTATTTGTTGGTTAGAATTGGTAGTCCCTCTAGAGATTAATACTGTTGGTAAATTAAATCCTAAGATCGTATCTAGGGTTGTTTATTGACAAGAGAAATAGTCAAAGAGCGTCACTTGATTATCGAGAAAGTAAGGAGAGATAGGTTGTTAGATCGTATAAATGACCATAACCAATTTGGTAAAAGATTAAAAGATTTTATTTTTGCATCAATGATCGATTCGCCGAATCAATTTTGAGATTATACATTGGGTTGGATATTTGACTAATATTGATATTCTCTTTAATTTGCATTCTACAAAAATTACTTTAACTTTGTTCGCTTTAATTTACAACAATCCAAAACCCTCATTTCTTTTATTGTTTTAATTTTTCGAATAATTAAATCTAACCAATCCCTGTGGATACGACCTTGCTCACTATTATCACAATTAGCGAAATATAGTGCCTAGTTCTTTTGTATATTTCTTCACAAACTAGAAAAGAAAGATGCTTTCATAAATTTTGAGGGAGGTTGTATTTGCAAAACTCATTGTACGCCTTTGTTAAGCGTATATGTGATTTCTCATTGTTGTTAAAAAGAGCACCATTTAAGGTTTTCAATATTCTTTAAATCTTTATTTGCTTTGTGATATAGAAGATATATTAGATTTAAAACTTAATTTTGAGTTATGCATTTCTACTCTATGACCCTCTGATAATTTAATTCAAAATTCTGAGGATGACGACGTTCTCAAAAAATAATGAAAGCATACCACTCACTTTACCGTTATACCGATCAGATACAAAAACCAAATTTGGCCGGTCGCCTACTAGTTCTTTTAACTTCGACAAAAATCAAAACCATGACGCATCGTTCTCTAAATCAACAATCCCTCAAGCAATTGGATAAATTTACTTGTTAGCATCTTGCCTCGTTGCTACGAGCAAAGTTCTTTTATACTTTCTCTTATGATGAGTACCGTCAATACAAATAACTGGTCATAAATGTGAAATAAATCCACGTATGCTAGAACCGAATGCAATAAAAAAGTATAAGAACATGTTATGTCCATCTCTTTCGATATACGTTATAGTTCTGGAGTTTCTCATTGTAAGCATATGGAAGTATGATTCCAATTTCTCATGACTTTCCTCATCCAGCCCACTACAAGGACAAGTCATTTTTCCTTCGTTCTCCAAACCTTATGGTAACTACTAGTTACGCCAAAATCTCATTCGACATCGTCGATTATTCCTACTAGTGTATGGTTGATTGACATCGTTCAACCGATGCATGATGTGATGCACAATTACAACACTTGTCGCTTGTCTGTGACTATTATTTATATAGTCCATGGAACAAGTGTGGTCCTTTACAAATTTTTGAACCCAGATTATGTCCCATGACTTCACTTTCGAAGCACGCACTTACCACTTACATTTGACATCAACACAAACAACAATAAGTTATTGAAATATGTTTGATAAGGCAAGTTTGTGAAGCTTTACACTCAACTCATTCTTATAGAAAAAAATTGATTAGCTTCTAATTCCCATGTGTCCGCCATAACTAACGCATTCTCTATGCTGCCATTGTTTTGTGTAACATGAATGGAATGATGTACGGATATTCTAGCTCCATATTAGTTTCAACATTTTGTTGCTGATTCATACCTGATGGCATACAATTTTCAAAATTTTGCTACTCACTTAACACGATGTGCTCTATAATGTCAACTTTGACGTTGTCTCGGGCATTCAATATGGTATATTGAGTACCACTCAACCCAACTTGTAAACTGCATGCTGTGCCCGTTACAACATCAAACTGGTGTGATGTAGACGCTATCTCTTTTTGGTACATGAATTACTCACAGTGCACTATCCTTGTGAATTGAGTTGTACTATTTCAAGTCGTCATCATCATATAGGTCGGCAGGGGAATTATTCATTGACAGAACTTTGAGTTGCAACTTAATTGCAAACAACGAATCATCCACATTTAACTTGTCCTTCACTTTTCTAACAATTTGTGATAAGTTATGTTGATGTTCACTTGAATTGATATTGTACGGTTGCTACTCCATTGCCAATCATTATCTATGTTTACAAAACCTCCACTACATCACACCACGTCTTATAGTCTCAACCATATCTGAAATCAAATAATAACAATGTAATTAGCTAATAGCATGTTACTTTTATGATTAGAACAGTAATTCCATAGTCAACTGTCGATGTTGAGAATATGTTGTGGATGTCAGCATTTCAAAATCATACACACACACAATGGAGTGTTGATACAAAGTGTTGCATGGTTCAAAAAATACTACTTTAAATCAACCGAACAAGTACGTAAGCAATAGTGAGAGAAATTAGTGTATATTAATTATTACCTCAGTACAAAATAAACGTTTCCAAGAGGTTTGTGATGGTTTAATGTAATTTTATTTTTTAAAGTGGAGGTATCAATAGTTGAAAAACTATTAGCATTGCTTATAAAAAAATTGCAAAATATTTAACAATTACACAATTTACCTCGGACAAAAGTCCTTTAATACCCAAACTGCAATGGTTATTTTTCTACGTGTAGTGTCTCTTAATTTTTATTAATCCAGTGGTTAATTGGATTACCTACCAATTTAGCTTGTTGGAAGTCACTAAATCTATACCATACAAA
Source organism: Forsythia suspensa (assembly GCA_023638005.1). Lineage (NCBI taxonomy): Eukaryota > Viridiplantae > Streptophyta > Magnoliopsida > Lamiales > Oleaceae > Forsythia > Forsythia suspensa. Next base: position 14,151,355 of record CM042667.1, read on the forward strand.
ATATTTATTGTTTCACTCAATCAAAATCGTAACTGCACATAGAAATAGACATTTTTACAAAAAAGTACGTCTTTTTTCCATCAAAATGATCATTCTTTCAATTATTATAAAATAAAATGAGCTTATTTCAAATTCACCCAACATATTTAACTACAAATCAAAATTCCCCGAAAAATATTTTCATTTCAACACTTATTGAAGAAAGACATATTGAAATGATGACTGGATTCTTTTATTTTTACTGTTGTCTGTTTGATTTTGTATGATTTTGAGGGTTGAAGGTGTTGGTTGGACGTTGTTTTTAGAATTTATGATCTATTATAATAATAATTGAGTTAATTTTCAGTGACTTATATTTGTTAAAAAATTTAAAATAGTTGTTTTTAGAATTTGTAAAATATTTGTTATAAATTTTAAAATAGTCACTTAAATTTTTTAAATATTTTTTTTAGAATTTGTTAACCTAAAATCATAGGTATCACTGATAAATTCTAGCGTGGACACAAACTACATTAACTAATATACAACGTTAGATAAAAATACTCCACCTTAAAAAAATCACCAAATAAAATGTCAAGTTTCATCAATTAACTCCTTACTAAAATTAAACAAATATGGGTTAGATAATTATGCATATAGCTGCAATTAATACGACTTTGTGTAACGTGAAGTACAAGTTAACAATGTTAATGTCCACATTGAAATTTAATAGTACCACGTAGGGTTTAAAGTTAACGCTTTCAGGACAAATGATTATTAGTGTAACTATTAAAAATTTGAATAATTACTCTTTCATTTACACTTTTACTAGGTAAGTATAAAGTTTCCTTAAAACTGAAACAGGTTTGGAGATTTGGAGTATTAGGTCTTGACATTCCTGTGCATAATTGGAAATTAATGTTGCAAGAATACATCAGTAATTCATCAAATAAAGATTTCGATAAGCACCTGAATTAATACTTCAATTAAGCATTCATTCATTAGAGATTAATGCAGATCTTGAATTAAATATGAGTTGCTGAGTTTTTAGATTTTTATGTCAAATTAAGTAAGAAAATTTCGATGGTACTATACAATATTATTGAACAAAAAGAATTTAAAATCTTATTAATTACACAAAATAATTATATTTTATTATACACTCATTGTGGATGATATAGAAGCATATCAGTCATTCTTAATCATGTCTTAACCATGCCCATGGTTAAACTTAAATTATAATTTAAACAAATTACATTACTTAAACATATTTTTTATCCACACATTTCATAGTACTCACAATTTACTATTCATTTGTTATCCACACATTACATAAAACCAACAATTTGTAAACACTTAAAAAATAATTTAAAATACGTGCTATATGTTAACTTGTAATATATTCCTTAATTAAATAATTCTTCTATTGCATTCTTTACAAACTATTACTATTCATTTTCATCCTATATTATATGCTATTAACATATGTTTTTCAAATTCCAATAAACGCTTCAATTCTTATTTTTCCAACAATTAACGTTTGTACTTATATACCGTGACCACAAATTTAAAAATATTACATTTTCTACTTATTGTCTACTTAAATAACACAACTCATCAAATCTTAATATATACACAATTACGGCCACAAAATGTGCACCGCTCGTACTCCCACTGTTACTTATCAAATAGCACAATTGTCAAATCAAATGCTGGAGTTGATCCAAACCAGAAACATAAAATTTTCTTTTAAAGTCCTTTTGCTACAAGCAAATTGCTTAGTGATAATTACAATTCACACATTTTTGAATGAGTATGGTGTCTTTCAACAACACCAAGGCAATTGCAGGAAACACTGTTAACACTTCTAAGACGAAGCCTAATTAACGTGATGGAATCAATAACACCCATGGTATGTAAAGGGGATGTGATAATGAGTCGACTAAAAAATAATAATAATAACTGTTGGTTATTAGGATTTATTTTACTGAAATTATGCTAATAAATCTAATCTATAAGATAAACCTTATCTATAAGAGTTAGTGGTTTAGGATTAGTTTCATTTAAATGTAGGTTGTTATTTTGATTTTATCCTTTTGTAATTGGTTATATAAGCAGGCTGTTTGCAGTCAATTTAATACAACTTTTCATTCAAACTTTTGTACTACATAAATATTAGAATGTTTTCAACATTTGGTATCGAGCTCATCACGAGGGCCCGGTTTTGTGTGAGTAAAAGAAATGAAAGAAGCTTGTGGTGGTGTGCTAAAAAGAATGGCAACAGAGAGTAGTTTCTGCAACTGCGATCCAAAAATTTGATGGTCACTATGATCATTGGTCGATGTTAATGGAGAATCTCTTCCGCTCAAAGGATTACCGGGGTCTTGTGGAGAATGGGATACCGGCGTGACAAACGGGATGAGTTGATGTACACACACCTAAGGCTATTGAAGAAGCAAAGTTGAAGGACTTGAAGATAAAGAATTATCTGCTTCAAGCTATAGATCGGAGTATTATGGAGACTATACTCAATAGGGACACAAAGAAAGCACATCCGGGACTCGATGAGGCGAAATATCGTGGCTCCACCAAGGTGAAGCGTGCAAATGCAAGCTCTTCAAAGAGATTTTGAAACTCTCTACATGAAGGAATGAGAGACTCGTAAATGACTATTTTGCTCGTACTCTCACTATAGCCAACAAAATGAAGGCTCATGGTGAGAAAATGGGTGAAACAAATCATTAATGAGAAAATTTTGAGGTATATGACTACAAAATTTGACTATGTGGTCTGTTCCATTGAAGAATCCAACAACTTGGATATTTTGACCATTGACGAGTTGCGAGAGCGATCTATTTGTCCATGAACAAAGGATGAATGGACATGGAAGGAAGAACGAGTTCTAAAGGTTGTTCATGAAGACGAATGAGAAAGAGAAAGAGGTCGAGGAATGATCGGAGGCGGAGGAAGAGGTAGAGGAAGACGCCTTTAACAAGTGTTATCGTGGAGTGCTTTAAATGCCACAAACTAGGGCACTTTAAATATGAATGCCCTACAGGAGCCAATTACGCAGAGTTAGATGAAGAAGATGAAGAAGATGAAGATGAAGAAGAAGAAGAGTTGTTGTTAATGTCCTATGTGGATCTAAACTAAGCAAAAAGAGAAGAGGTGTAGTTTCTTGATAGTAGATGCAGCAATCACATGAGTGAAAATAAAGAAAGGTTCTCTGATTTGGATGAGTACTTCAAACAAACAGTGAAGCTAGGCAACAACACAAGGATGGCAATTGTGGGGAAGGGAAGTGTCACACTGCAAGTCAAGAGAATCACTCAGATAATCTCTGAAGTTTACTACATTCCTGAGTTGAAGAATAATCTGTTAAGTATAGGACAACTTCAAGAAAAGGGTCTAGCTATTTTGTTCCAACATAGGAAGTGTAGGATCTTTCATCCTTTAAAGGGTCTGATTATGCAATCTGAGATGAATATGAACAGGATGTTTGTTGTTCTTGCAGCCATGATGCCTAAAGCTTCTACTTGTTTCCAGGTTGTGACAGAAAATGCAACTCACCTATGGCACTGCAGATTTGGGCATTTGAACTTCAAAGGGTTGAGAACCCTTCAGTACAAAAAGGTGGACAGTGGCTTGCCTTTACTTAGAATCCCTACAAAGCTTTGCACAGATTGTCTGGTTGGTAAACAGCACAGAGAATCCATTCCCAAAAGGAGTTTGTAGGGGCTCACAGAGAGGTTTGGAGCTTGTACATACTGAGACATATGTGGTCCTATAAAGCCCGCATCAAACAAAGAATAAAAGATATTTGTTAAGTTTTATCGATGACTTTAGTCGTAAAACTTGAATTTACTTCTTGCATGAAAAGTCAGAAGCTTTTGTTGTTTTTAGAAGATACAAAGCATGTGTTGAGAAAGAAACAAGTGCATATATTAGATGTTTAAGGACTGACAGAGGTGGAGAATTTAATTCAAATGACTTTGTTGAGTTTTGTAAAGCTAATGGATTGAGCAGACAATTAACTGCAACTTATACCCCTCAGCAAAACGAAGTTGCTGAGAGAAAAAATAGGATAATCATGAATATGGTACGTTCCATGCTCTCGGAGAAGCAAGTTCCTAAAAATTTTTTGCACAGGCGATAAGTGGAGTGTGCACATTCTCAACGGATCTCCAACTTTAGTAGTCAACATAAAACTCCGGAAGAAGCATGGAGTGGCGTGAAACCTAATGTGGAGTATTTTCACATCTTTGGCTATGTGGTTCATGTACATGCGCACTGACCGGATCAAAAGAGGACCAAGTTGGATGATAAAAACTACAAGTGTGTCCTTCTTGGTGTGAGTGATGAATCGAAGGCATACAGGTTGTTTGATCCAGTTTCAAAGAAAGTAGTTGTCAGCAGGGATGTTGTATTTGAAGAAAATAAAAACTGGAATTGGGACAGAAGTCAAGAAGAAATAGGACTTGACATCCTTAAATGGGGTGACAGTGATGATGAAATTAATCAAGAAATGAATGAAGTTGAAGAAGAGACTAATAAAGATGAGAATGGTGGTGCTTCAAGTGGAGCTGGTTCAAATGATGCTAGCTCATCCTCTAGTGAGTCACCTGCTGAGAACTTATCAAGCTCAAACGAAGGAAGGCTGAGAAGAGAACCACCTTGGATGCAGGATTATGTAACAGGAGAAGGCATCGGGAAGATGAAGGTTTGAATGCTATGATTATGCTTACCGATGATGATCCAATCACATTTGAAGAAGCTGCCAAGAGTAAAAAATGGAGAGATGCAATGAATACAGAGATTGAGTCGATTGAGAAAAACAAGACTTGGGAGTCGACGACTCTACCGGATGGAGTGAAGTTTATTGGAGTTAAATGGGTGTTCAAAACTAAACTCAACAAGAGTAGAGAAATAAAGAAGTGTAAAGTGAGACTTGTGGCTAATAGATATGCACAACAGTACGGGATTGATTACACTGAGGTTTTTGCTCCAGTTGTAAGGCTTGACACCATTAGATTGATACTTGCTCTAGCAGCTCAACAAAGCTGGAATGTTTTTCAGCTGGATGTAAAGAGCGCTTTCCTTCATAGTGAGCTTAGTGAAGAAGTCTTTGTGCAACAACCTCAAGGATACGAGAAGAAGGGTGGAGAAGATAAAGTGTACAAGCTGAAAAAGGCATTATATGGGCTCAAACAGGCGCCACGAGCATGGTGCAAAGAAGATTGAAGCTTATTTTGTTATAGAAGGCTTTGAAAAGTGCTATTGTGAACACACATTGTTCACAAAGTCAAATGAGGGAGGTAAACTCTTAATTGTCAGTCTTTACGTTGATGATTTAATTTACACTGGCAATGATAAGAGTATGTGTGATGAATTTAAGAAGTCAATGATGTTGGAGTTTGATATATCCGACTTGGGGAGGATGATGTATTTTTTCGGGATTGAGGTGCTACAAAGTTTAGATGGAATTTTGTGTGTCAAAAGAAATATGCTCGTGAAATTTTAGCAAAGTTTGGCATGGACAAGAGTAACCCGATGAAAGAATCCAATTGTTCCGGTATTAAGTTGTCGAAAGACGAGGCAGAACTAAAGTTGATGTAACCTTGTTTAAACAGATAGTTGGCAGTCTCATGTACTTAACTACAACCAAACCCGATTTGATGTATGTAGTAAGTGTTATTAGCAGGTTCATGTCTTGTCCTACTGAGTTTCATTGGCTTACAGCAAAGAGAATACTTAGGTACTTGAAAAGTACAACCGAGTTGAGGATCGTTTACAAGAAAGGAGGCCGCAAGGATTTTATAGCTTACATCGTCAATGATTTTGCGGGGACTTGGATGATCGGAAGAGTACCTCGTGTGCGTATTTTTGCTTGGTTACGAGCGATGGTCGTAGTCGTCAAGAAACGACTGTGGTGACTTTGTCTACTCATCGAGGTTTGAGTACATAGTCTTCTTTGCTTCTTGTGCTTGTCAAAGTGTGTGGTTGAGAAGAATTCTGGAGAAGCTTGGTTATATGTAGAACAAGTGTATCACTGTTTTGTGTTACAATAGTTCAACTATTAATTTATCCAAGAATCTCGCTACGCATACAAAAAATAAACACATTAACATTCGCTTCCATTTCCTTCGTGATCTTGCAAGAGATGACATTGTTGAACTGGTGCATTGCAACACTCAAGAACAAGCTGCTGACATAATGACAAAGCCTCTAAAGTTGAAGACATTCTTGAAGCTTCGAAGTATAATTGAAGTTTGTGAAGTTCTTAATATAAACTGAATGTTGAAAAATGTTCAGTTTAAGGGAGGAATTGTTGGTTAATAGAATTTACTTTACTGAAATTATGTTAATAAATCTAATCTATAAGATAAACCTTATCTATAAGGGTTAGTTGTTTAGGATTAGTGTCATTCAAATGTAGGTTGTTATTTTGATTTTATCTTTTTGTAATTGACTATATAAGTCAACTGTTTGTAGTCAATTTAATACAACTTTTCATTAAGACTTTTGCACTACATAAATATTAGAGTGTTTTCAACAATAACACCCACGAACAAGCTCTTGCTTGCAATATTTCTAACTTAATTGATTCAAGACACGACGATTGTTGTTCATCGTGTCTTTCTACAAACCTGCTGAAAAAACCTTCTGCCTACCGAGCAATTAGCGCCCTGGAACAACCTAATCACAATGACCAAAGAAAATTACAGTCCCACAAACAACTTTGGTAAGAAATACAATGGAGTGCTCATTGAGCAAAATAGCGTGTTTGATGAGGTTTAGAAGAAGCAAAAGTTACTTTTTAAGCTCATTTTGTCAAACATAATTTAAAAAAAGATAATTTTTTACTAACAAAACTTACTTTTCTTACTTTTCAATAACTTTTAAGCTAGGCAAACATGCTCAGTATATACGGGAATAATGCTGAGAACGAGAACCCAAGGAACTAAAAAATACGATATGATATTACCTAAACAGCTGCCAGAAGTGTACGTTTACATTTTTCAATCAATCGCTGCCAAAATCTTCATAACTCAAGCCCTCTGACAAGGTGTCCAACCTCTCAATATCTGGTCATGAGTAGGAGATGGATATTAGTTATATCCTCAATATTCCAAAAGAAACAATGTCGAATATCAAAACCTTTACCTTGATGCTCTACCAGAATATGAGGATCAAGGAAGCTTGTATCAATTCCAAGAAAGGGAGATCTAGAGTAGCTCTCTAATATATCTAAAAGGGTAAATCATACAAGTCATAAACACGAAAAATACAACGTACCGAAAAACCAAGTTCCCTAGATTCACAGTAACGTGTTTGGCTAAGCTTAAAAGTTACTTTTAAATAACCTTTTCTTTTCGCCAAATATGTATGAGATATTCTAGAAGTTACTTTTTTTTCTTGGGATTTTTAGTTCAAAAACTTACTTTTAAAAGTCTTTACTTACTTCACAAATATGTATTTTACTTTCTTAAGCTTAGGCAACACGCTTAAGAGTGTCAAGCCATTGAATTCACACACACATACACCCTGTGTATGCGCGTCTGTGGGTGGGTGGAGGGAGGGAGGGAGGAGGGAGATAGCTAACCAGTACTATTAGAAAAATCAGCAGTTCTGGGAATCTGTCCCAAGAATCCAAATGAATTCACCTCGGGGTCCAGGATAGTCTCATTCAACGGCTGTGAAATGGAATCTACACTAATGAAAGGAGAAACAGATGCATCCCCTATATTTTTACGAGTTTCTTGAAGATTTCTTCCAGCACCGAAAATGAACTGGGAATCACCTGCATGCCCATCTTCTGATTTAATAATATCACCATTTGTTCCTTGTGTCCATTCTGCATTTGAGCTCGGAGCCAACAGCATGTTTTCTGATACATCAACCTTTCCAGTATGAGCTGCCCTATTTGCCGCAACTTGCACGTATGGTTGTATGGGTGTTGCACTTGCACCATTAGTGTTAGCGTAAGCATCAGGTACGGCAAAAATAGCTTGGCACATGTTTTCTGGCCACAGAGAAGGTCCAAGATCCGGGGCATGATACTCTGAGTTATTGTGCACTGCCAAAATGTAACAGCAACAATTTTCTTTCAAGTCAAACTAGTTACATAATTGCTGATAAAATGATAACACAAATAGAGATAGCACTATTGGAGCTATCCCAATTCAACAATAAAGCGTATTTGAGCTATCCCAATTCAACAATAAAACATATTTTCATTCTCGCAATGTCATGGATATGAGCATGAAATAGATCGAGCATATTGATGAATATTCTCGAGCAACATTCGGGGTACATTTGAAATGGAATGTTGAATATATTAGGTTTTTTCCACCTTCACAAAGGAAAAAGGAAAGTCACAAGATTGCAGTCGAGCAGCAGTCTATCCTTTATATATATACAAGTCTTAATTTACATAAATACACGGGTGTATAACAACAGCCGTTCCCTTTTATGTAGACAAAACTCTAGACATGTCAAAAAGCTTACTTGGATGAATATGAGATCCATTGGACAAAGGAATGGGAGCAACTCCAGTCGGACATATTTGGTGAATTAGTTCAACCTGTCTCTCAAGTAACTCATTGAATTGCAAAATATGGTCCTTCACCAACAACCTCAGATGATATGCCTTGAAAAAACCCTGATTTTCTGCTTCAAGTTTTTGCCACACTGGAAAAAAGTCCAGATATTCTATTCATAAGTTTCAAATTATAACAGAATTATAAGTGGAAGGAAAAACAAAATCAAAACTGATTTCCGTAAGGTCATATGTCTATTATAGTATATATGATGGATGTATTTATTAGCATAAATTTCTTTTCTTACCTATTTATTGGATAACTTTGGAGAAGCAGTTTGAAACTTAAGTGCCCGTTCAGCACGCATTAGTGGATATTGGATAGGTTTGAACAATATAATGGATAAAATTTTAGCGCTATTGAATCCACCTTACCAAACGTGCCATTAGGGTTTTAGGATAACAAGTATTAAGATGGAAAAAACTTATATTAGTAAATGATTGGTTATTGTTAAAAATACTACCTCAAAAGAATACAAAATAGTCTAACCAAGAAATTGACATTACCGAGTTCAGTGAAACCAGGCTCGATTTCTGCCTGGTGTAAGAGGGTACTCTCAACTTCCTTCTGGCTCATGTAAAGCTGCACGCACCTTTCTATAAGATCTTGAACCTGATATCAGAGAAAACGTAAGGTTGGCAATCATGACAGCAAATATTTGCAAACATGGACGAGATAAAAACATGGTTACAGCTGCTTATTTCATGGGACAGCTTTTCAATAATGTCACTAGAAAATGCCAAGACCGAAACCATAACTACAGAGAAACCATCCTTGGTCGCATACATCAGTCTTGATGGCTAAATTCACACATCATTCTGCATTTCTTCTAAAAAGCAAAACTATCAATGAAGTAAAATTTAAGACTTCAAAAAAATTTAACATACTCTTGGGAACAAACTGTGACCATACCCGACACGAGCTATTACTTAGTAACATTCTAATTACTTGTCCCCTATATAATCATTTTCTTGATAAATTAAAAATAAATAAATAAATAAAAAAGATAAAAAAAGTGCACGTCCATCCACTGCCTCAGTTTTAAACCATTCATGCACAAAAATATGTTGCTTAAAGAGAAGATGTGTTACTCAATGCACCATGACTTCAACATCCTCAAGAGGACTTAGCAAATTCATATTACCAGTCGTTTTACTTTTCAAACAAATCAGTCTTCAAATTACTACAAATGTACCCATGAAACAAGTAATTAAAAAATAGGCCTTCCTACATGATTTATACGGGAACCTGAGTTTGGATAAGATAATAATAATAGATTTTACTGTTTCAATTTATATTTCAAAAATTCTGCAAGTACATTCTTTTGATAAATTGTACAATTGAAGCCACAACTTACCAACTGTATATATTGAATTGAAACTTTTCGAACTTCTCCAGTAGACATATGCGTTTCCCAACAAGATGAAATGTACTTGAGGGGGTTAGTTTGTCATACCACACTACCTAGCCAAAGAATTGTTCGTTCCAACCTTATCTTATCAATCCGAATATGCAATCTATACCACCTGAAATGATTGCATACATTCCAGTCTGACTCAGCTAAATTAACATATACATATACAAAGAACAGCGGAGGAAGAAGAAGCGGCAGAAGGGAAATAAGTGAAAAAATAACATCTGTCCCCTTTTACGCCTCTTGAAAAGCTTTCACGTCTTTCAAAAAGTTGACATTTATAGAAGCTGTTCGATCAAAAATGAAAAACCATTCACTTACTATTCTTTTTCAAATTGCAAAATTACCCAATCGTCTTAAACAAAAACAAGTGCTTTACAAATCTTTATTTGCAACATAGAAGTAGTAAAGACCCTACTAGATAGGTACTCAATTGTTCAAAATTAGGAAACAAAAGAAAAAGAAACTCTAATATCACACAAAGTAATAAACCACATAATAAAACATAAAAATCAAATATGTGACCAAAATCATACGGCACATCAATCTTAGCCGTGATCGTCACGGAACAAAACCCGAGACTTTCCTAATCATTATAGATGTAAAATTAAACGATGTACCTTTGAAAACGGAAAATACTATAGCTTTCACAGTTGCGAGAAAGAATTAAGAGTGGATATTTTTAGAAAAAGAAAGATGGCTTTGCTGTGTTGGTAGCATTTTCAAATCACTTCACTAAAACTTTCAGAAAATTCTTAATTCCAGCAAAAAATTTGTTATTACCATAACAACTTATAACTTGTATTGGAAGTAAAGCTTGCACTACATTTTTAGATGGATATTTCAATGTTGATTTTACTTTGTTTCTGATTTTGATACCCTTTGTTCCACCTATAAAACACAAAGATGACCTTCAATCTTCCCTCTCCCTATTCTATCTTCCTTTGGTGCCGCCACACGATGCCTAGATATCCCACTTGGACAAACCCACCAGCAGGAGCATGTTTGGTTCACTTATAAGTAAAGAATTGAGCTTTAAAATAAATATGCTTTTATTGATTGAAATAGAATATTTTGACGCTAAGGTAAGAGTTACTTTCAAATAAGTATATTTTGTAGTTAAAAGTAAGTAAGTAAGTAACTTATCCATGTTTAGAAGAAAAAAATTGCTTAAAAGTAACTTTTATATATTTTTAAGCTTAACCAAACATGCTCTAGTACGTCCCATATACACCAATTACACCGCTATGCCAGAAACCTCAACACAATTATCCGCCATGCCTACCGGGCATTCTTCTTAACCAATTGCATCCTCTTTCCCGTTCAAAAATGAAACTTTTGGCCTCTATTATATGCATCCATAGTGAAAGAACAAAAGAACTCTTCCCTTCTAGTCTTTGCCTCTTATAACATTTTTACTCACTCAACAATTAACATTTATCAAAACCATTCCAAATAACATTTCTACTTATTTCCAAAAAAGTAAGTTTTAAGCTAAACCAAACATACTAACATGAACAGAGCTCTTACATCGCCCAAAAATTCAAGAAAATAAATAAAAATACAAACTTTAAACTAAGATTATACCCATTAATCTTATGCTATGATTACCCCAAAAATGACTTAACAGAAAGATCATAATAAACAGTTAAACACCATAGCGGCATAGCGCTTAGTAAATGTTCATGTAATTTAAACATTTCAAGATAATATTTTTCTTGATCAAATATTTTCTTTACCTGATATTCCGTTGGGATTTCAGAAAGCTTCTTTCGGTAGCAAAAGAAGGAATTTTTAGAAAGAGAATATTTAGGAGAGAGAGAGTGATGCTTCGCTTGTATGAGTTAGCGTTTCCAAGTACTTTAATATTTTCACGGGAGTGTGGCGCTTTTTGCTTCCTACCTTTTTATTTTTGACTAAAAAGTCTCCATCATATACCATTGGGTTCGAAGTTGGCCATATGGACTGATTTCATCCAAATTTACTGTTATTTGAATGTATGGTCTCAAATATCTTTTAACTTTTTTTTACGTACAGGGTTAAATTATTAAAATCAACTCACATTCTTCATCCAAATTTTTTTTATATTTGGTCTCTTCAAATATCCAACAACAGTTTTTACATACACTTTTAAAAATAATAATAATCCTTGTTTTTTTAGGTTTATAAATCTTCACATTATTTGACAAAAATAATTTATTTAACATAAAAATTTGTAGAGTTTATAAACACGTTTATTTGTAATTTTTTATCAAAAAATTCTCTTGATAGCCGATAAATTATTTTGATCAAATAAATTAGTTTATAATCTTTACCAAACGGGCACTAACTCCTACCATTCTGAAATTTGAGGACTCAATTTTTCAAATAACAAAAACAACGTAAGGCATGAAATTTTGTAATAAATGTCATTTTTGGTGGCCATATGTGTGATGTTCCAATTTAACACGTTGGTGCATTTTTTGAGTCCTGGATTGTGCATGGATGGTTTGAGTTTGGAGATTGTTGGCATAGTTGAGAGATGGTTGAATGTTCAATACGTATCAGGGCAAAGATATATTTGTGCAACTTTTTCAATAAGTTCAGGACTAACAGTGCAACATTTTACATACGTTAAAGACCAGTTGTGCATCTTTACTGAAAAGGTTAGAAACCATTCACGCACATTTACTGAAAAAGATTATAGACCGTCTATGCAACATGTCCACACATTCAACATAATGAAACAAAATACAATGTTAACCACAGAGATTTGATCTTATTTTCATTCATTCATTCATCCAAGAATTGCTCAATTTTCTTCTCTAGCAAGTAAGAAAACGTCTACCAAAGTTCAAATATGTTTAGGAATTCTTCATCTCCAATAGTAGCCCACACCGACAAAGATTGTATTCCATTTACTTTTCCCAATTTTAGTCAAAACTATACTTCAAATTTTAGCAGTTTTCATTAACATATACTTGGTGGGTATGATTTATGTTATATGGGCAGGAATGAACAGAATGAAAAAACAAATGTAAATTAACCAATTTAACCCTATAAGTAAAGACAAATTGAAAGAGATTTGAGACCACGCACCTAACTAACGGCAAATTTAGATGTAATCCATCCACAAGGACCAACTTCGCACCCAATGATATAGGTTGGGGACCCTTAGCCAAAAATAAAAGGTTAGGGGCCAAATACATACTAAGGACATACGTTAGGATCCATTTGTGCCAAAATCCCATATTTTCACTAACATTATGTTTTGCAATATTGAAATTATTTTTCAATTACTTATAAGTTATAAATTTTATATAAATAATAAGTGAAATTATTTTTCAAGTACTTATAAGTTATAAATTTTATATAAATAATAAGTTGTGGATTCTTACAAAATGTGTGAATAAAAAGTATATTTGACTATTTTGACTAACAAAGTAAATTTTCTTTTTACCATAATAATTTACAACATTTATTTAGTAAATTATGATAATTACAGCTGTGTATGGATTGGCATTATTATATAAGTTGTGGGTCTTATAAGAATAATAAATGTATTAAATAGTAGATTTTACGAAATGCGTGAATAAAAATATATTTGATTAGTTTGACCAACTTAAATTATAATTTAAACTTTGACAAACACGTTGTATAAATTATTGCTGCGAAGGAAAAATTGTTTTTACAACATTTATTCCATAAATTACGATAATTACAACTGTGTATGGATTGGCATAATTAAGGACGTGTTTGGTTTTGATTAAAATTAGGTTTTAAAAAATTAATAAAAGTTGATGAAATGCGTGGTTAAAAAATTGTAAAAAATTGTAGGTCTCATAAAATATGTGGTTAAAATTAATTATTGACTTTTACTCCAACCTTTTATCAAAATTAAAATTGAAATCAAACGCACCCTAATTAATTATATATTAGGAAAATGATAACAAAAGGTTAAAATTTTCTATTGTCACTTTGGTGTACTACTCATACAAAATGATATACAATCCTCCAATTAGAGCTACATGAGTCGAGTCGACTCGGCCCAATTTTTGTGCGAGCTAGCAATATGCTGGTCCAACTTGACTTGATGTTGAGCTACTGGGCTAACCTGGTCCTAATTTTAATTTTTTTAAGTAAAAAGATAAATAATATATATTTTATGTTAAAAATGTGTGTTATAAGTTAAAAATAAAATTTATAAAGTAAATTAATATATAAACTTTCTATTCCTCTTACTAATAAGAACTTAAGTTGAAAGCGTGTTTGGTATGGTTTATTTTAAGAGTAGCGTTCACCTGCCCCAAATGGGGCAGGATGTAAAAACCCCACGCTGATGTGGCCGTACCACATCAGCGTGTGGGGTTTTAAGTAAATAGGGCTGCCCCAAAATGGGCAGCCCATTTCTTCACGCCATGAGTATTGCTGGGCAGCCCTTTTTTCACTCCAATCTGATTGATTTTCTCTCTCTCCATTCCTTGCCCTAAGCCGACGACTGCAGTGCTTTTTGTCCACTTTGAAATCTCCGGCCACTTTTGGGGCAAAATCAGTGACGCTAACGTCACTTCTTACTATCTACTCGCCCCAGACTTCGGAGATTTCTGAAAAAAAAAAAATTTGCAAATCGACCGGTCCTCCCACCGGAAGGGGATTCCACCGTAGCGACACCACCGCATGCGTTGAAAGAGCTCATGGTGGAGAATAGACCACGGTTTGCAAAGAAAAACTCCGGTTGAGAGAACACCACCCATTGTTCACGAACAGTTACTTCAAGACTTGTAGAGTACGTTCCTCCATATATCTTGTGGGCTTCAATGTAAAAGAAATCATCGAATGTATAATATACTTATTTAATTGATGAGGAGAGGAAGATTGTGAATTTTTGAAGGGTTGTTACCCTTCCTCGTACCCAATGATATGTAGGTCAATCAATTAACAACCCTTCAACTGTAGGATCGTTCATGAATATGTGGGTTACGTGTTATTGTGGATTATTGCTTATGAAACCATGATTTTTTCGTTTGAAGAGTTATGGGGCAGTGAGAACGGCACTCTAGAATTATGATTTCTTGATCTGGTTCAGTGAGAAAGGACTACTCTCATTTTGATTTTTTGATGTGGTTCATAATATGTTGAGACTGAATTTTGCAATACCTGAAATTAGGAGTTGTAAATTGGTTATATTTAACGTTGCTATGTAGAGGCTGTGATGATATTATAAAATTATTGCAAAAATGAGCGAATGATTTTCGGCTAGGACACTATGAAAATCGTAACTTGGCTTGGCAAGCCGGATGGCATGAGATTAGGAGTTGTACAAAACTCTAATCCAAAATGCAACCGGTGAAATGCAGCCATGGCGGGGACGTATGTATCTTCGCCTGTTGCATTCTTATCTGAGCCTCTTATTTGATGTTCGTATAATGTCCACAAGGTAGATGATTTTTGGTTTGTTGGTGTGGATTTCGATAAATAAATAGGTATCCATCAATGTCCACCTCCAGTGTGAATAATGTGCAACCCCGCATTAGATGTAAATGTGGTGCGTATATGAAGATACACATATCACACAGTGAACGAAATCCTCTTCGTAAGTATTGGATATGCCACAATGTAAAGGTACGAGTATTGTTTTCATAATGTTGTTAGATTTTTTTTTCGGAGTAACTTGGTTAATATTATTCTTTTGTAGGAAGGTGTCATATGTGGAGGGTTTACTTGGGCCGATGAGATTGAAACCCAAGTTGGCAACCATGTTTTAGTATTCGAATTTCCCGTGAGAAGTTTGACTGACTTGAATGATGATGTGATGAAATTATCGGACAGGATGGAAAAGGTCGAAGATGAAATACGGTTACTTCATCGCGCTAGGAATATGAGAACAAGTTGGGGGAATGTTACCGCATTTGCTTGTATTTTCTTGTTGGTTATTGTAATTCTCCAATGTGTTTTTTAAGTACACTTGTTGGGATGTAATAATATTTAAGTAATGTATGAATGGAAATCAGTCTCCGTACGGCTATTTGGTTTTTTAACTGTATTTCTTACATCAATAGGCAAGATGGAAATCTGGAAATCTGTACATTTTGAGAAACAGAAACAAGGCCACAAATAAATGTTTTTGGACTTGTTAACTGTTTAGTCCTGCAAGTATATATACATGAATATAACACATTAAACAAGTTCCTCCCATGCTTATAAATATTTAGTAAGAGGGAGAAGTAATTTTATTTAGTGTTCCAACTTCCATTGATTCTTCATGACCAGCCACTTCTTTATACAGCCGAGGATTCTGATTTTTTCTTGCTCCTCGTAATCAGTCTACAAAAACCCAATCAAACTGAAGCTTACCAAAGTGCATGACTTTATTTTATACAATCTCCAAAGAAAATGACACCACAAGTTTCTTTAGATCAATTAAAGCACAATTTCAAGTTAACTTTACCCAAATACAAAACGGCAGTTTAATAACTGTTATCACAAAATGCATTGATACAAAACGGCAGTTTATGCAAACCAATTTCCAACATGAAAATTACTACTAGCATTAGAAACTAATGTCGCATCGTCTCTTCCATCATTTTGGGTGCTCGGCAAATCATTTAGATTGGGATGGTACATCTCCATATTTGACCTACAAAAATCAACATAATTCCAAGTCAATAAGTAAGATGTTTTAAATGAAATTGAGGAAATCCAAAAAATTATAGAGCATAACTAACCGATCATTCAACTGAGGACATGTTCTTTTATCGTGGCCATTTTCTCCACAACAACGACATTGTCTGGAGTTCTTCGAAAGTGATTTCTCTTTTGATGACTTAAGCCTTTTCCCGCAACCTTTAGCCCTAACTACAGTAGGATCACCAATCGGTTCAATTTGATTGCGGCTTTTGCTCATGTTTCTGCTAAAGGTACCATTTCCCTCGTCATCTAACTCTTTGATTCGTATATGCAACGAATCAAGCTCTCTCGTGAGTAAGGTGGTACGAGCATCATCAACGCAGCGTCATCGACCAACAACGAACACTTATTAGCCAAGAACCCATGTCTTGCCATCAACGAGGTACTACAACCACCGACATTGGATAGACTACTAATAGGATCATGAACCTCTCCCACTTTGGCGTTCTTCGTCCACCTCCGCAATATGTATTTTTCTGGCAGAATGAGTACTTGTTTTTTCCTAAAATAACTAATCATGTGGCGGCATGGATAACCCTCAAATTCAAATGTCCGACAACTGCAATAAATGAAATCAGTCTCCGTACAATAAGTGAGCTGACGATGACGATCAAAAGATTTGCCTGGCTCAAATCGCTCAACCACGTATTCCTTCGAATTCAAGGTGCCTGATCTCTTAGAACAAATATAGTCATTGCTTTGGTCAACTTCAGTTTGGAATAACAAAAAATCTTTTTTAGTGTAGATATGTACCATCTTATTCTCCATTAAAAATCTCGATGTCAGTCTTGGTTGTTCGTTCAGATCAATGTGGTTGGCAACTAACTCCTCATGTCGTTGATGACGTAACGGCATGTTGAAACTGGTGATGAAATCCATTAGTGAATTCTTTACTGCTCACATACCTTTTAAAAAAGAATGGGTAGTTTCGACCTTTGACTACTTGACATGCCTTGCTTCGAATATGTGTTTCACATAGGCAGAAACCCATCGAGTACGCAACTCGTACATGCTAGTCAACCATTCATTGCTCTCCAAACTAGTGGATACCATTATTGCAGACCAACGTTCTTCGAACTCCATAGATGACTCTGAATTTTTGATGATATTTACCAACATATGATACTGCTCATTGTATACCATCACATTCATTTTCTCCGAAAACTTGTTCAGTATATGCCATAAGCAGTAACGATGAAATGTCGATGGCATAACCATGGATATAGCTTTGGCAATCGCTGCATCCTGATCGGTAATAATCATGTTGGGTGCTTGTCTGGGCATACATTCAAGGAACTTTGACAACAACCACACGAATGACTCAGTTGACTCGTCACTCAATAAACCACATGCAAAAACAATTGTTTGTCCATGATTGTTCACGCCAACAAATGGTGCAAAAATCATCGAGTACTTATTGGTGTTGTATGTTGTATCAAACACCATAGCATCGCCGAAGTACAAATATGATCTTCGTGACTCTGCATCTGCCCAAAAACAACGAACCAATTTATTTTCCGAGTCAGTCTCATAATCAAAAAAGAAATTGGGGTTTTCTCCATTTCAAACGTGAAATACTCAATTAGTGTCTCAGCATCATGACCCCGAAGCTCTTCTCGAATATTTCTTTCATGGTTCCTCAGGTCTCTTTCCAGACACCCAACCGACTCTGGACCACCTGCATCTATTTCCATAAGTCGCAATTGTTGACATGTGGGTATGTTGGCAACTGAAAATTGTTGCGCGAGTGCCTTTTTTGTGGATGATACATTCCGGTGAGATCTCAACAAATGTACTTTACTAGGCGTAGTTAAACCATGGTTATGTTCCTCAACAAATTTATTCACTACCCATGAATTTCCTGTTTGTTGCTTCATAACACACAATCTTGCATTGCACCCAACTCGTGTATGTCCACGTTTTCTTTCACAAACCCGTTCAACTGCATTTTTGTGTTTGTTCTGATATGTTTCGTCGGTTTTTCCTTCTTTAGAGCACACGAATAATTTCCAATATATTTCATTCGTTTCCTTCTTCTTCCTACTATTGGCTATGCGTGCACTAAAACCAGCCTCCCGCGCATATTGATTGTACACATCATATGCGTCCTCATGTGATTCAAATTGTTGTCCAATCTTTGAAATTCGGCTTATTGTAACTTGTGGAACAAACACATTGCTTGAACTTTCTGCCTCCATTCCTACAAACACATCAACTAATTAAAACAAATACGCCTATATTTACCGCATCAATTTAAATTAGAGATACAAACTTACTAATATAATGGGAATGAATGTATTTACAGCAGCAATTTAAATTTCAGATGCAACTTACCAATTCAGCAATTAAAAAATTGGATGCAATCTAACTAATTCAAATAAATTTGCTATTTTTCCAAGTCCATTTATTACATATAAAATTCCTAATCAAATTCAACTATAAAGTTTGCAAACTTACTGTCGTTGGAATGGGAATGAATGTACTGCCCGGTCGATTTGCAAATTTTTTTTTTTAGAAATCTCTGAAGTCTGGGGCGAGTAGATAGTAAGAAGTGCCGTTAGCGTCACTGATTTTGCCCCAAAAGTGGCCGGAGATTTCAAAGTGGACAAAAAGCAATGTAGTCGTCGGCTTAGGGCAAGGAATGGAGAGAGAGAAAATCAATCAGATTGGAGTGAAAAAGGGGCTGCCCAGCAATACTCATGTCGTGAAGAAATGGGCTGCCCATTTTGGGGCAGCCCTATTTACTTAAAACCCCACACGCTGATGTGGCGCGGCCACATCAGCGTGGGGTTTTTACATCCTGCCCCATTTGGGGCGGTGAACGCTACTCTTATTTTAAACTCTTTTTTTCTCAAACTTTTTTTCAAACACATGTTCTATAGGACCCCACAACTTTTCAAACACACATTTCACTAATTTTTTTCAAAATTTTCTAAAAAAACTACTTTTAAACTCAACCGAACAGACACTAAGTATTGCCAAGTAGATATTCAATTATATAACATGCTCGATAAATCCAACAAACAACGGAACTGCAGCTAATTTAACACTGAAAAATCACAATTTTTAATTTTTTGTTTATTAATTTAAAATAATTTGAAACATATTATAAACTTTTTCATTTGTGTGTGTGTGTGTGTGTGTCACTACACGTATCACGACACGATGAATGATATACTCTCCATAGAGAAGGAGTAGATATAACCCTATTGGACATTGACACACAAATAATCTCCATCTTGACTTTTTGTCAAGACTTTTTCATTTCGTCAACCCCCACCAACACACGTGTCCAATGGGGGTTATAAGAGCTCCCCACTATGGAGAGATCAATCCTCATCACTACATATATATGTAAGAGTCTTAATGGGCTATACTTTTCATTTCATCGTCCAATACGGTGTCATTCCGGCCCATATTATTATTATTATTATTATTATTATTATTATTATTATTATTATTATTATTATTTTTTGTACAAATTCATTTCTCTCTCTACCAAATCATGTTTCATCTTCTCTGCTACCTAGCTATCTAGAATTTTTCAAAATCCCTCCAGTTCCTTGTAGATCCCGGTCGGAAACAAAGCTACTGAGGTTGGAATCAAGAATCAATATCTCAAATTCTAAACTAAGGTATGTTATTCAAGTCTTTTCTTAAATGATTTTGAATAGAGTTTTCAATTTTTAGATTTGTATATAGATTTAACATATTTACATTGTATTTTGGATGTTTTTAGTGTAGATTTATGCTTTAAATTCAATAAATTTTGAAAAGAAGAAAAGTTATGTTGAGGTTGTTAGAAATTGAAGAAATTTGAATATGGGTTGTAAAATAAAGCTCTAATAATTGATTTTATGGTATTTATGCGATTCTAAATATTAAATTTAGAATGTATAAGTGTGGGTTAAGGATTTTGAGGTTTAATTTTGCCTTTTTCACTCATTTTCTCTAATTTTTATTCAAAAATTATTACAGTGGTGCTATTTTCGTAACTCTATCTAGAAAGTGCTATTTCTGTCAAACATTTGGAACCAGTTTCATTACTTTGGCACTGGTGCTAATTTTGTAAATTTTCTGCTTTCTTGAATTTTTAGTTACCGGATTTAAAGTCAAGCATACCAGTATGGGAAATCCTATAAAGAATTTTCAGCTTTGCACATGTCTCAAGAAATTCAAGCACATGAATATATGGACTATTAAGTTGAGCTGGGACGCACGTTTCCCAGCGAGCACAGGAAAAAATAATATAATTCATGTATGGGAAGTGCAAGAATGTGATGTTATGTCAACGAGATCACCTCACAATATAAATTCACCAGGGGAGACACTTGTTCACCCAATAGCTGGCACTGTTTCAGACCGGCCTCTACTTGCAGAGATTACACCTATGCCATCCGAAATGAAGAGAAGAGGAGGAACAACAAAATAAAAGATAACATGATTCCTAACTATGTAAGTATGCCAGAAACTGTACTTGCCCTTTCAGAAAAGCAGTTTTGCACTTTCAAAAGTCACCAAGACGACGTGTTAGATCTATCATGGTCAAGATCTAAGGTTAGACGACGTGTTAAATCTCTCATGGTCAAGATCTCAGGTCAACTTCCCCACATCCTAATTTCTATAAAGGTAAGAAAAAATGTTTAGCAAACTAATTTATTTGATTCCTTAACGAATCATATTGTTCTTTCATCATTCTTCCTAATTAGAAGTAGCTGTCTGCAAGAGTCAGGAAATGGTAAAAAAGTTAAAATGGAACTATGTTTTCTAATTATTAAGATGATCATTTAGTTCTTAACTAGAATCAGTTAACATACAAGAAGAAGGTTATATGCAGCTATTGCTATCATCTTCAATGGACAAGACAGTTAGGTTGTGGGACGTGGAGACAAAAAGTTGTTTAAAAATGTTTGCACACAATGATTATGGTGAGATGCCGACTTATACTCTCCAGGGCCTAAAAATTACATATGATAGTTGATTTGTATTGGTCCTACTTCTGATCAGTCTATGGTTTGGCAGTAACTTGCATACAGTTGAATCCAGTAGACGAAGATTATTTCATCAGTGGTTCACTTGATGGAAAGGTAAGAATCTGGAGCATACCCAAACGTCACGTTGTCGGCTGGAAAGATCTTGAGATGGTTACTGCTGCTTGCTACACTCCTGATGGCCAAGCAGATACATCAAAATATACATACCATTCTGACAAAACTTGTATATGGATGGATCTATAAGCTGATTTTTCTACTTTCGGAGATTCTATAATTAGAGTATTTCCAAATTTTTTTTGTTCTAATTCAAATTTTGTTGTTTTTTTTTTTCATTTCATTAATCTGTTATAGGTATAGGCTGAAACATGAGAGGGTTAATATTAGAGCAGTAAAGCATTGGTGTAAACAGATTTTGCAGGGTCTTCTTTATCTCCACAGCCATTACCCTCCAATTATTCATATAGATCTCAAATGTGACAACATTTTTATTAATGAAAACCATGGAGAAGACAAGATTGGCAACCTTGGCCTTGCTGTGATTCTTAGGAAATCTCACGCTGTTTTTTGTGTAGGAAAGGTTTGAATCTTGATAAAATATTGACTCTTATTTAGTAGTTGTTGAGTTTTAAATCATAGAAATAAGAACATGTATATTTTTCCATCTTTGATTACTATTGGTAAGAATGGTGACTGAGTTGATTAAGGAAAAACACTGTTTTTCAATATTGATGTTTCATTCGTTATGATCTTTCAGGAATACTAGAGTTCATGCCTCCAGAGATGCATGCGAAGGAATACACACTACAACAAATAGCGTCTATAGCGGCGACACCAATTGCGACGACACCAAGTCGTCTTTATTGATTCTATACAGTAGAGACGACAAAGAAATGTCGTCACCACATATGCAAAACCTATAGTGACGACATATGTCGTCGCAATATATTATAAGTCATCGCTACTAAATAGAATATATAACGACGTCTTTCAATATCGTCGCCAATTAGTTTCGAAAACGGTGGGAACAAATGGCGACATTTTGATGCATAAACAGCGACGACAATTGAGTTTCGGATGATGTTGTCAGTCACATGAATCATGATTTTTTTCGTAAAATGCGATGAGATATATAGCGATGACACATGTCGTCGCTATAGACCTAGATCAATTTAAGCGGGAAAATTGGCGCCCAATTGTTGTCTGTCGCGACGACAATTGTCGTCGCAATATACATATCGATCATTTTGCTAGGCACGCGAGTTATTAATTTCTTCGTAAAATGGGAAGGATCTTGTAGCAACGACCTTTACATATAGCAACGACAAATGTTGCTACTATAGAATCTTCTTTTTCTTCTCCCCATCCCTGCATTTCTGTGTTGCAAACAAAACAAAAAATATTTATCTTCTCCATCTCCGCATCTTCCTTCATAATCATCTTCTTTACATTTCATTTCTTCATCTCCATTTATTATCCTTACTGTATTTGTGAAAATATAGTATTTTCAAGTATGGATATTGATAAAAGTTAGACAACAATTAGAAATCGCACAAAATCTGTAGATTTTCATAACGGTTTGCAAGCATTTATAAACATGGCCATGCCATACGTTAATGACAGGAGAAGGATTAAATGTCCATGCAAAAAATGTTTAAACGGTCTCACACATCCATTGGAAATTGTCGAGGTTCACATATTTCGTAATAGTTTTGCGGAGAGTTATGTCACCTGGATATATCATGGTGAGACCGATGTTCATACTGCTAATGTGTATAGACAGAATGAGCGAGCTGGTGTGGAAGATGAGATGATGGATGTCATAGACGACGTAGCTGGTGATGAGCATGCATGTACAAGCACCGATGGTTACTATGACAAATTGTTTCAGGCTCTCCATTAAGAACTGTACCTGGGAGTTTCATCATTTTCATCCCTAATTTTTTTAGTCAAGTTGATGCATATTAATGTTATGAACAAATGGACAAACAAGTCTGTCGATGATCTTTTGAAATTGCTGAAGTTAGCATTCCCAAAAATAAACTTGGTTTACTCTCACTACGAAGCTAAGAAGCTGATGATGAAGCTTGGTTTGGGTTACAAATCCATTCATGCCTGCAAGAACGACTATGCACTGTTTTGGGGTGAACATGCTGATAGACAAACTTGCCCGATTTGCTAGGAAAGTCGTTGGGTGCACACTTCTGGAAAGTGAAGGGGAAGAATGTTCCGTATAAGGTGTTGCGATATTTTTCCTTGGCCCCTAGACTAAAACGTATGTTCGCGACGAAGGATACTGCAAAACTCATGAGGTGGCACAAGATAGGAAGGTCTAGGGGCGATGATGAAATCAACATCCCGTTGATGGAAAGGCATGGCGGGATTTTGACATGAAACATCTATGTTCGCAAGTGAGATCGGGAATGTCGTTAGGTTTGGCCACGCATGATTCAATCCATTCGATGACATGAGTCTGTCAGACAACATGTGGCCGATGGTTATAACAGCTTACAACTTGCCACCATGGTTATGCATGAAGCCCGAATACTTCATGCTTACTCTGTTGATACCTGGTCCTAAAGCACCGGGTAAGGACATTGATGTATTTTTACGATCATTAGTGGACGAGTTGAAAGAGTTGTGGGTCGATGGGATTGACACGGGTGACGGTGGAACCAACAACAAGTCGGTATTCAGACTGCGTGCAGCGTTGTTGTGGATTGTTAACAATTTTCCAGCGAGAAGTAGTTTGTCGGGTTGGAGTGGTCAGGGGTACAAGGCTTGTCCTACGTGCAACGAGAATACTCCTTCAGTCCGTGTGATAGATAAGACAGCTTATGTGGGTCACCGTCGGTTTCTTGCCATCCAAGCATCATTTTCGGAGCAATTTAGACTTCGATGGGAGGACAGAGAGGCGACCACCTCCGCGTCGATTAACGCCTACAGACATTTTAGTACAGTTAAGCCGTGTCAGATATAGAAGTCCAGGAAAGCACCTTACTTACGGTGGTGCTACAATTCAGAGCAATGCTGACGAGCTAAATTGGAGAAAAAAGAGCATTTTCTATGAGTTGCCGTATTGGTCTTCTACTGAGCTAAAACATAACATCGATGTTATGCACGTAGAGAAGAATGTTTGTGATAGCTTGCTCGGCACAATTATGGGCGATCCATTCAAATCAAAAGACAAAGTCAGTGTGAGGCGCGATCTGATGCAATTAGGGATCAAAAAGGAGTTGCACTTGTATCAGAACGGGAATAGGTGGATGAAGCCTGCCGCATGTTACACTATGTCGTCTTCAAATCGTAAGAAGTTTTGTAAATTTATCCGATCGGTTGAGTTTCCAGATGGCTTCGCTTCTAATCATTAGAAGAATATTGCTCCTAATGATAGCCGTATTATCGGGTTGAAGTCACATGATTGTCATATTATCATGCAACGGTTATTGCCAGTCGGATGTCGGGCGTTCTTGAATAAAACTATTTCTACGGCTATTATTGAATCTGCACGCGTTCTTCAAAAAGCTTTGTGCAAGAACACTAAAGGTTAGCGACATGATGGCTTTCACGATCACCTTGTACTCATTCTTTGTAAGTTGGAACGGATATTTGTGCCAACCTTCTTCGACATCATGATTCACCTCGTAATGTATTTACTAGAAGAGGCAATCCTTGAGGTCCAGTGCACATGAGATGGATGTATCCATTCGAGCGATACTTGAAGAAATTGAAGGGCTACGTCAGAAATCGAGCTCGGCCCGAAGGATCAATAGCTGAATGGTATGTTGTGGACGAGGCATTGACTTTTTGTTCGAGGTACTTCGAGGACATAGGGACAAGGTTCGATCGACCAGACAGAAACGAGGATGCTAGTGTTCCATTGACATAACTTTCTATTTTTCAGTCGCAGTGTCGCCCACTTGGAAAGTAGTCACCAACGACGTTTCCTACTCAAGTTCGAAATCAAGCAATTTTTTACGTCCTGAACAACTGTTATGAAGTTGAGCCATTCTTGCAGTGAGACGGCGTTTATTCCTGATTATTATTCATTTACCTCGAATAAACTTTATCATTTGAAACGAACTAATGAACTTTGATCTTCCATACTTTGTGTAGGGTACATAGGCAGGAACTACTGAACAATGGCTGTCCAAACATCGAACTAGTGCACAGAAGAGACTTTCAGAGTTGGTTCTACAGAAAGGTAAACGAACATCGACCGAATAAAATTACAAGTTTTCAACATTATTTCTTTCAATAACTGAGAATAATTCTCGTCATGCAACTATATGCAATGCGCCAAAGCCACATCCATCAAGTTTCTCATGAGTTATTTACGTTGGCCAGTGGATGTTACTAGCAAGTTATGTCATACACGGCTTGTGTTGTCAAAGGAGTTCGGTTCCTGACATATGATCGTGATATTCGAAGAAAAACTCAGAACAATGGTGTGTCCGTCCCAGGGACTAGGGGTGAGGTTTACTACGAGCAGCTGCAAGATATACTGAAGCTACAGTATGGACCGAAACTTTTAGTTTATCTGTTCCGATGCAAGTGGTTTAGGTGTAATAGGAGACGGATGGTAACTCAGAATAACGTTATCAGTATTGAGATCAGTGCAGAGGCGTTCAAAGATGATCAGTTCATACTTACGAGCCAAGCACAACAAGTGTTCTACATTAAAGATCTATCTCGTGGTCCAAACTGGCGAGTAATACAAATTGTCCATCACAGGAGCACGTGGAACACAGTGGGAGCTAACATCATAGAGATTGACCTGCTCCACAATAACTACTCTTCTAGTTTATCTCTCATCATTGATCTTGGCAACATAGAGCACGTATCCTTGCACCGGGATGATGATGAAGCTGATGAGATAGAAGCATTGGTTATCAAGAGAGCCTCGTCTGATACTGCAGGAGAAACTTTGTTTATAAACGACGATGATGTGGAAGACGATACAAATACATAATACGATGATGATGAAATATCGAGTGAAATCAATGAGGACGACAGTGACGAAGATAAAGATCAATCGTATCATGATAGTGAATCAGATTGAATGTTGTTGTGCCTCACTAAATGTTATGAAATAAATTTATAAAAAAGCATGTTCTTGTTGTTGTTATTGTTTTCGACTTGAATGTTTTTCGTTCATACTATCATTGCTATAGGTCAAAACGCAAGTTTGGATGGAGTTTCAACATTTGTGGACAGAATGTAAAACAAAAAGGACTGCAATTGTACAAAAACATGCTACTGGGGACCTATATATATCTAACCTCGTAAAACTTGAAGGACTTATGTTGCAAATAAAATTGGATGAAATTGAAATAAAAGAAAAAATATGAGGACCCAAATGAAATATATTTAAAGTTGAAGCACCTAACTGCAAATACCATATAGAGACGACATTTATAGCGATGACATGTCGTCGTAGAGTGAAAATTGGGCACGTGCTCCGAAAAAATTAAGTGCGTGTCACCGTTAAAAATTAACATATAGATTTGACCTTTAAAATTCACGCGTCAGACCTTCTTTTTCCCCATTTCTCATTTGCTCTCTAATTTTTTGTTGATTTGTCATCCACCGTCTGGCCAAAAGGTTGAAGCTAGCACTCCATCCGCTCGATTGAGGGCTGCACTCTACGACCTTCTTTTCCAAGATCCATCTCGATTAAGGTTGGCCTTGAACCTGAAATTGTAGCTTAAATGTCATGGTTTTTTTTCAATTTTTAAGTTCATTTGACTTTGAATTTTTTTTAATTATCAACTATATTTTAGGTTCATTCGATGTTGAAATTACACCTATATTTTGCATTCTATATTGCACTGAATTTGGGACTGAATTTGTAGAATTTTTTTTTTATTTTATGAAGAACAGTGGACTGAATTTTGTAGGGACTGATTGCCAGTAGTTTAGGGACTGAATTTATGAAGTTTAGGGACTGAATACAAGTAGTTTAGGGATTGATTTTTTAGGACTGAATTTATGAAGTTTTAGGGATGATTTTTGGACTGATTTTGCTTTATGAAGTTTTAGGGACTGATTTTGCTTTATGAAGTTGTAGGGATGATTTTCCTTTTCAAAGTTTGGGGACTTATTTATAATAAAATAAGTTTAGGGACCAATTTGAAATAAAATATAATAAATTAAAAGTTTCACATAAATTCAAAGTTTAAGGACTTATTTGAAATAAAATTCAAAGTTTAGGGACTTATTTGCAATAAAATAAGTTTAGGGACCAATTTGAAATATATAATAAATTCAAAGTTTATGAACTTAGTTGAAATAAAATTTAAAGTTTAGGGACCAATTCATTAATAAAATATAATAAATTTAAATTTTCACATAATTTCAAAGTTTAGGGACTTGTTTGCAATAAAATAAGTGTAGGGACCAATTTGAAATAAAATATAATAAATTCATATTTTCACATGAATCAAAAGTTTAAGGACTTATTTGATTTTTTTATTTTTTGATTTTGCTGATTTCATTACTTTGATTTATTGAGTTGAGAGTTGGAGTTGGAGTTGGGGTTTGTTAACTGGAGTTGGATTTAGGAGCAATGTAGGGATTGAATTGTAAAAAACAAAAGTTTAGTGACTAATTTGTAAAAAATAAAAGTTTAAGGACTAAAGTTAAATTTTGGAATGTTGTAAATTTTAGGGAATGAAGTTCAATTTTGGAATGTTCTAGGATTATTTTGGAATGTTGTACATTTTGGAATGTTTTAAATTTTAGGATTATTTTGGAAGGACCAATGAATCAACAAATTGAAACTTATTAGAAATTACAAAAAATGTCAAAGTTGAGGGACCTATGTGAAATAAAAATTTTAATTAGGGACCAATCAATAGAAAAATTATAAAGTATTACAAGTTATGTTAAATTGAAAATGTAATGAACAATTTGCAATTTCTAATTTGAGGTACTTATTAGATATAAATTAAAAGTTTAAGGACCAATTCTTCAACAACTTCAAACTTATTTGAAATTATGACCAAATTCAAAGTTCAGAGACATATTTGAAATATAATAAAAATTTTATGGATCTATTTACAATAAAGTCAAAGTATAGGGACATATTTGAAATGAACAATTTCATTAGGGACCTACTTATAGCAAAATTAAAACGTATTAGAAATTACGATAACATTCAAATTGTAAGGACCTATTTGACATTTTATAAGTTGAGGGACCAATTAATCAACAAATTGAAACTTATTAGAAATGAAGAAAAAATTCAAAGTTGAGGGACATATTAGATATAAATTAAAAGTTTAAGGACAAATTCAACAACATCTTCAAACTTATTAGATACTACGTAAAATGTCAAAGTTTAGGGACCTATTGAAATAAAATAAAAGTTTAGGGACAACTTTGAAATATAGTCACAGTTGATGGCCCTATTTACAATAAAGTAGAAGTGGAAGGACCAATTCATCATTAACTTCAAACTTATTAGAAACTTTGAAAACCTTATAAGTTCAGGGACCTATTCGAAATAACATAAAAGTTTAGGGACCTATTTGAAATAGAGTCAAAGTTTATGGCCCTATTTACAATAAAATAGAAGTGAAAGGACCTATTCATCATCAACTTCAAACTTATTAGAAACTTTGAAAACCTTAGAACATCAGGGACTTATTTGAATTAAAGAAAAAAAGTTTATTAGGATCAATTTCACTAAATGTAGGGACCTATTCCACACTAATTGATGTTCGCAATTATTTCATATGTTAGTATGGCTGACGTGATATCGCACAGAGGTGATGGTGCAGGAGATCCTCCATAGCAGCTATCTCACCGGCTCGCTTCGGCCTGCGAGTCTGGTAACACTTTTCGTTCAAATTGTAATTATTTATTATTTTATACATATCGTTGAATTTCGTATGATAAATATGGTTCGTATTTTTTCATTTTCAGCGCCCCCGCCAAAGCGACGGGACATCTCTCGAGGCATCAACCTTGAGATGGTTTTGACAAGCTAACGTGAAGATACCACTTCCTATCGCGTCGACAATGTCGAATGCACAATGCAGCCGATCGGGAATAATGCGAAATACTTCACGCGCTTGGTTCGGAACCAAGTGAGATACCGTGCCCTCGTGCTACCCTTCATGGACAGAGGTTCTAGAGGAGCAGTGGGCACGGTTAAGTAGCATTATCGAGATATGAACTTAAAGTAGTTTTGTTATTAGTATAGTCAATAAATAATTGTTCAACGACTTCTACATTAACGTAATTTTTTTCACTCTTACAGAGGTGCTTCGATCTGCAGGGCGATCGGTCGCTCGACGAGTACCAGGTAGTATGTGCCGCTGTAGATCGTCTGCGGCGTGATCGTTATCGCGATTACAAACTCAAGGCGCATAATTACTTAAAAGCGCATGGACCGAGCCGACAATACGGCGAGATGTCCACCGAGGACTGGCAGAAGTGCATTGACTTCTTCACCAGTCCTACTTTCGTAGTACGTATTGTTTATTTATTTTTTACGATTTTTAATATACTTTTTTAACTATTAAGTTTTCTGCTAATCAATTATATGTTATACCTTCAGGAACGGTCCTCCAAAAATAAGGCCAATCGGGGTAAAGCTAAATACCCGAGCGTGCAGGGGTTGAAGAGCTTCTTTGCCATGCATCACGATGAGGTACAACTAAAGTTTTCAATATCATTATACAAATTTTTACTATATTACGTAAAAATGTCTACTAACTACATTTCACGTTTAAATTGTCGTAGCGGGACCCCGAGACCC
Organism: Forsythia suspensa; assembly: GCA_023638005.1. NCBI lineage: Eukaryota > Viridiplantae > Streptophyta > Magnoliopsida > Lamiales > Oleaceae > Forsythia > Forsythia suspensa. The sequence continues at coordinate 14,181,772 of CM042667.1, forward strand.
AGCAGTGGCCAGGGATTATTGAATCGTTCCGGACGTTTCACACCTTCCGGGATAGCAGTTGGGTAAACCAGCAGACGGCTGGTGACTATGTGAGGACTTTTAAATTATGTTAATATAATTTTATCTGACATGATATTATTATTTATTATTATTTTTTCATTGAATAGGATAAACTTGTTGAGTTGAGAGAGACTCAACATACACGCGAGTCACCTCCAGGTGGCGCGTCGTTAGACGAGCGTGCTATTGCAAAGGAGGTTTTCGGAGAACGACGAGGTCACGTCTGTGGGGTTGGCCGGGTTCCGAAGGGCACCTCTCCCTCACTAGATTCGACTGCTGCATTGAAGGCCCCACAAGGAACTTCCCATCAGTTCTCTGGAGACTCCCAGAATAACGTTCCTCGGTTTGCCATGTACGAGGCGCAGCTACGCCAAATGCAGCGTGAAATTGAGATTCTAAAAAGTAGAATACTAGTGGTTGTGCCTGCGGAGGAGGAGAACGGGACGGGACGAGGACGAGGACGAGGACGAGGACAAGGACGAGGGTTTGGAGGGTCCGTATATTTTTAGAATTTTTTATACATTATTTCTATTATTTGAATAAAAAAAATTTAATAAAATTCAAATTGTTTATAGCGGTGACATTGTCGTCGCTGTAGCAAAACAAATCAATTAGTTTGTCGTCGCTAAATGAGAAGGACGTATGGTGACGAGATAATAGCGACGTCTTTCACATCGCTATTATTTCATATAAAAGCGACGACATTAGCGACAACAATGTCGTCCCTTTTTATCTATTTTCGAGATATAGACCACGACAATGTAGCGACGCTACATATCTAGAGACACTAACCTATTACGGCGACATTGAGCGATGACTTTGTCGTCTCTATGCATTTAAAGGAACTATTATGGATGATTCAGCGACGACATATGTCGTCGCTATTGACCTCCTTTTTTGTAGTGACAGTGAATTAGTGGGTATTTATTCATTTTGTATGTGCATTCTGGAAATTTTGATATTTGAATATTCATATAGTGAATGCACTCACCCTGCCCAGATTCATAAGAAAGTAATCTCTGTAAGAATTTAAAAATTCAATTTATCAATTTATGTTGTCAATTGCAGTGTGTTTGGCTAAGCTTTAAAAACGTAAAATTTCTTCTTCTTTTTTTGTCAAAAAATAAGTAATACTTTGTGCAAAATTTTAGAAAAATGAAACTTTTAAAAAAAACCTTGGCACAAGAAGTTACTTTAAAGTAATCTTAGCCTACCATGCTCCAAGAAACTTCGCTCTGCAACTTGAGGTAACACAACAGCTTTTATGTAGAGAAAGAATATGGATGATCTTTACACATTTCTAATGCACATATGATGGTCATGGAGAATGTGAAAAAGACCATAAGTGAATGTAAAATGTATATGAGAAGCCTTTCTAGCATTTATGATTCACATATTGGTTGTAGAATTTTATTTTTGAAATAAATATGTCATTTGACAGATTAGAGAAAAAGATTTGATAGCCTAGAAATAGAAATATAGCGGTAACTCTTTATTGTACCTACAATTCTCTTAAATCTTTTTTCAATAAATAAAAACAACTTTTCATGAAATTTTGTTGTATGATTACATGTTAAGGTAAACAAAAAATGGAGATTCTCTATAATCACCTTGAATTTGAACGACAGAACCATTGTCTTTTTCTTTCATCTTTTTTGAGAAATGGTTGTTTTATATGTATTTACTTTATCTCTCATTTAAATGTTAGTGCGTCTTCTGTTTCATGTTGTGTGGCATATTTAGTACTCATATCCTTAGTTATGTAACGCTTAAAGCCCTCTTATTAGTTGAAAATATGAAATGTAGCTTTTGCTTGGCATTAGAAAATTATTTATAAATGTCTATCTTGATGGGTTAGTTAGTGATTTTAATTTTTCTTTTGCTTTGCAGCTGAGCTTTGGACTATGGATTGATGAAAATCAATGCATCAAAGGGCGTATCACCCATTTTGCTGATAAATCAAAGGGCTTTGCTTTGAGAGCAATGGTATAGTACGAGTAGATAATTTTTTTTTTAAACTTTAATTTTCTTTGTAACATCGGTGACCTCATATCTTCGGGAACTCATTGTGTCAACTATTTCACCTGTTATTTTCTCTTAGATTTCATATTATAACATTTCTTGGGTTGTCTAAATATTTATAGCTTATTTGTTTCTCTTTTGTTGCTGATTTTACTTATTTCTAACTCCATATGTTAGTTATATAACTTTGTAGACTTGTAGTCACATATAAAATATTATTGATTTGCTTTAATAGGATCCAAATACAAAATATCAATTGAATGCTATATTACATATTGTATAGTATATGAATATATCATTATTTGTACAAATTGTTTATCAAGTCAACCTCTGCTGCCTCAAAAGAAAAGAACAAAATACTTGTGCAACTCACAGAAAATGCTATATTATGTATTGCATATCATATGAGTCTGTCATTATTTGTACAAATCGTTTATCAAGTTCACCTATGCTGCCTCAAAAGAGAATAGCAAAATACTTGTGTGACTCATAGAAATTGACACTAACGTGTTGAACCGACGTGAATTTGATCAAAATCAACTCTTATTTTTCTATCTCTTAGTTTACAATATTACAAATACATCACGTGCAACGCACGTACCAAAAACTAGTGTGTGTGTGTGTGTGTATATATATATATAATTTGAGACAATCATAGGTCAGGCTACATATAAAATTTGAATTGAAACTTGAATTAAATTAAATTTTAATTGAATCTAAACAATTTGGTGTTAGGGCTTGGAATTTTTTAACTAATGTTTAAAAAAAGACAATTTATGTTGGGGATTTGGGCATGGGTCATTTTGAATTGGGATTATTTGAATTTTGTATTGGAACTATTTACAAAATGAATGATTAGTGTGAAGGAGGAAAAAAAAGGCTATCCCGCTCCAAGCCTGGCGAGCTAACCGGGTCGGGTCATATAATCTTGATTTTGTTCAAGCCAGCTTTTTAACTACCCAGCCTGACCCGAAATCTCGATTATATGTCGGGCATGTCCTGTTTTTCCACCTCTACCCCTGATGCACTGGTTGCTCTTGTCGTGGACCATGTTTTTTTTTTTATTATGTCGTGTCCTTTTTGTGGCCGCCTTTTCTTATTAGTCCTCAATCTTCCGTTATCCTCAATCTTTGTTATAGTTGCACATCGATCTTGAATAGTGATACGATCCAATATTCTGTTGAATCTCCGTGTGATCTTCACTCGTGAAGCTGGATTTTATTTCTCAATTAGGTCGTTGTCTATATTTAAAAATAAAACATGTTTTTCAAAAGGGTCAAGAGGGACCCACCACCTACGCGGTTCACACTGCCTCGCAGAATTGTACTATTGGGACTAGATTTGGAGTATGTTTCATAAAGATTTTTGTAGATTATAAGCAGTGGATCTTACGAAATGTGTGGATAAAAATTGTTGTTTCTACGAAATGTATGGATAAAAATAATATTTGACCAACTTATAAATACTTATAAGTACTGACAAACATACTCTAGCCATGCGATCTCCTTTTTGGATTAAAACCTCAAAACAACTTTAATTCATGTCATAAACAAGCAACATTGTTCTAACGAGTTAATTACACTAATTGACGCTGAACTTTACACTTAGTGTTATTTATACTACTAAACTTTAAATTGTTTCATTTACCTCATCAAGTTTTAAAACTTGTTTCAGTTATACCACCACATTAGTCGACCATCCATTTGTTAATAGAAAATCCCACGTGGCGCTATTGTTTTGTTAGTTTGGTGATGTAACGCACCACGTGAGATTGAGTTACTCACTTACTTACATCAATTGCCACCGAACTTTACAATTAGTGTCACTTATACAATTGAACTTTAAATTATTTCATTTACCTCACCAAACTTTAAAATTAGTTTCAATTATACCACTACGTTAGTCGGTCGACCATAGTTTTTGGTACTTTATAGCTTTATATATTTTCTTCATTTAGGGTTTTTGTTTGTTTTATGCTTTTTTTTATTCACAATATAACCACTTTAGTTCACTCGCTAAAATAATTTAATATACACATTTCTTATACAGGATCAAAATTAGACTTATGAATAAAAAATGATAACAAATGATTAAAAAAATTATAATAAATAAACAGTGCTAACAAACTCTGAATGAAGAAAATACATGAAAGTATAAAGTATGAAAAAGCGACAAAAAGTCGAAATCCATACTATATAGTGGTTTTCCATGGTCAGTCGACTAACATTGTGGTATAACTAAAATAAATTTTAAAGCTCAATGAAGTAAATGAAACGATTCAAAGTTTAGTGATCTAAGTGACACTAAGTATAAAATTCGATGGCAAATTGTGTAAAATAACTCAATATTCTCGTGGTGGGTCACATCAACAGACTAAGTGAACGTGGACTCAACATAGGATTTTTTGTTAAAAAGTGGATGGTTGGTATAAGTGAAATAAGTTTTAAATGAAACAATTCAAAGTTTAGTAGTACAAGTGACAGTAGGGGGGTGTATTGACTTTTGTAGATTTTAATAGATTCTTTCAGACTTTTATTGATTTTTATAGATTTCATTTTGAAATATTTTTGTAGACTTTCACAGATTTTTATGGATTTTTATAGACTTTATTTTTTCAATTAAAAATTTTGAATACAAAAATTTAATTTCCCACAATTAAAAAACATTGTTACAGGAGAAAGTTTAGTAATAATTTATTTAATTGTATTTAATATTATTAAATTCATAAAAATTAATATTCTATTTAATTGCTGCAAATAAACTACGTCAAAAGTTAATGACATATATTATAACTCACTCTATTTTTTATTTTGGGTAAAACTATAAACTTTCAAATGACATGTGGATATATTCAAAAAATTATGGCATACAACTTTTTTTTTAAATATTTTCCAACAAAAAAATTATACAATTTATAATCTCTCTTTTTATATTTAATAATCTATAGGTAACATATCATTATTAGTCACCGCAATTACATAAATAAATAATCCAAGTACCAATTTACGAAGAAAAAAAATACGACCATGCTCATCAAGATAAATAGAAAAAACAAGAATGATAATAAAAATAAAAAAATACAGTAATAAAAAATTAATTTTCAACCTGATAAAATTCATTAATAAACTACAATCAACAATTATATAATAATTTAATTATAAATTTATCTTGTTTGTAATTAAAAATAGAAAACGATGAATAAAAAGAAAGAAAAAAAAATGGTTATGGAAATATTCAAGAAAAAATCACATTGTCTCTAAAGGTTCATAGAAGAAAAAAGTAGAAAATGGAAAAATGGTTAGGAGAATATTGAAAAAAAAAAAAATTAAATTGACTAGAGATAAAAATATTAATATTCTTTTTCATAAAAAATATTGATAATTAATCATGGTTATAGGGTTCGTAGAAGGAAAATAAAGAAAGAGAAAAAAAAAATTGGAGAATATGCTGAAGAGGAAAAAAATCGTATTGAAGAAAGAGAAGAATATTAATTTTGACTGTACAGTTTGTTGAAGGAAAAAGAAAAGAGAAATGTTGCATAAAGAAAAAAAACAGGGAATGAAATAATTTTTTTTTTCAAAGTCTTGTGGGTGAATATGAGAGAAATTATGATATCTTTTATTTATACTTTGTGCTTTAAAGTTAGGAGTATTGATCTTCTACCTATGGTGGGTAAGAGATCAGCTGCCCACCGCTTACTTGGTGGGCACCACATCAGCACCCAGCCATGTAAGCGGTACAAGTAATAACAATAATAATAAAAAAAGTTGCTGGCCTGCCTCATTTTACCGTGCCTTTCCGCCCAAAACACGAAGCCTGTCTCTCTCTCTCCCCAAAATGCGTGTCCTAGCCGGCAATTGTAATTATCCGGTCCCATTCCGACCCACTTCCAGTGAAATCATCATAGTCTCTTTCTCTCCTCATTCTCAGGCACGTCTATTTTTCACGCCTTTGTGGAAAATCCCAGCTCTCGCAGTCGGTAGGCACCGCGACATCACAAACGTCGGCACCACCTTAATTTACACTCGAGAAAAGCAACGCAGTCTAAGGTAGATTAGATAAGTTTGATGATTTACACCCACAAATTGGACTTGAAATTTGAATGTAAGCTTAAAAAAAAAAAAAAAATTAGGTTGTTGTTACTGTTTCCATATAAAAAATAAATAGTAGCTTAATTATAATTTGTTGTCTTGCGGTTTTGATTACAAATTAATTTATTTGATTTACTTTTCTTGCTTACTAGAAATAGAAGATGAAAGTGCAGATAATGTTTTTGTTTCCCAAGTTTCTGTAAGTTGAATTCTAAAGATTGGACAAGAATTTGAATCGCATGAGGATGCCTATAAATTTTACAATAAATATGCGCGTGAAGTTGGTTTTAGTGCACGTATAGCCAATAGTAAAAAAAAAAAAAACACAAATGAAACCTACTAGAAACTATTTGTTTGCTCAAAGGAAGATAAAACATACGAGACATATCAGAAGAAACATAAAGATGTGGTTGTACGGGTTAGGGAAAGAAATCGAGGACAGACACAAATCAGATGCAGTTCGAGATTATTTGTTGGGAAACAGCAAACAGGACATTTATTGGTTGTGAATAAATTTGTAGAGGAACACAACCATGCTCTTACAATGCTAAGTAGGGTACATTTGTTACGTTCTCGTCGGCATGTATCTACAACAAAGAAGGCACTAACCCAACAGTTTTCTAAAGCTAATATACCAACATGTCAGTAAATTCGACTTATGGAGATAAAATCAGGTGGTCCATCATTGGTTGTGTGTGTAGAGAGAGGCTTAAGAAACCATGAGCGGAATATTCGGAAGAACAACAGGGTCATGATGCTAAGACATTGATTAAGTATTTCACATTTGAGAAAGAGAAAAGCCCGAATTTCTTTTTTTATTACGAGACTCACTCAGAGAGTCGTTGTTTTTGGGTTGATTCTGAGTCACACAAGACGATGCAAGAGATGATAGAACATTCACGTCTAATGCAAGTGGTCATTATGATGTTGTCGATTGGTTTTTGTGAAAATGTAATACCTACGACTGCTATTTATGATTGAGTTTGTCAAACTGTTCGAGTTTGTAATTGACAATGTCATTTGGTGGATTGTAACATGGAGATAGAATTGAACAAGTTCCCATTATTTATCTAATGTTGTAAAAAAACATGTGAAACTGGAAAATGAAACAACACATAGTTTAAATGAAGAGTACGAAAACACCAATCTAATCATCCATTTTCACGATCAAGTCTTACGACAACAATTTTACAACAACAAAGGAAATACAAAAAATACATACTAATTTACAAAAATCCAAACAACTTTTTCTCATTGATATATCGCGACGTAAGGAGCCTATGTCATACACCACTTTGTCTAGCTTCTCCGATAACTTAATGACATCAACCTTCAATTCATTCAAAGCTCGCATGTGTATTTCAAATATGAATAATTGGCTTTCCCAGTTGTGGTTCAACCTCATCTGCCCAAGTAAAACCTCTACACATGACACCGTCCTACATATCCAATATAAAATAATGGTCAAATACTTAAGTACATGACAAAACATAACAATTGGAATGATTTCACGTACCGTAACGTTATAGCATCTCCAATACCTACGAAGAGGATTCCATTCAATATGCGATGTGTGTATCTTCATATACACACCACAACTATATCTAAGATGGGATTGCTCATCATTTACACTAGAGGAAGACATTTTTTGTTACCTATATCTTCAATGTAGTTCAAACCGAAAACAACAATCATCTAACAAGTTAAGTTCTACATATAGTTAAGATCCACATATTCTAAGAGGCTCAAATTGTTATCTTTCCCGGGCAAGAGACATACGTCACCGCCATGCTGTATTTAACCAGTTGCATTTTGATCTACATGTTACAATAACCTATTATCAGATACCTTCTGAGTTGCCAAGCCAAGATATAGATCCAATTATCTCCTACCCCAAATCAGTTGTTCATATTTCAAACATCAAAAAATCATCACTGCCTCATTTATTGTAATAAACAAGAACAATTGTAACAGCCCCATCAACGTCCACAATTAACATCAACATTAACTCCCATTCTCACAGTCCACGGCAATTGCAAGCAATACACAGCACAGTTCAAAAACAGTAACATTAACCTCATCAATGGCAAACGAAGGTTTGTTAGTGTAGCCAAAATCATTGGGGAAGAGGAATGGGTAACAACCCTTGAAGAATTCCCAATCTTCCAATGCCCTAATTAACAAGAAATTCATACATCTCAATATGAAATTGAGGGTACATACTGACTGCGAACAAGGGGTTGCTTATACGCTTAAAAAAATTTCCATCTTTCACCGCAGTGGTGGTGCCGGGCTTTTGTGATGCCGCTATGACTACCGACTGCAAGAGCTGGGATTTCCACAAAGGTGTGAAAAATAGACGCACCTAAGAATGATGAGAGAGAGATACTACGATTATTTCACCGGAAGTGGGTTAGAATGGGACCGAATAATTGCAATCGCTAGCTAGGGCACGCGTTTTGGAAGAGAGAGAGAGACATACAAACTTAGCGTTTTGGTGAAAAGGCATGGTAAAATGACGCAGGCCCATCAATTTTATTTATTTATTTATTGTTATTACTTGTACCGCTTACATGGCTCAGCCACGTAAACGGTGAGCATCTGATCTCCTACCTACCATGGGTAGGAGATCAGTACTCTCAAAATTAGTACATATAAAATTCTCTATAAAGTCATTAAAAGTCATCGACATTTGAATACTCCTGAATTTCGTAAAATTTTAATAAGTCTGAATTGAATATCACATAACTTTATAAGATTTTTTAAAAGTCTTTAAAAATTTATATTGAATACACCCAAGAACTTTATGGATTTTAAAAAGTCTGAATTGAATATTTTGACCTATAGTTAACTTTAACTTTAATGTTTTGATTATAACAAACAAATTAGTATTGTTTACTAACCATCTATTTTCAAGTAATATTCAAAGCGCTACCAATCATCGTTAAGATCAAGACCATATTGCAAATCGTTCTCTCAAACAAGTCAAGATCAAAGTCAATCAATACAAGAGTTCCAGAATTCAAGATTCAAAATTCAAGATCAAAGAATAGATTTCTAGATGAAATATTCTTTGTTTTTTAGCATTAAATGGATGAAAGCTCAAAAATAATTTTATGTCCAAAAACTATGTTGATATCACTTGCATAAAATATTTTTATCGAAGTCAAAATATTAATTTTTCAAAACTTTTCAAAAAATTAAATTGGTCATCCGTCTGTGAACCAGTCGACCGTTTGAACGTCTTTTTCCAAAAAATGACCGTTTTGATTTTTACTGTTCCAACGGCTATTTTTTGGTCATCCGTTATGTTGTAGGTCGACTGTTTGATCATCTGTTTTGGCAGAAAACTCCTAAAATTCATCTCTATAAATTGCCATTTATTTATTATCATTGAATATACTTACAAGAGCATAAAAAGAGATAATCATATTGAGAAAAATCATTCAAACTTTATTGCACTTACATCTTCAAAATCATTCATTGAAAAACTTTGATTGATCAAATCAAACTTTTGAATCATCATTATCATCAAAGTTTCTTTCTAACATTTGAGCTTTTCATTTATTGCTATTCATTAAAATGTTAGTCTCTCTTAGTACTAAACTTATATCTATCATTTGTTAAGAGAGAAGTACTATATCAAATCTATTTCTTCATATCTTTGGATCATATTGAGATCTTTTTAAAAGCTCAATATTGTATAAGGATTGGTGCTTCTTGTTTGTAAGTCGTCAGAAATATTGTAAAGGTTTAGATTACACCATAAGTCAATCAAGATAGTGAAAAGGCCGTGCTAGTGACAGAGAGCTTGATAACGAAGGACGTAGATCATTGGTTGGATCGAACATCTATAAAAATATCGTTTACACTCTCTACCTTTTTATTTATTATATTTTGCTTATATTTTTACTTGCTTAATTTATATCTCTTAAGTTTCTTATCTTGAGATTTTTTACGAAAAAGTTTGTAAAAACCAATTCACCCTCCTCTTGATTAGTTGTTCTTGGGTTATCAATTGGTATCAAAGCAAGGTGATCATTTTTAAAAGTAAGATTTTGCAATCTTGAGTAATGGATAACCATAACATTCAAAGTCTTGAAGGGCATTATACAAATCGTCTTCCATTCTTTAATGGCACCCACTATAATTATTGGAAAACTAAAATGATGATATATATACAATCAATAGATTATAACATTTGAGAAATTATTGGAAAACTAAAATGATGATATATATACAATCAATAGATTATAACATTTGGGAAGTTATTAAATTTGATCCTTATGTGCCAATAAAAATTATTAAGGTTGATGATAAACCGGACCAAACTATTCCAAAACCTAGAGAGGAATATGATGAAGAAGACAAAAGAAAATTATCTCTAAATGCTAGAGGCAAAAATTTGCTTTATTGTGCTTTAGATAAAAATGAATTTAATTGGATTAGCACATGTGATTCCGCTTATGACATTTGACATGCATTAGAAATTACTAACTTATGTACTAACAAAGTTAAAGAAACTAAGACAAATCTTTTAACAAAAGATTTTGAGAATTTCTTTATGAAGCAAAATGAACCTATAGTATATATGATTACTCGTTTCACCGATATTATTAATGGCCTTAAGGGCTTTGATTGAAAATTTACTAACGGTGATCTTGTAAGTAAAATGCTTAGGTCTCTTTCAGAAGACTAGAATTGTTTGAGGATGTTGATTGAAAATACAAAAGATGTCAACACATGTTTATTGGAGAAGCTCTATGGAACATTGATGACTTATGAGTTCAACAATGTTGAAACAAAAGAGAAGACAAGAAAGAGCAATGCATGGATGAAGTAGCCTCCGAAGCAGCAAATTGTCTTCAAATCAACAAATGATGAAGGCTCCTCAAATATGAACATGAGTGATGAAGAACTTGATGCTCTAGTTCTTCTTGTTAAGAAATGGAGAGGCTTTAGAAACAATCGACGATTCCGAAAGAAAGAAAAAAAAGGTGAAGAGAAAAATAAAAATAAAAAATCGTTTGCTACGATTGTGACAAACCCGGTCACAAAAGAACCAAATGTCCAAACAAGAAGAAATTCACTAAGAAGAAAGCTCTTCAAGCAAGTTGAGATGATAGTGATGAAGAAAACCATGAAGAAGATGAAAATCAAGAAGAAATCACCAACATGTGCTCTATTGAAGATGAGGTAAATGTAAATAACAATGATTCATACAATGATTTATCTATCTCTTATGATACAATTCTAGAAGAATTTGAAAAACTTGTTACAAAATACACTCTACTCTTAATATTAAACATTCCTTATTGAAAAAGGTTGTTAAGAAACTTTTTGTAGCACAAAAGGATTTTGAAAAAGAAAAGGATAATAAAAAATCCTTAATTAAAAAAAATCTTTACTTGAAAGAAAAAGTTGTATACTTGACAAACATTGTTTACAAGTTTACCCAAGAAAAGAAAAATTTTGAATTAATGCTTGGCGAGAAAAATGCGTTTTTGATAAAGGGGGTATTGGATACAAACCTTTCTTGAAACAAAAATCTCTTGAAAATATATTTGTCAAATCATTCAATTCATCTCAACAAAATATGACATGTATTTTTTGTAAGAAATTTGGTTATATTGCATTTAATTGTCTAATCAAGAAGAGGTTACACTTTGAAAACAAACATAAGTTGGTAAAAGAATCTACAAATACTAACTATCAAGGACCCAAACTTATGTGGGTATCAAAAATCAAAAATTGAAATAATTTTTGTAGGTACCACAGAAAATGAAGAGCAATTGGTCCTTGGATAGTGGTTGTTCAAAGCATATGACCGGTGATCGATCATTACTATCTAGCCTAAAGAGAATGAATGGAGGTTATGTCACTTTTGGAGACATTGCTAAGGAAAAAATCATAGGCATTGAAAATATCGGTAACCATTTATCTCCTTCTATTGAAAATATTTTATTAGTTGATAATCTCAAACATAATTTGCTTAGTATAAGTCAATTATGTGATAAAGGTTATCTCATTAAATATGATTCTTCCAAATGCCTCATTGATGTGCTATATCTAAGGAGGTAATGTTCATAGGTAGTCAAAGCAAGGATATTTACATCATAAACATTGAATTTGAGCTTGAAAGAGAGATAAAGTGCTTATCAAGTATTAAAAGATGACTCTTGGCTATAGCATAGAAGATTATGTCATGTTAGAATGGACTTACTTTCCAAAATATCTAAAAATTGCTTTGTAAAAGGTTTGCCAAAAATAAAATTTGAGAAAGATAAAATTTATGATGCTTGTCAATTTAGAAAACAAGTAAATAGTTCTTTTAAACTTAAACAATTCTCTTCTACTACAAGGCATTTATAACTTCTATACATGGATTTATTTGAACCCTCTAGATCTGCAAGTTTAAGTGGTAAACACTATGTCTTTGTTATTGTTGACGATTTTTCAAGATTTACTTATGTTATATTTTTAAATCTAAAAGATGAGGCCTTAAATGCATTTAAACATTTTTACAAAATGGTTCAAAATGAAAAAGAATACATCATCACACAATAAAAGTGATCACGGTGGAGAATTTGAAAATATTGCATTTGACGAGTTTTGTAAATCAAATGGATATGAACATAATTTTTCGGCTCCTAGAACTCCTCAACAAAATGGTGTAGTAGAGATGAAGAATCGTACATTACAAGAAATGGTTCGGACTATGTTAAATGAAAATAATTTTTCAAAGTATTTTTGGACCGAAGCCGTTAATACTTCATGCTATATTTTGAATAGAGTTTTAGTTAGTCGAAAGAAAACTAAAATTCCATATGAGCTTTGGAAAAATAGAATTTCCAATATAGGATATTTTAAAGTCCTTGGTTGTAAATGCTTTATACTAAATACAAAAGAAATTTGATTCAAAATCCGATATTAGAATTTTTCTTAGATATTCATCTACTAGCAAAACTTATAGAGTTTTTAACAAAAGAACTTTGGTAGTTGAAGAATTCATGCATGTTATATTTGATGAGACTAACTCTCTTGAACATGAGAAAAATGTTGATGATAATGGAGATTTGAAAATTTCATTTGAACAATTAAATATTCAAAATCAAGACAAGGAAAATTTAAATAAAGTTGAAAATCAATGTGAAGAGGAAACAACCATGCAACAAAATGGAGAAGAATCTTTTGAAGAACAAAATATTTCATATTTACCTAAAGAATGGAGGTTTGTTCCTTCTCATCCAAAAGATCTTATTATTGGTGATCCATCCAAATGAGTAAGTACTAGAAACTCTACTAAAAACTTTTTTAACAATTGTGATTTTCTTTCATAAATTGAACCAAAGAATTTTAAAGAAGTCGAGTTTGATGAATTTTGAATTCTAGCTATGCAAAATGAACTAAATCAATTCGAAAGAAATCATGTTTGGGATTTGGTTACTAGACCAAGTTCTCAAACCGTTATTGGCACAAAATGGGTTTTTTTTTAAATAAACGAGATGAAAATGGCATAATTGTACGTAACAAAGCTAGATTAGTGGCTCAAGGTTACAATCAAGAAGAATGTATAGATTTTGAAGAAACATTTACACCGGTTGCTAGATTGGAATCAATTCGTATGATTCTTGCTTTTGCTTGTCACAAAAATTTTACTCTTTTTGAAATGGATGTCAAAAGTGCAATTTTAAATGGTGTCATTCAAGAAGAAGTATATGTTGACCAATCTTCCGGTTTCAAAAATTATAAATACTCGGATAAAGTTTTCAAACTTAAAAAAGCTCTTTATGGATTAAAGAATGCTCCTAGAACTTGGTATGAAAGATTAAGCAAATTTCTTTTATTAAATATTTTTTAATAGGTAAAAGCGGATACTACACTTTTTATAAAAACAAAAAAAGATGATATAATTGTTGTTCAAATTTATGTTGATGATATTATTTTTGGTGCTATTAACATTTCACTATGTGAAGAATTTTCTAAGTGTATGAGAAAGGAATTTGAGATGACTATGATGGGAAAACTCAAATTCTTTCTTGGACTCCAAATCAAACAAACTAATGATAGAATATTCATTAATCAAACCAAGTATATCATGTATATGCTCAAGAAGTTTGAAATGAAAAAATTGAAACCAATGAATACTCCAATAATGAGCTCATCGATCAAATTAGACAAAGATGATCAAGGCACTTCCGTAGATTTAACCAAATATCGAGGTATGATTAGATCTCTTCTTTATTTAACTGCTAGTAGGTTCGATATTATGTTTGGTGTATGCTTATGTGCAAGATATCAATCTAATCCTAAGAATTCTCATCTTAGTACTATGAAACGTATTTTTTGGTAATTTAGTGGAACTAGATCCTTAGGTCTTTGGTATTCCAAAGATATTCATTTTGATTTACTTAGCTATTCGTATGTCGATTGGACCGGTTACACAATTGATCGTAAGAGTACTAGCAGAACTTGTCACATTCTAGGTTTTTCTCTAGTATCATGGTTTAGTAAGAAACAAAATTCCGTTGCTTTATCAACCATCGAAGCTGAATATATATCGACTGCTAGTTGTTGTGCTCAAATCCTATGGATGAAGCAAACTCTGAGTGATTATCACATATCATTTGAAAATGTACATATCATGTGTGATAACACTAGTGCTATCAATTTATCTAAAAATTTCATTTTGCATTCTCGAACCAAATACATTGAGATTAGACATCATTTCCTACAAGATCATGCACAAAAGAGAGATATAACTTTAGAGTTTATAAATACGAAAAAACAATTAGCCGATATTCTCACAAAATCGTTAGCACTTGAAAGATTTTCCTATATTCGACGAAATCTAGGCATAATTGATGAATGTGAAGTATGTGGCTAACTCTTAATGAATGCTATAATCAATTGAAATTCATGCGATAAATGTGGTATAAAAATCTTTGACAAAAGACCAAATCCATAAACTTTGTGAAATTTCAACAAAACAGTCCAATATGTCAACCGTTTCATCAAACAAACGACCGTTTCATTGTCCGATTGCTCGTCCGTCTGTCCACGGAATTTTGGTCCAAATGTCACGTTTTTACGGTTGATCGTTTAATCCAAACGGATAACTGTTTTATTGTCCGTCACATCGTCCGTCTGTCCAGGGAACTTAAGTTGAAATTCCAGGTTCAAACGGTTGACCGTTTCGACGAAAATCGGTTTTTAAGTCTGAAATTTTTCAAATTTCTCATTACCCTCTTCGCACAAACTCTTGTTCTTCTCTCCAAATCCTTCTCCATTCATCAATTCATCTCCAAATCTTCAAAAATTACACTCAAAATCAAAAACCCATCTCAGTCCCATTCTTAAATCCGAAAAAGTCCCAATTTTTAACCACAAAATCATCAACTTCAATTCTCAATTGGACTTCCGAAACCCTAGTTCTCCTAATCCATTTTTATCAAAATGCCTCGGGTAAAAATGCTGAGTAAACGTTAAAGGAGGGAAAGACTACCTACACCATCTTCCAAAGACGAGGCTCCACCGGAAAATCGCGTTGATAAATGTCCAATTCTCATAGGTAAGAACGTTGATCTTGCCTCATTTACATTCGACGCCCCTTCCTTCCATATCGAAGATTATTTTGTTTCCGTGGGTTGGGTTTTCATTGTCACTCTTGATGAAAAAGCCTACCCCAATCTCATGAAAGAATTTTATCAAGATATGCATTATTCTCCGGAGTCGGGCATTACTTGTAAGGTAAAAAACAAAAGGCTTAAAATTACTTGAACTCTTATTTGTACTATCCTTGAGCTTGAGGATTGTGAAACCCGTCTGTATAGTCAAAAATTATCTCCTCATCTCGAAAGGTACAATCTCGTAGAAGCTTGTCATCGAGTCACCGACAAACCGTTTGAGACTCCTGTAAGACTTAGTTCAAATCAACTCACATTGTCTTGTCAAGTCTTGCACAACATCATTACCCCACATTATCGTTCCTCGGAAAGGTCACTTAGATAAAGTCAATCATTTCGACCTTTTCCTTCTCGACTCATTCCTAGTTGGGCGAAAATTGATTTTTCATACATTATGTTAAATCATATGAACACAATTCGCTGCGCCCATAGAGTCACGGCCTTACCATATGGCATGATTCTTACCAAAATCTTCCGTCACTTTAAAATCTCCTTCCGTGATGAAGTCGAACTTAATCCAAAATCCACAGACACCATCAACATTCATACTCTAAAGTGCATGAAAGTTGTGAAAGAAGATGGACAAACAAAAGGCTTTGATGCCGAGTCGGGACCATCTACTTTGCCATTTGAGGACGGTGAGGAAATGGATGAAGCCGATGATGAAGATCTCCTCCTCTATCTCATCCTAGTGATATACCGAGCTTGCATATGCCGTCATCCTCTACCTCCGCTTCTCCTTCACCAAGGATCATTACAATCTCCTAAATGGCCGGATCGACTCTCTTACCTCCACAGTTGAAGGCATGCAATCTTTGCTCCAACAAGTGCTTGCTTCACAACAATCAATTGACTCTCGGATTGACACCTTGTTTCCTCCACCGGAGAATTAGTGTCTCTAGTTTTTAGTTTATATGTTTTTGGAACTAGTTTTAATTGATGTTTATTTTTGTTGTAACTATGGTTATCTTTAAATTTTAAGTTTATCAATGAAATGCATCTTTTGTTTCATTTAGGAGGAACTTATCATTTATGCCAAAAAAGGAAAAACATATATGTGTGATGAATATGTGTGATTAAATTGGTGTATAAGACATAACATATAAGATGTGAAGAAATTGATATCAAAATTGATAAATATTGTGATATATTAAATAGAAAATATAGCATGTTATAAATTTATCAAACTATGCTCACTTGAAAAGAAAATGGGGAATATATATACTACCTTTTATCTTATTATTTGTTATATTCTCAACTACACATCATATTGTTTGTCATAATCAAAAAGAAGGAAATTGTTGACCTATAATTAACTTTAACATTAATGTTTTGATTATAACAAACAAATTAGTATTGTTTACTAACTATCTATTTTCAAATAATATTCAAAGCGCTACCAATCATCGTCAAGATTAAAACTATATTGCAAATCGTTCTCTCAAACAAGTCAAGATCAAAATCAATCAATACAAGAATTCGAAAATTCAAAATTCAAGATCAAAGAATAGAATTCTACATGAAATGTAAAGGTACTAATTCTTTGATTTTTAGCATTAAATGGATGAAAGCTCAAAAATAATTTTATGCCCAAAAACTATGTTGATATCACTTGCATAAAATATTTTTATCAAAGTCAAAATATTAATTTTTCAAAAATTTTTGAAAAATTAAACCGGTCATCTGTCTGTGAACCGGTCGACCGTTTGGAAAGAACCGGTCGATCGTTTGAACGTCTTTTTCTAAAAAATGACCGTTCTGATTTTTATTGTTCCAGCTGCAATTTTTTGGTCATCCGTCATGTTGTAGGTTGATCGTTTGATCACCCGTTTTGAAAAAAAACTCTTAAAATTCATCTCTATAAATTGCCCTTCATTTGTTATCATCGATAGACTTACAAGAACATAAAAAGATAGAATCATATTGAGAAAAATCACTCAAACTTTATTGCACTTACATCTTCAAAATCATTCATTGAAAAACTTTAATTGATCAAATCAAAATTTTGAATCATCATTATCATCAAAGTTTCTTTCTAAAGCTTGAGCTTTTCATTTATTGCTATTCATTGAAGCGTTTGTCTCTCTTAGTACTAAACTTGTATTTATCATTTGTTAAAAGATAATAACTATCTTAAATCTATTTCTTCATATTTTTGAGTCATATTAATGTCCTTTAAAAGTTCAATATTGTATAAGAATCGGTGCTCCTTGTTTGTAAGTCACCGGAAATATTGTAAAAGTTTTGATTGCACCATAAGTCAATCAAGCTAGTGGAAAGGTTGTGTTCGTGACGGAGAGCTTGGTAACGGATGACGTAGATCATTGGTTGGATCGAACCTCCATAAAAATATCGTTTGCACTCTCTACCATTTTATTTAATTATATTATGATTATATTTTTACTTTCTTAATTTATATCTCTTAAGTTTCTTATCTTGAGATTGTTTTACGAAAATTTTTGTAAAAACCAATTCATCCCCATCCCTCTTGAATGTTGTTCATGGGATATCAGAATACACCTAAACTTTTAAACTCCAAAAAAATCTTATCAAATCTTAATTGAAAATATCCCCCTAAAGGTCTGCTTAAGAGTTTTAAAGTACTAGTTATGAGGGTTTTTTAAAGTCCCCAGTTTTGAGCATTTATTAGGGATTTGATTTTAGGTGGTTTTATTAGCGGTTTTTAAAATAGTCAAATATGGATAATGCTGTATGTACAATCACACTTACACACTTACACATGTCAAACAATGATTTGCTCACTTTATTTATTTGGCCAATTAAATAATAATTTCAACAAATCATTGTTTGACATGTGTGAGTGTGTAAGTGTGGTTGTACATTTAGCATTATCCGTCAAACATATACTTGCGATTTTATTATCCAACAATTCTGAAAGTTTTTGAAAATAATAAAATTGCATATGAAACTATTTATTAAAAAATGTAGGTAAAAATTTAAATGTAAATATATATATTCGATTGCAAAAAATTTCAAAAATAACTTAATAGCACATTAAAAAAAATTATTGTTTGGAGAGAGAATGCAAAATGTGCATTTGGAGAAAAATGAAGATGAAGATGAAGATGAAGATGAAGTATGTAGTTTAGATTTATGAGAGATTTAGAAATAATTATTTTAACAAAGGTAAAATTGAAAGATAATTTGAAGAGCTAACAAAAACTATCGATTTGAAAATTTAAGAAATACGCTAAAAATTACACTACACCAATTTTTTGATAGTTTTTAAACTACCTAAAAGCATTACCCAAAAAACAAACAACTCAAAAAATAAATACTTACATAAAAGTTGATAATTCAAAGTTATCACGTAATTCTAAGTTGAGACATGGAGTAAACGAAGTCTCAATAGACGAACTTAAAACATATCTACTGATATTGATATTGATATTGGGTGTGTAAAAATAGGGAGTGAAAATGTATTTTTCAACCTATAATGAGAAAGTCAACCAAGTTCAAGAAAAAAAAAAACTAAAATTCAATTGGTATTCTTTTTTTTTTTTTTTTTGCACTTGTGAGTATAGCTTTTTGTTGTAAAACTTTTAGCACTAAATTTTTTGTTAAAAAGTTATTGACTGTTTGGATATGAATTCAAAACGTGTTGTGAATATTAAATTGAGTGTTTGGTTGCACAACTATAAAAGTATTTTTGTATAAACTTTATATTTATTTGACTAAACAGTAATTAATTATTATATATCTCATATTATTTTTTAGAATAAATAATATTTTTTTATATCATATAATATCTATTAAAATTAATGTATTAATTTAATTGTAATTACATAATTATTTTAGTATATCTAGCTAGACATTAATTAATTATTATGTATCTCATATTATTATTTTTAAAATATATAATTTTTTTACATCCTATAATAACTATTAAAATTAATATATTATTTAAATCAAACATATTATATCTAATTTGTATTATATTCCCTTCGTCCTATAAAGATAGGCTTGTTTCTTTTTTCACACAAGTTAAGAAATCTCATTTAATGTAATTGAAATTATAAATTTTTCACACATTTTTCTCCATTTAATATTAGTCATCCATGATCTAATAAATTTAAATGTTCATTAAGTTACAATGGAATGCAAATGAAATTGAATTGCATTACATTGAAACAATAATAAAATTTAATTGTTGACTTTGTTATTAGGGAATGAGTGTTTTCTAGGTAAGATGGAATATATTGATTGCCTAATTGAGTAAATGTGTGAATAAATTTATGTATTTTTCATTATAATTGGAATATGTTAAGTTTATTTGGGTTGATAATAATGTAAATTAAATAAGGATATATTAGGAAAAAGAAAAATTTAATGCACTCTCTATGAAGTAAGTGGTTTATAATTTGGGATAGATAAATAAGAAAAATAAGTATATTTTTATGGGACGAATGGAATATTATTTAACACACAAATATATATTTTTCACTTCATATAAATATATGAAGAGACAATTTGTTATAAGTAATTAATGTGGTAAATAAATTAATATTTTTTGATTTATTAATGATAATTTTGTGAATTTTTAAGTTCATTAAATGTAATTAAATTTTCCGTCAAAACTCAATTAAAGTTCTTTAGAGAAGCTCAAAATTCTCTAAAACAACTTTTTTAAGTTGTTTTTTAGTCAAAAAAGTGCTTATTGATTTAGTAAAACAATCATAAATATAATCAAAAGTAATTTTACTTTTTAAGAAGTACTTTTAGAACTTAAAAAAACCCTTCTACACACACTATTAAGTTAAGTTGACCCTATTAATTTTTCAAATTTTACAAAAAGATTATTTTCTTTTCTCTTTCCCCTCCAATTAAAAAAACAAAATTGAATTAGATTTTCACATGTTTATGTTCATAGATTCTTTCATCTCATTACAATAAGAATCTATAATTTCTCCCTACCCTCTTTTCTCTCTACACATCTCTCATAATCTCGTATTAACATCAACCAAAAAAATAAAATAAAAGAACAAAAATTCATGACAAATTTTAAAATTAAAAAAGAAAAATAAAATTAATTGGTTGATATCAATTAGGAGCCTCGGTGATCCATGCTTTTTCCCTCTCGATGCCTCGTTCTTGCCAACTTCTGCTCGTTAATAGAAGAAGCTCACTCCAACGGGGGTTTGAGCTGATACAATCCACTGTGCCGCATGTGAGCGATTTCTTTGAACTGTTCATCTTTATTTGCCTCCGATCCCACAATTTGAGTCTGATAAGTATGCAGTGATTAATTGGAAACCAAAGTAAAGCCACTGTATCTAGGCCTTGTTCTGTCTGGAGAAATCCCTTCATCCATGGCCTTCCTCTTGTTATTATTATTGGATTGTGCTGTCTGTAATTGAATTTCTGGAGATTGTTTATTTTCTTCATATTTCTTGATTTTGAATATTTTTGCAGCATTTGGTTCTCATCAGATGTGGCTTAAGCTTATTTACATCTGATAATCTCACTGGTTTGAGAAAAAATTCTTCTGCTCCTTCTTCCATGCATCTGTAAATGATATAAACCAATTTCCATTAAGAAAATTTAATCCAAATATGAAAACCCGTGAACTATATTTGATAAAGTAGATTAGATGAGAATGAATAATCTTAATAAAAAAAATATATGTACTAAACATGCAACTGGTCTATTGAGGAATTTACATCTTTATCATTACCTGCTGATTCTTGAGGGAACATTCTCAGATGACATAATAACTACTGGTATGTTCTTCAGAGATGATGATTCCTGTCATGAAAAGGAAGCCCATAAATTCGCTGTGCAAGAATATTTTCTTTTTACTCATATTTATATTCTGTGTAGATTAGTGACAGGAAAAGTGGAATTACAATGCTTTTCATTTATCTAATTATAAATGCAAATTAGGTAGGAATTTTTTGGTTTTTTTGGGGGTTGGGGTGGGGTGTGGAGGACCTAGGTGGGCAAACTTTTCAGAATAACATCAAGTACAGATTGAATATGGAAAAAATTGTCAGAGGCATCTTTTCCATGAAAGGAAATTCATCTGTCCAAGAAAATATACCTTAATTTTCTTGAGCAAATCATAGCCAGTCATCCCAGGCATACAATAGTCAGTAATAACAAGATTTACTTCCACTTCCTGCAAATACAGAAAAAAAAGAAAAAATTGGAATTTTCAGACAAAAAAATCCAAGAAAGTTTGATTTGGGGGTAAAATAAAAATACAAAAGCAAATTTACCTGATGAATTTCGGGAGAAACAGAAGTTTCATTAGGGGTATTTCTGTCATTTTCATTCAAACCAAGAAACTCTAGAGCTTTGCTACCGGAATCTACTGTAGTAACTGCCATGACCAAATCATAAAGCCCAAAAAATGAATCAGTCAAAACCAAGATTTAAGAGCAATAAATCTTGCAAAAATGAAAACCCATTAAAAATAATAATAATTTCCCTGCCTAATGCCATGAACAAATGCACAGAACCGAAAAAAAAATGGCTCAAGCAAATCAAGGTTTCGAACCAGGTCGACTAAAAGTTTAAACGGTTAAAGATAGAATAAATATATTGATTGTAATCTTGTTTTACGTACGCTCTTGTCGTTGAGTTTATTTTTCATGAAAGACTTGACATGAACATAATGAGTGACAAAGATTCTTCAACCTAACTCTTTTGATGGATTGGCTATCACATCGACTATATCATCTAAAAGCTTAAATTGTGAAAGCCGGGCCACGTTTATTCGTTTAAATCTTATTTTGAACGGTCAAGAAAATTAAAATCTTGCAAAATGAAGACCCATAATCCAAATTTCTATGTATCATTACCTTGATATGAAGAGGTTTTGAGTAGCCTCTCAATGAGCTTTCTGTCAATTAGGTTATCATCAACAGCTAAAACATGAAACTGTGAATCTGCAGTTGCCATTCCCATTGTAACAATGCAGTAGAATTCAGAAAAAGTTGGATTTGATCCTTTTTCCTAAATGGGCTTTTCTATATGGTTTGTGTTAGTTTTTGTATGAATTGAGAAGAGAGGATAAGATGGAATTTGTATTGAAATCAGACCCACAAAAATCCAGCAAGATCTGATCGGATTTCAATGAAAGATTTCCCAAATTTCCCATTTTGGGATTGAATTTTTCAAGGCGATTAAATTAAAGAAAATGAATAAACAAAGAAGTGCACCAGAAATAGAATACAAATCTTGAACAAAGGCTTCCCATAATGGTATTGATTCTTTGGAGTTAGGATTTTATATAACTGGAAAAGTTAACTTCACCATTGCTCCGTAATTTATTATCTTTAGTAACGAGTTGGCATCTAACTTTAAAAAACGAGTAAATTAGTCTCACTCTTTCACTCTTGTTACATAATCAGTCCCTATTGACTACGTCTTAAATTGTCATATTATTCTCACGAAAAAAGTGTCTCATTTCAATTTTTTGTACACCAACCCAAATTGACAAGTAAAACTTATCTTTATAAAATTGAAGATGTGAAAAATACACAAGAATTTAACAAATATCTGAGTGATTTATTTTAAATGATTGTCCAAATTTTTCCTACGAACCATTTTAGTATTTCATCAATATAAGCATCTAGACATTATCACTTAAGAGATAATGGTATGAAAATCCAAACAACCGACACAAGATTCTATTACATAAAGACCTGTAGCAATTATAAATAGAGGTTCATATCATCTCAAGTTATACTTCAAAATTTCTCAATTTAATTATATTGATAATTAATCTTATTGTCAATACTAATTTAAGCATCGAATAGGGTAAGAGAAATTACTCCCGCACCTCTTATTGCAGGTATTGCTAGAGAAAGGAGAACGAAACTAATCGAAGAAAGGAGACTATTATAATAATTATGAAAGATTGGGTGATGAAATTGACTATTCATTGATAACTTGTTACTAAAGCAATAGATTAGGGACCTAACTTGCAATTTTCCCAACTGAAAATAAGAAATTATTTTTGGGATTTGAAAGCAAAAGGTTGGGTAGGGTCCCACCAAAATCCTCCCAAGAGATTCAGGTGATGTCAGCAATGGTGCCTTTTTTTCTCTTGGTGTGAAATCATGTGCGCTTACCATATCTTGAGCAGGTGGTGGTGCAAAGAGAGGCCATTTTCTTTTGATTTTCTTTCAAGATTTGCTTCCCATGCCCCCATATATTGTGTGCCCCATCAATGTTATGGTATATCAACATTCCTCTTCTCTATATGCATACATGCATTGCTTTATTCACCTACTTATTATTTTTTTCGTTAAATAATATATCAAGATATTATAATCGTCCTAGTAAATAAGATAAGAATTGATATTACTAACTACTTAGGGAGGTGCTATTTGAAGATAAATTTATAAAATATTAACTATAACAATGAAACGTGTTGGTTTTAGATCTAAATAGACTTTCATTTACAAAAGTGATATTTGCCGACTCATTTGAGGACAACCTCTTGACCCTGGCTCTTTCATTATTTAGGATACCAAATTGGCGAAAAAAGATTGAAAGAGTTTTCGGGAATACTTATAAATTGATCAAATATATTTTTATTCACACATTTTGTAAAATCCACAACTTTATCATTTTCAATGTAAACGTGAATTGTTTAAAAAAATTGTGTCACATATGCGAAATAAAAAGTGTTTAAAAAAAATCATCTACAATACAAGTTGACAGGGACTCCGTCAAGTTGATGTGGCAGGAAAAAAAAAAGACATTGTTTAGAGCTCCATCTAGATTTAGAAGCTTTGCTAGATATGACTCAACAAAATTTAAATTTTTCATGTAGATTTTAAATTTTTTATACAGATTTAAATATGATTTTATTTTAATTTTAATAAATTAAAAATATAATTAGATAGCAATACATAAAATTCATTGGAGAACAAATTTAAATTTGAATGTCTATTCATTAGACATCAATGTCATTATAAATCTTTCAACATTCGTGCTACATAGATAGCAATTTATAGTTAGCATTGGAGATGTTCTTATAAGCGACTAGTGGAACATCATTTTTATCCCTACTATTAAGTTATAATTTTTATCTACACATTCTATATGACTCACAACTTATAATCTACAAATATTTTTATTATCAAACAAGCACTTAAACTTTATAGTATGTGGTAATTGAGGAGAATCAAGTTATTCAAATCTTCCTATAAATCTAATACTATAACAAATAGAATGGTATAAAACTCATCACCTTACCTACCTAAATTTATTAAAAAAGAATAATTAATTTATAATTCTTGTTAAATTTTTTCGTATACGCTTTTGCTCGTGCATTGGTGTGAAAAAGTTATCCTTGAAGAATCTTCTTTTACTTTGAATTTGACCTTGGCTTTAATGTTGATTTCAAGATTTACCAGCAAAAGTTAAGACCCGTTTTAATGTACCATGACTTTATACTTTGTATGGCATGGGATGCTAAGAAAACATATCCCATATAATCCCATCCCCATCCCCCAAAAAAAAAAAAAAAATTTATAGGGTATTTTAATTCTTCTAAGTTAGTTTGCCGACGTTGTGAAAATTTTAACATTTTCACTAAACCCTCCATTGGATGGAGTGACAAATTATTCGACTCTAAAATTATTGTGAATGACATTTAGCCCATGT
Organism: Forsythia suspensa; assembly: GCA_023638005.1. Taxonomy (NCBI): domain Eukaryota; kingdom Viridiplantae; phylum Streptophyta; class Magnoliopsida; order Lamiales; family Oleaceae; genus Forsythia; species Forsythia suspensa. The sequence goes on from CM042667.1 coordinate 14,207,273, forward strand.
CTCATCTATTCAACTACATATTTTATCAACTTTGATCAAAATTTACTAAAAAATTATTTTTAATAAAATTAAAAAGATACTTAATTAATTATTCTCGACAAGGAAAACTATGATTATTTTGGTCAATATTGAATATTGTATTTTTGTATGATTATTGTAACGTTGTTTTATCAACCGGGTTCAATGCAAAAATGAAGAACACTAATTTAAGTCGTTTGATTTGAATTTTACTTTCTAGAAAAAGCAGTCTCTTTTGTAATTTAGCATGGATAATGAATACTAAATTGAATAAAAAAAAATTTGTTCACATTTGCTTAATTTGTGGTAGTTTGTTGGGAAAAAGAAGACAAATTTGATTGACCCTAATTATATTTACTCGTGCAAGACTGCAAGGTTAAAATCATTTTTCAAGGGCCCATAAAGATTTTATAGACCAGACTTTAAGACCACCTTAATTATCACGAGTAAACGTGTTTTGCTTATTATAACTTGAAGAAGAAGAAAAACCTAATTAATGAATACGAGTACAGGGATAGAGTTGTCAAATCAGTCGATTTGATAGACCAGCAAGGCTCGCATATTTCACGAGTTCGGTAAGACAAGGGTAGTTCACAAAACGTGATGACAAACATTGTCCATATGGGTCATCGGGCCTTGATGTTAAATAATTTTTGTCTTGTCTAATGACTTTATCTTAAATTGAAATTGCTAGAATCTTTCACTCAATAAGTTAGGACTAAATTATAATAAACAAAGAAGAACAAATTATTATGTTGTGGAGTTTAATTATTGTCTTTCATAGAGTCGTAGGCAAACCGACCTTCACGGTAAGGTCGTTGTGGGAGTTGGAAGATGAGCAGAGCCGTCGATCCAAAATTTCATTATGACACTTGTAATTTCAATTGTCATAATTTTAATTTTAATTTTTATAAATAGGGAGTTGTCATTAGGTTTATTTGATCATCATTTGAGGGTGTCCATTTCTCTTGTTAACTATTCTTATAGTGAATTACTGCAGTGACGGAGAGATGCCGTAGTCTCACGTAGAAGCGGATCTCTATAAAATTTGTGTGTTCATGTATACTTATTTTCTTTTTGCGATATTTTGTTCTCGGTAATATAGAATTCGGATATCTAATTCTTAACAAAAATGACTGAATAAATATTTAATGAAATCGTTGTTGATATTCAAAAACATTTTCTCAAAGAAATTATGTGAGATTCAATGTATTCTATAGTTACTTAGTGCGTCAATTTTCAATTCTTAATTACGTGATAAACCAATTTAGTGCTTCTTCTTCTTCCTTTTTTTCCTCTATTTTTTGTTACTTTTGAAAAAAAAAAAAAAAAAAAGGAAGAAAAAAAGCAGTTCATGTGTGCTGGAAGACCCATGCCAACTCGAGTTAGGTTCAATATTGTGTATTCAATGATGCAGTGAAGACATGAACCATCCATTCAACATGATGCTCCTACCTAATGCCAGTATATACACAACTACCTTTTGATTGAAAATCAGTACAAATGGACCACAAGGTGAATAATGTACATAACTTTATAATTTACCATGAACTTCCATATAGAAATTTTATTGGTCTGATAAATTAGTACTCTCTCTTTTTAGGGCACTCCATTCATTTTTAGGACAAGAACACCAACCTTGATTCTCAGGAGATTTGTCCACCCAACAGAAACCCTAAATGTTTCCCTTTCAATTTTCATTATCATCTTCACCACACAATTATTGGTTCAAAATTTGGTTTGTATCTAAACTTTAAGTGTAGCTCGTAACATATCCCTTAACTTTGAAGTGTAAAAATTGAGTCATCCCGACTTTAGAAGATTTACCGCATTAGTCATTCAAATCAATTCCGTCTAAAAAACTAAAAAAGAAATTGATTTGGCCAACGGTACATCTACGTGGCAAAATATTTCAATGATGTGGCGGTTAAATTAATGTGCACATTAGAAGTCCAAATCACGAGTAAATATTTTTAGTCCATGTTTGGTAGTGCTTAACTTATAATTTCAACTGATAAAACATACTTTTTATATACATTTTATAGAACCCACAACTAACAACTCACTTTTTATCTACACATTCACCCATAATTTATAATATAAATATTTAAAATATAATTTTAACACTATTAAACATGAGACATTTAAATAAAAAAAAAGAACAAAGAAAGAGAGAAAAATTAAAATAAAAAGAAATCCAACCTCTAGGGCACCGTCCCTTCATTTTTAGGACAAGAGGACCAACTTTCTAGGATTCTCAGTAGATATGTCCACCCAACAGAAACCCTACATGTTTCCCTTTCAAATATTTATTATTGTTTTGACCCTACAGTTTTTTCTAAGATATTCAGACATAAATCCTGCTTCATGTTTCTTGTGCTTGTACTATGAATGATTACATGTGTCCCGACATCCAATCGAAAAAGATAAAGAATCTGTGGTTAAAAAATTGGACCCGATTGAACTGAAGTCGAACCGAAAGCTCATAAATAACTAATTAAAATATTAAATTATTACACCATCAATTTCTTTTAAAAAATATTACTTTTCTTTGTCTCTTTGATATTTGAGTATTGTTGTTTCTGTTTCAATTTAATCGTTTCAGAAAAAAATAAAAAAAAGAATCAAAGAATAAAAAAAAAATAGTATTGGACCCAAAAGGGAAATTTCACAAAGAAGATCAAGATTTAACTCTAATCCTACACCAAATGTATGATGTATCACAATATTCAACTTAACACCCTAACTAGGTTCCAAAGAAATTGAAAATTGTCACCAAAGAAATATGGGCAGACAGAGAAAAGGAAGAAGAAAAAGCCATTTCAGTCATGAAGTCAGGAAAAGAAAAAAAAAACAGCAATGAAGGCGTGGGTTTTCTTGGTGGGTTGTGGGGTCACATTTTTAATCCTTAGGCTAGAGCCTAAACCACCATTTAAAATAAAAAGGGGATGGAGTTAATTCAAATTCGATTATTTAAACAATAGCAAACAGTAACATTTCAAAAGTAATCGTTATTCAAAAACTCAAATCAATCCAACAATCACAATTTTGATTTATCTTCTTTATTTGAACGAGTCAATAACTCGATACACTAATGTGTGATTAATTTGAATCGTACATTTTTAATTAACGCACAATGCCTATTATGTACAATTTAATTATCGTCATTGTCTTTGAAAATTATTTGACACAAAACCTAACAATTTCAATATAGTCAAATTTGTTCATTCCAAAAACAAATACCCACGTACACACCTTTTCAATATGAAGAGCTCAACTGGAAAAATTAAAGAGAAAATCAAATAGCACCACATCCCATTATCAAATAACTCTTTATTTTTGTTGTACTGCAATACCCAACAAATTTTTTTTTAAGAAACTGAACCGTAAAAACTATGAAAACAGTCTGGTTTATGGTTGAACGGCGGTATGATTTTTTTCTAAATGATTTTAACCATGTAACTGGACCTTTTTACCCTTTTTTTTTATTGATCCGTCGGTATGATTTGATTTTGAAAAGTAGATGACGACTAAATGGCCATGTTTAAGCCTTTCAAGAAAGGTAATAAAACACGGTTCAAGTGGTAAATGGATGTTAGAAATTAGATTGTTTAACAAATTATATACGTTTATATGAATGTAGATAACTTTGCTCGTGCTTTCATAACAGGTTTTAAGTTCCGATACAGGAGAGCGAATATGATAGGCTAATAGTTAGAGTAAAATTTTGATAAATCTTATATATAAATCTTAATATTTAACAGTAAATTGTAGAAATTAGTAGAGAAAGGTCGACGGAGCAATCTCAAAATTATTGGAAAATGGCTTAGTTTATTGCTGCTCTTGTTGTATGAATGGAAATATTAATTTCCTATAGTTTTATTAATTTTAACATTGTACCGGTCCAAAAGTATAACAACTGGTTATAGGGTATTAGATAGTATAACAAATTATGTTTACTAACCCAAATAACTCCGCCTATATTTTCATGACCGGTCCACACACAAGTGGAAGAACATTGTGGTAGGTTGCAGACAGCACACATAAAACTTTGTCGAATCTTGTGACATGAATTTTAATATTTAGTAATGGAAATGATATAAAAAGATTGGAGAATTTAGAGGTCTAGATAAATGCAATGAGTCATTTTTAAAAATATCAACTTTTAATAATATTTGTAAGAATGACAATTTTTTTGTGCAAAAAGTCATGTATACCCTCTTACTGAAAAACAGTTCAACTGTCGTTTTTTTTTTTTTTTTTTTTTTTTTTTTGTCATTCAATTGTCGGATGTAAAAAATAATAATTTTTTCTTCTTCTTTTCTAGACAATTCAACTGTTGTACGATAGTTGCTCAACTCAATTCGTTTGCTTTTTCAGTTTCTAAATTTTTCTTCTTCAACCAGAAATTAATCCATGAAATCAATATCTTCTAACAAATTTTAGCAATTATATTCAACATATTTTCAGATCTAAAAACAAACAAACTAATCTTGCACAAAACCTATTGAATTTTTTGTTCTTGTATAATCTAAATTAATCTATCAAAAAAGCAACTTACTTAAGGTGAGTTAGTTGGTGACGAATGGTGGTATGAAGACGGGCAGGAGGTCAGGGCCGGCTTTGGGCCGAGGCAAGTGAGACAATCACCTCGAGTCCAAAACCGAAGGGGGGCCATTTTTTTTTATTTTTTTTAAATTGTAATTACTGAAGTTGTCCCCCCCCAAAAAAATTGTGCAAATATAGTTCAAAATCAAAGGAGCCCATCTTTATTATTCTGACTCATATTTGTTTTTTGTTTTTTTATTTTTAGTTTTAATTTAACAATAAGTGTGGATTGAGTTTTTTCATTCTTCTTAATCTTTTTAATTGATACATTTTTTGTATACATTTTTTTTTTTTTGGGCAAACACATTTTTGTTACTTCTTTTTTTTTTTTTTTATTGTTTATTACCTTTTTATTCATTCTAAACAATTTTGAAGTAGAATATATGTCGCGTCAGTGCTTTTTTGTTGACGTGACAAATACGTGTCATCTGTACATATTAGTATGTCATATCACCATATCTGTTAACTCTTTTAACATAATGTAAAGGAGTGACATATGTAATTCACTTCTAAAAATTCAATGAAATTCTAGAAATTTATCAAAATATAGTATTTAACTCTCCAAATTTGAAAGGAACAAAATGTACAAGTTGGAAACATAACCATCTCATAATCACATGGTTTGTCACAAAGCACACCGTTTAGGGACTTGCTGGCTACATCACAAGATATTATTATTTCCATCGACCAAAACAATCAATTTTGGGACACCATATTTAATGACTATAAATTTTTATTAATTTGTGTAACATTTATTGTTGATATCAATGACAGTAGATATAACTATATCACGAACATACAACCACTGTACTATATGTTAATTGAATATATGTACTGTATATAGCCATTGGTTTAAATTAATTTATCATTAGGTAAACGACATTGTTGATATTGTTGAAAAAACAATAAAACCTCAATCAAACAAGTTCTAATATCATAACAAAGTAGATTTACTAGGATTTGTCGTGAGTTATTGGCCAAAACCAATTGACATAAAATACATTTTCACTAGTTCACAATTACTCAAAACCAAAATAAATAAATAAAAGAGAGAGATTTTTCTACACGACACCCACGCGCACTCCACCACTACTATTACTAGTTCACTATTGTCACAAGCATCAACCATGGTCTTGTAGACATAATAATGGAGCCTCTAAACCAACGCCACCAGGCCAACAACCTCTCCACCTTTATTCCCATGACTGCTCTACCACGTAAAACTACCATTTTGCCAAATGACAATAAAGGGAGATATTTCTTTGAATAACAAGACCAATAATGCAAAGAATTAGAGCTTGTTTGTTAAAGTTTTTAGTAAATTTTGATAAAAACTTGATAAATATATAGTTGAAAAGTTAATAAAAGATGCGAGTCCTATTAAATATGTGGTTAAAATTAATTTTTGATTTTGATCATAGTTTTTTAGTAATTTTTTATTCTGCGCCAAACATGTGCTTAATTGAAGTTGAATAGTTTGGGTTTGTTTTTCCAACTGTTTTTTATTTCTTCTATTGAGCTAAGTAACACGTTTTCCATAATTCAACAATTTTGACGATATTGTGTATGAATTGTAATAAAACTTTTTTTCCCGTCACGTGGTTTGGGTGGGCTTCACCTAATTCTAGATCAACCCCTTGCGTTTAGGATTAGGAAATTTGGCGTAAATGATTCCTAACATTTGTTTTAGTCCATAGCCTTTCTTTTTGACAATGACATTCTTAACCTATGTATTTGGTGCATAATTGATCCTTATTTAATGAAAAAAGACAAATATGTTTTTAATTTTAATTAGAAAAAATTGGATTTGGGTTTTTAACCTTTGTAAAAAGTGCAAATGAGTTCGGTATGTTTTGTTTTGAATTAAGACTTTATTGACCAAATTGATAATAAACGTAAATATTTTTGTATATTTTACGAACTATTATGAAATAACTAAAATTTAAGTTAATAATTATTACCAAAAGTGTTAAATAAAATTATTAATTTTATTATAAAGTAATTACATTATTTTAAATTTAATTTAATCTTATATTATATATATATATATATATATATATATATATATATATATATATATATATATATATTTTTACTACAATTAGAGTTCAACTTTCAACTTTATTCTTCATATTTTAATTTATCGTTTTATTATTATTAAAAAAATAAAAAACACATGATTTATAAATTAGTTATTATTTTTATTTTTATGTTAAATAAAAACATAATAAGCTTGGTTCAATATCATAAAATTATATCCGTCATATTTTTAATTTTTTTTTAATTTTTTTTATCTTAATTTTTATTCAAAATTTTCACGTTACATAACAATTATATATACTTAAAAGTCCAATAATTTAATATTTTTCTTTTATGAAAAATTTAATTGATACGACTATAATAATATGTTTATTATATTAAATTAAATATTATTAAATAAAAGTATTAGATATATTTGCACATTTTACAAATATTATGAATCCAACTGTAATTTTCTCTATCTAAAATTAATGGCATATTCATTTTTTTCATCAAATAATAACTAATTGTGCACAAAAACACATGTTAGACACGTTAGTGCCAAAAAGCAAAGATTGTGGATCATTTCCGCACCGAGAGAAAATATTATAAACTATTTACGTCAAATTCCGTGTAGGATTAAGAAAAAGTATTATTTTAAAAAAATTATTTATTAATTGATAAATGAACAACTTATTAATTTATCAATAAATAATAATAAAATATTTTATATTTTTTTCTTAATGTACAAATACACACATGACTTATATATATAAAAAAAGGTTGGATGTCATCAAAAGATTACATGCTGTTATATGGAAATATAAAAGATAATATATAGGAAAATTACATTGATAGTTGTCATTCTTTTAGTTTTGTAACAAATATTATCTTATATAGTTTTATTTATAGATATTGTTCCCATCTTTTTATTAGTTCGCATAGATAGTCTCCAAAATGGTCATTTTTTATGATTTTACCCCAAACTTAAATCAATTAAAATAGCAAAAAATAGAAAAAATTACAGTTAGAGTTCCTAACTTTTTCAAAAGTACAATAAATAATAAATATTTTATTATTTGTATAAATTTTTACTTAAATTAATAAAAAATGTGTCATTAAGTTCCAAACATTCTAATCTGGCATTTACGTCTCTCAATATATATGCGTTGAAAGGGCTTCTAGAGTTTGGATGAATTTCGTCCAAATTTTCATTAGTTAAAAATAAAGTTAAACTCGTAATCTAAATTTGAACAAAGAACAAAATTAAAAATTATTTTTTATTATTTTAAAACAATAAAAAAAAAAAAAAAAAAAAATCTTCTACGTTCGCACCCTATATAAAAAAAAAGAAATAAAAAAAATCTTCTACGTTCCAAATGTGAAACTAGGGAGTTTGGGTGCAACCGAGGGAGAAACCAACCCCAAGGGAGTGGAGTGGGGTGGGGTATTTTTATTTTGTTTTGTTTTAAATAATAGTATGTAAAAAAACTATTTTATATTTTTGAAAAAGTTAGACATCTCAATGACAATTTTTTATTATGTTTTTTTTTTTTTTTTGTTATTTTAATTTATTTAAGCTATAAGCAAAATTGTCAAAAATACCATTTGAAGACCATCCGGACGAATTAATGAAAAAATGGGGACGTTATTTACAAAAAAAAAATTGAATGAAGATGATATTATTATAAAGTTGAAAAAATAAAGACTCTAAATATAATTTATCATAGTGTGTATGTACATCAAAATTTATATATATACACACACACACAATGGACGTGACTTCAAAATTTAATGTCATAAAAGATAGATATTGTCAAGTAAAAAGTTCCATAATGTATATTATAAATTTATGTATTTAATAAGTTATTATTTTATATATTTTAATATTTGTTGGGTGTTAAAGGGTTTTAAATTAAAATATTATCTCATTTAGTAAGGTTATTATTTTAATACATTTGTCCGAGTCGGGACTAATTTTGTTTCTTTCTAAAAATAAGACTAGAACATTTAATTATTTAAGTGTAATTATTAATTGTCGAAGAATCATTTATTGAGATTTTACTCTAAACATCCAACCGTTTTACTATGTCAATTGGATATGTTTATGCTTGGTTGGGTATTGCTGTGCTTTTAAGAGAATCAGATTTTGTTGTGTTGTAGAAAGAATCGGCTATGGAAAGAATTAAATAAGTGTTTAGTAAATTCTTGCTTCAAAATTGTTGTATGTTTCAAAAGCAGCATTTGAGCGTTTGGTAAACAAAAATAATTTATTGCTGTAACGGTATTAAATTACTAAAAAAGACATTGATTATAATAATGTTATTTTGTATTATAATTATTATCATAAGTGGTAAAATTCATTTTTTTCTTAGTCAAATAATTTTTAACAAAACAGTGCATTCATTATTATCATTTTAAAATAAAACTAATAAACACATAATAAATTTTCAATTTTATAAAAATTACAAAATAAAAGTATAGTTATATAGTGTAAAAATTAATTAAATTTATATTATTTTTATACATCCAATTTGCATCAATTCAGTTTCTCAAATGGGAGTTAAAAGAATTAGTTTAATTAATTAGGGGTAAATGAGTATTTTAATAATATAAATGAAAAGACTAAAAGCAAAATTTGAAAAGTTACCATTTTGCTGCTTCTCAAAATCTGCGACCAAGTGAATCAGATTATTTTATAATCACTTTTAAAAAAATTGTCAAACGCCTAAATCAATTTCTAATTATTTGAGAATCTTAAGTTGGACTCCAAAATCAATCCCAAATGATGTCTTAGTATATAGTCATTGGATTAAACAATTAACCAATGATCAACAAAACAAATTTTTTTGGACACCATATTTAATGACTATAATTTTATTTTATTTTTGGTTTATTCGCGTTAAGCTCATCATTGAATGAATGCATTACTAATATTGATGATGGTAGGTATAACTATCTCGTGAAGATCCAACAATTGGCTATATATGTTGTTGACCACGAATTGTAGGTGGATTCCAAATCAATACCAAGATATTCTCCTTCGTCCAGGTAACTTAATCTTGCACATTTAACACTAAATGTCAACAGATATAGGCAGTTAGAGTGGCCACCGTATGCCCTCCAACGCCCAAGTTATAAATCATGTTTTAATCGGACTAGTTTAACTTGTAAAATATATCATATTCTTAAATTGAGTTAAAAGAACTTACTTTCTCAATGGCACTCATCCTCTTATTTATAGCTGAAATCTAATCGGTATGAGTTCGTCGGACTCTGCGTGTGTGATTGACTCGCGTCCATCAATCTGTCACTGTCGCCGTTGTCTTTTGCATCTGACTTTAGGTTTGCTTGTAGGCAATCACTTCATCTCTTTTATACTATTTCCTTGTGTTAGGTTAACAGAGCCGCTTTACTCCCATCCAGTCAATCAATCATGATGGTCCGATATTTATTGAGTACCGAACTGCTTGACAAAAGCAGTCTGACCATTTAAAAGCATCCTAAATGTGTCGCCTATGTGACTCATCCTTCGTGGGATTGAGTGGGCAATTAAAGCTATGAGTAGGGTGCCACATGGATGCACAATTAAGTGGCGTAACATATGTTAATTGGATATGTTTAATGTATAGTCATTAGAAACAATTTACCATAATTTTTTCTTAATTTCCTTTAAGTTTATCGTAGATTAAAATGCAATTATGATATTAACAATATTAAGTTTCGTTAAATTACTCAATCTAAAACTTACGTTATTTAAGAAAATTGTATGATTATTATTAAATTTTATCTTCAAAGTCTAATACATGTATAATTTTATTAAATAGATGACAACGAAATTTGAATTCAAAATTTTTTCCGTTTTGATATTGTCACCACTTGACCTAAGTTTAAATTAGTAGAAAGAGTTATATGTATATCGTTTAAATCTTGTCTCTAACAATAACTATATTAACTATATTATCAACATCCAACCATCTTACTATGTTAACTTGAATATGTTCGGTATGTAATCAATAAATTATTTTCTAATAGTAACTATTAATTAAGTAATAATTAATAGTATCACGGTGAAACTAAAGTTTACTGTAAATGTAGATGCTTGAAGATTGACAATGTCAAACTTCAAATCTTAAGAGTCTTGATGTGCTTAGACGTAATAAGATATTTTTCTATTTTCAATACTATTTTAATATTAAGATCATTAATAATTATTCTTTTTTATTTATTTAGTTTGTTTAACTTTTAAAAACCTAAAAACATTGAACAAAAAACATTAAAAAAAAAAAAAAAAAAATGCCTGCCTTTTGCCACCTATGTTAGAAGACAAATAAATATAAAATATTTGAATTATACAAAGTCAAGGATAAGATTTTAACTTTTGGCCTTCAAATTCAGTAAAAGTCAACCCTTATTTTATAGTATAAAATTTTGTGGTGCTTAATTCATGCTTTAGAGTTAATTAATTTTGACTTTTAAGGAATCAAATTAAATCTCAAAAATTAATTTCTACACCAGAAATTCTGTAAGTTGGATGTTTTTTTTTTTTAATTGAAAATAGATTTCTAATTGAATAATGATTTTGAAATATATATATTTCACATAAAAGGTTTTTACCTTAATCCTGTCCAATTCAACTAGTTTAAATGACCAATTTTTTTTTTTTATTTTATGCACAACTCTACTCATTATGTGCAGTCCTTTTTTTTTCCATTAAAAAAAAAATCAACTTGTCACAACAAACACTTATTTCTATGAATTTTGAATTTAAAATTAAATTAATTTGAAAGAAAATCGATAAAAAGTATGTTTCAAAACTTACTTGTAACATTTTGTGCAAGGTCATCATCCAGATAAGTAATGTGCATTTTTTAAAAGAAATTATAGCAAATGTCTTTTTGCATGTGATACATTAGAAAAATGACAATTTTTAAAAATAAGTTGAAAAATGATCATTTTGGACAAATATAATATCAAACAATTACTTAAATACCTACTAATCCTAATCAAATATAATTCAAAATCAGATCTATTATTTCACTAAAATCAAATCTTGCTCCACCACCTTGTGCCACCACCTTTGCACCCCCATTCGCCACCAATTTACTCCAACTAAGTTGCTATTTTGATAGATTAATTTATATTATAAAAGAACAAAAACTCAATAGATTTTGTGCTAGATTAGTTTGATTGTTTTTAGATCTGAAAATATGTTGAATATAATTGCTTAAAAATTGTTGGAAGAGATTGAGTTCATGAATTAATGTCTAGTTGAAAAAGAAGAATGTGGAAACAAAAAAAACAAACGAAGTTGGTTGAATAACAATCGTTTGAACTGTCTGAAATAAAAGAAAAATAAGTAGAAGAAGAAGGAAAAAAATTTAACTGTCGCCCAGACAGTAATTTTTATCCTTCTTACTTTTTTTTTTTACACGCGACTGTTGAATGGGGAAAAAAAAAAGACAGTTTAAGTGTCTTTCGCCAAAATAATATATATTACTTTTTGTCTCAAAAAATTGCTATTTTTGTTGATGTTATTAAAAGTTGCCATTTTTAAAAATAACTATATGCATTTGTCTTAGATTTCTATATTCCTCTATTTTTTTCACTCTTAGTCAAATAAAAATTTTTGACCTTGTTTTTAAGAGTTATCACTTCATTATAATTTTATGTAACAATTACCGTCATGAAACTATTTAATTTAAAAACCTAAGTTATTAGAGTTGAAAGAAACTTATTTTTATATTTATATATTCGGCAAGTTTTTTTTCCTGCATTCCAAAAATTCATATTTGAGTGAGAAGTTTGTTTATTTTACTATTACTTTAAATTACCTCGTTTACAAGTTTAAACTATTGTCTATATTTATTTTCAACAAATATTGTCTTGTATTAGGTGCACTAATTAAGTTCTTTAATCCCAACATATATTTAATGTCAAATATTATTTTTATTCATATATTTTGTAGAATCTACAATTTTTATCCATAGATTCACTATTTATAATTTACAAAAAGATTTACTAAATAAATAAGTGTCATGAAAGTTTGTATTAAAGTAAGGGAGAAAGTTTGTATGGTTGGTTTCAAATTTATTAAAATTAAAACTTATTTTTATTTGTTTTTGTTGCCACAATAATAACACTTTAAATGCTATGGTCCCAACTCTCATTTCAAGAAAGGATTTGGTCTTAAAAACTGAGGATTCGTTCTTGATTGGGAGTTTTCCAAATCATGATTCTTGCCGGTTATTATTGGTCTGGCCAGCTTTGCATAAAGGACATGGCAAAAGGTGGGGTAGGGGGCATCTTGAAGCCAAGATAGTAATCAAATAAAGGTTTTTTTGTATGGTCCATATCGTTTGTTTATGATGCAGATTGAAGACTATCTTTCTATTTTTGGTAGTGATATCTTTATATCCATGAGTTATTTTACAAGAGTAATTTATTCTTTGTACTATTTTGGACATAAAAAATAAAGAAAAATTTGTAGCAGATGTCCCAAACTTAAAAAAAAAAAAAGATTTTTTTTTTTTAAAAAATAGTATTCTTGCCCAATGCACCTCCTCCACCCTCCCAACTCCCAAAATTTGAGCATCGAATAACTGCAATCAATATCTTCAATCACAATAATGGATCGATTAGTAGTCGAAAGTAAAGTCATCTTCAATGCAGAAATGGAAGACAAATTGGTAAGTTCCAAATCATAGATATCAAACTTCAAATAATTCGCCATTGCAGCAATCAAGCTTGATTTCCTTGTCCTAGGAGGCCAGACCCGGACTTTATAAGAGGCTAAAGAGGCGGCTGTCTCGGGCCCAAAATATTTGAGGGCCCATAGATCTTTAGAAAATGTGTTATATTTGTTTTTGTTTATTTCAAAGCATTGATCTATGACGACCCAAGTCCACATCTAACCAAAAAAACTTGCACAATTAAAAAATCAACTCCAAAATTTATCTTCTCTCCAATTTGAAAGTTGAAACCTTTCAAAATTCGCACTACCAATCTCCCTCTCCAATCTAGCCACGTCGAATCAGCATAATTATTAGAGTTGTAAGCGATATTTCTCTTTTACTCATTCTATTTCATTTTACATAATGTATATATTCCATGAGTTAACCTATTACATTTTTTGGTAATGATTGAACCAATTGAATTGATTAAGGTAAACTTGATTTTGTCATTTCTTGTTGACATCATATTTTGCATTAGTGAATTTTTTTCCTCAAATATATCAATATGCCGATAAAATTATTGCAAAATTGGTTATGATAAAAGATAAAATAAAATTTCATAGCATTCTTTATTGTTGGATATTACATTTTGTCTATCTTTTTATTGTTGGATTTTGAATTTACAGATTTAGTTCTGAAAAACTCTTACGAGAAAAAAAATATAAATACACAATATGATTTGAGAACCCAATTTTTAAATTCTTACTCAGGCTTGCAAAACCTAAAGTCCGACCCTGTAGGAGGCCCATACAAAAATTTCCCTCTTTTCCAAGCCTTTCCAACTTTCTTATAATACTCTTTTCCCTTCACAAACCTGTCCAAATCCTCAATAATTTGTTTTTTCAATTCTGGGTCCATTGCCAATTTCTCAAAAGTCACAGGATGATCCCAATTCACACACCCCAACCCCACTTCCATTTCTCCCCATTTTCGTCATCATCACTGTAAGAATATGGACAATCCCTTGTGTACAATTTCACATTCCTATCTTTTTCTTTAATTTCTTTGGCCTTTTGCATAACAAAAGTCAAATACTCATTCAACACAATTTCTCTACTCTGTTTATTAATAAAATAGAGTTCAAAATACCTTTTCTCCGACTGCAAATGGCATTTTTTATTTTCAGACACTTCCAAAACAAACTACTATTTGAGTTCAATACCGATGAAGCTATCAATCACCAGTTCATTTTTTTTCCATACGTAGACTAATATTTTTCTTCTTGGGATTCTTGTTTACCTTGAGTCTTTCAGAGTTGGGTTGATTTTCGTATGGAGATAAACCTCGGTAGATTCATAGATTTGGTTGCGCGTCATGCCATTGTTCTCGTCCACCACAGTCGTTATTTGGGTTGATAATGGAGTGAAAAAATAACTGAAAATACAAGTGAATTAGAGTGTAGAGATAAACTTCGACAGATTCATAGATATTGATTGCAGTGCTCCGATGCTCAAGTTTTGGAAGAGTGAGGGTGGGGTGCATTGGAGAAGATGACTATTTTTTAAAATTATTTGTTTTTTTTTCTTACTCTTAAGTTTGTGACCTCTGCTGCAAATTTTTATCTATTTTTTATGCCTAAAATAGTACAATGACGAAATTACCCTTGTGAAATAACTCATGTGCACTGCACGCACGCGTTTAAGAGAGAAAATGAACGGCAACAGACAATAAGGACCATTTGCGCCATGAAAGGTTGAAATATGGACGTCACTGCCAAAAATGGAAAGATAAACCGTCAACCCGCAACATAGACAAATGATAGGAACCATTTGTGCAAAAAAGTCATCAAATAAATCTTAGGTTATTTTACCTTAATTAATCAATCTTAGATTTAATGTAATAACAAATCATATAGAAGATAGTAATCAAATAAATTTTGTTAAACAAATTTAATGTCGGCTCGTTATAGTTCCATACAATTGGATACCTATTGTTTTTATTGTGATCGTGTTTTGTATGCAGTCCTAAATATGATTGAAAATTAAAGAAAATTTTCAATTCCAATGTAGCTCCTTTCTTCTTGTTTTGTGCGTGAAACAGTGTGAAACCAAAATATGTGTTAGCTCTCTAAAAAGAGACGATCTAGCCGCACCTTCCAATATGACTACCTAGTTGTAATTTCACTCTAGTCACTAGCCTGCCTTCAACATCTCCATCCTTGCGGTTTAGGTCACGACTTCGGGCATGTCTAACTTCATAACGTGATGGGAGGTGTGTATAAGGCTTACTAGAAACAAATTCAAGTATTCAAGGTTGTACGTTTATCAACGATTTCGACTTCGTATAGGTGATTAGTAGAGCCTTAAAAGATTTTAGTTTCTTTTCATTCTTAATAATATTCAATCCAAAACTTTAAGAAAATAACTAGCTCCCCACGAGGAAGGTTCTTCAACGGATTTATGAATTACAACTAATGTTTGTATTCTAAATGATCGTTATACTTGCCTTTGTAATTTTTTTATTTTTTTAAATATTTCGACTTATAATCTCTAATTTATTCAAATCAAGTGACAACAAATTAATTATTATTTTTGTTTCCCACGTGAATGGTTTTCTTTGCAATATACACATAACATGTCCAAATTCCAATCTTTAAGTCACCCTAACAAAATCTTTTTGCCCGCCTGTGCTTACGGTTTTGTTTTTGTCTTTATTAATTTTTAATTGCAACACGTATCAGTTCGGAATTTTATAGATATCCCAGTTCATGCACAAAAAAAGTGAGTTTTAAATTTCCTTTAAAATATTTAAATTGTATTAGATTATTATTGCTATTAGAAAAAAAAAATAAGTATTTTACAAGTCTATTTGAAGACTTGTTGCAGTAAGATATAAAATATAGATAATATTGAAAAAGAGAAATAAGTTAAAATTTTATTTATTGTATTATTTTTATATTATTTAATATTGTGCAACATATATATCCTGGTATTTTTAATATATGGAAATCTTTTTCATGAAATAATTGCTACAAGAAAAGAACCGGCCTAGGGATGGGCCGCAATGGGATGGGGCGAGGCGGTGACCCGCCAACTACCCCGGTTAATTTTTTTTTTTTATATAAACTGAAAATAATAATAAAAAAAAGAGTGTTTTATATATTTGTAGGAAATAAAACAAAAGAAATACAAGATTGAGGTTATGGTGTAGTAGTTAAGAGTTATAGTTTCATAACTTCAACCCATTTTTAGAAAAACGTGATTTGTATATTGTAATTCTATTTTATGAGTTTTGAAAAAAAAAAAAAAAAATTTAAAGAGGCGGGTTGCGGAGCGGGGCTGCCCCGGATCCCTCACGGGGTAGATATTTCTGCCCCGGACCCTCCCTTATTACTTGAATAGTCGGGGTGGGCCAGGCTGGACCGGACCGGGCCGGGTCGGAGAGGATCCGAGACGGTGGATTTTTTTGCTATCCTTACTATAGATAATATTAAAGAAGTTTTAGGTTTATTTATATTTTAAATTTCAATGAGAAATATGAGCCATAACGGGAGATACTTGACCTTAAATGAATTGTGAAGAGAAATACGAAAAATAATTGGAGATTGTCAAATAATAGTAATTGAATTCATAATACTTTAACTGAAAGTTTACGGAAAAAAGTTACTGAACTCTAATCGAGTAAGGGTATTCAGTACGACCCACAACATTGCACAATTTGGAATGAGCTCATGAAAAGGCTGGAATTGGTCCTTTTTGCACCCGTTGATAGTGTATTTGTACATGTGGAGTGCAAGGATTTAATGAAAACGTGTGATTTTGCATGCCTCATTTAGTGTGTGTTTGATAGTGTTTAAAAGTAGTTTTTTAAAAGATTTTGATGAAAAATGATAAAATGTGTAATTGAAAAATTAATAAAAATTGTACATCGTATGAAATATGTGGTTAAAAATGAGTTTTGAAAAAAAAGAGTATAAAATAAATTCTACGAAACATGCTATTAACCACTCGCCAGATGGGAAAAACAGACATGGAAAGGGCGAGGGAAAGAAAGTACACAAAAGAGTGTTAATCATTAGGGTGATTATATTGACACTACAATTTTTTTTATCAATGTACTATATTTTAATTGCACTTAAGGTCCTCAATCTTTGTTCATTGTAGCACTTATGTTCTTAACTTTTTTCGTTGAATTTTTATGTTTAACTTCAATTAATTAACACATTTCTTCTTTAATGAAGATTTCTATCAATATATTCTGCTTTGTGTGCTATGAAATGAGGAAAAATATCTGTCTAATTGAATCACTGTTGTAATTATTGTTTTTTTTTTTCAAAATACGATGGAAAAATAAATCGTTTTACGCTCTTCTAATGGATTTTTTGGACGTAAATTGTTATTAGACACAAGATATCCTAATTAATGAAAAGTTGATGATAAAAATGCGATAAAAAATATTGGAGACATGAGTACTATAATGAGCAAATATTGAGGGCGTTAAGTACAATTATAGCAAATGTATTTTTGGACGTGGCCCTTTTGAAAAATGGCAACTTTTTTTAAAAAGTTGAAAATTGGTAATTTTGGACAAATATACCTTCAAAATATTAGGATAAATTATATTCGCAGTCTCCATTCTTTCAACTTTATAACAATATCATCACCACTCAATTTTATTCGCAGATATCATCCCAATTCTTTCATTAATTCATACAAATAGTCCCCAAATAGTCTTTGGACAATTTTACCCATAGCTTACATAAATTAAAATAATAGAAAAACGAAAACATAATAATTAAATTGTAATTGGGGTCTCTAACTTTTCAAAAGTATAAAATAGACTATTTACATTCCATTATTTAAACAATTAAAAAAAAAGAAAAAAAGAAAAGAAAAGCAAACACCTCCACCTCCACCTCCACCTCCACCTCCAACATAAACCGGGGGGATTTCTTCCTTCCAATTTCGGACTTAAACTCCGGCTACAAAAGATGATTGCAATTTACATGTTATTTCGAGCCTATTTTCGACATTCCCACATCAGTAATTTTCAACGGCTTGACTGAACAATCTTTTCGACTAGCAAGACCTTGCATTAGAATTATCCAATGAGATCCAATTCTGATTCAAAAATCA
Organism: Forsythia suspensa; assembly: GCA_023638005.1. Classification (NCBI taxonomy): domain Eukaryota; kingdom Viridiplantae; phylum Streptophyta; class Magnoliopsida; order Lamiales; family Oleaceae; genus Forsythia; species Forsythia suspensa. The sequence continues at coordinate 14,225,727 of CM042667.1, forward strand.
ACCAAATGAATCCGAAATGACTTGCATTTTAGTAAATTGACTTATTTGAGTAAGGGAAAGTTTTTGTTAACATGAAAGAATGACAAATTGAAACATCACTAGGGATTTTTCAAAATTCACTAATTACACTGTAAATCGATCCTTCCCATTTATCGATCAATCTTTTCTTGTAAAGCCTCGTCAAAATAGTCAACAACTCGTCAAACAGGACTGTCACACCATGAAGCAAAAAGAACACATTGTCTGAGAAATTTTTCAGCGCTATCAAATTGTTGGATAGAGAATTTTTCAGCAGCAATAAGAAAAGAAATTAGATCTGCGTAGATCTAGTTTTGCACGAAACTGGGGGAGGGGTAAAAAAATCCTCTCAGTTTTGATCACTGGTGGTGGTGGTGGTGGTGGTGGTGTTGGTGTTTTCTTTTTTTAATTGTTTTAAATAATATAATTTAAATAGTCTATTTTGCACATTTTAAAAAGTTAGGGACCCCAATTATAATTTTTTATTATGTTTTCTTTTTTCTGTTATTTTAATTTATGTAAGTTAGGGGTAAAATTGTCCAAAAGACCATTTGGGGACCATCTGTGTTAATTAATGAAATGCCAAGGATGATATCTGCGAATAAAATTAAATGAGGATGATATTGTTACAAAATTGAAATAATTGGGGCCTATAAGTGTAATTTACCCAAAATATTATTTAAACTCCCACTATATTTTCTTCAAATCTAATTCAAAATCAGATCTATCATTTTACTAAAATCAAATATTGTTCCACCACCCACCGCCTAGAGCCACCGCCTTTGCGCCATCATTCATCACTAGCTAACCCACTCCATATAATTACTTTTTTGATAAATTAATTTAGATTATAAAAAAACAAAAATTCAATAGGTTTTGTGTTAGATAGTTTGGTTGTTTTTAGATCTGAAAATATATTAAATATAATTACTCAAAAATTGTTGGAAGAGATTGATTTTATGTACTAATGTTTTGTTGAAGAAGAAGAACGTGGAAACGAAAAAAGCAAACAAGTAGATTGAGCTACTCTCTGGAAAAGAAGAAGGAATTGTTTTTTGGTCAACTGTCGGACCAACAGTTCAAATTGTTGGTCCGACAGTTGACGAAGAAATTTTTTATTTTTTTTAGTGACTGTTGAATGACAAAAAAAAAAAAAAAAAACGACAGTTGAATATATTTCTGCAATTTAATTGTCTTTTGGCAAAATGGTTTACATGACCTTTTGCACTAAAAAATTACCATTTTTACAAATATTATTAAAAGTTACTATTTTTAAAAATAACTTTATGTATATGTCTAGATTTCTAAATTCTCCTTAATATAATTACCCTAATCATTATTTGTCTCATTTTAGTGCTATATTTCCTTATTACTCCTTATTTAAACTTTGGGTTTATACAAACAAACTGTGGGCGTTTGGGATTGAAAGGAGGTCAAGTTTTTTCTGTTAAACGGTGTCTATACAAAGTGGCTTCTGTTAGTCCAATGGTTTTTGTGGACAAAATAATGGGCTTTTGTATAACTTAGGCTGTACTTTCTACCAATTCCAAAATTTGTAGGCCCATTAACGGACTAGGTATTTTAATTGGGCTTCGTTTTAAAGTCCGATCAATTCATAAAAGTTGCAAATCCTTTAATGTGCTTCAGCCCAAAATAATTAGCTTTTATTTCTAGATAATTAGTCTGGATGCTAGGGGAGCGTGGATACCAAACTGATTTGGCTCATATATCGATCGAACACAAATCAATTATTATCTGGTTGGTTCGGTTTGGATTATTCAGTTTGAGCTTGCCCAATCAAAACCTCCCCCGCCAAAATCCCACTCTTCATACTGCCAAACTCCCAACCACCACCGCCCCTTACAACTATAAGATGCATCTCCCACTTAACCATAGATTTCTACAACTTCAAGTGTAAAATTTATAAAATTAATATTCATAAAAAAACTCATTTCTACAACACATGTGTAATATATATATATATAAATTAAAAACAAAAGTATCTCACCTCTCACTTGACCAGCATCTTGCAATTCGATAATTTTTTCCAGAGTCAAGAGGACGTGCGATTCAATTATTCTAGCCGAACTAGAGACAGAGAGATGAGAATCGAAATTAATATTTTTGAGCCTTAGAGGAGAGAGTCGAAATGAGAAAATGTAGAAAACTGTGAAATGAGACAGTGTTTAGAATTTGGACCCTGGATTGCAAAAATTATATTTATTTAGTTTATAATTATAATTTTTGGTTTGAGCCTCATGTCGGTGCTGGCTTGTTTGGGGTTTTGCAATGAACCCCAACTTGATCCAAACGTTTGATTTGTAAAGAGACTCGAACCAGATCGATTTGTGGATAGTTTCACCATATATTATAATACATAAAAGCATTTAGAAAATACTATTTCACTTTTTTTATTTTAAAATTATTGTTTTTACTTTGTAACACTTGTTATATTTGTTACGTTTCTTACACTTCCTACAAAAAATGGGAGTTATATTTGTTATATTTATAACATCTGAAATTTAAAATGTTGAAAAATAATTATAGAATTTTAATATAAAATCAAGTATGTGGTAAAATTATCACATCGATTTGTTGCAAAAAATTGACCCGGTCGATTTAGTTTAATCAATTTCGTGGTCTAAATGCCCACTCCTACTGGATGTTCCATTCTCTTCTAAAAACTGAATTTTTGAATTTTTAGTTATACACAAGCATATATTTTTGAAAAATAATTTAAATGAACTTAAGATCAACACAAGTAATTAATTAATGAGGAAATTGTCTATAAGTCACCCATATGTGACTTATTTTAATTAGGTCCAAACACTTTTCCAAAATTATCTAAGTCATACTAATTCAGCCATATTTTAATGAATGTCATAATTACCATTGCAATCCAAATTAAATTGAATCAAACCAGATTAAATTGCAGCAACGCACGCGGGTATTGTCTTCTTCCGAACTCTCTGTCGGCTCTTGCACCTCGCTGGTGCACCTCGTCGCCGGCGTTACGTGACTCGCCCCCGGCTACCCAAACCTTCTAAACTGTTTTCGTAAGTGATAATTTCAAGATTTTCATGATTTTTCAATGCTGTTTTTCTTTTCAATCATGGAAGATAGCCTGATTTTATTTTGTAAGTATATTTTAGACACACTTTCTATTAATGTTATTGTTGGTGGAGATTTTAATTGTGTTTTGCGAAAGTTATGTGATAATTGGAGTTCATTAGAAGTTGACAATATTACTTCATTAGAAGTTGACAATATTTTATTACGTTATTCTATCCTTGGGCATGATATGTGTTTTCTAAGAAATGAAGAAGAATTTAGGACCATGATTTTATTGATTTCTGCGTTTGATTTGAAATTTGTTGATATTAGTGTTTCAGATTCTAAAATAGTATCACATGATTGTGATACTGTTTGTGAAAATGTTGGAAATATGATAACTACATAATGTTCTTCAACAAATAGTAGGGCATTACTTTTATTCAGTTGGTCAAGTGTAATAACTCATGTTGAATAGATGTTCGAGAGAGGGATAACTGAATTTAGAAATGCTTTATGCAAATATTCGATTGAGAGAGGATTCACGTTTGATTACATGAGAAATAACAATGGTAGGATAGAGAAGCAGTGTTCAAACATATATTCTGATGATTGTAGGTGGTATGTTTGTGCAACAGTATCAAATGTTAGCGGTTTTTGTTACATATGAAAGCTTGTTGATGAGAATAGTTGCCCTTTAGTGTTGAGAAAAGAAAAAAGTGAAAGATTAAGTTGTAAGGTGATTTTTGGTTTGATTGTCGATATATTGAAGGAGAAACCAACATTGTGTTCTAATGACGTGGTTTCACACTTTTTAACAAGTTATGATTACACGATAAGCTATGAAAAGGCTTGAAATGCATTGGAGAGAGAAAATTGATTGATTTTTGGTGACGCATCTGAATCTTTCAAACAGTTACATTGGTACATTGATGCCACAATGTCACTTAATCATGGAAGTCATATTGCTGTAGACGTGGACCAAGTTTCCAAAAGATTCCAAAGATTGTTTGTTTCTTTCTATGCGTGCATTCATGAGTTTAATCATCATTGTCGTCTCATGCTGTTTATCGATGGAACATTTTTGAAAGAAAGTTTCAAAGGTAACTTGATGTCTGCAACCGCTAAAAAAGGTAACCAAGGTAATATATTGTTTTTCTGATGTTTTGATTGTCTACAATATTATACAATATCATTATGAATAAGCTTTTTATATAGTATCATTTTTTTATACTGTTATGATATGATTTATAAGATCCCGTTAGTGATATTATTATTTTGTGTATAGGCTTGTATCTATTGGCTTATGTCATTGTAGATTTCGAGAACTACAATAATTGGTTGTAATTCTTGGAACATCTGCCGCAATATTTTTTATAATACTCGCAGCTTATATTTGTGTTAGATTCGAATGTTGGGTAAATGGAAGCGTTGTCTAAAGCATTCCTTACAGCGAATCATTTTTCTATTTACAACACCTTAAAGAAAATTTGAGGAATAAATTCAGCGGTGGTGGCTTCTCAAATAGTTATAGAAAACGTATGGTCTGGTTGTTCCGAGAATGCGCACATGTTCCAACAATTGTATTATTTAATCAAAAGTTGGAGGCATTGAAACGTGGGTGGGTGGTGAGGAAGCTATTGTTCAAAGGTTTCTAGATAGGTTACCGTTTGAAAATTGGTCGAATGCTCATAATGTGGGATGTCGGTATGGAGAGATGTCATCAAATGCAGTTGAGTCTTTCAACGCATAGATAGTTAACTGTAGGAGTTTTCCCATTACTCGGATGGTTGATATGTTAAGGATAAAGTTGATTAACATGTTTGTTATGAGAAGAACTGATGCTGGTAATCTTATTATACTGTTCTTTTTTGCTTTTATGATACTGTTTTTATTTTCTATTCGATAATGTTCTTATTGCTTTATGATATTGCTATTTTTTGCTTTGTGATACTTTTCTTTGCACTAAGATACTGTTCAATTATAATATATTGATTTTGTTTGAGTTTTGAATGATGTAGGTGAGTGGAACGGGGTTGTTTGCCCAAAGATGATAGAGAAGTTGCAGTGATATGCAGATGAATGTCGATCATGAAATATCAAGAGGTCTTTTGAAACTATTTTTGAAGTCTTTTCACATCCATCAGTTTGTGTGGATTTTGCAAAATCACATATTCTTGTTCCCAGTAGCAGTTGAATGAGTTTTCATGTGAGCATGCAGTTGGTGCAATTAATAGATATAAAAGACACATTTATGAATTTGTTGATTATTATTTTCATGTTGCAGCATTCTGCAAGTTATATGAAGAAGCTATACATCTTATCCCCACCTTAATGAGGTTAGAATTTGAAAATTCTGTCGAGTTTGACATTTTGCCTCTACCTACAAAGAAACTACCTAGAAGACCTAAAAAGAGGTAATTAGATTAAGGGCGAACAAGTGCAGATGATACGATGTGGAATGTGTGGAAAGTCACAATAAGAAGACTTGCAAGGAGTCATTGGCCTAAGAGCCTATTCGTGCAAAGGATATTATTGTTTCTTTTTAAAATTTTTGATGGAGAGATATTGTTTTTTTAATATGTAGGAACATAATTGTGTTATAATCATTTGTTGTTCGAATTAATGAGAGCAACATTTATTTCACAAAATAGTATTACCAAATAGTATCACAAACAGTATCTTATTAAGAATAGTATGTTGTAATATAGTATCACAAATGACTATAATTCATGGTGTTTTTAGGAGTTATTGGCCTAAGAGCTAATTCCCATGAAAGATATTATTGTTTCTTTTAAAAATTTTGATGGAGAAATATTATTTTTTAATATATAGGAACACAATTGTGTTTATTGTAATCATTTGTTGTTCGAATTAATGAAAGCAACATTTATTTAATAAAACTGTATCACAAAATATTTAACTTAACAAAACAATATCACAAACAGTAACTTATTAAGAACAATATGTTGTAATACAATATCACAAATGACTATAATCTCTGGTATTTTTAAGATACTGTTTTTTATTAAGATACTATTGTTTTGTCATGTTCAATATTCTACAGTTCAACTGCAATATTTTAAATGACATTCAAACTTGCAACTACATAATTGCAACTAAAACATATATTCAGTATCAAACAAAACTGAAAATACATTATACAGTATCAAACCTAAATTACAATTAGAAAATCTATTTGTCTAGAAATTCATCCATCTAAAATATATTCATTCATCTACAACAAAATCTATGATGAAATGAGAACTCATTTGCTTTATATTTGTAACACCCTCTTTCAATCCCTAATATGTATATGTACTTTTACTTTGTGTGGCTTTTAGAAACATTTTGGACACCACTAGGTGTACCCAGTGTGAGGAACATTTTTTTTGATTTTCATCACTAACCAACATTTTTTTAAAATACTAACCAACTATTTTTTGAGTATATTTTGAAAACCATACTTAACACAATATATTGCATAAATTACACATCAAACTATACTTATTTACAATAAGGTTACAAAAGTACTCTATTATAATGTCGTCATTTAAAATTTTAAAATAAAATACTTTAACAACTAAAACCACAACCCACAAAAGTAACTCATCGTGTCATCATCCATGTACATTAAGCCTCAAAACTTTCAGAGCTCCAACAACAACCGGTCAAGTTATCTACTAGACTCCCCATGATCACCTACAATGCAAGAACTACATGAGCCAATGCCCAATAAGTAAAAACCATGTATGCGATGAGTGTGAATGTAAGATGTATTTATTATTCTATTTGAAACATCTAATATGAATGTAATATATTTGAATATGCATAAAATGATCTCGAGAACATTTCTTTTAAAATATTTGTTTTGCATTGGGCCCTTGACCTAGCTACTATGCACTGGAAAAGAGCTCTGCACAATATCAATATCAATAAGCAGTAATCAAATAGCCAATATCATATCAATGCAGTCGAGTGGACCATCCTCTTGGGACCACCAGAAGCTACCCCCATCTCCTCCTGTGATCACCCAAGAAGAATCCCACCCGTGGCACCAATACTCAATCACAAGGATACAGTCAAGTGGACCATCCTCCCATGATCACCAAAGACTCCCCCTATCTCTCTTTGTGATCACTCGAGAAGTCTCCCACTTGCGGTACCAACAAATATCACATAAGCACGCCTCGCATGCCTCAATGCACTAGTAGTGGTCAATAAAATATTTTTATCATGTAAATTCATTTCTTAATTTACATCATGCATACGATATCCTCAACTATGCACATATGACATGCATGCATGTGCAAATTCTCATGAATGCTCACTCAAACTGGTATCCAATGTACTTTACAAAAACAACTTCTCAATCGTCGTGACCAATGTCAAATGTATAATAAACTCATCGAAAGGATATAGAAAGTGTCATGACAAGGGTCAATCGAAATTACTTCAAGATGTAGTATGTCATTGCATTGTAGTTGTAAATGGATTTTTACTTACTTTTCACCTTAGTGCGTGACTTGGTCAAGGCGTAAATTGAGTCTTTCTCCCCTTTCTAGGTGTTACACAACCTGTAATACCATTCAACATCAAACATTTCTCTCAACTTGGTAAGCTTAATACACAAAATCCCATATTAAGACCTTTAGTACTAAGATACACTAACTAGAAATCAAGATTTTCAAGTTACAAAGTAGATCCTAAAACAACACAATAACTCTAACAATTTCCCATAAAATTGATATACTAGGACTCTAAATGATAGCCAAGTAAATTCTTCAAGTATTAGAGTTCAATAACAACATGAAAAGGTTGGAAAAATGCTAAATTTCTACTTGGGCAGATTTAGGTTTTTGGCATTCTTTTGTTGTCCACTTGGATGTCATGAAGCCTTTCACACCATTTTTCCATATTCAATCACTCCCAAACTTTCACCATACTTATATAACATACATATGAAAATAATCATGTCATAAATGGTCTAAAATAATGTAATTACAGCAGCAAGATTAGCCCCTTAATAGAACATAGAACACTTGATACCTCTAAATGACTTTTTTTGAGTTCCAATTGAATTAACATATCTAACTTAGGTATTTACCCATGGAAGCTCATATAAAAATCTTTAATTCTTATATAAAATCATCCATGTTAATAAATATATGTTTCATTTAAGATATTACCCAAAATTAAAGAATGAACAACTTAAATTCAGCAATCATCCAATTTCTGCCCTTGGTATTTCATTCAAGTTCTTATAGCTATATATCAAGTTTTTAATCATGATAACACCAAAAACAACACCCTAACATGTTTATAAAGAGTCCCAAGGGTTTAATACATCATAAATTCTCAAAAATATCCAAAGTTTTGCACCAAAACCGAAACTATACACACCTATCCAGAATTCAGCTTCAAGTTATTGATTTTCACTTCCCTTTGCTTCCTTTTTCCTCTTCTTTCTCTAAGAGTCACTTGGAGACAATTTGAGGAGGTCAAGATGAGAGTTAAGAGGGTGAGATAAGGTGTGGAAATGTCTTATAGTCGTGATAATGACTTAAAGGTTAAGAAAATGGCTACAAGATAAATGTTGGACAAGCATGAGGTGTCAACTTGCAAGTAAAAATCTGATTTTGATTCAGCCTTTGCAAGATAAAATCGGTGTCCACCTTCTATTTTGACTCAAATACCACCTATAATAATTGCAAATAGATCCTATTTTAATTCCAAACAATAGATTTGATCCGCTAGTTTAACTTTCTTACCCGATTGCACCCGACTATACTTCATTCTCGCTCGATCAGAAAAATTGCACTTTGATCATCACAAATCTCTATCATCCTTATCCTATTACCTCAAAATAATTCATATAAATAAATTTCTCTAAGATATGTTGACTATTCATCTAGGGTTTTGAGTCGATTTGATCAAACCGAGTTAAAAACGTGTAAGATTACCGATTATGTTTGTGGCATCTCCAACTCCGCCAACACTTATCCAATCAATATCCAACACTTATAACGTCAACCCCATATACCTTAATCACCATATTCTTTCACACTCTATTACAAAATCACCACCTAAATAGGGAAATATTGACAATAACCAACATACAAGAATATAAAACAATCCACTTGTCTTACTTGGGATAAGTAAGAATGAGTCATGTCATGACGATGCAATAACATATGAATGGCATGTAATGCATGAATTATATTGGCCAAGTGAGTAGTATGAAGCTTGAGTATTATAATATTGTCTCACTTTCTTCATTGTCATGGTTTCTTCTAGCTCTTCATTCTTTGCCAGTCTCTATCACATGGCGCACATGTATTTCACAATCAACACTACGAAATAAAATTCAGAAATATATAGTAGATGTCGGTGTGTATAGTCAGTTAAAACAAGATAATTCAAATAGAGAATTTGAAAGAGTATTCACTTTTTACGTCCCAATGTATTGTTGCGAACATTTCTCGTAGGAGATCAATCGATAATTGAATTATTCTTCAGTGTACTCAACATTATTTGTAAAAGGAGGTTTCATAAATAGCTCTTTTTTTTTGTTCTCGACATAATCTTTCTACACGTATTTGAAAAAAAACAACAATGTAAAATCTTATATTTATATTTTAAAATTTATTATATAAACAGTAAATGATACTGTAACAACTCATTATCTTACCAATATCCTAGCATCCTCATTATATTTGTTTCAGGTACCATATCTTGACAAAGTGTTGTTGTAATGTGTCCATCGACCTGCTTCCAAGTCAAATGTGGGCAGTATCCAATGATTTGGAACTACATCAGATCCTTTTCCTCTATTTGAGTTCATCGGGAACAACAAGAGTCGAGGTTGCCTGGTGTTATGGAGATGCTCCAACATTGTGTCGATTTTTTTGTGTCCTTGGAATTGACATTTCAGCATTTGTGACGTATAGCTGTAGTATTCAAGTATAATATCAAGATAAGAAACTATTTATTTTAGAACTAAGTTTGTAATTGAAATATTTATGTAGTGGTTTACGTTGAAATTAAACAACTCACCCAGCTTAAAAAATCAAAAATGACAAATCATGTATTGTAAGTGCTTTCTACAACTGGGTCATTAGCCTTCAAGATTTCTCCGTATGTGTCAATTACCTGCAAATAAAGTATCATAGTTATGTTTTGTATAATTTTATAATTTGGGAATACATTTTTTCTGTTTACATTCTTACATTGTTCGATATTGCGTCGGCACTAAGAATATCAAACAAATCACCAATGTCACAAAACAATATTTTATTCCGACCGACTTGTAAACTGCCGCTCTGCAATATAAAATAGTATCACAATATCAAAAGTAAAACAGTTTCAGTAATTGAAACAGTATCATGAAAACAATTTCACTATCAAAACATCAACAATTAGTGTATGGAAGGGACTTGCAATGGGTTTTGGCTTTTTCCCATCTTTACAATCTTCTTTCTATCAGCGACACTCATCTGTTTTGCTGTCAACCATTTTACATTGATTTTGGTTGGTAATTTTTTCTCTTTCTTTGTTGGAAAATTGGGAAGGTCCTCAATGGTGATGATAGAATCCTCATCATCTCCTTCTTTACTCCTAAGATTTGCCCTTTTTACCTTTTTGCTATCATTTTTTTCATACCAGAGTATGTGAAATCATCGTCCTTCTTTCTTTTTCTCTCTTTTTTTTTTTATTCCTTTCACCATTGAACATCTTCCTTAGTCAACATTTGAGTGACTTTATGTACCACCCTCTCAATCTGCTCATTTACAACCGATGTATTATCATTTTCCAATGATGTGTTCTCCCTTGCAAGAGAATCCAAAGTTTTCTGTAACTTTTTAAGTTCTTCGGTAGTCTTATGCATTTCTTCCAAAACCGCAGCGTGTAAAGCCATTACCTTTTGTGGTTCATCTTCTATATCGCTTATCTTTATACTCATATCCTTGAGTTCATCTATATTTCTTTCATTTTTCAAGATATCAAAAGCACTTATTATCAGTATCAAAAGTATTAAAATCACATTATTATCAGTATCTTAATTAAACAGTATCATAATAAACCAATATCATAGATAATATTATCTTAATAAAACTGTATCATAGATTGAAACAATATCAAAGATAGAACAATACATAGAAAAACTAATATCAGTATCATAATAAAACAGTATTAGTATTATAAGATCATAGTATCAAAAAGCACATTATCATAAGTATCAAAAGTATCAAAACTACATTATTATCAATATCTAAATTAAACAATGTCATAAATAATAGTTTCTCAATAAAATAATATTATAGGTAAAACAGTATCATAGATAAAATAGTATCATATGTAAAACAGTATCATAGATAAAACAATATTATATGAGTATCACAAAAAATAGTATCATATATAATTGTATCATAAGTTGTTGTATCATATATACTAGTACCTTTTATTTTGCGAGATGCTTTTTTCCAACGCAGCTTGTAAGATATACTCATTTTCCTTAAAGCTCGTAATTAATCACGAAGTCTAGATGAATTATTTTTGGCTTTATTGGATGATGAATCATTGATTGCAACTTTTTTTAGATGACTTAGGGGCAAATGTAGCCAACTGCCATCATCATCTTCAATGTTTTCAAAATTGCCATATCCTTCTTCATTGACCCTACCATTTTTTTTCTTTTCCTTTTGATTCTATTTCTTTATCATCCTCGTCCTCATCCTCACTTGTATTTTTAACATCTCCACTTTCTTCCTTTTTGTTTTGGTCTCTTTAATCATGATCCTCTTTTTGATCATCCTCACTTTTCTCCTTTTCACTCTCTTGTGTTTTCGTCTGAACTTCATCTTCATCAGATTCTTCATCTGTCTGATCTTCAACTTCATCTACCTATAATGTCGTAGTATTTGTATAATATATTGGATATTTGTATGTTGTACTGTATATAGTATACTATAGTTGATAACTGTTCATGTAAGATATTGTATAATGTGAATTGGTGATATTGTTATTACCTTTTTTATAGTTCGTGAATAGTCGTAGTTTTTAGACTACGTGCTAGATCTCTCAAGTCCCATTTAATGTATTTTGGTTCTGCATTCTTCTTCAAAGCTTTGCAGACTTTGAGTTTTTTCAACAACCAATACTAAATTTTCATAAACAAAAATTTCTTAGTGCAAATATCATATTTAATGGAAAACAGTATCAACAAAAAGGTATAAAAAATCAAATAGCTTACTAGTTAAGCCAACACACATCCCATGACGTCCGTTGGGTGTTTATTTTTACATATGGAGGAAATGAGGTTTTCGAAGATGTGCTTCGACCAATTGATCTCGTCGACATCTTCAATATATTTGATATTCCCAGCTCAAAGTTTGGCACAAAGAGTGATGCCATTAGAAAGAGTATCATCAACCTAGAAACATCGTTGATGTCTTTTTTCTTGATTTCATTGCAGCAACTCTTAATCGTGTAGGGATTATAGTTTTGTTCAATCTATTATAGCCTTTGAACCTTTGTTAGAAGAAATCTAACCCCGAGACTGGCTTTTGTTTTTCAACCGCAATCTGATTTTCACCATTGACGATGCCAAATATACCTTTCACATCATCATTCTTGAACTTGAGATGAGATTTGTTTATCAAAAATCCTTTTTTAACTTGTCGAAGCACTCGATGATCTTGTACAGATCCATATCACCCCGAAGACAACAATGTCTGTCAATCTTGTCATCCAAGATCAACTTGACAAGATTCCAAAATGAAAATTTCTTCAATCTATTTCTTTGTGCTTTTGTTAATGATATTCCTTTCACCTCCCTGATCACTATTTGAAAGTTAGACCAATACTGTGGATGAACCTTCTTCTTTACTATTATTTTTCTTCGTATAAAAGCATCCTTCTTTTTTCCTATTTTTTGTATCCAATGGTTTTTTTGTTTTACTGCATCATAAACAACAATAATATCAGAAGTATCAAAACACATTATTACCAGTATCATATAAGACAGTTCATATAAATAGTATAATAGTATATCAGTATTATAGATAAAATAGTATCAAAGATAAAAATTTGGTATAAGTATACCATATCACATTATCAAAATAAAACAATATCATAGATAATATATCAGTATCATAATCATAAATTACTAGTATCATAATATGTAAGTCATAATAAAAAACAATATCATATAAACAGTGTTATAATATATCAGTATCATAGATAAAATAATATTAAAGATAAAATAGTATCACAGATAAAAGTATGGTATAAGTATGCCATTGCACATAGATTGAAACAATATCATAGATAAAATTAAGTACAAGATGTTTTTAATAGTTGAGGTAATGATATTGTAAATAAAATACTCTATTAGTAGTATAAGATCATTGATACTGTCAGTATTATAGATAAAATATGGTATAAGTATACTATAGTACATTATCTAAATAAAACAGTATCATAGATAAAACTAAGTACAAAATATTTTAATGGTTGAAGTAATGATACTATTCTCAAAATACTCCATTAGTAGTGCAAGATTATTGATAGTTTGATACTGTTTACATTCAATAACAGTATCATGTATTAAAACATTATTGTAATAAAATAGTATCAAAGATAAAGTATGGTATAATTATACTATATTATGTTAACCAAATAAAACAACATAGATAAAAGTGGCTAAGATATCAACCTATTAAAAAAACAAATATTTTAGATAAAGGTATCTTAATATTTAAGTATCATTACAAACAAAGAAAATATTACAAACATTCAACATAGAAAATTCCAATCCAATAAAAGAACAATATTATAGATTGAAACAGTATCAAGCATTTTTCATAGGTAAATCACACATTCTAACAAAAGCCAAAAAAATCAACAAAACATTAACACATAGTATACGTTATCACGCATTTCAAAGCTCTATATCATATGTTCTGACTAAAAACCCTAACTCACAGCAACTATAGTATCAAAAACTAGTCGAATAAGTTAATCTAAACTCCGATCATTAACAGCATTGCATATGTTTCAATTGGAACATTATCTCAACATTTTCATGATTATTTTTAATCTAATATGGTTGCTTTAAACATAAAAATTACCTTCGCCATTGAAATAGCAACCTTCAAATTGTTTGCATATGATTTCAGAGAGAAGAATCTAACACAAGAAGAAGATGAAGATTGCTAAAAATAAATAGAAGAATTTCTAAATGGGTAGTGGGATTAATTAGTGATTCTTTTCGTGTTTGAATGAGCGGTTTTTGCAATTGCAGGGGTACATTGGTCTTTTAGCAATAAAGTATGAGTTTAATTGAATTAAGTTTGGGCCATATGACTTCAGAGCCCACTGCAGCATCATCAGTGATCGGCCCAAAATTTTCTCTTAATTAATCGGGCAATTCTAATGTATCTCCTCCAGCCCACGACCCAATCACCGAGTTAACCCAACCCTATTTTCATCTCTCTTATCTCTCCACTTACTCTCTCTAATCACCAGCTTTTAGCTTGCGTTTGAATGTATAATTGTCAAATACATTGGTAGGTGGAACGGTCTCCTACATGTATTTAGTGCCTCCTTTATTTGACATATTGTTTATTTAATATTGATTTTTGAATAAATTGTTGACTTTTCATATTAAAAGTAAAAAGTCAAAAATTACAGCTGAAAAAAACAAAATGGTTTATAATCCCAATCAAACAAAGCCTTAATGAAATAAATATAGACATATGTATATATGAGTGTGTATCTATGTATATTTTCTTATTTCTCTTTGCAAATGATTTATTTATTTCTCTCAATTACTGAATTCTTACCCCTTGCAAGAAAGATGTTAAGAAGCTTTTCACAATCACAACATAAGCCTTTTGAGGTTAAGTAATTGTCAACTGAAAGTGATTAGGAAAATATAAAAGAAAGCAACACAAGACAACACAAGAGAATACAAGTTTGGGAGAATGCATTTTCTTATATTGAGAAAAGATTTGCAATTACATTGAAACTATCTTTGCACTTTTTGTATGTATTCTCCATATATATACAACGAGGACAATTAGTATATATAGGCAAGTACAACTCAAATGAAAGGGTATGATCAATTTGATCCAATGGCCAGATTTGAATTCTCTGCAAGCTCCACTATCCCATTTGAATTCATACAATGATGGCGTTCCCACTATCTCAAACCATATAATATGGTCCCTAGTTCTCTATCATTTCAGCCCTAGTTTTGAGGCTTTGAGAATAAGGTTTTCTATCTTAGAAACATAAAGAATCCAACCTGTTACCACTAGATTTTGATAAGGCCTCCACGTAAGCAAAAGTCCAATAAAGACTCAAATTGGCCCTTGCTAAAGCCTTATAGGCCCAACGAAGGCCCTCCAGATTCATAAAGGCTTCAGACATCAAGCGAAGGCCTCATGAATATTCTTAATGCCCAACAGCATGTTAGCACTCACAAATTGGAATACAGCGAAGCCCATGACAGGCCTCGAATACCATGACTGATCCAGTGGGCCTCGCCGAGCTTCGAATCCTTCATAATCCGCAGGCAACGCAGTGTTCCAGAATGACCAGAGATATGCTTAAGGAGAGATCGTGTTTGATTGACATACGGATCCTCACAAGATAACCAAATCCCAATCTCCTAAAGATTAGGCAACGTGATTAATTCAAATAAGGACTGTAATCTAGGAGATTGCCTTGACAACCGATCATCCCTATCCCATAAGAAAGAAGGATCCGATCATATATCTAATTGATTATTTTCCTAAATCAGTTAGAACTCTTGTGCTATAAATACAACGTCTCTAGTTATTCTAAGATATGTTCTTTTTACACATCAATTTCAACTCTAAACTCTGTTTAAATCTCTGCTTGCTTGTCCTCCCCCACATCCAATTGTTTTCATTCTCTGTATATTATCCTATATATCGGCAGTTAACTTGATCGTCGGAGTACCAACGATCGCCAGACTCTTTTTTCCTAGAGATCTTGGTGTCTAATGATCGTCCTAGTGTGCACATAACATACATGTTGGCAGAGGTGTGACTGGAGATCTGTTGATACGTGGACAGTGCACGTTCCGACGTTAACACAACCCTCATTGTTGTACATTCTTTCTTTTTTTCCTTAATGAATGCAGCTCCTTCTAATCACGAAGTGCCCTGTCTATATTATATTATAGTCGAGACCTAGACGGAATTGGTTGCAACTACCAAAACATGATCTTTCCCCACCTAATTAGGTGACTTTCTCATTGCTGTGTATTGCTGAAGTTTGCCTTCAAATTGCCACAAGTCTTCCATGTTTTCCCAAGTTGCCTCTGATTTAGTTATCCCATTCTATTTGAGCAAGTATTGAATGCAAGGAGGAACACCATTCCTTCAAACTTATCCTTTCACCAACACCTCATCTACATCATTCTTATATGATTTCGTCACAATTATGGTTGCCTGTTGGGACACACTTCACCTAGGATCTTCCATATTTGGATGATATGGCTTAGCATGCTCATATGGAAGACCAAGTAGATTTCAAAGTGCTAAGAAGGTCAAGGTGATAGGAAACCCTGCCCACCCTAGCAATAACTAGTAATGGCCTTTTCTATTTCCGAACCAACCTTTTTTGAATGCTACGATATGCTTTGAACTGATGTGGTATACTTTCACCAGGACTTGATCACCAACGTTAAATACAAATGCCTCTTTTTCGCATCTGTCCATTTCTTCATTTGCTTATGTGCCTTTTCCAAGCAAGAGCGTGCTAAGTCTGCATGGTTCTCCCTTGGCCATTTTTAATGCACCAGGACTCTTGCTAATATCAAACGAAGTAAACAATAGATAGGGCGTAAGTGGCTGCAGCCCCATAGATAACTTAAACGAAATGTAACATGTTGCCTCACTCTATTGTAGATTATATGAAAACTAAGCAATGTCAAGGTTACTGATTGACACTAACAAAGTGCCACAAGTAGCACTCTAGCAATGAATTTATCCACTCCGTTTGTCCATTCGTTTGTGGGTAAAAGCTAGTAGAGAAGTGCAGATTTGACCCAAAGAGTTTGAACAACTTCATCCACAGCCGACCATTGAAGGAGGAATCACGATCGCTCATAATGTTTATGGGCAGTCCCAATACTTCACCACTGAAATTTTTTTTGCCATCTCTCTCCATTATATAGTCTTTACGGACCAGAAAAAATGCATCATATTTTGTGAATTTGTCAACCACCACCATGATTGAATCGAAGCTTTTAGAGTTCGGCAAAGCACTAATGAAGTTCATACGTCCCATGGAATAGGAAGATGATCGAGCAAGATAAGTTTTCACATCATACTTGATCCTTCATTTGCAGCTACAAAAAAGTACGTTTGAGTAGTGCCTTTGTTTGATGATGTTAAGATTGAAGACTAGGACTAATCAGCCACTATTCTATTGAAACTGAGGACTTATCTGCAACATTCATTAAGTCTGGACTTGAGCTAACAAACTTTGTTTATTCAAATCATATTTTGTTATACGTGGAAATATCTTAGATTCTCATTTCTCAGAATTTAGGAATTGTACAAGTTAGTTAGACACATGTAAATAAGTGAATGGTTGATATATAATGTATCTATAGCCATCATCATCATTTTTGTGTTTATATAAACCAACAACAGCAAAGAAATAAATTAAGCTTTAAGCCATCATCGTCTTTTTTTTTTTCAAACTTTAACTTGGTATCAAAGCCTCATATGGCCAACACCGGTGCAAGCAATGATTCCACTCTGGTTGAATCAAGCACAATAGTGCCCACATCAATGGCTACAAATCACATTTCACCTTTTGGCATGAATTTAACTCAAACCCCATATGTGAAGTTAGATAAGAACAACTTCCTACTATGGAAAAATATGATTATGCCCATCATCAAAGGTCATAATCTCGAAGGATTTATACTGGGGACAAAGAAGTGTCCACTAGAATTTCTTGGTGCTCAAAATGTTACCAATGAAGGAAAAAGTGTTGAGATGTCACCAAATCCAGAATACAGCAAGTGGACATCAACAAATCAATTACTGATGGGCCGGTTGTAGTCATCTATGACTCCAGAAATTGCTATGAGAGTAATGGAATACTCCAACTCAAATAGGCTGTGGAGTGTAGTGAATGAGAGCTATGATATATTGAATGAGAACTATGATATATTGAATAGATCCAGGGTTAATTTTTTTATTGGTGAACTCAAAGAACAAGGAAGGGATCAATGTCAAATGATCAATACCTTACTACAGTGAAGCAATTAGTTGATAACCTAGAAATTTCCACAAAACTATTGCTCATGAAGACTTGGTGACTCAAGTTCTAGCTGGCTTGGATGAAGAATATACACCTATAGTTGGTTCATATCAACATTAGAGAAATAGTTTCTTGGTATGAACTTACATCAATGCTCATGACGTTTGAAAGCAGACTCGAGCATCTGAATGTTGTTAGAAATGGGATGAGCACAATAAACATCAGCCAAGCCTCTGCAAACTTAGCTCAAATAACTGGTTTCAACAACAACAAAACAACCGGCCAAATAACTATGGTAGAATCTCTAACTTCAGAAGAAAGGAATGAACAAAGGTAGATGATAAGATCTAATGAGTAGCAAAGTCCATGTTAGATCAGACTTGAGCATCTGAATGTTGTTAGAAATGGCATGAGCACAATAAACATCAGCCAAGCCTCTGCAAACTTAGTTCAAAAACCGGTTTCAACAACAACAGAACAACTAGGCCAAATAACTATGGTAGAATCTTTAACTTCAGAAGAAGTGGAACGGATAGAAGTAGAGGAAGTAGATCTAATGAACAGTAAAGTCCATGTCAGATCTGTGGAATGAAGAATCTAGCTAGCTTGGATAAAGAATATACACCCATAGTGGTTCAAATCAACGGTAGAAAAATAGTTTTCTAGTATGAACTTACATCAATGCTAATGACTTTTGAAAGCAGACTTGAGCATCTGAATGTTGTTAGAAATGGCATGAGCACAATAAACATCAGCCAAGCCTCTGCAAACTTATCTCAAGAAAATGGTTTCAACAACAACAGAACAACCATGCCAAATAACTATGGTAGAATCTCTAACTTCAGAAGAAGAGAACGAACCAGAGGTAGAGGATGTTGATCTAATAAGAAACAAAGTCCATGTCAAATATGTGGAATGAAGAATCTAGTTGGCTTGGATAAAGAATATACACCCATAATAGTTCAGATCAATAGTAGAGAAATAGTTTCATGGTATGAACTTACATCAATGCTCATGAATTTTGAAAGCAGACTTGAGCATCTGAATTTTGTTAGAAATGGCATGAGCACAATAAACAGCAGCCAAGCCTTTACAAACTTAGCTCAAAGAACTAGTTTCAACAACAACAGAACAACTAGGCCAAATAACTATGGTAGAATCTCTAACTTCTAAAGAAGAAGAACGAACAGAGGTAGATGAGGTAGATCTAATGAGCAACAAAGTCCATGTCAGATATGTGGAATGGGCAATCATTCTGATTCTTAGTGCTTTAATAGATATGGTAAAAGGTACATGGGTAGCAGACCAAGCAATCAAAACAACAGCAACAATAACTCATCACCATCAGCCTTTGTTGCATCACCAAGCTCAGTTGCAGATCCTTCTTGGTTTGCAGACACTGGGACAACTCATCATGTTACAATAGAGAAGGATAATCTCACCATAGCCAAAGAGTATAATGGTAAGGAAAAATTAATAGTTGGTAATAGAAATTCAATGCATATTGCACATATTGGCTCTAGATGTCTACTTGCTTTGAATGATAAATCCATACTACTGAAAAATCTGCTACTTGTGCCTGCTATTAAGAAAAATTTAGTGAGTGTATCACAATTGACTACTTATAATAATGCCTTCATGGAATTTATCCCAACTTCTTTGTTGTTAAGGATCAGCTAACGAAGAAGGTCATGCTATAAGGGATGCTTAAGGAAGGGTTGTATCAGCTGGTGCTCCCAAGTCAATTTATCAACACCTTATCAAACTAGTCAGGTCATCAAAACAACTTCAAAAATGCTACCTTCACCACTAGCTCTAGTTCTGGAAACACTCAAGTTTATGTTGAGTCATTAAAATCTAAGTTAGATGTTTGGCATACGAGACTTGGACATCCTTCAAAACATGTATTGTCTCAAGTTCTTAACCTATGCAATGAAAAGTTCAAAACTAATGAAATGCTCTCCTTCTGTGATGCTTGTCAATATGAAAAATCACATTCTCTTCCTTTCAATTCATCAACATCACATGTTATTGCTCCACTTGACCTAATCCACACTAATGTATGGGGACTAGCACCCATTAATTCTACCTCTGGTTTTAGATACTACATTCTGTTTGTGGATGATTATAGTAGATATACTTGGATATACCCAATGAGACACAAGTCTGAAGTTGCAAGCAAGTTTGCTCAATTTAAAATGATTATAGAAAATAAGCTTGAGAGAAAAATTAAAGTCATACAATCAGATTGGGAAGGAGAGTTTAGAACCTTTGCACA
Organism: Forsythia suspensa; assembly: GCA_023638005.1. Classification (NCBI taxonomy): domain Eukaryota; kingdom Viridiplantae; phylum Streptophyta; class Magnoliopsida; order Lamiales; family Oleaceae; genus Forsythia; species Forsythia suspensa. The sequence goes on from CM042667.1 coordinate 14,246,386, forward strand.
CATAGCATCAGTGTCAGGAATTGAGCTAAGACATTCATGTCCATATACCTCAACATAAATTGAAAGGGCTGAAAGAAAACATAGGCATGTAACGTAAACAAAACAGGGATAACACTTCTAACTCAAGCAAAAATGCCCTTACACTATTGGTAGGAGTCATTTCAAACAGCTGCTCATCTCATAAACAGAATGCCTACGAACACACTAAAGCTGAGATCTCCTTTTCAAGTCATATACAATAAGGATGTTGATTACAAGTCATTAAAGACCTTTGGGTGTGCTTGCTTTCCTTGCATAAGACCTTAAAAAACACGAGTTTAGCTTCCATTCTTTGAAGTGTTTATTTCTGGGGGTGAGTGAATCACATAAAGGGTACAAATGCCTCAGTCCACTAGGAAGAATCTACACATCCAGGCATGTAGTGTTTAATGAACTAGAGTTTCCTTACAAACCTGGATTTCTAAACAAAAAGGTCAGTCCCAAAAATGAAGAAACAATCATTTCCTACCTATCTTTTGACACTCAATCTGGTCATGATGAACCCAATCACTCTCTAGATAATACAACTCATCCTAATGCATCTCTACTTACAGATTCTTCATCAGACAAGTTAGCTAATTTTACTTTTGACAATACTGATCAACATGATCTTGAAGTATCAAAAATATGAGGACTCAACAAACTTGACCAAAATAATGAAGTTCACACTGATGAAGATGCTGAAGATAATAGGGAAATAAATTAGCAGAGAATAGAAACACCTATTGATCATCCTATGATTACCAGAACTAAAGTAGGTGTGTTTAAACCAAAAGTGTATACAGGACAGGCCAGTGAGTATGTGGAGGAGCAAAGAGAACCAGAATCGTTGAGTGTATCAGAGGCTATGTCAAACATAAGGTGGATAAATGCAATGAAAGAGGAATTTGATGCATTACTAAAAAATAAGACTTGGACACTTATACCAGCCTCATCAACATTAAAAGTAATAGCCAACAAGTGGGTATATAGAGTTAAATATAGCATTGAAGGAAAGATAGAAAGTTTTAAGGCAAGGCTGGTTGCAAAGGGCTTCCTCCAAACCCCTAGAACAAACTTCAATGAGACCTTTAGCCCTGTGATTAAATCATCAACACTAAGAATCATCCTAACACTTGTTGTATCTATAGATTGGGATATAATGCAGATTGACTTAACAATGCTTTCCTCAATGGTAAACTTAAAAAAAAACAGTGTATATGAAGCAACTAGAAGGCTTTAGTGATAGAACAAAACCAACTTATGTTTGCAGATTAGAAAAGGCTTTATATGGACTTAGGCAAGCTCCAAGAGCATGGTATGAGAAGTTAACCTCCACACTCATAAACTGGAAGTTTAAACAATCCAAAGCTGACAATTTACTATTCTATTTTATAAGAGAAAAACAAATTGTATTTGCACTTATATATATATGTAGATGATATAGTTGTGACAGAAAATAACACTGCTTTACTTCAGAAATTTATTGATCAATTAAATATCAGATTTTCCTTGAAGGACATGGGCTCACTCCATCAGTTTTTAGGGATTGAAGTACATAGGTGCACTTCAGGTTTACATCTTACTCAAACAAAAAATATAGCAAGCTTGCAGAGGAAATTTGATTACCAACATTTGAAACCATGCAACACTCCTATAGCAATTGGTAAAATGTTGTTAAAAAATGAAGGAAAGTTGATGGAAAATACTTAAGTATACAGAAGTGTAGTAGGAGATTTACAATATTTGTCATACACTAGACCTGACATCACCTTTGTTGTAAACAAAGCAAGCCAATTCGTACATCTACCTACTGATGCTCACTGGAAGGCACTTAAAAGGATCTTCTGATATCTAAGAAGAACAATTAATCAAGGATTAATGATCAAAAGATGTGACAACTTAGACATAACAACCTATGGTGATGCTGATTGGGCTTCTTGTCTAGACGACATAAGATCAACATCTGGTTATTGTGTGTATCTGGGAGACAATTTAATATCATGGTCTTCAAAAAAACATGTAGTGGCTAGATCGAGTACAAAAGTAGAATACACAGCTCTGGCTCATGCAACATCAGAGATAACTTTGGTGTAATCACTGTTCAAGGAATTGAATCTTCCTTAAAGATCAATCCCTACCTTGTGGTGTGATAATTTAAGTGCTAAGGAATTGAATCTCCTCAAAGAACTGTTTACCATGCACGTACAAAACATATAGATCTTGATATTCACTTTATTAGAGACAAGGTTATTGAAAAAGATCTATAGATATGCTATATTCCATCCTTTGAACAGATAGCAGACTTATTAACCAAACCCCTCTCACACTCTCGGTTTCTATTTTTGAAAGACAACCTTGGAATTACTAAAGTGCACTCCAGTTTGAGGGAGGGTGTTAAGATTGAAGACTAGGACCAATCAGCTACTATTCTATTGAAGTTGAGGATTGATGTGTAGCATTCATTAAGTCTGGGCTTGAGCTAACAAACTTCATATGTTCATATCAGATTCTGTTATACATGGAAATATCTTAGATTCTCATTTCCCAGAGTTTAGGAATTGTAAAAGTTAGTTAGACACATGTAAATAAGTGAATGGTTGATAAAGAATGTATCTATAGTGTATGTGTTACATTGAGAAAGTTGCTATGTTTATATAAACCAACAACAACAATGAAATGAATTAAGCTTTAAGCCATCAACATCTTTTTCTTTCAAACTTTAACTAATGAATTCCCAGATGACCAACCTACTTTGTATCACTCATGTATCTACTAAGAACACTAATAGAGAAGGCAAGATCAGGTCTAGTTCATACCATTAAGTACATCACAAATCCTACTGCATTAGCATAGGAGATCTTATCCATTTTCATTTGTTCTTTATCAGTTTTAGGGGACTGATCAGAAGAGAGCTTAAAATGATTTGCAAGTGGTAAACTCACAGATTTTGATTCAGACATATAGAATCTGCTTAACACTTTTGAAATATAAGATTGTTGATTTAAAAACAACTTATTTTTAATCATGTCCCTTCTTATTTCCATTCCTAAAATCCCAGCTGCAGGACTAAATCCTTCATTTCAAATTCAGATTTTAGTTTATTCTTTATAAAGGAAATCACAGAATTATCTTTACATGCAAGCAACATATCATCGACATAGAGTAATAAGTAACAAGCATTGATACCTTCAAATCCTTTGTTATAAAACAAGGATCATATTCACTTTTGTGAAAGTCAAGTTGTTGTATAAAAGTATCAAAACTTTTATATCACTGCCTGGGTGCTTGCTTTAAGCCATAAATGGACTTTTTCAAAAAACAAACACAATTTATTCTTTCTTTATGTTCAAAACCTGTAGGTTGAGACATATATATTTCTTCATCTAAGTTTCCATTCAAGAAGGCTGTTTTAACATCTAATTGTTCAATCTCAAAGTCATGTTGGGTCACTAAAGCCAATAAGATCCTAATAGAAGTGTTTAACTACAGGGAATAAAATTTCATTGTAGTCTATACTTTCCTTTTGAGAAAAACCCTTTGCAACTAACCTGGCTTTGAATCTAAGGCTATTAGAATTTGCTTCATTGTCTTTAATTTTGTAAATCCACTTACAGCCTATTAGTTTCTGCCCCTTAGGTTTGTTTACTAAGACCTAAGTCTTATTTTTAAGTAAGGAGGTCATTTCTTCCCTCATGGCTGCAAACCAAAGGTTTGCATCCTTACTTTCCATTGCTTCTTCATAGGAACTAGGTTTAGTTCCAAGGAAATCTTGAACATTATAAACAGAGGCAAAATCATCTTGATCAAACCTAACAAGAGGTATGATTTCCCTTATTTCCCTATCTCTTGCTAACTGATAGTTGTGTAAAGGATTTTCTGGAATTTCCTGATCTAAAGGTACATTTTCTTCTTCCTCTGGAACATTAACTTCATTAAAAGGAGACTCCACCTCAAGCTGATAATCTTTTCTTGGATTTAGATCCAAGAGATTTAAATCAAACTCAGCAAAGGACTTGGTATCTTCAGATAACACAGTTTTATGTTTTTGGTCTTTTATACAGGACATTTCAACATCATTAAAGGCAACATTCCTACTTATTATCACTTTATAACCACCTAAGTCCCTTTGCTACAATCTATAACCTTTTACCCCCTCACCATTACCCAAGAAACGTACTTAGTAGCCCTTGGTTCAAGTTTACCTTCACTATGATGTGCAAACGCAGCACACCTAAAAACTTTCAGTTTGGAATAATTAACAGGGTGACCATTCCAAACAAAATTAGGAACTTTGTAGTCTATGGCACTTGAAGGACAAACATTTATCATATAAGAAGCAGTTTTTAGAGCTTCACCCCAGAATAATTTTGGTAAACCAGAGGTAATTTGCATACATCTAATTTTATCTAATAAAGTTATATTCATTCTTTCAACTATGCTATTTTGTTGAGGGGTATATGTTACAATTTTATGCCTGATAATCCTATTTTCCTTACAAAAGTTATCAAATTCTTCATTACAGAATTCTAAGCCATTATCAGTGCTGAGAACTTTTATTTTTTTGTTCATCTGATTTTCAATTTGAACTTTCTAGTTTTTAAAGTTTAAGAAAGTATCAGATTTATTCTTTAATAAGAAAACCCAATTTTTTCTAGAGAAATCATCAATTATAAGAAGAAAATACTTGAAGCTAGTAGAAGTACTTACAGTTGTTGGACCCCATAGATCAGCATGCAAATATTCCAAGATAGTAGTATATTTATGTATTCCTGCATGAAAAAGCAATTTACTCTGTTTTCCTAGAGTACATTGTTCACAAAAGGATAATATTTCAATTTTATCTGAACCAAAAACACCATTTTTCTTAAGAAATTGGAGATTTTTGTCACTTATGTGACCTAATCTTTTGTGCCAAATTTCAGATTTCTCCTTTTGGGAAACACATGTAGCAAGATTTCTTTCAACTAAAGGTGTTGCCTTTAACACATAAATTCCATTTACTTTTGGAGTATTTATTATTTTTGCAGAATTATAATAAATTTTAGTGACTCCATCTTTGATGATTATATCATATCCTTCATCATCTAAGACCCCTAAAGAAACAAGGTTTCTTCTTACATCAGGTTTATATCCGATTTTATTAAGGACAAGACCAGCCCCTAAGTCTAAAGTCAATTTCCCTATTCCTTTAATTCTACAAGAATAATTGTTTCCCATTGAAACTTGACCCCCATTGATTTCTAAAAAATCAGAAAACCAATCTCTACAAGGAGACATATGAAAAGTGCAACCAGAATCTAAAATCCACTCATTTTTGTTAACAATAGTGTCTGTAGCATATACTTGCCCATTTTCAGCTACTGCCTCTTCATAGGCAACAATAACTCTACCTTCTAACCTTTGAGAATTCTTTAATTCTTCAATTCTTTTGTGACAGTCTTTAATAAAGTGTCCATTTTCCCACAAAAATAACACTTTTTTCCTTTTAGTTTTAGACTTATTATTTGCTTATAATTACCTTTTGAAAATTTTCCAGATGAATCTCTTCCCTTGCTATTTCCTTCCTTATTGTTGGTACTATAGTTTCCTTTATTTTGATATTTTTCTTTGACTACAAGACCTACTCCATTTGTAGAGTCTTTAGTCTCAGATTTCAATTCCAAATCTTTATTTCTTTAAGAGGAAACTATAATATCAACATTAAAGTTTTCTCTGCCATATTCTAAAGCATTTTTCATATCTTTATATTTATGAGACAGAGAACTTAACAAGGCAACATAACGTTGCTCATCTGAAATTATTTCACCATTGCTTTCTAAGTCTAAAGTCAATTTATTAAATCTATCTAAAATTGCTTCTAGGTCAATGGAATGATTAAATTTAAAACTAAAGAATTGCCTTCACAAGTAACATTTACTAGGTTAAGTTTTGGTTAGGTATAACTCTTCCAATTTTTTCCAGTGCAGTAGCATTGTTAGTGGTGCCTACTTCCCTAATTACATTATCAGATAAGTGTTGAAACAAAGTACTCCAGGCAATTTCAGTTTGTTATATTCTTTTAACATCTTCTATGTCATCATCCTATGTTCATCTAAGGCTTTTGCACACCTTTGTTGCAGAAGTAAGGCTCTTAATTTTTGACGCCAGAGACTAAAGTCTCATTTGCCATTCCAAATTTTAATATCAACCTTTTTAGATGACATTTTCACAAATATTTTAGCAGATAACCAAAGGTTATTTATTAATAAGAAGTCACAACGAAGAAAGATGCACTTAGAGGTGTATGTATATATGCATCAGAACACAATAACAAAAAAAAAATCAAAGAAAAAACTTCAAGTTATTTCAAGAATTTAACAAGATCCATATATTCTAATGTTTTATTTAGTCATTTAATAGGAATATTGACCAAAACGTAAAATCTTGATAAAGCCAAGTCCAGTCCCCTCAGATTCTAGGGTTCTTGTATGAAACCCTAGATAAATGAAGATCCATACGGCTCATGTCAAGATTTACAATATTATGTTTAAACAAAACATTTAAAACACAAGGGTTAGAACTTGTTACCATTCTCCACCGCATGAGATTTAAGAAATAACAACAGAATACCAGTTTTCATTTTCTGGTTGGTAGATCTTGATTTAGCTTTCAAGAAATCTCAAAATCCATTTAGATTTGAGCTTTGATACCACTATTGGTCCCAGTTATGAACATGCAACTCATAAAACTTGTAAAGAACAAAAGAACGCAAGATTTTTCACCCTTTTCGGGTCCGAATGTTTAGCCTTAGAGGCCTAATCACCCGTTGAGCTTCCACAAACGTGGTTCTTGCTCCAAATCCACTAGAACAACCTCAAGAATTGTCAATATTACAAAAGATACACCAAATATCACCCAAAACAGAGATATATGCCCTCAAACCTCTCTCTCTCTCTCTCTCTTCAGAAATACACTAAGTATAAATCACCCAGTTACTGTTCACCATACATGTAATGAACCAGTCCTATTCTAGCCATCTATCTATTCACCAAGAAAGGTAGAATGAAGAAGAAGGTTTTCAGAGAAGAAGTAAACCAAAAGAGAGACTCAAACAGACGAAGTCTAAAGAAAGTTGTGCACCTATTCTGTATCCATTCAATCGAAAAGAGTGTATTTATATGGATTCAGCGTAACCCTTAAATCAACGACAATTATCAGCCCACGTGTCACTATTAGAAGAAAGCCGAACTCTAGCGTTACTGCATAAGTCGTGTTTCCAAAAGGACGACTTCAGAGGTAGATAATTTGGGCCAATTCAAAGACTTCAACTTAGGCCGAGAAGGTTTGCATCATTGGGCTTTTGTCTTGGGTCAACATTTAATGGACAATTGCATATCAATCCAACATTAGATCCAACAACACCTATCACAGGCTTATAGTTTTTCACAACGAACTTAAGCACCATGTGGCCATAACACCACCGAGTTCTTGCCCCTTGCAAGAAAGATGTTAAAAAACCTTTTACACTCACAGCTCAACCCTTTTGAGGTTAAGTGATTGCCAATTGAAAGTGACTGAGGCAAGTATAAAAGAAAGCAACACAAGAGAACACAAATTTGGGAGAATGTCTTTGCTTATATTGAGATAAGCTTTACAAATACACTGAAACCATCTCTGCAATTTCTGTATATATTTTGCATATCTATACAAAGAGGACAATAAATATATATAGGCAAGTTCAACTCATATGAAGGGTTGGGATTAGTTTGATCCAATGGCTAGATTTGAATTCTTTGCAACCTCCACTATCTTATTTGAATTCCAGCAATGATGCATTTCTCTACTATCTCAAACCATAGAAAACTACTCCCTGGTTTTGTGGCATTGAGAAGGTGGTTTTCTGCCTTAGACCATTAAGAATCCAGCCCTCATTGTTTTGTTGTCCAAACTTTTGCCTTCGGTCCCTAACAAAAGTGGTTTTGTTCGATCACCAAGCACGGTTCTCCACACACAGCCACTACTAGCCCGTTCCTAGGCAATGCATATGCTAAACTTAAAAATATGGTGTAGAAATTTATGAGTATTTATAAAAGCCCGTAGTTTGGTCTATTAAATATTACTTATGACTTTGTTTTTTTTTTTTTTTTTTAAATAAATCACTTCTTAATTATCGCATCTCATAGAAAGTCTAGTATGGGATACATACATCTTAAAGAAGATACACGAACAAATTCGAACTAAAAGCATGATAATAATTAAAAAAAATCGAGTTGTAACAATGAAATTTGTCGCTGGTGGTTTTGGTGGTGGGGGTGGTGGTGGTGTGGTGGAGGAAAGGTGTTAGGGTTAGGGTTTTGTGGGTTAGGGTGGAATGATCCAGGATTGAGTTGAGGTATGTTTTGGTTAGAAATCATCCCGATTTGAGTTTAAAAATAAAAATGGGGTATTTTTAATTTTTTTTTATTAAATATAGGTAAAAATTAAATAATTAAAAAAGATGACATTTTTCAATTTTAGAAGAAACTTAGATATTTTATCAAATTTTCATAATCAATATTTTCTTTTTCAAAAACTTGGTTATGAAAATAAACGGGATCAACTTAGGAGTGGTAATGGGCCAAATCGAGCCAGCTTGGCCCATAGCCTGCAGGACCAAATGGGGCCAAGCCGAACGACTCACGATCATGACTCGTTTATTTTATTTTTATATTTTTTTAACATTGTTTCTGAGAATTTAAAATGAAAAAAGAAAAAAGGTATGAAATATTTTTCAATTAAATGTTTAAAACCCTCCTCATTTTTTAGGGAATGCGACTAGCTATTTTTAGTGTAAGCAGAGTTAAAATTGTATATGAACAAGTTGTTACGTGTACAATTTTTTTTGTAAAAGTAAGACAAATGAAAGAAATATACGCAAACAATACTTAAAAATAATTCAAGTATTCAACTCTTCTAATTCTTTAGCTATTATTCTGTCCACTTTATCTTGGATCTAAAGATAGCAACGGGGCGGATCGGGCAGATCGGGCTGATCAATATCTGCCCCGTAAGAATTGTAGGAGATCCAAATTTGCGAATTGATCCACCATTTTTCGGAGCGGATAGGGGCGGATCGAAAATGGATTGGAGCGGATCATATACCTAATCTGTATACTGATCTATTTTTTTATTCTTTTTCTAATTGTCATTCAAACCCCGGAGAAGAAGAGAATTAGATTCGCAACATCAAAGCCTTGACAAACAATATTATTTCAACTCCTCGAAGCAGTTTTTAACTATAGTGACATTTCATGACTTTGATGTGAAAACTTTCTCCAAGGTTCAGAAATTTCACTTAACAAACTTGTTGACCGATATCCACTTGGAATAGCAGTGAGCATCTAGAAAGCTCAAAGCTCATTACATTTTTATAATTTATCAGTTCTCTAAATTATTCATCCTTATACCAAAACAAAAAAAACTTGTTAAACTTGTATTGACAAAAAAATCAGAGAAACCAAGACGAGAAAGAAAATGAAGTTTACCGCATCCTCTACCAATAACAAAAGTCGCTGAAGCAAAGCGGTAAGGTGGCGCGCGGCACGATCTGAAATTTCAAATCTTCAATTTGGTTTGTAAAGTGAAAACGGGAAGGAAAACTGGGATTCTGGGGAGAGAATAGCATAATAACATTAGGTTTAGGAAATTTGAAATTGTATTTTCAGTCCCAGTCCCAAATCTTTGATCTTTTTACAATTGAATCTTTTTCTTTTTTTTTTAATATGGGGCGGGTCGGATCGGGGCAACCCCGATCCGATCCACCCCGAGATCCGTGACAGATCACTAATATTTGCCTCGATCCGTCCCATTGACCCGCGGATCAGGTATTTTACGCTCCATTCGGATCGAGTATCCATCGGGTTCGGTGCGGATATTTTTGTCATCTTTACTTGGATCTGAATCTCGACATCCTCCAAATCCTTCAGACATACTACGCTTTCTATTATGTCATGTTTAAGTATTGACTTGAAATAAGACAGAACTCTGCCACGTGCTCTAAAATTAGACTCCGATGTTATAGTAGATTGCGTGCTACAATAGAAACAATTGGGTATTGAGGATCGTTTTGTTTCAACCACCTAAGTATATCAATTTACTCTCTCTCTCTCTCTCTTCATCATCTAATATACATAGCATGTTGTGAGAGAAATACCTAGGTAACTCTAAATGTATATCACTAGTAACTAATCCCACGTTCGTAGTACGAAAAATAGAAGAATAAGAAGAATCACTAGCATGTTGATTACCTCTAACTAAATTAAGGGAACTTCATAAGTCATTATCATCATGTGATGACGAAGAAGGTTTAGGTACGGGGGTTGTCTAACGTTCCTACCGGTCTTTTCAGCATAAACTCTTACATCTCACATAAACATTTTTTTAAATTACACTACGTTAGTTCATTCTTGTATGTTAATTTTTATGAAATTTCCGTGACGGCCACTTTGGTACCCTTTAAATTAATTCTAGGATCCATAATGGATGCTAACATAAACAACATAGGCAGTTTTTTCCAATATATTTATTAAATTTAGCCTCCATCGTTAATACAATATTAGCAATATAATAGAAATGATTGAGAAATAATATACACCTGCACATGTATTTGTTGCATCGTAAAAAACTTTCAAAAAATTTCTAACATGGGAAGAAAGTCTCAATCATATGTTTACAAATTATATTTCGAGCTGTGTGAGTGTCGGCTGTTATAATATGCAGTAATGCAAAGTTTGTAACCTTCGCAAGATTCTAGTATGAGATATGTTGAGTTCTATCTATGACATACGTCTATACAAAAAGATTATTTTGGAAGTGAATTTTCGCACATAGACTATTAAAAACTTGTTTTCTAGCGGGTGAGATCGTAATATAATTAATAGCGTATCTAATTTTTTGTAACTGTTCTTCTATAAAATATAGCTCATTTTTTACAATTAAATTAAAAACATACACAACGAATGAAATAAAATACCACTAAAATTTGAATTAATTGTTAAGTTAAATTTTCAATTACAATATTATTGGGGCTAATATTGTCAAACGTGAAACTACGGATCATATTTTTGCAATTAAATTCACATATAATACTCATTAAAACATGAAAGATATTATTTTCGTTATAAGGGTAGCCAATTATTCTAATTGCAAATATTTTTGTATGTATGCATCAATGTTTATCAATGTAGTGTGCAACAACAATATATCTTTTATGGTTCTTACCGGACTGTAAGTTTGAAATAAAAGATAAAACATCAGTATAATTATTTATATCACGTGTAATGATTTTTTTTTTTTATAAAATAAAGCAATACTATCTGAACAAAGAGTATTTCTAGAATAAAATTGGTACATAGGTTGGAGAAACCTTTGTATGCAGTTGGTGAAATAAACATTTTTCACTAAGCTAAGTAGAAAATCAAACTCACCACTTGCCACCAACCATGTCATGCTTTCGCAGCACATGTTGTCTTGTGAATATACTCAACTGTTTAGATTGGGAGTAGAATTGGAACCGGCACCATGAGATCTAAAAATGGAGTTGCACCTGATTTGAATCCAACCCTTCGTGTTTTGGGTAGTGTCTGTTCAAATGGGTTGTGCCCCCACCATTTTGCCACTCAAGCATTTCTTTATAGTGTTTACACACTGCTTTGTACTCAGGCAGTCCGACTATTATTGTACCGGTTAGCACTAAATTAAAATGCTCCCATAATCTAGCCTTTTGTTTTCTAGCTCTTCGTTTAGTGCTCTCACCAATTGTTGTATTTGTTTGTATTTCAAATTCTTCTTCGATATCATCCAAATCAATCGGATCCATGCTCACATAATCATCATCAATATCGGCAGGAATTGGAATATTATTAAGATCACTGAAATCATCATCACTTTACTGACCCGATGTTTGATTATAAGCCATTTCGAATAAAGATGAGAGGCAATAGAAATTTAGAAATTAATAAATTAAAATATGAAGAATGTATACAATAATTGGATAGAAGAAATATGTCAATAACTCAAAATAAGCAAGTTTAGCGACAATAAAACTATATATTAAACAATAAATCAGTCAATATTGAGATTGTATATATTTGAAAATTGAGTAGATTGAGAGTTGTAAAAAAAAAAAAACAGTGTATGAAAGATGGGTATATATAAGCAAAAATGTTTGCCCTGTTTGGGAAAAAATAAATAAAATGGGATTGAAATGGTTACAAAAGTGATCGGGCAGACCCAATACCAATTACACAAGTCGACGCATGTAATCAAAGGGTCAAGTTAGCTATGCCCTTTTTTTGTGCATGGACTCGTCCTTATATGAGCTCGGGCCCATGAATGGTTGAACCTTATTGGGCCGAGCCAACGGACCCACCGGGCGACTCGACCCAATTACCACTCCTAGATTAACTCGTTGAATTGTCAGTAGACCGAGAAACCATCCGTTTTAGCTTCCCGTGAAGTAAATCATTTCACATACCATCCAACCAATTGGGAGAGAATCAATAGATTCATTTTCGGGAGCAATTCACTTGCCTTTTGCAATTCCACAAATTTCATGTAGTAATTCAGGTGCTGCAAGTGATATTGAAGTAGGATGAGGAATTGGACTTTTCTTGGGGTGAGATGATAGAACCAAGTCTCGATTCAGGCTCGAAGACTAAAGAGGATTCATATATTCTATGATAACTTGATTATCACGTTAGCGTGACTAGTGTTTAAGCACTTCCTCCGTCCGAGAAACCATCCATTTAGCCTCAATTGAATCATCACGCATGTGAATAGATCAAAACACATGTAACCTGACTTGATTTCAGTTTTTTATTCAACTAGATGACATATCATACACAGATTGTTGGTAAGTAAAACGTAAACTAGTATTTAATTCATTTAAATAACCATTTCCAAACTATGCCAACCAAGATTTCATTGTACCACTCTTTACTTCTTGTTACAATACAACTGTACAATTACTTTAAAATTAATGTCGATAAGAAATTCATAATGACCAAAATCTATCATATGAGAAGATGTTTGATAGTATTTAAAACCAATTTTTTTAACTGCTATACCGTCAATAAAATTAGATAAATAAGTTACTTTTAAGCATAATTAAATATATCGTATACCAACATCGAATAACAAGGTTATTAATTACATTGAAAGTCGAGTTATAAGTTATCAAAAGAAACAGTTTAAAAAGGGTTAATTACACTCACAGTCCACATTCTTTCAGCTTTGTAACAATATCATTCTTATTCAATTTTATTCGTGGATATCATCTCTATTTCTTCATTAATTCACACAGATAGTCTCCATTGACAATTTTGTCCATAATTTAAATAAATTAAAGAGAGAAAAAATGAAAAAAAAATTTGTAATTGAGGTCCTTAATTTTTTTAAAAGTGTAAATAAATCATAAATATTTTATTTTTAAAAATAAAAAAAAATAAAAAAAGAAGAAGAAGAAGAAGAAAAAAAAAAAGTCATCTTCCAAACTTTACCCCCCCCCCCCCCCAACAATGTATAACCGAGGGGATTTCAGTTTTGTAACAATATCATCCAAATTCAATTTCAGTTTTGTAACAATATCATCCTCGTTCAACTTTATTCATAGATATCATCTATATTCTTTCATTAATTCACACAAATAATCCTCATTGACAATTTTGCCCATAATTTAAATAAATTAAAGAGAGAAAAAATGAAAAAAATTGTAATTGAGGCCCTTAACCTTTTTAAAAGTATAAATAAATCATAAATCTTTTATTTTTAAAAATTAAAAGAAGAACCAAAAGAAGAACCAAAAAAATTTTAAAAAAAATTTCATCTTCCTCACTCCACCGCACCCCCAACAAGGTACAACCAACCCCCACCCACACCCCCACGTTTGACGACCCAAACCGCTGGGGTTTGGGCTGGCAACCGAGGGGAAAAATCCCTCATGGCCGTAGTTTTGTGCAAAAACCATCAAAGCAAGTGAGGTATCCTTCTTGATTTTCGCGCGACCGAGAGGATTTCTCTCCCCTGATTGTCGGCCCAAACCTCAATCGCTTCGGCCAAAGAAATGGAGGAGGAGAAGAAATTTTCCCACTTGTACCCTGTTGGGGGGGGGGGGTGGGGGTGGGGTTGATGGGTTGGGATGGTTGAGGATAATCTACTTGACACCTGCCGCTTACACACTCTTACAAGGTTACCACCACTCTTACACCTTACCTATGTGGTTGAATAAATAGAAAGAAAAGGACAATGCTTCAATTATTTTATTTCTATTTATTGTGCCATATAGACAAAGTGTAAGTGTGGTGTAAATCTTGAGTGTATAAGTAGCATTGTCTTGGTTGGGAAGATGACTCTTTTTTTCTTTTTTCTTTTTCTTTTTTTTTAATTATTTTAAATAATAGAATGTGAATTATTTTGCCCTAGTTAAATTGGTAAAATTTAAGTTACGAGTTTAATTTTTTGTCGATTAACGGACCTCTATACGAAATCTGTCTAGATTTCAAAAGTCTTTTTGGTGAACATAATTAGAAGATTTGATATTTGATTACACATTTTTATTAATTTAAGTGAAAATTTGTAAAAAAATAAAAAAAATTAGAGTTTAATTATATTTTGAAAAGATTAGAGTCCGTAATTGCAATTTTTTCAATTTTTTTTTTAATTTATTAAGCTAAGGAGAACATCGAAACAAATGACCATCTGTGCGAATTAATGGAAGGATAGTGACGATATCTCTGCGAATAAAATTAAAGAAGGATCATATTGTTACAAAGTTGAAAGAATAAAAATTGTGAGTGTAATTAATCCTTAAAAAAATTACTTTTAAACACAATTATAAATTTATGTGAAGTGATTTTGTACCCGTATCATCAATTGGTATTACCTAATGTAGATCATTCTACCTAACGTATTTAATAAATTATCACAACTCTTAATTTCAACTAATTTAACGTTCTAGATGTATTAAAATTTTTATTGAAATATGTTTGAATGTGAGTATATAGATTTTAAAAGGTTTTAATGAGTTTCTAAACTTCAACCATACAATTAAGGGTGTGTTTAATTTGGATTAAAATCAGATTTTTTTTTTTTGTAAAAATTGATAGAAGTTGATAAAATGTATCGTTAAAAAGTTGTAAAAATTGTTGGCCAGATTAAATGTATAATTAAAATTAATTGTTTACTTTGATTTTAATTTTTTAGTAAAATTTTAATCAATTTCAATCAGGATTTAAAAATAAAAATAGACTTGGGTCAAAGTACCCACCCAAGTAGGTCCATAAAGAAACATTTAAAAAAAAAAAAAAAGAAGAAGAAGAAGTACTTATTAGGACTAGTTCTTTTTTGGTAAACAATGCAAGTTTCCTTCCAAACAAACCCCAAGAAGCCATAGCCATAGCCATAGCCATGAATTCAAATTTTATCTTGACTGCTATAGCACTGGCAGTGCTCTCAGCAGCCATAGCTTTTCACTATAGGGAAACCGCCACAAGTGTGTTTACCCCACCCACTGTACCCGGGTCGGATGATTTGCTCTACTTGGCCGAGCGGATCAACCTATCCGGAGCAGTCGGGCCGGAGAGTCTTGCATTTGATTCCAATGGAGAAGGGCCCTACACCGGTGTGGCTGATGGCCGGATTCTCAAGTGGAAAAGTGGTGATGATTCTAATGGCTGGGTTGAATTTGCAGTCACCTCCTCGCAAAGGTAAAACCATTTGTTTAATTCTTTTTTTTTTTAAGGCTTACCTCTCAATCCCGCCTCACGTGATGCTGTCACTAGTATACTGCTTATCGGTGGAATTTGATCGTGGAAAAATAAATGGAGATTGAAAGAAGGAGCAAGGTTGAGGTTGAGGTTGAGGTTGAGGAGGAAAGGTTTGGAGAAGAATGGTGAAGAGAATAAGAAATGGGAAGGAGAGAATTGAGGTAATTGGATTTTTTTTTTTTTTTTTTTTAGAGAGGGTGAAGATAGATGTATAGTGGTTTTAGAAAATCCCTACGGTCTTGATTAAAGGCCTCAAATTATATGCCGTAAGCGTCCTTTGTGAGACTTACACTCTATTTGATAATTGTGATTGTATCTGACGATGAAATTGAGGATACAAATTCGGTTTCAAAGAGAGTGTTTTTAGGCTAAGTCAATACTATCTCAGTGCATTCTATGGATTGCACTATGCAGTCTAAAAACAGAATCAGGATCACATAAATTACGGAGTCATGTCTAACAAAGTTGTACAATAAACTTGATTTGGGCTTTTTAATTATTGTGATTAAGTAACTCCATGAGTCCACATCTAGAATAATCTATGTTCTAGAATAAGTTATTGCTCTAGAATTATCTACTATCTAGAATTGTATTGTATTAGAGAGTATTTAGTGTATATTTGGTAAATATTTTTGTAGATTATAATCCTATGAAATGTATGGATATAAATGATGTTTGACCGACTTATAAGTGCTTATAAGCACACACAAATATATTCTTAGTGGATGTTAATAGGTAGTTGGAAGACGCAATTGTTTTGGTTGTTAAGAGATATGTAGAAGAGTCCATTGAGCACTATAAATAGAGGTGCTCCCTTGTACTTTTGCAACAAACCAATTTAGAGATTATATAATACAAGTTACTTCTCTAGCCTCTTGAACCGCTTAAAGATTCTCCCACAATACTATTTAAATAAGCCCTCTTCCTAACAAATTAGTATAAGAGCATATAAGATCCTTTGAAAGAGATGGCAAATGATATGGCTCCTTTCAAGTTCCATCACTTGACAAGAGTAACTATGACAAATGGAGTTCTTAAAATAAAGGCATTGCTCGGGTCACAAGACCTATGGGAGATCGTAGAAAAGAGGTACATAGAACCAAGAGATAAGACTACTATACCTCAAGGACAAATGAACACCTTGAAGGATTCAAGAAAGAGAGATAAGAAAGCTCTCTATCTCATCTACCAATCACATGATGATCATCGATTTGAGAAAATATCGAATGCAAGCACCTCCATAAAAGCTTGGGATAGACTTCAAACCACCTACAAAGGAGCGGAGAAAGTCAAGAAGGTTCGTCTACAAACTTTAGAGGTTGAGTTCGAATCTTTACAAATGAAAGAATTCGAAACGATTTCCGAATATTTTTCTCGAGTTTTAGCAGTGGCTAACCAATTGAAGGCAAATGGAGAAAATTTAGATAATGTTAGAATCATGGAGAAAATTATACGATCTTTAGATCCAAAATTTGAGTATATTGTAGTCACTATTGAAGAAACAAAAGATTTGGAGGCAATGACCATTGAGGAGCTCATAGGGTCTTTTCAAGCATATGAAGAACGTCAAAAGAAGAAGCAAAACGCTTTGGAGCAAGTACTTCAATCAAAGCTTACATTGACGGAAAGGCAACTTCAACAATGAAAGAGGAAGAGGACGCGGTCGTGGCCGTGGACGTGGCAAAGGACACCCAACAATGAAGATAGTAGACAAAATTCATTTTTGAAAAGAGGCGGTGGGAGAGGTAATAATTCAAAGCGAAGGTATGACAAATCTCAAATTCAATGTTATAATTGTCAAAAGTTTGGACATTTTGCTTGAGAATGTAGAGGTACTAATCAAGTTGGAGAAGAAGCAAATTTTGTAGAAAATGAGAAGCAACTTGATTATACTTTGCTATTAGCATACAGAGGAGGAGAAGGAAAGAAAATCAACATTGGTACCTTAACACCGGCGCTAGCAATCATATGTGTGGAAATAAAAATATGTTCGTGGAGTTTGATGAATCGGTGAGTGGAAATGTCCCATTTGGAGATGAATCTAAAATTCCGGTAAGAGTTAAAGGTGGTATTTTTATACACTTGAATCGAAGCCACCAATTTATTTCAAATATTTATTATGTGCCTAACATGAAGAACAATATTTTGAGTTTGCGACAACTTTTGGAGAAAAGCTATGACATTTACTCGAAAGAAAATAAAAATTTCCTAGAAGATTGCAAAAATAATTTAATTGCTAAGGTGCCAATAACAAATAATAGGATTTTTTTGTTAGATATCCAAAATAATGTAGCAAAGTGTTTGAAGGTTTGTCTAAAAGATACATCATAGCTATGGCATCTAAGGTTTGAGGCATCTCAATTTTGGTGACGTGAAATTGTTATCAAAGAAGAGAATGGTAAAAGATTACCATCTATTAGTCACCTAAATCAATTGTGCAAAGGATGCCTACTTGGGAAACATTGTCGAAATAGCTTTCCAAAGGAAGCAAGTACAAGAGCAAAGAAGCCGCTAGAGCTCATTTACACCGACTTGTGCGGGCCAATCAATCCTAAATCCCTTGGTAATAGCAATTATTTTACCCTATTTATTGATTATTTATTGATGATTTTAGTACAAAAACGTGGATTTATTTTCTTAAGGAAAAGTCCGAGGTGTTTAATGTCTTCAAGAAATTCAAAGCATTTGTCGAGAAGGAAAGTGGTCTCAAAATCAAAGCCTTCCGATCGAGGGGTAGAATTTACATGAAGGGAGTTCAATAAATTTTGTGAAGACATAAAAATTGACAGTTTCTTACGGTTCTAATATCTCCCCAACAAAATGTTGTTTTCGAAAGGAAGAATCGAACCGCCTCAACATGGCTCGAAGCATGCTAAAAAGCAAGAGGTTACCAAAAGAATATTAGGCCGAAGCGGTGGATTGTGCGGTTTATTTGCTTAACTAGTCTCCAACTAAAAATGTGTAGGGGAAAGTCACCTCAAGAAGCATGGAGTAGAAGAAAGTCAGACATCTCGCACTTGCAAGTATTTGGAAGCGTTGCGTATGTCCATGTGCAAAACCAAAGGAGATCCAAGCTCGATGATAAAAGTGAATAATTTCTCTTTATTGGATATGATTCAAGATCTAAAGGATATAAGCTTTATAATCCAAATACCAAGAAAGTCATCATTAGCCGAGACGTTGAGTTTGATTAAGAAGATTCATGCAGATGGGACACTCTGGAAGATGACTACAATTTTTCATCAATTACTTAAGAAGAAGAAGAAGAAGATATGGAAGTAGAGCAAGCAAGAGAACACCACCAAGGAGACCACACTTAAGGAGCTTGCGAGAGTTATATGAGGTAACCGAAAATCAAAATGAGCTAACACTATTTTGTCTCATTGCGGATTGTGAGCTAATAGGTTTTGAAAGAGCGGTGCAAAGCAAGAAATGGCAAGAAGCTATGGATGAAGAAATTAAAGCAATCTTGAAGAATGGTACATGAGAGCTAGCAACACTTCCAAAAGGCCGCCAAAAAGCAATTGGAGTGAAATGGTTCTACAAAGCAAAGAAGAATGTTAAAGGAGAAGTTGAGAGATACAAAACAAGATTGGTTGTGAAATGATACAATCAAAGACCTGGCATTGACTATAACGAGGTATTTGCTTCCTTGCTCACTTTTAAATTATAAGATTAATTATTTATTTGGCTGCTCAAAATAAATGAAAAATTCATCAAATGGATGTGAAATCCACTTTTTTAAACGAATATCTTGAAGAAGAAGTTTACATTGAACATTCTCTTGGCTATGATGTGAAGGAGAAAGAAAATAAAGTCTTAAAATTGAAAAATGCTTTATATGGATTGAAGCAAGTGCCAAGAGCAAGGTATAGTAGAATTGATAAGATTTTCAAGAAAATAGTTTCACTAAATGCCTACATGAACATGCTCTTTATACCAAAGTAAATAAAAATGGTGACATGTTGATTGTTTGCTTATATGTTGATGATTTGATCTTCACTAGAAATAATCTAAGAATGTTTGAAAAATTCAAAAGGAGTATGACCAAAGAATTCGAAATGTCCGATCTTGGATTGATGTCATACTATCTTGGCATAGCATGATGGTGCAAAGCAACGGAAGGCTTTTTATCTCTCGAGAAGGCTCTTTCAAGAGAAGTGCTCAAGAAATTCAACATGGGAAAATGCAATGATAAACACACCAATTAGTGACGGCAATGGGGCGGATCGGCTGATCCAAATCCATCAATCCGCCATTTTTCTCGTGCGTCGAATCGAGCCCCGATCCGATAATCGATCTATAGAAAAATTTAAAATATATTGAAATAAGCTCTACTATACTATAAGAGTTTAAACAACATCATCTTCTCACTGAAGCTTGCGGTAAATCCACAATATGTCGACTGATAACTTTTTATTCTATTTTAATTATCAAATCACATATAAAACAAAATATAAATTCAATATTTTAATCTTTTTTAAATTTAGGGCGGGCACCAACGGATCGTACCCGAGATCCGTGGCGGATCACAGATTTTGTCTCGATCCGCCCACCGAGGGATTATTTCGGTATCCATCGGGTTCGAGGCGGATCGGATATTTTCGCATCTCTATGTGGAATCAAGTTGTACAGAAAGAGATCCTATGAAGTTTACTTTATTCATATGGATCTAATTATTTCAAACTTGTTGGATATAGTGATAGCGATTGGGTCGGAGATTTGGATGAAGGAAAAAGCACAACGGGATTTGCATTTTTCATGAAAAATAACGTTTTCACTTGGAGTTCGAAGAAGCATCCAATTGTCACACTCTCTTCATGCGAAGTCGAATATGTTGCCGCAACTTCATGTGTTTGCCATGCGATTTGGTTAAGAAACTTGATGAAACAACTCAACATGACAGAGCCAACATATATTTTTGTTGATAACAAATCGACAATTGCATTAGCAAAAATTTTGTGTTTTATGATCGAAGCAAGCATATCGATACAAGGTACACTTCTTTAGAGAAAGCATAGCAAGAAAGGAAGTAGAGTTGAAGTTTGTGATGACTTAGGATCAAGTAGCGGACATCTTTACCAAACCTTTGAAGCATGAAGTTTTTTTCAAGCTAAAAGACTCACTTGGAGTGACCAAATCAAATTTAAGGGGGCGTGTTGTAAAATAAACTTGATTTGGGCCATTAAATTGTTTTGGTTTGATCTTGTTAATTATTGTGATTAAGTGAGTCCATGAGTCCACATCTAGAATAGTCTATGTTCTAGAATAAGTTATTGCTCTAGAATAATCCACTGTCTAGAATTGTCTTGTATTAGAGAGTATTTAGTAGATGTTAGTAGGTAGTTGGAAGATGGAATTATTTTGGTTGTTGAGAGGTATGTAGAAGAGTCCATTGAACACTATAATATTGGTGCTCCCTTGTACTTTTGCAACAGGCCAAGTTAGATATTATATAATACAAGTTACTTCTCTAGTCTTTTAAATCTCTCAAAGATTCTCCTAAAATACTATCCAAATAAGTCCTCTTCCTAAGAGTATGCAGTTTAATAACAGAATCAGGATCAAATAAATTGCTGAGTCATGTCTAACAAAGCAATCTAGATGGAGAGACTATCTATTTTGCTGTGGCAATTTTTTTAAAGAAACCTACATTAGCATTGGAGATGCTCTTAAACAACCCAAATTTCAAATCACAGGATTGTTGGACTGTGTGTAATTATATTGTACACTTAACCTTAGGTTGCCTTAATATTTCTACTGTATAAGGATTTCAAGGAACAGGTTTTGTTGGGACTTGCGAGAGCCTTGATAAAAACTTTGTAGTCTTTTTGCAACGATAAGCGGTAACTATAATCTGTGCATTTGGTTTGATTGTTTTCAGTTTTCACTCTGTTTATTATTGCTCCTGTAAGAACTGATTATGTACCTCAAGGGATAGTTTGTGAGTTTCTTT
This sequence comes from Forsythia suspensa, assembly GCA_023638005.1. Classification (NCBI taxonomy): domain Eukaryota; kingdom Viridiplantae; phylum Streptophyta; class Magnoliopsida; order Lamiales; family Oleaceae; genus Forsythia; species Forsythia suspensa. Next base: position 14,268,145 of record CM042667.1, read on the forward strand.
ATCTTAATTCATTAGCATTGTACAATTGCCAGCCCTGATTGGTTTGTAGTATTCTTGTTGATGTATTCAAATTAGTCAGTTCATGAATATAGCTAGACGCTCAGTTAAGAACGTGAAAACTGATGCATTATCAAGCTGCTGAGTAATCACAAAGTTCAAATAAATTGCATTTTTTGATTATTTCTTTCTATGTTTCAAAGGCAGAAGACACCGCTTTGGTTGTAATTGATATCTCAAGTATAAAAGTTTTAAGCTTGCTTACTTATATGGGGTCTACTATAAAGATGGAATAAGGTCTCTAATTGTAGATAGAAACTTAAAGTCTTCATCTTATTTTAGACCCGGAATCTTGGTTTCCTTCCCTTCTTCTCATCATCAGAGCTATATTCCATAAAACTTCTTAGTTATACATAATAGAGATTATTGACCTTTTGAATCGCCTCATGGGCTTAATTTGCATGCAATAAAGATTTTATAAAGTGAGCAATTCTTTTTTAACAATCAAATTTTTTTGTTGATTGGAACCAGCTTTTGGTTACATATTATTGACCTTGAATCATGATTATGGGAAGTGTAGTAGATAAATGCAGCTTTGCAGATGAGATACCATACTTTGTATTTATCATCTAATTTTTCCATTTAATTTAAGGTATCTCGCCTAGAGGTTTCTAAACGTGTTGAGAGAGTAAAAACAGATGCATGTTTGACTAAGCTTAAAATGAATTTTTGTTTCCAAACATGTTTGGACATGTTACTTTTTTCTTACTATTAAGTTCAGAAAAAAAGAAAGAATTATTTGGAGAGGAAATCTTGCTTTAGTGGCAAACTAACATGTGTATTTCCAACATTAACCTATTAAAAACATTATTTATTTTAAAATTTACTTATTCACTCATGAGGAGACTTTTTCAGCTTAGCCAAACATGCTCTTACAACATATATGGGATTGCTTTTAGGTGCTTATAAAACATCATTTTATCCCTACATTGACTACGAACCACAACTTTTATTTACTTTTTATTCACACATTCCAAACAATAGTAATGAACCTTTAAGCACTTTTTTTATGTCTGAATTTGTTAATATAGTGACATGAAGATGACGTGTTATCGAGATATTTTGAATATCAAATATTGAGGCATAATGACAGTAGTAACATGTGCCAGAACAAAGAGATTTGGAAACAGGGAGAAGAAAACTATTCTGTCATCAACTTGAAGTGGTGGAGGATTTAGTACGAACTGCTTCCAATTTGTTCATATTGAAAAAAATAAGTACAAAGCGACTTCTAATTACACGTTCTGAAGTTGATACAGACATCTATTTCCATATAAGCAAAATAGAAAGCTGGATAGCTAGACCCACCTCAGGCTACTCACAAGTTTACATTTGGAGTTTAGCATCTTTGAGTTATTATATTTAGAGACGCTACTTTTAAATTTGCATTTGACATAATTGATGTTGCTATTGAAGGAAGGAATGTTCCCGTCCATTTGCTCCAGAAATGGAGCATATATGTGGAAGGCCATTGGGACTACGGTTTCACAAGAAAACTGGAGATCTTTATATTGCTGATGCTTACTTAGGCCTCCAAGTAGTGGGGCCAACTGGAGGAACGGCTACTCAACTAGTAGCAGATGTTGATGGCCAGCCTCTTCACTTCACCAATGACATGGACATTGATGAGGAAAACGAAGTTATATACTTCACAGATAGCAGCACCAAATTCCACAGAAGGTACTTTACATTTTATTCTACAAAGTTTCACCTACAAGAGCTGAGTGGAGATTATTGCTGAATGAAATTCTGATCAAAACTCTTTTTTTGTTGACATTTATCCTTTGATGAGAATAATAATTTAAATGGCTTCTACTGGGGAAAAAATGGGTATCTCTAATAACTAGTATCGCAGTGGAATCATTGTTTACAGTTTTTTACTTGTAATAAGTTCTTATGCTTTTTGATAAAGTAACAGAAAATTACAGTCAATTTGCAGATCATGATATTATGACCTGAATCATTTCTGTTTCCGACTGGGGAACTGCTGCTGATTATAAATTCACAATGCTGGGCATGTATTAAAGAAAAAAAAATTAAAATCTTGTTGATTTTTACGGTTGAGTCCTATTCAATACTGCGTATCAAAAATGTCCAGGAAGTTCTGTAAACCTTTATGAATCTCAATCCAATTTCACTCATAAAATCACTCAGTTACAGACATATAACCAAAATTACTTGCAAAAACGAAAAGTTACTTGCTTACATTCTCAAACTAATTACTCTGATTTTCATGTTCTATCCAGGGAGTTCATACCATCTGTTTTAACCCTAGACAAGACAGGCAGGCTGATGAAATATGATATATCAAGCAAAAAAGCGACAGTTTTACTACAAGGCCTTGCTTTTCCGAATGGTGTTGCCTTGAGTGATGATCGTTCCTTCGTGTTAGTATCCGAAACCACCACTTGTAGAATAATACGGTTTTGGCTTCAGGGTCCAAATGCTGGGAAACACGAAACCTTCGTGGAGGTACCAGGATTTCCCGACAACATCAGAAGAAACTCAGACGGCGATTTTTGGGTTGCTCTGCATTCAAAGAGAGGACTCCTAGCAAAATGGACGCTTTCTAATTCATCATTTGGGAAAATGTTACTAAAGCTACCTCTCACCTTCCCGCAACTGCACTACTTGTTAGTTGGAGGAAAGCCACATGCAACTGCTGTAAAACTAAGCAAGGAAGGAAAGATTTTGCGGGTTCTAGAAGACGTTGAAGGGAAAACGTTGAGATTTATAAGCGAAGTTGAGGAGAGAAATGGCAAGTTGTGGGTTGCTTCTGTGTTGATGCCTTTTATAGGAATCTACAATTTGTAATGAAACAGCATTTCAATCTTCTGGGTTAGTCTGAGAGTTGTATTGGGTTGTGGATGATCAGTTTCATGCTAGAAATGTTAGTACCTCTATTTTTGATCAACTAAAGAAAGTGATTTGGACCTGAATGTTGTCATATTCTATTTATATTTTAATTCCAAAACCTTCTTATATAGCATTTGGAGTGAATTTTTTCCAATATACGTAAATGCACATGCATGCATTTTTATTATCAACGAGTTGACCTGTGCCTAAGCTGAATATAATTTTTTTTTTTTTGGTTAAAGGTCTAATATTTGATTTTTTTTTTTGTAGATGGGCCACAATAAGATTTTAATGTGAAATTTCTATTTTATCATATTGAATCATCTTATTTAGAAATTTTAAACTTCGTAAAAGGAAATCTGTTTTATATATTTTAGTTTCAACGATCCCTTCACTTACCGTCAGATTCATTTTCATTATTGACTCAAACCATAAGGTTTTTCTTAAATGGATGGGGGCCAAAAAATTGATTATAAGACTTTGGTGTGACACTAGATAGCTTTAAGGACTGTTGCAGTTGACCACTGCAAATTAAATGAAAAAATGTCGAGTCGAGTCGAGTCGAGTCGAGTGTTCATGCTTAGCCCAACTCATAGAGCACAGGCGAGGGTTAGAGAACACAAAAGGCAAAAGGCTGAGTGGAAGCATGAAACAAAGAACTTATTCGAATGAGTTTTATTTTTATTTTTTCAACAAACGAAAGTCAGAACTGAAGTAATATACAACTATGTCTTTCTATTGCAACTAACTTAAATTATCCGTTTGTAATAATACGAGTACCTTAAAATTGATTAAGGAGTTTTTTCAAGTATATATAATTGCCCTCAACAAAAGGCATTTCTTTGTACTTCCTATTTGTAGCCTCCGAAATGGGCTAATATATATCAATGTTTTAAAAAGTGTGAGACGTGATTAGACGTAGAAACCGTGCCTCACGCTCAGGCGAGTGTTTTAGAACACTGATTTTTGTAAGTCGCAAAAATTACAATTGAATGAGTAGGAGTATCATAATTTTTTTATTTAAATGACGCTTTAGAAAAGAGTCACTACAAGAAAGGAGGTATCTATGTCGTCGCTAAAAGATCATTTGTCATAGTTCTTTATATATTAGCGGCGCCGTCTCAATAGATTAGTGCCTCTAGGTAATTACGGACGACATATTGTTGTTACTATATACATTTTAATCTATACCGACAACAATGTCGCCGTTATATCATCGTGCTCAATTTCTCAGAATTAGAGAAATTGTGACAACATAGTCGTCGCAAAATCGTCGCTATTAGCGTGAACAAGTGATTGAGATATCATCGCTATAACCATTACGTATCCTAATTAGTAGTGACGACTATGTTGCCGCAATATATATATAGGATATATAGCGACGACTTTTTAAGTCATTTTTTCATTTTAGTGATACTATGTATTTATTTTAATTTTTTTAAAAATAAAAAACAATTATATTGTACATAAAATCTACAGATCTCCCAAACTCCTACCGCCGTTCTCGTTTTCGTCCTCATCATCCTCTGGCACAACCCCTGGTATTCTCTACTGCAGATTTGCCGTAAGACGTGCAATTGTCCTCTCCATTCGGCGCAGATGGGCTTCATACATTGTAAACTGAGAATCATCATTCCGGGGGTCTTCAAAGACCTGGTTGGATGTTCCTCGTGGGGCGTTCGATGCTGCGGTCGAATCTAGGGAGGGAGAGGTGTCCTTTGGAACTCGTCCAACCCCACAGTCGTGTCCTCGCCGTTCTCCAATAACCTCCTTCGTAATAGCACGCTCGTTAACCGATGTGCTATTGGAGGCAACCTGAGTCTGTTGAGTCTCACTCACCTCAACAAGTTTATCCTGTTTAGTGAGAAAAAACAAATAATAAATAGTAATATAATGTTAGATAAAATTAACAACATTAAAAAATAGAAATTTGTCCTCACGTAGTCACCAATCACCACCGGGTTCACCCAATTGCCATCCCGGAAGGTGTGGAAAGTCCGGAATAACTCAATAATGCCCAACCACTTCTGGATCTCGAGGTCTCTCTACAACAATTTAAGTGTGAAATTTAATTAAAAAACATGCATATGTAATGCATTGAAAATTTGTAAAATGATATTGAAAATTTTACTTGTACCTGATCGTAGCGCGTGGCAGAGAAGCTCTTCGACCCCTGCACGCTCAAGTATTTAGCCTTATCTCGATTAGCTTTATTCTTTGTCGACCATTCCTGAAGACATAAAAAATAATTGATTACGTAACACTTTATAGTTATAAAAATATTAACATAAAAACTAAAAAACTACATTTTAGTATGTACCAAGAAAGCAGGACTTGTGAAGAAGTCAATGCCCTTCTGCCATTCCTCGGCAGATAGCTCGCCGTATGGACGGCTCGGCCCGTGCTCTTTCAAGTGATTATGTGCTTTAAGTTTGTAATCGCGATAATGATCGACCGCCAAACGATCTACAGCCGTACAGACCTCCCGGTACTTGTCGGGCGACCAATCGCCCTGAAGATTAAAGTAGCTCTACAACATTGGAAAAATATTCATTAATGTATATTACATAGAACAATATGTTTAGAAAATGCACTAATGTAAAAACTATTGTAAGACATTACCTCGTGATGCTACGTAACCGTACCCGCTCTGGAACCTCTGTCTAGGAAGGGTAGCAAGGGAGCACGGTGAACTTAACTTGGTTCTCAATCAAGTGCGTAAAATACTTTGCATTATTCTCGATCGGCTGCATTGTATCTTCGACATTCCCGTTCGCCTGCCAAACCTTCTCAAGATTAATGCCTCGAGAGATATCTCGTCGCTTAGACGGGAGGCACTGAAAAAGAACAAATATGATATATTTGATATGAAATTCAACAATAATGAAGTCACTAATAAAAATTGTAAAATAAAAAATATTGAAACAAAAATTATTACTAGACTCGCATGACGAATCGAGCCGGGGTGGCTGATGTAGAGGATCGCCTACACCATCACCTCCGTACGACTTAACGTAAGCCATACTAGCAACTAACAAAAGAGAACATCAATTAGTGCATAAATGGTCCTAAACTTTGTTTTTTTTGCACATTAGTCACTAATTTTTGTTTTTAGTTCAAAAATGGTACCTAATCTTTGTTTTGCACATCAGTCCCTAAATTCTGCATTTTTCTACAAATGGTCCCTGGACTTTGTTTTTTAGCACATCAGTCCATAACGTATGTGTTTTGGTCCCTAATATTTATTTTTAATTCAGAAATGGTCCCTAAATTTTATTTTTTGGCACATCAATCCCTTATTATGTGTTTTTGTGTAAATGGTCCCTAAACTTTGTTTTTAGTGCTGAAATGGTCCCTAAAATTTGTTTTTTGGCACATCAGTCCCTAATGTTTGTATTTTTGTGCAATTGGCCCCTAATATTTGTTTTTAATTCGAAAATGGTCCCTAAAATTTGTTTTTCCACTCCCTAAATTATGTGTTTTTGTGCAAATGATCTCTAATCTTTGTTTATAATTTGAAAATGTTCCCTAAACTTTTTTTTGCACACCAGTCCTTAAATTATATATTTTTGTGCAAATGGTCTCTAATCTTTGTTCTAGTGCTGAAATGTTCACTAAACTTTATTTTTTTTGCACATCAGTCCCTAAATTATGTGTTTTTGTACAAACGGTCACTATTCTTTTTTTTTTTGCACAATTGGTCTTTGTTTGATAAAAATTACAAAAATACCCTCAGACAAATATTGTGATTTTTCTTCATCGTGTTTTTTTTTATTATAGTTCCCTTTAATCGAGAGATTTAAATAATAAATTCTCATCTAATCATGCCTATAACATTACATATCAAATATGCAAATATAAAGTAAAGTGGTATTTGCTCATAATTTTAAATATACAAAAAATCTAATAAAGACAAAACCACCAATACCTAAAATCTATATCATCAACACTACTTATTGTAAACTTCAACATTTTCATAATATTTGGACTTCTTGTACAACTCGCTGGTTCGACCATGAGAAGGATCTTCAATGAGAACATTTGTTGTGCTTGGCTAGCAAGTATGAACTGATCATCCTTGTACGCCTTTGCACTGATGTCAATACTGGTAATGTTATTCTCAGTTATCCCCCTTCTCCCATCACACCTAAATCATTTGCATCGAAACATAAAAATTGAAACTTCTGGTCTGAACTATAGCTCTAGTATCTCTTGCACCTGTCCGTAGTAAACTTCACCAAAAATCCCTGGGACAAACACACAACTGTTCTGTATTTTTCTTCGAATATCACGATCATATATTAGGAAAGGAACTCCTTTTATAACACAGGCCATGTAAGACATAACTTGCTGGTAACATCCACTAGCCAATGAAAACAACTTATGCGAAACTTGATAGGCATGCTTTGGCGTAGTGCATATACCTGGATGAAGTGGAAGTTGGTTTTAGTCAATGTTACAGAAAAGAAAAATGTGGACATATTTGAAATGTATTTGATCGTTGTTCGTTTATCTTCTTGTAAAACCAACTGTGAAAGTCTCTTTTATGCACTTGGTCGATGTTTGGCAAGCCATTGCGCAATAGCTTCTACCTATGTTCTCTTTACAAGGTATATAATATCAACTAATTAGTTTGTTTAAAATAACAAAACTTATTCAAGATAATTGAATAATATTTAAGAACAAGGTCTTACTACAAGAATGTCTTAATTTTAGAACAACTGTTGAGGATGTAAAACATCGTTTGACTTCGAACATTTGCAGGAAGCGTCGTTGGTGTCTTATTTTTAATTGGGCGACACTACAAATGAAAATTAGAAAGTTGTCTTCGTGGAACACTTACATAATCATTTCTGTCCGATCGGTTGAAGTTGAACCTTGTTTCTATGTCCTTGAAATACCTCGAACAAAAAGTCAATACCTCGTCAACAACATAAACTTCAGCTATTGAACCCTCGAGCCAAGTTCAATTTCTAATATAGTCCTTAAGTTTCTTCAGGTATCGCTCGAACGGATACATCCATCTCATGTGCACTGGACCTCTAAGGATTACCTCTCCTGGCAGATGAATTACGAGGTAAATCATGATGTCGAAGAAGGCTAGTAGAAAGATTCGTTCCAACTTGCAGAGGATGAGTATCAAGTGATCGTGGGCAGCCATCATGTCGCTAACATTTAATGTTCTTGCATAAAGCTGCTTGAAGAATATGCACAGTTCAATAATTGTAGTAGAAATAGTTTAATTCAAGAACGCACGACATCTAACTGGAAATAACCGTTGCATGATAATGTGGCAATCATGTGACTTCAACCCAATAATGTGGCTGTCGTTAGGAGCAATATTCTTCCGAAGATTAGAAGCGAAGCCATTTGGAAACATAACTGATCGGATGAAGTTGTAAAACCTCTTACGGTTTGCAATGGATATGGTGTAACATGCGGTAGGCTTTATACACCTATTCCCAATATAATACAAGTGCAACTCTCTTTTGATCCTTAATTGTATCAGATCGCGCCTGGCATTAATCGTGTTCTTTGATTTGAATGGATCGTCCAGAATTGTGCCGAGCAAGATGTCACAAACATTCTTCTCTACGTGTATGACATCGATGTTATGTTTTAGCTCAGTAGAAGACCAATATGGCAACTAATAGAAAATGCTCATTTTTCTCCAATTCAGCTCGTCATCACTTCTCCTCTTTCTAGCACCTCCGTAGTTAGGGTGCTTTCCCAGAATACAATGTCTCAGATGGCCTAATTATGCTAAAATGTGTGCAGGTGTTAACCAACGCAGAGGTGACCGCCTTTCCATCCTTCTGTCAAAGTCTAAATTGCTCTTAAAATGATGCCTGGATGGCAGAAACTGTGTGTGACCCATGTAAGCTGTCTTTCCTATCAAACAGACTGAAGGAGTCTCCTCGTTGCACGTAGGACATGCCATGTACCCCTGACCACTCCAACCTAACAAACTGCTTCTCGTTGGGAAATCGTTAATTGTCCACAACAACGCTACACGCATTCTGAATACTGACCTATTATTGGTTCCAGCGTCATGCGTGTCAATCTCATTGGCCCACAACTTCTTCAAATCATCCACTAATGGTCGTAAGAATACATTAATATCCTTACTCGGTGCTTTAGGGCCAAGTATCAAGAGAGTAAGCATGAGGTATTCGAGATTCATGCATAACCAAGGTGGCATATTGTAAACATTTACAACTACTGGCCACATACTGTACGCCATACTTATGTCTCCAAATAGATTGAATTCGTCTGCGGCCAAACTCTAACCAGACATTCCAGATCTCACTTGTGAACAGTGGATGTTTCCTGTCAAAATCTGCTGTATTTTATCTTTATCCCTAGACCTTCCTATATTGTGCTACCGTATGAGTTTTGCAGTATCATTCGTCGCGAACATACATTTTAGTCTGGGGGCCAAGGAAGAATAGAGCAACACCTTATGCAGAATACTTTTTTCGTTCACTCTACTAAAAGTGTGCACCCAACGACTTTCCTAGCAAATAGAAAAAGTTTGTCTATCAACATGCTCTCCAAAACAGTGCACAGTCATTCTTGTAGGCGTGAATATATTTGTAACCCAAACCAAGCTTTGTCATCTTCTTCTTAGCTTCGTAGTGGGAGTCCACCAGGTTCATGTTTGGGAAAGCTAACTTCACCAAATTCAAAAGATCATCGACAGACTTGTTTGTCCATTTGTTCAACACTTTAATATGCATCAACTTCATTAAAAAATTTAATGACAAAAATGATGAAACTTTCGGATATAGTTCTGAATGCAGAGCCTCAAATAATTCGTTATAGTAACCATCGGTGCCTGTACCAGCATGCTCATCACCGACTACTTCATCCATGACATCTATCATCTCATCATCTACACCTACTCTCTCATTCTGGTATACACATTCACAGTCTAAACTTTAGTCTTTCCATAGTATATCCAGGTTACATAACTCTCCGCAAAACCATGGCAAAATATGTGAGCTTCGACAATTTCCAATGGATGTATGAGACGGTTTAAACATCTTGTGCACGAACATTTAATCATTCTCCTGTCGTTTATGTATGGCCTAGCCATGTTTATAAATGCTTTCAAACTGTTCTGAAAATCTGAAGATTTTGTGTGATTTCTAATTTTTATCCAACTTTTATCAATATTCATACCTGAAAAATACTATTTTTTGGTAGTGAAGTATATAATTTTTAGAAATATAGTGATGAAATGGGCGAAAAAGAAGATGGAGATAGAGATGGAAATGGAAATGAAATGGAAAGAAGATAGAGATGGAAAAAAATTTAGAAATACAGTACAGAAATACAGAGATGGAGATCTGAAAAAGAAGATTCTATAGCAGCAACAATTATCGTCTCTATAGATTAAGTAAGTCGTCTTTATAGATAAGAAATGGATGCCAAATTTCCTGCCAATTTTGACAACTCTACAGCGACGACAAAAGTCATCTCAATAGACTTCAATACAATGTATGAGGAGAATGCATCATGTGACTAAAAACAACAGTTGTAGCTCTATTACGACGACATATGTCATCTCTATATGTATACATAAATGACGCAAATTATTCTCACCATTTGAAATATATATAGCGACTAATAGTGACGACAATTTAAATATAAAGACGACATGTGTTGTCGCTATAGAATTAGAACTTATAGCGACGATATTTAATTGTCATCCCTACCATACATGACAAGTAGGGGCGACTTTGTGTCGTCGCTATAGCTACATTTTCTTGTATTGAGTACAAATATATTTCAATAATAAATTTACATTATTCAAATATCATTTTCTTATATGATACGATAGCCGAATTGGTTTGACTTCAAAAAGCTCCATCGAGAGCAAAGCAAGTTGTAATGAATGAAAATTTTGTAGTCAATTTCATATCCTTGATATGGAAAGAGATTATGGTGCAAACTTATCTCTACCACTGTTTACAATTGTTTGAACTCAATAAATATAGGAAAACTAAATTGGGTTAAAATAAGAATTGTGAGGAATTTGTTGTATACATGTCGAGTGAAAATTAAAAATTCAATTCATTTAAGTTAGATCAGCTTTGTACTTAGATAGAATTTGTGATAGAAAATTATACATTTGATGAATACCGTAGATTTTGATATTCTAATTAATTGGAAGAACAAACTTTGTTACCATAGTTGTCCAAATGTCCAGCCTCCAATGGTAATTCATACATCAAGAATGGATTTGGAACTTCAAAACCACGAACAAATGAACATGGAATTTTGGGAGTAATTGATTAGAATTTTTGTCTTTATCTTGTGCTAACAAGTAATAAAGACATAATAGAATTTTCTAATCAATAACCTAGTATTTATAGGCTAATGTTAACTCTAACCCTAATCCTAACCCTAGCTTTGGTCTTACTAGGATTGTGATAGCCCACAACGAATGAGCTGAATTAATTAACTTGACCCATAAGTAATTAAGTCTCACTCAATTACACTACAATAAAATTTTCTTTTTACAGTACGCAATACATGCCGTAAAATAATCTTTACAGCATATAGTTGTAGGCCGTATAGAACAACGCCCTAGATGCTCACCTCTTTTTACAGCATACATTGAATTTCGTAACAATAATAAAAGAGCACCGCTAATTAACTTATTAAAACCTTTTTATGCACGCCGTAAATAGATCTTCATTTATGGCATGCAATGCTTGTCATAAATGTGTTGTCAAATGGGAAATAAATGTGTTTTGTGGCTATCATTTGTGTGCTATAATGGGGTTTGGTTGAAAGTGTTGGGAGATTTATAAAAAATAATAATTTAAGAAAATAAAATAAAAAATAAGAGGGTTGGACGCGAAATAAAAAATAATAAAAAGTGCGCGTGAGAAAAAAAAAACGTGGTATTTTTTCCCCATCCACTGCATAGCATGCCTCAAAAAATACTATGTAAACTATTAGCTTTTACGTTGTATCCCATATGTTTGCGTTAAATATTATAACTAATTGGTAATTTATAGCACACATTTAAGGTATGCCATAAATGATCCATTTTAGCGGCATTTCTTATATGTACGTTGTAAGCCAATACCATGAAAGACTAAATAGGTCGTAGTGTTAATTGAATTTTGGACAGTAATTCTAATAATCTTCCACTTGGATAAGGTCCAATTCGGATACCCAATTATCGTCTTTTATGTGTGATTCATCATGTTCTCAATCACGATGGCAAACTCCTTGATATTATTATTCCAATCTAATTAGAATAAGATCGATTAAAATTTTATTTTAATTTATCACCGATTCACCTAGATCAATTAATTCACGTCACCGTCCAAGATTGACATCTAGCAAGGTATCAATAAAATCCATGTGAAGGAAAAATAGCATGTTGTATGACAAGATAAGTATATGTACAGTTACCGTCGAAATATTATCCCTTCATTAATATAACCCAATTGGTTAAGAGCTGAAACAATGTCAATCTCATTTCAACCAATACATATGTTATCTACCTCAACTCTTCATTGATCAAATATAGTTACTACTAAAATATTTTGAACTCATAACTCCACCCGATCGAGGAACTTCATATCAACTTAAGTGGGCGAAATGCATGTTATAATATATAACTACCCACGAGCAATGAATCCTCATATTGAACATTCAAAACCTTTATATGATTCTCACTATACACATACGACGTCTCCCTGATGACTCATAATCCTATAACCTCATCAAACACTTGCCAAAGCACAATGGTCCTCACATAAAATTCTATGATGTCCTCAAGTCAAATGATCAAATTTACAACCGCATATTAGATATTAACCACATACAATTGGATAGTTATCCATGTGGAATCTCTAGGCGAGTTATCCAATACTTTTTTCTTCTAACAATGCATCTATATATTTATTCAAATATCCATCTACACTTTAGCTTGTGAGATCAGTTACTTTCTTCAAAAGAAATGTAATACATGCTAGTCTATTTGTATCTCATTATTACTACGACTAAGGATAATTTAAGAATAAGTTATTTACAGCTTGCTTTAATCTGTAGTTTCTATACCTTATTTTTTTGGATTCAAAACCTTTTGGTTTTGTCATTTATACATCCTCGCTAAGATTTTTGTTAAGGAATTTACTTTTCACATCTATTTGCCAAATTTCATAGTCATAGTATGCTATTATCGCAAGCAGAATTTGAATTAACTTAGACATGGCTACTGGTGAGAAAGATTCATCAAAGTCAACTCATTGTCTTTGCTTATAATCCTTTATTACCAATCTCTCCTTGTAAGTATGAAAATTACTATCCATGTCGAACTTCTTCTTATAAACTCATTACACCCTATGGGTCTTACCCCTTCAGGCGAGTCAACTAAAGTACAAACTTTGTTTTCATACATGGAGTTCATTTAGGATTCCATGGCTTCCTGTCATCTCTTTTAATCATTACTTGACTTTGATTTTGCGTAAGTAGCTAGTGGTTTCATCTTCTTCAATTAGTAATGCATCATTAGTAATGAAGAAATTGTATCTTTGAGGAGGATATATGACCATGCTCGATTTGAGCAGATCTGGCGTATCCTTGGGACTGGTAGCTCTCCATTGTCAATCTCTGTTGACATATGATTGACTTTAATCTAAATATTTTGATCATAACAAACAAGGTAATCCTATTTTTTCTAACAATTGGTTTAAAGTATTTATAATCTTCAAAGTGTTCAATGTAAATCAATCATTGTCAAAAGATCAAGATCAAAACAAACATTACAAATCGATTTCTCAAAGAAGGTCAAGATCAAAGTCACTTCGTTCAAACATTCAAGATAAGAGATCATGAGTCAATTTCAGGAAAATATCAAAGACTAGGCCTTTAGACCAAATGTAAAAGTATTAACACATCAATTGCGTCAATCTTTAGCACTGAATGATAAAAGCTCAAAAATAATTTTATGCACCAAAACTATTTTGATATCACTTCCATAAAATATTTTGTTCAAAGTTAAAAGTGATTTTTTCAAAACTTGTCAAAGCAAAAAGTCCGGTCAACCGAACTACAATTCGGTCTACCGAATTTCAGCAACCGGTCGATCGGTTTAAAGATAGGTCGACCAAAAATGTCAATGTTCAAAATTTTGATTGTTCTAATTCTAACATTGTAATATTCAAACAGGTCATCCGAATTTATGTAGGTCAACCGACCTCTCATCCGACTTAACAGAAAGTTTTGTACATTGTTCTCAATAAATTGCCATTATTTTGCAATCAATGAACACTCTTACAAGAGTATTAAAGAGAGAATTATCTTAAGAAAATCATTGAACTTTCATTTCATTTACTTCTTCTACATCCTCATTGAAAAACTTTGATTGATTCAAACAAACTTATAAATTATTATTTTCATCAAAGTTTCTCTTCCTAACACTTGAAATTTATATTCATTTCTACTTATTAAAGTGTTAGTCACTTTTGGTACTTAATTTGTCTCTATTATTTATTAAGAGAAAAAATTCATTTTAAATCATTTTTATACCTTTGGGTCACATTGATGTCCATTTAAAGCTCAATATTGTATAAGGATCGGTGTTCCTTATTTGTAGGTCATCGAAAGCGTTGTAAAGGTTTTGATTGCACCATAAGTCAATCAATATAGTAATAAGGCATTGCTCGTGATGGAGAGCCTAGTAACGGAGGATGTACATCATTGGTTTGGATCGAATCTCCATAAACATATCATTTGCATTCCATGTACTCTTTTATTTATTTATAGTTTTCCAACGATTGTTACTTATTTGATTTAAATATCTTAAATTACTTATTTTGAGATTAATTTTCAAAAAAAATTAAAAACCCAATTCACCCCTCTCTTGGTTAGTTATTCTTGGGCTATCAATTGGTATCAAAGTAATGTGCTCATTTTGAAATTAAAATTTTACAATCTTGAGTAATAGCTAACCATGATCTTCAAAATCTTGAGGGGCATTCTACAAATCGTCTTACTTTCTTTAATGACATTCATTATAACTATTGGAAGGCTAGAATGATGATATACATTCAATCAATAGATTATAATATTTGGGAAGTTATTGAGTTTGGTCCTTATGTGCCTACAAAAGTTGTTAAGATTGATGGTAAACCAGACCAAACCATTTCAAAACCTAGAGAGGAGTATGATGAAGAAGATAAATGAAAATTATATTTAAATGCTAGAGCCAAAAATCTACTTTATTGTGCTTTAGATAAAAATAAATTTAATTGTGTTAGCACATGTAATTGTGCTTATGATATTTGACATTCTTTAGAAATCACACACATGGGCATTAGCAAAGTGAAAGAAACTAAGATCAATCTTTTGATAAAAGATTTTGAAATATTTTTTATAAAACAAAATGAATTGTTGATATGATTACTTATTTTACCGATATTGTTAATGGTGTTAAAGGCTACGGTGAACTCGTAAGTAAAATGTTTAGGTCTCTCTTGGAGGATTGGAGCTCATTGAGAATGTTGATAGAGAATACAAAAGATGTCAACACATACATATTGGAGGAGCTCTATGGAACATTGATGACATATGAGCTAAACTACGCCGAGACAAATGAGAAAACAAGAAAAATCAAATAAGAGGAAACAAAGGAGCCTCCTAAGTGACAAATTACTTTAAAAGCAACAAATAATGAAGGCTCCTCAAGCATATGCGTGATGATGAACTTGATGATCTAGCTCTTCTTGTCAAAAAATAGAGAGATTTTTGCAATAATCGTTGATTCCAAAAGAAAGAAGAAAATGGCGAAGAAAAGAATAAAAAAATTGTTTGTTATGATTGTGACAAACACACACAAAATAACCGAATGTCCAAACAAGAAGAAATTCATCTAAAAGAAAGCACTCCAAGCAACATAAAATGATAGTGATGATGAAGACCATGAAGAAAATGAGATTCAAGAAGAAGTTGCCAACATGTACTTCATGGCCATTGAAAATGAGATAAATTTAAATGACAATTGTTCATATGATGAATTATCTACCTCTTATGATGAAATTTTTGAAGAATTTGAAAAACTTGCTATAAAATACTCTACTTTCAATAATAAACATTCTTTATTGAAAAGGATAGCACATAAAGATTTTGAAAGAAAAGATTAATCACAATTCTTTAATAAAAAAAAAATCCTCTTTGAATGAAAATATTATAGATTTAACTAAAATTGTTCACAAATTCACTCAAAAAAGAAAGAAAAATTTTGACTTAATGCTTGGTGAACAAAAATGTGCTTTCAATAAAGGAGGAATTGGATTCAAACCATTCTTGAAACAAAAGTCCTTTAAAAATATCTCTGTCAAAGTATCTAATTCCTCTTATCCAAATTTTACATGTTATTTTTGTAAAAAAGATGGTCATGTAGCTTTTAATTGTCTAGTCAAAAAGAGGTTACACTTTGAAAGCAAACATAATTGGGTTAAAGAGTTTGCTAACATTGACTATCAAGGACCCAAAGTTATGTGGGTACCAAGATAAAAAATTAAAATATTTTTTGTAGGTACCAAATAAAATGATGAGCAATTGGTTCTTGGATGGTTGATGCTCAAAACATATGACCGATAATTAAACATTATTATCAAGTCTCAAAAGGAAGGATGGATGTCATGTCACCTTTGGAGATAATGCTAAATGAAAAATCATTGGCATTGGAAATATTGGTAATCATTCATCTCATTCCATTGAAAATGTTTTTAGTTGATAACTTCAAACATAACTTGTTTAGCATTAGTCAATTACGTGATAAAGGTTATCACATTAAATTTGATTCTTCTAAATGCCTTGTTGATGGTACTGTATCTAAAGAGGTAATGTTCATAGGAAGCCGAAGCAATGATGTTTATATCATAAATATTGAATTTGAACTTGAAAGAGATATAACATGTTTACCAAGTATAAAAGATGACACTTGGTTATGGCATAGAAGATTATGTCATGTTAGCATGGACTTACTTTCTAAAATCTATAAGAATTGCTTTGTTAAAGGTTTGCCACAATTGAAATTTGAGAAAGACAAAATTTGTAATGCTTGTCAATTTGGAAAACAAGTGAAGAGTTTCTTCAAAGTTAAACAACACTCTTCTACTATAATATCATTACAACTTCTCCACATGGATCTTTTTAGACCTTCTAGAACTACAAGTTTAAATGGTAAACACTATGCTTTCGTCATTGTTGATGACTTTTCAAGATTTACTTGGATCCTATTTCTAAATCTAAAAGATGAAGATTTGAATGCATTTAAACATTTTTAAAAAAAGGTTCAAAAAAAGGATACACGATTACTACCATTAGGAGTGATCATGGTGGAAAATTTGAAAATATTGCATTTGATGTGTTTTAAAAAATAAATGGCTATGAACATAAATTTTCGGTTCATAGAACTACTCAACAAAATGGTGTAGTAGAAAGGAAGAATCGAACATTAAAAGAAATTGTTGGGACTATGTTAAATGAAAATAGTTTACCAAAATACTTTTGGACCGAAGCAGTTAACACCTCTTGCTATATTTTGAATAGAGTTTTGGTTGGTCGAAAGAAAACTAAAACTCCATGCGAACTTTGAAAAAATAGAATTCTCAATATAGGATATTTCATCTCATTCGATTGTAAATGTTTTATCTTGAACAAAAATGAAAATTTAGAAAAATTGATTCAAAATCTAATATTAAAATCTTTCTTGGATATTCATCTACTAACAAGGCTTATAGAGTTTTCAACAAAAGAACCTTAGTAAATGAATAGTCCATGCATGTTGTTTTTTATGAAACTAACTCTGTTGAACAAGAGAAATGCATTGAAGATGATGTAGATTTGGAGACTCTTTATGAACAATTAAATATTTAAAATCAAGACAAGGAAAATCCTAACAATGTTAAAGATCTACATGAAGAAGAAACAAATATACAACAAAATGGAGTAGAATCTCCCGAAGAACAAAAAATTATTCATCTCTACCTAAAGAATGGAGGTTTATCTCTTCTCATCCAAAAGAACTCATCATTAGTGATCCATCCAAATGTGTAAGTACTAGAAACTCTACTAGAAGCTTTCTTAATAATTGTGCTTTTCTTTCTCAAATTGAACCAAAGAAATTTCAAAGAAGCAGAGTTTGATGAATTTTGGATTTTAACTATACAAGATGAACTAAATCAATTTGAAAGAAATCATGTTTAGGATTTAGTTGATAGACCAAATTTTCAAACCGTTATTGGTACAAAATAGATTTTTCGAAATAAACGAGATCAAAATGGTATAATTGTGCACAACAAAGCTAGATTAGTGGCCCAATGTTACAATAAAAAAGAAGGCATAGATTTTGAAGAAACTTTTTCACCGATTGCTAAATTAGAATACATTCGCATGTTTCTTGATTTTGCTTGTCATAAAGATTTTACTCTTTATCAAATGGATGTCAAAAGTACATTTTTAAATAGTGTTATTCAAGAAGAAGTATTTGTTGAGCAACCTCTCGGTTTCAAAAATCATAAGTATCCGAAAAATGTTTTTAAACTTGAAAAAGCTCTTTATGGTTTAAAGCAAGCTCCTAGAGCATGGTACGAAAGATTTAGCAAATTTTTTCAATCAAATAGTTTTTCAATGGGAAAAGCGAATACTACACTTTTTTATAAAAACCAAAAATGATGATATGATTGTTATACAAAATGATGTTGATGATATTATATTTGGTACCATTAACATTTCCCTTTGTGAAGAGTTTTCAAAATGTATGAGCAAGGAATTTGAAATGAGCATGATGGGCTTGGACTCCAAATTAAATAAACTAATGATGGAGTATTCATTAGTCAATCCAAGTACATCACGGACATGTTCAAGAAGTTTGAAATGGATAAGTTAAAACCAATGAATACTCTAATGAGTTCATTAATCAAATTGGACAAAGATGATCAAGGTACTTCCGTTTCAGATTCCTTCTTTACTTAACCTCAAGTAGACCCGATATTATGTTTAGTGTGTGTTTATGTACAAGATTTCAATCTAATCCTAAAAAACTCACACCTTAGTGCCGTTAAACGAATTTTTAGATATCTTAGTGGCACAAGATCGTTAGGTCTTTGGTATCCTAAAGGCGCTCATATTGATTTGCTTAGCTACTTGGATGCCGATTAGGCTGGTTGCACAATTGATCGTAAAAGCACTAGCAGAACTTGTCACTTTCTAGGCTTTGCACTTGTATTATGGTTTAGTAAGAAACAAAATTGTGTTGCTTTATCCACTGCCAAAGCCGAGTACATTTCGGCTTCTAGTTGTTGTGCTCAAATTTTATGGATGAAACAAACCTTAAGTGACTATCACTTATCCTTTAATCATATACCTATCATGTGTAATAACACTAGTGCCATAAACTTGTCTAAAAATCCTGTCTTGCATTCTCGAACAAAGCACATTGAATTAGACATCACTTTCTAATAGATCATGCACAAAAAGGAGATATTATTTTAGAATTTGTAAATACGAAGAAACAATTGGCCGACATTTTCACAAAACATCTAGCTCTTGATAGATTTTCATACATTCGAAGAGGTTTGAGAATAATTGATAAATTTGAAGCATGTGGCTAAATTAAATTTATGCATGTTGATTAATTGAATTTTATGTGATAAAAACTTCATCAAAATATATGACAAATCATTTAATCAATTTTCAAATTTCATCAATCTTTGGCCAAATCAAATGACCGTTGTAAGAAATGGACGACCGACTCAAACAATTCGAATGACTTATGTTTCATCTAATCTAACAAAAAATTCTTTCCAAAAATTCTTCAGTAAAGACAGACGATCGTTTTGTAAAATGGTCGACCTATCCCACTCAAGTCGGTTGACCTATTGTTCATCCATCCCATTGTCCGAATAAGTGGAGTATTTTGTCTTCAATTTCTGGAAGACTTCGGTCGACTGTCCAAAGACATCGGTCGACCTACAATAAGTAAAATTAGATTTTTAAGTTTACAATGAATTACGAAAAGCTATCAGGCAGGATTTATAGAACCAAGTCAACACTCATCTCGTGGTCCATGGTAAAATCTAACTAATTTAATTTTTCAATATAGCCAATTATCTTCAGCACATGAGCACTGACTGAAGATCCTTCTGCTTTCATACATCTGAATAGCTTTTTGGATGTATCATACCATTCAGTGTGGATTGTTCATCATAAAACTCCCTTGAGATGATATATAATGGTATAAGCATCCATACCATCGTGCTGATTTTCTAACTTAGGTGACATAGCTGCAAGCATCACACATGTTATAGTATTATCGCCATAACTGTGTTTTTTGTAAGCCTGCACTTCTCCGACGTAGCTTCTTCAGTATGAGCTTCCGACATTGGCTGCTCAATAACATATCTAATTTTTTTCATGTCTGAGAACAATTATCAAATTGCAATGCTAGTCTAAAAAGTTTTGTTTGGTAAGTTTGTTGGCATCTAGTATGTCTCTCAAACTCATATAGTTACTTATGATTCAAAACTGAAATAACATGATACAACAATTAATTAAATACTAGAAATTAATTTAACAAGAATTTTAATTAAATTAATTATACTTCAACTGCTTAAATTGAATTATGACCCTCAAATATTAATTAATAAAACCGGTTAGATATCCAGTGGGTTATGTCTCCTTTTGTTTTATTAGAACTTTGAGCGACTCAACAAGTTCTAACAAAACATTCAAGTAGATACTTCTATCAATCATATCTATGTGGCTCATAAATCATCAAGTAGACAACTTCTCGTTGCACATATCTTATGTGTTTAATTGATTGGGTTCCTACAATTTTAGTTTCTTGTGCAACTCAATAAAAAATAACGTTCTAGTTAAATTCAACTAATTATTCAGAAACATCGAATGTTTTATAGTGATAAATATATCTATGAGTGACCATCCTTAAGCGAATCAACAAAAAACATCGATAACGGACTTTGATATTCACTATAACAATGGAAGGGGCGTTGTATTAACCGTTTAATATGAATCTAATATTTTAATTAGAAAGGCTTGTCTCATCATACTTATGTATATTAATTAACATTCAATATGCAATCAATCATAAATAATAATAAATGTGGATGATTATGGACTTTATCTATCCAGACTTTCCGAGCCAAAAGGAAGACTAGTTGGTCAATTCCTAGGAGAAGTTGCATTCGATCATCGAATGTTAAAATACAATTATCTCCATTTTCTCTTGCAATGTGTATCATATATTACTGCTTTGGCACGCATGCCTATATTTATAAAATAAGGGCCGCATGCCAAAATTAATAAAGGAATATCTCAATTAAATAAATAATAAGTTCGCAGACCCAACCACAAACAAACATGAATAAATCAACCATGCAATCAATCACATGGCTCGAGTTCATAATCATCCACTAAATATAAATTCATTTAATTTCTCATTTAAAATATTAAATTTATTAATTTCTAATTTTACCGTGTTGACAACAATAGTCTAAATCTTTTAGACATAACGAAACGAACCAAACAAAATTAAACAATTAATCTAATTAATTATTTAATTTATAACAATAAAATTAAGTAATTATTCTAATTAATCAACTAACTTTATTAATAAAGGTGTATTATAGAAAAATAATAATTTTATTTTATCTCTCGATTTAAAGTCAAACCCTTAATTGATGATTAAAATAATATAGGGTCAAAATTTTAATTTTAAAAAGTGAAAGTCAAAATTCAACATAGTCAGAATCCAAAATATATCTTTTGAAAAGAATTTTAGTCAAAGTTGAATGCTTGACCCGCATTATTTTTTTTAATACTTACAATTTTACCAAAAAAATTAAAATTGCACTTAAGACGCATGCTACCTTTCAAACTGAAGACTTGTTATACATAGGCAACCCTTTAATTTTAAAAATAATGTGGCCTTCTTATGCAATTTTTAAAATTGCGTAGAGAACCATTTTTCTTTTTAAAATAGGCAAGTTTCCCATTGCACGGGAGCCGATGCCTTCAAAAACTTTCAGCCTTTAGGGTTTCGACATTGGCTGTACCATCACAACTAACATCGCCAGTCGATATTCAAAGAACATCAACCGACATTGTTGTTCTTAACTAGGGATGCCGTTGCTATTTCTAGCAATGACACCAGGTGGTACCATCATGAAATCAACGACGGTATAAAGGTAGTAGACCCACGTGGTCGGAGTACATATCGTTAAGGGTGGCAATGCTGGCTCGGCCCATTGAAGATGAGCTCGGCTTGTCCAAATGGATGAGTCTCCAAAACGTTGGCTCGGTTCGGCCCACGAGCTTGTGGGCTAAACGAGCTGAGCTATCCACGAGCTCAGCTCGGCCCTAATGTCTTTTTTTGGGATAATTTTAAAATGAAATAGAAAGAAAATATCAGAAATACTTTATGTTAAAAATTCAAGGTTGAAAACCCTCATCATTTTTTTGGGTTTGGGACCGGTTACTTCAAAAGTAAGCGAAATTAAAATTGTACATGAACAAGTTGTTACGTGTACAATTTTTTAAAAAAATAAGACAAAAAAATATGAAATATTAATGCAAAATAATACTTATTACAAATTCAAATAATCCATATTCAAATCTTCAAGTTCTTCGACATCATTCTGTCCACTTTGTCTTGGATTCAAAGTTCAGCATCATCCCAATTCTTTAGGCACACTAAGCTTTCTAAAATGTCGGCTTTGTGTCTTGACTTGAAATCAGACAGAACCCTGCCACCTATACTAAAAGAAGACTCCAATACTACAATTGAGACATGATGTGGTAGTAGATCACGTGCAATTTTTTAAAGAATTTGGTATTGACATCGATGTTGTCTCTACCATCGTAGTATATCAAAAAAATTCTCTTCGTCATCTAAAATACTAAGCATGTCATGCGCGAAATACCTAACTAACTCTACAGGTGTATCACTAGAACGGGAAAGGAAAAAAGCAAAAGAAGAAGCAGCTGAATGTTGACCTTGACCACCCCTATGTGAACTCACGTAACTCCATAAGTCAATGTTATCAGTTGATAACGAAGTACATGTTGGAACAGGGGTCGTACAACGTTCGTACCGGTCATTTCAACATAAATCTCATACATTTGACATAAAATTTGTTCTAAATTACCACACATTAGTGGATTCTTGTAAGTTAATTTTTGTAAAATTGTCATTATTGTTACTTTCATACCCTCTAAGTTAAGTCTAGAATCCATAATACATGTTAATGGAAATAACATAGGCAATTGTTCCCAATATTTTCTAAATTTAGCTTCCATGACATATATCTTGCACAATTAAATTAAACACATGACATACACAACAAATGTGAAATAAAATACTATCAAATTCTGGACTACAATGTTGAATTAATTTCTCAATTACTATATTGTAGGGGTTTGCATTATCAAATGTAAAACTACGAATCTTAGAATCACAATTAAATTCACGTAACACACCCAATAAAACATGAAAAATATTATTTCTATTATAAGGATAGTCTATTTGTCTAAACGCTATTATTTTTTATGCATTATCCAATTACTATCAATGTAGTGTGTAGTTACAACCATATATCCTTTTTAGTTATTACTTGTCTATAAGTCTGACGTAAAAGATAAAATACCGTTATAATTATTAATACAATTTATAATAGCTTCATTTTTTTATTATATCTAACAATAGTATCTTTACGAATAGTATTTCTAGAAATATCAATGTACCTTGGTTGAAGATATTTTTGGATAAAATTCGTGAAATGATGATTTTCCACCAAGCTCGAGTGGAAACTCGACATTTGCCACCAATTCCAGCAGTCCTTCGTGGCGCATGATAACTTGTGAATATATCCAATTGTTGAGATTGAGACTACTAGACCCGACTCCCGGAGATCTAAACTGGAGTTGTGCTTGATTTGTTTCCAAACTTCCATGTTTGAATTGACACTTTTTGAAGTGTCTGTTTAGATGGGTCGTGCCTATCCCCTTTTGCCAGGCTAACTTTTCTTGACAGTGTTTACAATGTACTTTGTACTCAGGGACTCCATCCACTAGTTTACTAGTCGGCACCAACTCAAAATGCTGCCAGCACTTAGACTTTATTTGGTGGCTTTTTGTTTAGTACTGAAACCGATGGTTGTTTGTGTATCGGCATCTTCTTGAACGTCTTCCAAATCAATTGGATCAATGCTACCACCAAACTGATCAATAATATCGTCTGGAATTAGAATGTTATTAAGACCATTGAAATCATCATCACTTCGAATGTAGGTCATTTGAAATAATATAATAAAGAGAATAGGATAAGATGAATATGTAGTAGAAACTAGAAAATAGAAATGTAGAAAATTAGTTGAAGTAGAAAATTAAAACTTAAAATGATAGAGTAATATCTAGACAATGAGCTATTAGATACTAATTATAATACTAATATTGAGAGAATGAAATTTGAGAATTGTTAATGGATTGAGTGTATAATAGAATGAGAGATTGAATTGTGAAAAAAATGAGTTTAGAATAAGAGTATTTATAGGAAAATAATAGAATTTTAAAAAAATAAAATAAAATCTAGCCAACGGTCACATTATTGTGACCATTGGATTTTGACCAGTCACATTAATGTGACCGTTGAACGAGCCAAAAGCTGAGCCGGCTCGTGGCTCGTGCTTTTTGGCTCGTGGGCACGAGCCATAACGAGCCCGGCTCATTTGTTTAGCTCAGCCCTTGCTCGTGCTCATCCGTAGATGAGCCCGAGCCCAATATGGGCCGAGCTTTCACGGGCCGAGCCGACAAGCCTACAAGCCGATGATCTATTTTGCCACCCCTAGGTTATTACACCACTGTAAGAAATGCACACATGCACAACAAAAATTAATATTTAATTCTTTTAAGTTGGATCAACCTTATACTTAGATAGAATTCATGATAAGAAAAATTATATATTTGATAAACACTGTGGATTCTGATAATATGATTAACTGGAAGTACAAACTTTTTTACCACAGATGTCCAATTGTCCAGTCTCTAATTGTATTCCATACATCAAGAATAGATTTGAAACTCCACAACTACAAATAGATGTCCAATTGTCCGGTCTTTAATGGTAATCCATACGGCAAGAATATATTTGACAGTCCACAACTACGAACAAATAAAGTAAAATTTTGAGAGTAATTGATTAGAGTTTGTCTTTTTCTTGTACTAGCAAGTAATGAAGACAAATTAGAATTCCCTAATCAATAACCTAGTATTTGTAGGCTAACCATAACCCTAACACTAATCTTAATAGGATTGTGAAAGTCCACGACTAATGGGCTCAATTAATTAATTTGATCCATAAGTAATTAAGTTCGAACCAATTAATGAGATCTTGGACATTAATTCTAACAAGAATGAGCATTTTGATGAAAATTTTAATCATTATCAATTTTCTTCAAATGACTATAGAATGAGAGTATATATATAAATGAAAAATGTATGTCAACGATCTACGCAAACTATTGATCAATTAATGGTGTTATTTTTTGTATTCGTCAAGAAATAGTAACAACTAGGGTCCGTTTGATTTGTGGATAAAATTGTTTATTTGGATAATTGTTATTCAGATAACAGGTTTATCATTATCCTGTTTGATTTAGCTAAGTATGAGAATGGATAAAGTCACTCTAAAAGTCAGGTTTTTGTATAAAAATTATTTCTACCCTTAAAAAAAAAGTAAATTTTGATCTTAATTATTTCTATTAAATTATTTCTACCCTTAAATTATTTCTTAATTGTATGATAAAAGTAAATAAAAAATTAAAAGATAAAAAATTGGTGGAACGGTGAGGACGGATGGCGGTGGTGGAGGAAGGCAATGGTGATTATCTAAGGATATGGATGTTCAAAAATAGATTTGTTTTATATATTATAAATGATACGTTCGTCTTTTAAAAAAATGAGTGAATATTTATTCGGATAAAAATTTTGTCATCTTTTTTTTTTAATGACAAAATTTATCCTTATTTTTTACTTAAATTATTTTTCGAATAAAAGTGTATCCAGACATAATTTCAACCATACAAGATAAGATAAATTTTATCCATTATTTTTAACCATTAACCATATACTAAATTTTATCCATCTGAAATTATTGAAAGATAACCATGGGCCATATACTAAAAGGTTAAACTCCAACCTTGAAGGCCCCCGCCGCCTCTGCCCTAGAGTCTTGGTGAATGATGTAAATCGCAGGATGTGCCTCAGTGGAGTAGGGTTGAGAGCTGTTTTTTAACTGCGCTTACAAAGGACCAAATCTATACCAAAAGCAGGATTCGAATTCCCACACTGCAGCTGCTAGCGAAACTAAGACTACCTCACTCCCATCCTTTCAATCACTGAGCTATACGCTGGGAGCACCATGGGCCATATACTAAACTAGCTAGTATATGGTCAATGCTTTTCCAGGGATTTATCTTTCAATAATTTCACCAGCTATCCTACTGTTCCAAACTTTGACAAACCTTACAAGATTGTGAGTTTTTTTTTTTGATTAATCATGACATGGATTGTCAGTTCCCAACTACAAGATTTTAACTTAAGAAGTGTTGCACGTTCTTGTAGAGAAATGAATTTACTAGACTAGCATTATTCTTGGCCGATATCCCACTATGTGACTTGTATGTTTTCTTCGTGAAGTTGTAGACTTAGTCCAAACCTTATGTTTTTGTTTCTGTTTTCACCATGTCCACTTTCAAGAATATTTAAGACAACTATTTCAGTAGTGTTATTCGAGAAAAGTTTCAAGCCACACACAACTTATGGCAAGCTATGAGTTATATATGTAATTTTTTTTTGTTCTTTAGCAAATAAAATCTATTAATTCTCTTGCTCTTTGCGTATTCATCTCTTTTCAAGATTGGGGGAAATAGGTTAAAAAAAATGGACCAACAAAGACATTTTTAGACTGGTTGAGGAATATGGAAAAGAGATCGTGAGTAAGATTAGTGGAAGGTACTTGATTGATGTAATTGGTAGCGGGGATCTTTCTTCGGCTAAGAAATTGGTACATGAAACTATGGACATTAAGCATGTTTTAGAAGGAAGCTTGAAGTGGTTCAAAAGTGTTTTTGGTTCTATAATTGAGTTATCATGGAAAAGGGCACACAAGCTTCTCTTGGGCAATGACTCAGATCTTTGGGATTGATGATAGAAACGATGACAGTTGTTATATATTGCCTGCCAATGGTGGCACGTCTTGGCACGCCCGCCCACCCCAATGGTCTCATAACTCGCCTCTGACAAATGGACAGCAATAAATTGACTGTTGTTGAACCAGTCATTCTCATATCCCATGGAATGACAGTTACTACTGACGTTTGGAAAGCTATAACGTCCCTCATTAACTTCGATTAATGAGGAAGATGAAAGGACACCTGTCATTAAAGACAAACTCCCCCAATCACCTATATAAACAAAGGTTGATCGCTCAAGGTAAAAAAAAAAAAAAAAAAAAAAAAAAAAAAAAACTTCTACATTGCTATTCTTCATATATAATTTAATTATATACTAGTTATCACACCGGAGTGGTCATGGGGGATAGAAGCCCCACCACTATTTTGTAAGTCTCCACCACTGTCACCACTGTGCTCGGAGGAGGAGAAAAATATTTATCATCATTTGGCACCATCTGTGGAAAATCTGCACAAAAAGTCATGGCTTGAACTAAAAGAGCAAAGAATGCAACCGCCCCCAGGCCCCATTAGAGATGTTGACACTGAGTTCAATGCCGCCACTAACTACCCACAACAAAAATTTGCCACTACCGCTCAACCAGCAGCACTACAAGTGCGGGTGGCGACTTTGGTGGAGTTATGGTATCTCAACCCCCCCGACTCCTAGTCTTCCAAGAAAAGTAGTAAGCAACAATCTATGGTATTGGAAGAAGATCCTTTTACCCCAGAAGTGATGGATGTTCCTTTGCCACGAGACTTCAAACAACCAAAGATGGAGAAGTATGACGGTCCTCTGACCCTGTTGATCACCTCAGGGCCTTTGTTGATTTGATGAGATTACGTGTCACCCCAGATGCTATTATGTGCAGAGCCTTCCCGCCAACACTTAGGAGGAAGGTAAAGGATTGGTGGCAACCCTTCCCCTAAAATCCATCCGCATGTATGATGATTTCCTAAGCAATTTGCTACATATTTTGCCAGCAGCAAGCGGGCTAGAAGACAACTATTGGATTGATTCAATTGACCCAGGACAAAGATGATCTGCTAAAAACCAAGGTGATGAGCCCCTGCTATAAAAATCAAGGCGATGAACCCTTGCTAAAAAAATAAAAAGTAAAAAATAAAATAACAAGGCGATGAGCCCCTGCTACTAAAAATCAAAGCGATGAGCCCCTGCTAAAAAAATTAAAATTAAAATAACAAGGCAATGAGCCCATGCAATTAAAAATCAAGATGATGAGCCCCTACTGCTAAAAATTAAAATGATAAGCCCCTGCTGCTTAAAATCAAGGCGATGAACCTCAGTTTAAAAACAAGGTAATGAGCATCTGTTTAAAATCAGGGCGATGAGCCTCAATTTAAAAAACAAGGTGATGAGCATCAGTTAAAAAAAAAGGGCGATGAGCCTCGGTCAAAATAAGCAAAACTCTAATAGAACGAGAACACAAAATAAAAAGGAAGACCTACGCTTAGGCCCGCTCCAACCAAGGGGCGAGCGAGCTATCATCCGCCTTACTCGAACTACTTCACCGTCTCAATATTGACTGGGGCTATACGCAATTATAACACATAACATACAAATAAATATTCATCTCAATAGAAAATTGAAAAAGTTAGAGAAGCGCGTGTGGTAAATTATTTTCCCTTCCCATTGACGATAGTCTACGGAAAAGTAGAAGGGCTTATGATGATAGAAACAATGACAGTTTTTATATGTTGTCTACCAATAGTGGCACGTCTTGGCACGTTCGCTTAAACCGCTAGCTCGCCCTGATGGTCTCATAGCTTGCCTCTAACAGGTGGACATCAATAAATCGACTGTGGTTGAACCAGTCATACCCATTACCCATAGAATGATAGTTACCACTGGCGTTTGAGAAATTGTAACGTCCTTCATTAATTTTGATTAATGAGGAAGACGAAATGACACCTGTCATTAAAGATAGACTCCTCCAAACACCCCTATAAATAGAGGTTCATCCATAAAGGTAAAAAGCAAAAAAATAAAAATAAAATAAAAAAAAAAATCTCTATTATTCTTTACATTGTTGTTCTGTAAATATAATTTAATTATAAACTAGTTATCGATCGGAGTGGTCACGGGGGATATAAGACTCGCCACTATTTTGCAAGTCTCTACCACTGTCGCCACCATGCTCGGAGGAAGAGAAAAATATTTATTATCAAGAATAATATATTTGAAGATGCTTTGTTGTACATATAACTTTGTATATATAAGTTGTAATGCAATGCTTAAAATTCAAATGTTCTTAGTGTTGGGTGAATTATTGCTGTTGGCTAAATGTTTTTTTTTATTTTGATTGTATAAATTTTAATTGTTCTTCAAATTAAACTCAGTATTAACAACATAGATATTGACAAGTATTTTAAACATATTATTTGTCAATCCTTCACTAACCGTATTTTCTATACAGTGGTGGATCTAGAAATGTGAAGTTCACCATGGCGGATGTTATTGACCGTTGACCACCAACGGTAGATGCTTGTTAGAAATATAAGTATCACCACACACTGATTCGCCTCCAACACTAACGTAAAAAAATTTAAAATAAAGTCAAATCTCCCAAAAAAAAAAAAAAAGAGCAAAAGTTCGATAAATACTTTCACCCTTTTCAAATTATGCAATTATCATATTAAAGAGAATAATAAATTTTTACTGAGGATTTATTCATGCAATTATCTTATTTTTTAATTTCTCAAAGTTCAAGGACCAAAAATAAAATTTTGAATTTAAAATAGACACACACACTCTCTCTCTCTCTCTCTCTCTCACACACACACACACACACACACACACACACACACACCGTCTTCAACCCAAGAAATTTTATATATACAGGATATACATACACCGATACACGCAGGAAAAAAAATTGATAAAGCCAACATCATTTTTTCGTGAAATTTCAACACGGATAGACGCAGGGTCTCGTCATGTGCTAGATCCTCCTCTGCTTCTATAACATACATGTATTTAATTTCTTTTATGTATTAAATTTCATTCTAAATTATAGTTATTTAATATTTTATTTTCTAACTTTGCAATACTGTTAAAAATCAAAAAATTAAGCAACACTGGTACCGTATCTAGTTTCGTGAGATAGTCAAATTTTAGCCGTCGTCCTTATCTAGCAGTGGTCCTCTACCTACTACTATAGTCTATAAACGAAGAGATGAAAAAGAAAACAACAGGGTATGAAATGAAAGATTGATGACCCACTTATTTATAAAATTAGGAATCTATTTATTTTATTTTGTATAAGTTGCAAATGGGAGATGTATTACATATTTGACGAATCTTGTATGTCGATCGCAAAATTGTGTTAAAAATATAAATATAAATAAGTAAATTTTTTTATTAATTAATCATTCAAACTGCTAGACGACACGATTCAATACTTATACTGATAGACGACAATCTAGAATAACAAATCCACACACATTACTTATCCTCATCCAGAGAGGCAGAGCTTGTGTCCACCATATATATTACAAATAAATCAAGTACTTGCAGCCAAAAGAAAATTTACCACATAATTATTTGTTTTTGGAACTTTTTGTTTGTACACTATATTTTGACTATGTACCAAAGAAATTACCCCTCCATATTCTTTTGAAGAGACAAAGGTTGTCAGATGCATCGCCCACTTGTACGTTACTGGTCAGATACTATATATGCTTGTACCCTTGAAAGTCACCACACAATTTGGGTGGATAGAAGACATCAAGTGATACAAATTATTGGGTTTTCCAAACTTGGTGGGTAATGAGAAAGATTTTTGTGGGACACATTATTTAATTTATTTTCAACCTTTTGATGAATGATTAGCTCGAAATCTTGTTATCTTGGAAGTACATTTTGTCATACTTTAAAAGGCAAAAATCAAAATAGGAACACAAATATAAACAAAACACAAATACAAAAATTGAATATTACTCGATAAGATTAAGTCAAATTCTTAAATTAGCTAAAATGGTTGCACAAACCGGACATGATTCAAAAAGAGAAATATGATAAAATTTGTCCAATAATTTTCTATGAAACTCGATTTTTCTAAACAGAATTATAAATCTAGATGATAGAAGTCTCATTCAATGTTTTTCTTGCAATAAAAATCTAGAGGCTAGAAGTCTCACATTAATGCTAGAATTTGTCAATGAATGATATAACTTTTTCATACTTCTATATATATATTATATTAGGGCAGGCTAGAAACGAATTCAAAAATAGAACAAAGAAATTTGCGCACCAAAGTTATTGGGATCACACACACCTAAATGTACGTGTGTGCACGCGAAGTTTTCCACAAGTATGCTAAGTGTTTTTTTAATAGAGTTTTTTTGTAGTATTATAAGTAGTTGGCCTTATAGGATATGTGAATAAAAAGTAGATAAAATTGTAAGTCCAACGAAATGTATAGATAAAAATAATATTTGACCAATTTATAAGATAAAAAACACCCCAACCCCAAACTTGCTCTAAGATGATAATAATCTTTTCTATATAAATAATGCTATCTATCATAACGGCTTATTATGAATAGTTTATGTGACAATTAGATAGCATTAATTAATATGCCATTTTGAATGGATCTATATCCATATATTTAAGGATGTCATATCAATTAGGGTATAATTATATTCATACTATATTTTTTTATTAACCCCACCACAATTTAATTACAATGAATGTCTCCAACTATTGTTCATATTCATAGTTATGTCCTCAATTATTTTTTTATCACATTCTTACCACCCACCTATTAATTTTCACATCTTATATTTGTCTTTGATGATGATTTTTGTCCAAAAAGATAATTTGGATGGCGTTAAAAGATTTTTTTGCCTCTCATATTTTATAAATAACAAATACAAAAGTTAGACAAAATATTTGTCACTCATTTTAATACACATAAGAATATTTGAACAAAAATCATTATAAGAGACAAGATGTGAAAATTATTGAAAGTTAATGATAAAAATGCGATGAAAAAAGTTGGAGGCATAAATGTCAAAATGTCAAAGGTTGGGGACCTTTATTGCAATTAAAACGTGGTGTAGAATAATAAAAAATATTGTGTAAATATAATTACTCTATCAATTAATGTCACTTAATTGTCACCTAGATTGTTGACAATCGACAATTTAATAGATAACATTACTCTTTGTGTGAGTGTGTATATATATATATATATACACACTTTTGTATATGTGGTTTGAAAATTTGAACAATAAACAATATGACCACTCCATTAGTATACCAAGCCAAAGCAATGAGCATAAAACTCTTATTGTTTTCATTTTCAACTCTTCTTCTAGCAACCCTATTTTCCTTTGATCATCATGCCAAACTTTCAACCACTCAACCATTCAAGAACGAGACCTTGTTAGGAGATGTTGGATTTCAACACCCTCAAGTAATACGGATCCCTGGCGCGGTAGGGCCAGAGAGTGTTGAGTTCGATCCGAACGGTGATGGGCCCTACACAGGAGTGTCGGATGGCCGGATAATCAAGTGGCAAGGAAATGAAAGTGGTTGGATTGATTTTGCCGTGACGTCCCCGAAGAGGTTAGCATTTTCTTGTTGATTACAACATGAAGTTGTTCATGTCCACACGAATATGATAACATGTGTTATTTCATGTGACAATCCGAAATGCATTGGCTGCACGAAATGTATATAAACATATATACATACACAATATACATAGACAAAGAGGAGAAGATTCTACAAGAACGAAATATAATAATTGAAATTGATTGATATAATTAATAGTGTATATATGTCCCATATCATAATCTTCATTATTTGCATGTGGGCCAACAACAACAATAAAAATTCCTTCTTCATTCATCCCCCTTCCTCTCCTTACACAATGACTAAGATGTTGAGTGTTTTCCCATATATGCCGGTAGCATTCTCATTTTAATTAATAATATTATTTATTATTTTCCCATATATGCCGGTAGCATTCTCATTTTAATTAATAATATTATTTAGTATTTTCCCATATATAAATTATTTTAATTAATAGTATTATTTATTATCGTGACAATTGTGTAACATTAAATTATAGATTTAATGAAATATGAGAATTTAAAATTCATTTTATTAAACTTATTATTTAATATCACATAAAATAATAATTATTATCGATTGAGATAAATAGCCTTGCTCATAAACTATTGTTATTAGATGTCTCATATGATACCATCATATATTGGATTGGACTGATAGAGCCTTGTGTGAACTGGACGGTGTTTAATAATTGACAATGGTAGATTTTATCATTTCTTTGGTGGAGATCATTTCTTTGGACGGTGTTTATCATTTTTTTTTTTCGGTGGAGATTATTTTAGTGATAGAGCTTATCCATCGTGTTGTAGTTATACTGGGTAAGTTTTGTAAAGTTTTTTCAAATTTATAAAAGCATTTTTTTATGTAATAGTGGATTATTAAATTTTCTTTTGTTACATAAGTAAGATAGATAATGTCTAAAAATATTAAATTTTCTTTTGTTACTTAAGTAAAATAGACAATGTTTAAAAAAAATTCTCCAATGCAAATTGTCAAATGTCTTTCAATATTCGTAACACTTATATAGCAATCCATATAATACATTGGAGATGTTTTAGAGTATTCCAATGCATTCTATGGATTATTATCTATGTGACACGAATATTGGAAGACTTCAGATCTATGTGGCATTAATATCTAATGAATAGATATTAAAGTTCAAATTTGGTCTCTAATGCATTCTATCGATTATTATCTAGGCATTTTATTTTATTAAAATAAAGTCAAAATTATATTTAAATATACATATAAAATTTAAATCTACATAGGAAATCTAAATTTTGCCGGGTCAGTATGTTTAACGGAACTTTTGAATTTAGTCAGAGCTCTACATATTGTCTACTTTTTTTCTACCATGTCAGCTTGACATAGTCCTTCATAGTTTGTATTGAAGAAGAATTTCTTAGACATTGTCTATTTTTCTTATATATATATATTAATCCATTGGAGATGCTCTAAGCTGGTCAAAAATTAAATTTATCTGAGAGGAGAAGAGGAAGAATCAAGGCATTCAATCTTATTTTTATCTGCACATTCTGTATGACTCGGCTTGTAATCTACAAAAAGTTTTACTAAACATACATGATAACTTCAATATCTTAAAATTTGGTAAGCATATCTGATCCCTATTGTTACGATTTTGCTCTGATCTCAAGATCCAAACATAAACAAGAAAGTAGTGTGAAAATATAAAAGAACACCAAGAGTTTTCGTCCCGAAGGACCCGAGTTTACCCAGCCTGGCTACTTTCCGTTGAAGCTCCACAAAGTGAATTTCAACTTCAATGCATTAATAGATTCAAAATATTTCAGAGATTACAAGTTCAAATCACAAAGATATCCAAAAAAAAAAAAACACCACTCCTTTACAGATCAAGAGTCAATCAAAGATTGACCACTTAAACCTCACAAAAGAAAATAGCTCTCATAGAGGGAGTATAACCACTATATCCATAATCTAATTACACATGAATCAGACCAGAGAAAGAAAAAACGGAGTAGAGTTTCTGCCGTAACCAAAGAGAAGAAGAAGGGGCAAGAAGCTAGGGTTTCAATCTAATTAAAATGATGCATACAAGGTACCTTAAATACCTACATCCAATGGCTTAGATGAAACCCACAGATTGGATGGTCTAGATGAAATTGCAACCATAAGAAGATAAAGCGCATTTCCCTTATGCGATTACATAGGAGAGAAGCAACTTCAGCCAAAGTCAACATTAGATAACATTTTAACAATCTCCATATTTGAACAATCTCCACCTTGATCAAATTTGAGAACATCATTGACACTCTTGCTAAAATATTAATGCACATTAGCCTTGTCCATTTTGAGTTTCATTGCTTCATGTACCTGCCCTAAACAAAAATAGCTTGTAATAAACTAATCAAAAAACAAAACAAAACAAAAATTGACTTTATATTTAACTTACTTGTGTCCAAGTTTAAAAGACTTAAATAACATTTAAACTTGCTCAAATGTAAGATTTTAGTACTAGATTAAATTGGGAGGAAACTTTTTCCAATTTAACTAACTCTTATAGAACAATGTCTCTTATAAAAGTTTAACATCTATGTGCTTTGTTCTTCCATGAAAAACGAGATTTTTGTACAGATTTACTATCAGTGTAGATAGCTGAAGACTTACTTTCATAACCCAATTCTTTCAATATTTCCTTCAACCATAAAACTTTTTTAACAGCTTCAGTAATGACCACATACTCAGATTCAGTGGTTGAAATGTCAACAATATGTTGGAGTTAGGATTTCCAACTGATACATGTATCGTATACAATAAAACCATATGAAGTTATAAATTTCCTATTATCCCTGTCACTAGCATAATCAGCATCAACATACCCTTTTAACTTGATTCCTTCATAACTATGTCCTGAAGGTAAGACCCAAATTTGAAGACCCTTTTAAGTATCTCAACAACCATGTTAAAGTTTCTTAAAGAGTGGGACTAGAGATGTATCTACTTAGCACAGTAACGAAATGTACCACATCAGGTCTTGTACATATCATAGAATACATAACAGAGCCATTGCTATAAAGAACATTTTTCATTTTAGCAAATTCATCTTTTGACTTAGGGCAATCATCCTTACTAATTATAAAACGTTTCCAAGATGAATACTTACTTCTTTTGCACCAGACATAGCAAATTTACCAAGAATTTTATGTATATAAGGGGTCTGGGTCAATTTAAGTTCAAAAACCTTTTATTTTGTTGATTTCCATCTCCAAAATTCTTTTTGCATTTCCTAAATCCTTCATATCAAAATAAAAAAAAAAAATCATATTTTAGTTTTTTAATTTGATTCATGCAAGAACTAATAAAAACCATATCATCAATATATAAGAGCAAATATATGGTGATATTATTTTCAGATTCAGATTTAAAATACAAACAATGGTCATATTTATTTCTTTTGAAATTTAAAGATAAAACAAAAGTATCAAACCTCTTATACCATTGTCTTGAGGAGTGTTTCAAACCATATTAGGATTTCTTCAGCAAACAAATACAGTCAAATTTTGATTCATCTTTAAAAGGAGGCTGCTACATATAAATCTTTTCATCCAAATCACCATGCAAAAATATTGTTTTTACATCAAGATGTTCAAGCTCTCAGTTAAAATGAGCAACTAAAGCAAGCATCAGTCTAATAGTTGTATATTTAATTACAGGAGAAAAGATTTCATTGCAATCAACACATTCCTTTTGAGTAAAACATTTAACCACTAATCTGGCTTTAAATCTAATAGGGTCAGAACTCTAAGGATGTGTTTGATTTTGATTAAAATCAGATTTTTTAGAAAAGTAGATTAAATGTGTGGTTAAAATTAATTTTTGACTTTGAATTTAAGTTTTTAGCAAAATTTTAATTAAAAACAAACAGGGCCTAAACCCCTTCTTTAACCTTATAAATCTATTAACAATCAACAATAGACTTATTTTTGGGTTTGGAAACTAATTCCCAAGTTTTGTTTTCGAAAAGGGATTTCATTTCTTCAATCATAGATGTTTTCCACTCCTTTGAGTGACTTCCTTTCATAGCTTTTTCATAAGTTTTTGGTTCTTTCTCAAAAAGATATTGATAACTCAAGAAAGCAAAAAAAACACTACATTCAAAGCTTAACCTCTGAAGCTCTCTAATATTTATTCTCACTCTATCCCTAGTAAGTTGGTAATTCCTAATATTACCATCATCTATAACATAAACTTTTGATCAATTTGAGGATCAATCTGAGGATCATCAGTTTCTTCAAGATTAGTCTAAGCCTGATGATTTTCAAGCTCCATCTCAACAAGAGTACGAGGGTTAGGCTTATTTATGTCTTTATCAGCCAGGGTTAAGAAGAAATCTTTTGTCTTTTTACTTCTTACTTCTACAGTTTTAGAATCTAAACAAGGCATATCACTTTCATTAAAGGTAACATCTCTGCTTATTATAACATTTACTTCACCCTGACCACTAGCCCACAATCTATACCTTTTCACATCTTGGGATATCCCAAGAAAACACACTTTTGAGTCATAAGCTCAAGCTTACCTTCATTTTGGTGAGAGTAAGTAGTGCAACCAAAAGTTCTTAAGGAAAAGTAATCAATAGGCACACCATTCCACATTTCAGAAAGAGTTTTATCATTTAGAACAGCAGAAAGATTCAAATTCACAATATAGCAAGCAGTCATTGCAGCTTCACCCAAAAACTCTTTGGTAAGCCTAAGCTTACCGTCATGCATCTCACTTTATATAAAAGAGTTATATTCATTCTTTCTGCCACTCTATTTTGTTGGGGTGTATATGGGACAATCTTAGAATTCTATGTAATTTGCAAAAGTTATCAAAATCAAAATTGTATAATTTTAAACCATTATCAGTTCTCAAAGTTTTTACTTTCTTCTCAATCTAATTTTCAATCAAAAAATTTCATTGTTTAAACTTTTCAAAAGTGTTAAATTTATGTTTTAATAAAAAAGTTCACACTTTTTTTTGAATAATCATCAATGATGGAAAGAAATTAAACACTGCCCCCAATAGTAGAACAGGAGAAGGGCCCCATAAGTTTGAGTGAATATAATCAAGAATTTCCTTAGACTTATGAGTTCCCATTTTGAAATGCATTTTATGATGTTAAACTAAAATACAAGTTTCAGAGAAATGCAAGTTAGAAACTTTACTTTTGCCAAAAACACCATTTTTCTTTAGGATGGAAAGACATTTATTGTTAACATGAGCACGTTTTTTATGCCATTTTAGAATGTTATTTTGGTCATCAGTTATAGTGAGTGCTGAGTGATTATCACTTAAAGTAGTGGTAGTGAGAATAAAAATTCCATTTTGTTTAGTTCCTTTATACGTGACAAGAGAACATTTGGCCTGCTTTTAGCACATCATTATCAATTTTAACTGAAAACTTAATATCATCAAGCACACTTAAGAATATTAAATTTTTTTTCATTTCAAGCATATATCTCACATATTCCAAATTGTGCACACAACCATTTTCAAATTTTTTAAAAAAATTGCTAATTCCAAAAAAAATACTTGTGATATCATTTCCCATTGTTACAAAATCATTATCCTTTTCAAGCAAATTTGAAAACTATTCTCTTTTTGAAGTCATATGAAAAGAACAGCCGGAGTCTAACACCCATTCACCTTCAAAAAAAAAGATTTATATGTCAAATTTGATTAAGTAATATCAGGAATTTGATTTATGGCTACATACACTTCAACAGTATCACAATTGGAATAAGAAGCAATATTTGCCTCTTTCTTAATATGCTCATTTTTCTTTTTATAGCAATCTTTTATGAAGTGTCCCAATTTTCCACAACCATAACACTTCTTTTCTTTGGCTCTTGACTTTGATCTACTTTTACTTTTATTCTTCTTTTTATTTCCAGCTTGATGATTGTCATAATACACATTTTGTCTAGTGAGTAATATACCTCTCACATTTAGCTCTTCCCCTTTAATAGAATCTAAATTTTGTTGTTAAATATTCATATTTTTGGTTCTAAGAGAATTAACCACAATTTCAATAGTTAGAGACTCTCTGCCATATTCAATGACATTTCTAACATCTTTAAAGTTTTAGGTAAATTATTTAATAAAATGATGGCTTGATGCTCATAAAATAAAAAAAAATAAAATAAAAATCACCACAACTTGCCAAATCTTAGCTTAAGTTTGAAAAATTATCAAGATTTGTTTTAAGATCCACGAAGGATCCATTTTATAACCAAAAAATTTCTTTAAACTATATATTTTGTTTGAAAGGGATCTAGCATGAAACAAGGATTCAGGTTTATCCCAAATAAGAGGGGTAGTAATGCAATCACTCACTTTTCTCATAATATTGTCAGTCAAATACAAAATTATGGCACTATGAGCCAACTCATCATATTCTTTAATTTGAACACTGGTCATATTATTAGAAAATACCTATCAATTGATTTAGACAATCTTTGTTGAATTAAATGAGCTTTTATTTTCTGTTGACATAATGAAAAGTCACATCTACAATCAAACATCTCGAGATCAAACTTACTGGTTCCCATTAAAACAATATGGAGCAATTTTTTTACACAAAAAATAGAGCGCTGCACAGTGGTAACAAAATCAACAAAGAACCAATTTCTAAAGACAAAACACACTTTTGCAGATAATTGTGGAGAACAAACAATTTCATGCAATATGTAGATACAATCATAAAAGTTCTAAGGTCACAGTTATACACTGTTCAGAGCTCCCCAGGATTCTGTGAGACTCTTGTTCTCAGGACAAGGGGTTTTTACCAAACATGAGGTTCAAAGGGTGATTAAAACACCTAGTATAAAAAAAAACATAACAAGATGCTCTCAAAAGAAACATTTCTTAGACACAGGGGTGAAACCACACTTAAACGTAAAGATCTAAATAAGAAAGACATAAGCAGTCAGTTTTATGCACAGATCTATACAAAAATACACAACAGAGAAGAAAACTAGTGTGTATTTAAAAGGGAAAGAGATTTTTACCGAGCGAACATCAGTGTTTGTTAAATGAGACTCCAACAAGTTTTGAGGTGTCAAGATTCAAGTAGATCTGAACCGAGGTTTGCAATTTTACCTAAGAACTTTATTTGAGTTTCTTTTCTTAGGCCTTTTTAGATCTGCTCCAAGAACATCAACTAGAGGCCTTTTATTGTTTTAAAATTCACACCCAGAACCAGATCTTAAACGTCAGAGAC
Organism: Forsythia suspensa; assembly: GCA_023638005.1. NCBI lineage: Eukaryota > Viridiplantae > Streptophyta > Magnoliopsida > Lamiales > Oleaceae > Forsythia > Forsythia suspensa. The sequence goes on from CM042667.1 coordinate 14,308,187, forward strand.
TTTAAGAATACAAAGCTTTGATACTACTGTTACGATTTTACTATGATCTCAAGATCCAAATATAAATAAGAAAGTAGTGTGAAAATGTAAAAGATCACCAAAAGTTTTCGTACCGAAGGACCCGAGTTCACCCAACTTTTGGCTACCTCCCATTGAAGCTCCACAAAGTGGATTTCGGCTTCAATGTATTAATAGATTCAAGAACGTCTTAGATTACAAGTTTTTTTTTATTATTTAACACACCATCACATCCCCAGTGTGGTTGTTAGGTGGAGACCAAGAAAGGATGGGGGGTTCGAATAACCCAACCATATATAAATAACTCATAAAAAATACATGAGATGGGCATAAAATATGATCTCCAATCATAAAAGCTAAAGCAAACAAATAAATGAATAAATAATAAAATAATAAATAATGAGGTACTACTTACTAAACAAATAGTCCTAAAAAATTTTATAGACCCCTAACTGTAGGAGGTCCATGTCTTTCAATCTGAACTAAGCTGCGATAACGTCGCGATACGTCCTGAGCGTTGTACTCAAAATAGCAACGACAATCCCAACCCTATGAAGTAAGTAAGTCAGCCACTTGGTTGCCCTCGCGATAAATATGAGAAATAGTATCACGTTCGAAAGCGAGGAGATATCTGATGTGGCGAAGAATGGCCTGAATAGACTAAGGTCCTCCACATCTGGTGATGCAGTGAATGTCCAAAGTAGAGTCGAACTCAATCCATAAATCCGAGAGAACAATCCTCTAAGCAAAAATAATACCGCCAAGAATAGTCCTAAGCTCGACCTCTAGAATAGGACACTCGCCATATGAAGAGAAGAAGGTGCGAACACACTGAAATCTCTCATCTACTCGCAAATCCATCTTTGACACATCCATCAGTGTTGACCTTGTAAGATCCCACTAGTGGAGTATACCAATAAACCAAAACAGGAGGATGAAGGGATGGAGTAGTAAGAGATATACTAAAAAGAGGAGCAATATCCTTATCTCCTCGCCAATGAATAACCCAAAATAATGTATGTAATAGAGAGAAATTATGGTATACTCTCCAGATGATTCGTCTCGGCTCCATAGAGATATCCTGGTACTTCGCATCATTCCTCACAATCTAAATAAACCAGAAAATCAAAAGAGAAATGATCGTGCAAATATGACCCTACCTGACAAACTGACTCGAGAAACGTCAAGACCGCAGATTACAAGTTCAATTCACAAAGCTATCACAAAAAACCACTACCCTTTTACAGGTCGAGAGTCAATCAAAGATTGACCTTTAAAACCTTACAAAAGAAAATGCTCTCACGAAGGAAGTATAACCACTATATCCATAATCTGATTACATAGAGAAATCAGACCAGAGAAAGAAAAAGAGGAGTAGAGTTTATGTCGTAACCGAGAGAGGAGGAGGAGAAAAAGAAGAAGGGGTAAGAAGCTATGGTTTCAATCTAATTAAAATGATGCATACAAGGCACCTTAAATATCCACATACGACTCAAATGAAACCCACATATTGGATGGTCCAGATGGAGTTGCATCTATAAGAAGATAAAGCGCATTTCTCTTATTCGATTAAAAAGGAGAGAAGCAACTTCAGCCAAAGTCAACATTAGATCACATTTTAACACCTATGATTATCTTGAGTTATTTTAAATTCATAAATCATACTATTGAATTGCCTCACTTAAAAAATATAAATTTCAAGAGAGACTAATCCATTTTCTCACCTCATACATAAACACGTTCACATTTTCCTTTATAATGAGTAAATTGAGAATGATTTTAAGGTGATTTTCATACTCTAATAAAACGTTAAACTACATAGTCTAATTTTATTATCGTCACAATTAAGACCAAACAATTAGTACTTTCTCGACTTATATATATATGAGTTCGACGGGTCTCAAATTGAATATATATTATACATGAGATCGACTCAGTTTTTTTTTTTTTTTTTATGTCGACAGGGATGGTTGTGAAGGAAAACATGATCATTCTACAACTGAGCACATTTGTGGAAGACCATTGGGTCTACGTTTCAATAAAAAGACTGGTGATCTGTACATTGCTGATGCTTATATGGGCCTACTTGTTGTAGGCCCAAATGGTGGCTTGGCTACTCAATTAATTGGGCCTGAGCTTGATTTGAGCTTCACCAATTCTTTGGATATTGATCAGAGCACAGAAGTCGTTTATTTTACTGACAGCAGTAGACGATACTCGAGAAGGTCAGATTATTTTCCATCTTTAATATTAAATTTTTATTATTTTACTTACTTATAAGTTATTATTTAATTATTTTGCAGGAATTATGTTTCAGTAATTATTAGTGGTGACAGCACTGGAAGGCTAATGAAATATGATCCAAGAAACAATGAAACGACAGTTATTGTGGATAATCTGAAATTCCCAAATGGAATAGCATTAAGCAGTAATGGTGAATTTCTAATACTTGCAGAGACAAGCAGTTGCAAATTACTCAAAATTTGGCTTAAAACTCCAAAAGCTGGAATTATTGAAGAAATTGCAACATTAGCTGGATTCCCAGATAACATTAAAAGAAATAGGAATGGAGAATTCTGGGTTGGAATTAATTCAAGAAAAGGGAAATTCTTGAATTGGATTATTTCCAATTATTGGATTGGAAATAATTTGATTAAACTTCCTTTTGATATTACTAAATGGCACTCATATTTAGCTGATTTGGGAGGGAGCACTGGAATGGGAATTAAGTTAAATGAGGATGGGATATTGGATTCCAGTTTTGGAATGAAATGGAAATTTGTTAGTGAAGTAGAGGAACATAATGGAAATTTGTGGATTGGATCTGTCAAAATTCCTTTTCTTGTTAAAGAAATTATTCCTAGCTGAAAAAGAAAATTCAGAATTTTTTCGATTTGTTTGTGAAAGAACATTACTTTAAGTTCTAATGGCACTAATTTTAAATTGAAAAGTGTAACATAGTATCGATTTTAATGCAAGTGAGTAGATCGACTTGATTGTAAACATCCAAATTTTGTTAAATGGTCACTTATATGCATGCAGCCCTTTAAACTATTGTTCTAAAAAACCCGCCTAAAATAAGAAAAAAATAGTATTCTCAATCAATTTACATCGCTGTTGCTAACTCCACCACCACCCTCGATCCCATTTCTCCCACAAGAGAAATGGGAGAGGTAAGGGTTGAGGTGGCTGCCGAAGTTGAAAGGTCAATTTCTCCCCATATTTACTTTTTGTTTTTCTCTCCGGAAGCTCTCCCACAATAGTGTGTATTATTCTCCTGTAGTTCACTTCCAAGCTCTTATAAATTTCTTTCTTTTGTTATTTGCTTGGAGTTTCCTTTTGAATCCCGCAATGAAGTTGCCAACCCCTTTTGGCTCTTTCATTGTGTTTTATTTGCTTTCACATCTAGGTTACCTTGGAAAAGGAAACCAAAATGGAAACAGAAAAGTGACGTGACACGAAATTTGGAAATACTATATTCTACCATCCCTATTTGCTCTTTCATTGTTTTATAGAATGCCATTCTCCTGCTCCCCAAATGGGCAGATGTATTGCCTACAAGTGGGCAATACATTTTGCCCATTTGGGAGTAGGAGAACATCCTACTTGGAGATGTATATTCTCTTTTTATTCTTTCATTTTTTATATATTTTCTTTTTATTGATTTGAAGTGATAATTTTACTATACAATACAAAATATAAAATAATTTAAAAAATATTATTTAATTTTTTTTATTCTAAAAATCTTGCTTTTTATTTTTATAACACTTGTTATTACATTTGTTATATTTATTAAATTAAATAACAAATTTAATAAAAAATAACAAATAAAAATTTAATTAAAATGTTATAAAATTGAAAAAAAAAAAAAAAAAGTATGATAATATTTAAAAAAATATTTTATTTTTTGTTAAGTTTGAAGAGACTCTTGATTTGAATGGTAATTGTTAGTGGGCCAAATGTGTGACCCACAGCGATGATGGTATATTAAGCCTCAGCCCAAGCCCAATTGGAATCTTGATTTGCAATCTTGGCCGTTGGTTAATCAAGATTAATCATGGCCACTGGAAGGATCGTATAAATACTTGTGTCTCTCATTTTCAAGGGTTCGTATTCTTCTTGTGCAGCTTTTCGTTTCATCTTTCCTTCCACCCCATCTTTTTGTTAGGTGGTATATTCTCATGTAGTAAATTTATTTATTCACCATATTTTGAAATAAAGTATTAATTGATTAAATTGCTTTGAGCTAACATTTATTCGTAAATTGTTTTGATATTATAAATCAAGTACTTAAGTTGTTAAGTACGAAAAGATTTGATTTACAATTCGATCTAATATTTATAGTCCTCGATCGGTACATAAAGGTGGATACTTTATTTTGATAAGATCATCTCAATTTTATTAAAGTTTATCTTTCACTTTGTAATAAAATTGAGAGTGCATCAGAATGTATTTGATTGAACCACGTGAAATTTAATTTGTGATATTGACTACATGAATTTAATTTCACTTGACTATCCGATATATGACCTTAATCTTGAGTGGGTAATGGACTTCAATTACTAACTTGAAGTTCTTCGACGATATCAATGAGTGAGATCAAATCTTTTATCAATATCTTGGTGTCTTGGGAATCAAAATGAAATAACGAGGAATATATATATATATTTGCAATATGGTATATGTTATCTATATAATAGGCATGACTATATCCTCAAATGATTTTCTTGTGTATGGTTAAAAATCTGAGCACATTAATTCGACGTTGATTGTTGAATTAATTTTTTTTTTATTTTGGTCATGTAATCACATGGAACTATTAGAAAAAAATAGGATTTGAGGATTAACAAATATTTGAAAAATAGCATTTTGGCCATTTCAACCTTGTTTCCGAATATTTAAAATGGCTAGACGGGGTAGTACGTAATAATTACGAGTCAGAGAATATAATTACTAATTATAGACCTCCGAGTAATTTCAGTTAGAGTGAGAGTACTATTACAATCCAATTTTAGTAAGGTTTCCACGTCCGCAAATGCCTCCTAGACTCAGTAAAGGCCCAAGCCAGGCCCCGCGAAAGTCTTATGGGCCCAACGAGGGCCTCAGAAATTCATAGAAGGCCCCGAAGCCCGAACAACACATTAGCACTCTTGAACCAAGTATGACGAAGCCCATAAAGGGCCTTGACATTCATGGCCGACCTTGGTGCTTCGCCGGCAATCGAATCCATCACAGATCCACATGCATTGTGATATTTTAGAATGACCAGAGATATATTCAAAGAAAGATTGTATTTGATTAGCGCGCGGATTCTCATAAAGAAACCAAATATCAATCTCCTAAATATTAGACAACGTGATAAAAGGGAATCAACTCAAATAAAGGCTATGTGATAAACACTATATATAAATGAGAGCTTAGGATCTTTCCATGTAAATTCTATAATTATTCAAATTATTTAAATTATGATCCACACTTTCGTCAATAGTTATTTCCCGGAAGCTGTTAACAAATGGGGATTATTGGTCTTGATTGTATCAGATTTGAAAACCAAATTGATGTCACAAGATTGTAATGACTTTAATGTGATGATCAGAAGGCACATCAATCCAGAAGAATAAATCATTCCGATAAACCAGATCAGATAAGATTTGTAATACGTCAGGACGAGGGATCTATAAGATTGGTGGCCAGACAGATCGAGTTAATAAAAGCTGCAACCAGAGATCCGTGGATAAATTAATTAAACAATGTTTGTAGTTAAAGTAGAAGGAATATTTAAACCCTCTCGAAAAAGTATATGGGTTATGTTTTCCAGACGATCTAAAATCTAACTACCGAGATTTCATTCCATGATTTCATCAGCGCAACTTTGAGGCTTTTGGTTCCCAATCAGAGTTCGGCGCGATGGCCTTCCATAGCAATCGGAAGATGGGGACACGATCCCTCGGCTTATCATTTCAAATTTCGATTGTTCAGCACGATCAGTATTTTGAGACCAGAGGCAACCATATCAGTTTGTGCAAGCATTGAACACATGAGGCCTGAATAGAAAACAGAGAAAGGAATGTTTCTATCACGGCCTTTTGTTGTGGAAAATAGCATGTCATGCCGTTTGACATACCTCAGACCAGCCGAGATAGTGATCAAGCCCGCGAACATCGAAACTGCAACATTAGCCTGCAGAATAGAGTTCGAAGCTCAAAGAGCCAGGCACATGGAAAATATCTTAAAAACATGAAACGTTGACCAAGATGAAATGTCTGCACCCCAGGCAGTACATTGCAGGCAGCAGTGCCTTCCACGTCACAAACCACCCGGCTCAATTCTACATATTAGGACCAGGAAAAAGTGAAAGAAAAAGACTCCCACCTTAAAATCTCGAGATATAAACAAAAATACGATAATGGAAGAAATGCTTCATTTTTTGAACATGTATTTCCATACAGATCCAAAGAGGAAGCAAACTCTTCTAAAAGGATACATGAAACAACGGGCCAAGAATAAGAAGAACAAGAACAAGAACAAGAAGAGAATGCTGAACCAAGACGTAGCTAAAGAGCTAGAATTGAAAAATCTTTTGGTCCAGATTTTCTAACTTATATGCTAGAAAGTGACCTTAAAGCTTTAAAGAAACTGTGAACTCTTCAAAAAGACCTCAATGGAAAGAGGCTATCAAAAGTAAGATAGATTCTATTCTACAAAACCATACATTGGAGCTAGTGGATCTTCCCCTGGGATGCAAACCACTAGGATACAAATAGATTTTCAAGAAGAAAATAAAAACAGATGGAACAATCGAAAAGTATAAGACCAAGCTTTTTATAAAAGATTACAAACAACGAGAAGGACTTAATTACTTTGATACCTATTCTCTAGTAACGAGAATAACATCTATTAGATTGATACTTGCAATTGTAGCTTTGCAGAATCTCGAAGTACATCAAATAAATGTGAAAACTGCCTTTCTAAATATAGATTTAGATGAAGAAATCTACATGGAATAACTTGAGGGTTTTTCTGCTCCAAGACAAGAGAACAAAGTTTGTAAATTGGTGAAGTCGTTGTATGGCTTGAAACAAGTGCCAAAACAATGGCATGAAAAGTTTGATCATCTCATGATAGAATGTGGATTTAAAATCAACGAATATACCAAATACGTTTATATCAAAGACACTGAAAATAGCTATGTCATTTTATATCTTTACGTTGATGATATGCTTATCTTTGGAAGCAACGATAAGATGATTAAATCTACTAAAGACACGTTGAATTCAAGATTTGACATGAATGATATGGGCTTAACGATATGGACTTAATGAATGATGTAGGCTTAACATCAGATGGAATTGTTTTAAGTCAATCACATTATGTAGACAAAATTCTTGAAAAATTCAACAAAAATGATTCTAGTATAGCTAAAATACTGATAGATACAAGTCAGAATCTATCAAAAAACAGAGGCGATAGTATCTCTCAAGTAGAGTACTCTAGAATTATCGAAAGTCTAATGTACTTAATGATTTGTACAAGACCAAACATAGCATTTACAATTAGTAAACTGAGTAGATACACGAGTAATCCAGAACCGATCACTAGAAATGAATAGTAATAGTACTAAGGTACTTAATATATACTCGTGATTATAGTCGCATTATACCGGATATATCCTTGATTATTGAAGGATATAGTGATACTAACTGGATATCTGATATAAAAGACTTAAAGTTTACAAGTGGATTTGTTTTCACACTAAGAGGTACGACTAATTTATAGAAATTCTCCAAACAGACGGTTATAGCAAGATCCACTATAGAATATAAGTTTATAGCCCTAGACAAGTGTGGTGAAGAGGCTGAAGGCTACGCCAATTCTTAGAGGATATTTCAAGATGGCCAAAGCCTGTGACATCAATTTGCATACATTGTAATAGTCAATCTACAATTGGAAGGGCACATAGCAACATGTATAATGGCAAGTCTAGACATATATGTCGTAGACATAATACCATCAGACAACTACTCTCAACTAGAGTTATTTCTATTGACTATTTGAAGTCGAAGGATAACCTTGTGGATCTGCTAACCAAAGGGTTAAATAGAGAGTTGGTTGGAAAGTTATCAAGAGAAATGGGACTTAAGCTTTTGAAAGAATTAGTTGATATAATGGAAACCCAACCTAGATGACTGGAGATCCTAAGTTCTATGTTCAAAGGAAAACCCAAATTGTAAGACTTAATCACTGTGGGGGTTCTCTCCTGTCCATTCTTATTATGTAACAGTGATATCCGTGGGTAACAAGATAAGCAACAAGCTTTTAATGATTATTATGCGTCAAAAATTCAAGCGGAGTAATACGAGTTACACCTAATTAAGAATTCACCTATGTGAGAGACAAGTGAGGCCGCTTCTAAGAATTGTGTAGGGCTCAATTCTCAGAAACTCTTACAAAACCAGGTGTATGTTCATGGCCACAAACGAACATAATAATGAGAACTGAATTGTGTTCGGAAGAATCATTTGTGATGTATATCATCGTTTACACTAATGGCATAATCGAGCAAAGAAAGACACCATGTCTCACCGGGTCGATAGTAAAGTAAATGTACTTTCACAAAGAAAGGTTTAAAGGGTAATACCTAACTTTTCTATGCAGGTTTCAACCGTTGAATTTTATAAACAAGTCTTTCGTGTTTTGTCAATTTCTATTCATGTGGGGGATTGTTGGAAAAATAGGGATATTATGCTATATTTGGACATAATTTTGTGTGGGACCCGTTTCTTCAATATGGAAGATAAAAGTATATTCGTCTTCTCCTCCACGTGAACATCAAAATCGTATATTTACTTGGTAAAATTGATGCTCGAATGAATAAAAAATTGAAGCTCAAAGTAGAGTTGAAAAAATAGTAGGAAGGAAAAAATAAGTGAGTTATCCCACATTGAAAAAATGATGAAAGGTTGACTAGCATTTAAATGTACACAATTTATAAAGGTGTAATATTGTGTGGCATAAAGGTGCTCTCTCTTGCGCACGCCCGCAGGGGGGGTTGTAAATTATGGATCGATTTACATATCGGACAATAGAACTCATGTGTGAGCGTGACCTGCGTACACGAATGTCGAATTAAAATTGGCCCCTTAGGCGGGCCTACGTTGTGTCTTTTTTTTTTCCAAATTTATTTCCTATTTATTTCTATACCTTCCAACTTTTCCATTGATTTCATATGCAGTTAATGCTTTGTTAATTCAGGTGTTATTTTTGTAATACCTGAAACTACCTATTTATGGTAGGATTGAAAGGCCACCTAGGAACCTATATAAACAAGTCCGAATTTCCACAATCAACAGATGATTTTCCTGCTCTCTTTGTTTACAATCCAGGAAAAACTCAATTACTCTGCTCAATCCGTTTTTCCATAAACTTCCAGTACTTTGTGATTTATTCGATCAATTTAGTTTGTCAGAGCAAAAGTTCTTGTGCTAAATTTGCTGTTGCTTCCACCGTTGTATCTTGGGAGACAGATGTCCAATATTCCTTAAGCACTTACGGTGAGGAGGGGAATCTGTTTTAAGGACACTTTTAAATACATAGGCCTCGGTTTGTTTCATCTTTTATTTCTCTTAAATTATTATTGATTATTCTTCGCATTTGTTGTTCTTTGCAATCCTGTTTTGTTATTAAATAAAATAATTTATTTTATTATTTCTATATATTAAGTCTAACATCTTTTTCTCTTCTGAGAATTGAGTATTTGGGAATGAATTTTCAACTCGGGTCAATTCATCTGCCACATGAATTGAGTAAAACATTTGTATAGTTGTTTTGAGACTGAAAATTCTTAATATCTCTAATTATAGTAGATGTGTCGTCAAACCATTCAGAGACTTTGTTTAAGAGGAGATGCTATAACTTCAACATCTCCACATGAAATAGAAATTTCTTCGAATGGATGAAGTTTAGATTCATAATAGTGCTAGAAGGAGACTTCCAAAAAAAATTCTGTTATGGCCCATGTTAACTAATCTTTGACTAGCTTGCCTAGAGACTTTAAATCAACCAATATGAATAAAATTCTTCCAAAGATTATTGAGTTCATCTTTAGAAAATATTTGTCTTAATGTTCTTCGAAAAGTCTCAACTTGAAGAGTTTTGACTAGTCTTGAATTCTTTCTTTCTATCTAATCGAGAATAAATGACATTTAATAGATTTTGTCGATACTCAAATTGAAGCAGTATCATATCGGAGCGAGTAGGAGAGAGATGATTCAATATCACTCTCATTTCTTGAAATATCAGTATATTGTATTTTTGGAATTTGTGGGGAGAAATCAACATCCTTTAATTTTGAGAAGATGTTGAATTTCTTGAAGGTTGGCAAGAGAAGTATTGACTAGGATATCTTGACGATTTGGATTTAAGATTGGAGGAAGATGGCTCATCAAATATGGTGCTTATGTTTCCAATTTGGGAAGTTTATAATTTGTGATGGCTTATTTTTGGCTTTTCTTGAGTTGGAAAATTTATTTTTTCTAAATCTCAAACTAAGGACATGGAAATGGCTTCACGAAAATAGGAAATTTTGTTTTCTTGTTTTCTTGGAATGTACAAATTAGATTTAGTTTTTGATTTAATTGTAAAGTGTTCACACGCCGCTATAGTCTATACTTTAGAGAATATCATAAAAGACTCGAAGGTTGGAAGTGCAAAGTTCGTGAATTAAAAGTAGGAAGATTCGTAAATTAGATTGAGATGTCATAATCAAATATCGATTTAAATATAATTCTAAATCCTTGTTTTTCAAATAATACCAAACACATGAATATCCAACAAAGATCTTGATTTGTTGAATTAAAGAAGTTTTTTGTGACTAATCAGTTTCCAACGTACTTAACTCAATATTTTGCTCGAATCACATGTCATTATTATGAGAGAGAACTTATTTAATTTCATGTAAAATATGTGTCCATTACATAGGTCGTTCTTTTGTTAATGTGATAAAATTGTTCGTTCCGAACTTCTTAAACTCTTGATTTCTGGGATTTAAAATAAAACCTCTATTCTGGTTTGTTTTATATTTGAAGTAAAATATATTATTTTCAAGATATTTAGTATGTGCTGTGCATGGACACTTATTTTCTTGTCCATGCATTGAATCCAGCCTAGATTTCTCCATAGAAATGGAGTTGGATTTTGTCACAAATTCACAAAACGTGTTTGAGTTCAATTAGACAATAAATTATAAAATAAAAGTAAATAAGACACAATTCATATAAAATTGACACTAACAAGGGAATTTATAAATTTTTTTTATAGGATTTACATATAGAATGACCTTATTTATGAGTTACAATTAAAAAATAAAAATAAATCTATAGTAGATATACAATCAAACTACTATGGAAATTGTTTAATCGGAAATGGTTGAACCTTCCATGTATATCACTTGAGATCTTCGTATCAACTTTGTAAAATAGATATGGGTGATTCTGTTGAGAATTGAGACCAATTCTTTTATTGTCCACAAGATCCTTGTTCAGAGAAAAATAACAAAACAGAAAAATATAAAAGATAGAGAAAGATTTACGGACTGTCAAAGCTTTCACTATATAAAAAATTGTTACAATCATATAGATTTCATCCACCCAAATCCCCAAGTATCTCAAGAAAAATAATATCCTAAGCTTTACCACACCCACCAATTTCTACTCTTTATACAACCCACAAAGAGAACAAGAAAAACAACTAGAATGCTAGGCTTATAATTTTTCTCTCATAAAACCTTCAGGTCATATCTATAAAAGAGAATAAATTACGTCAATTTATAATTAACGTATGACCTAGATGTCTTCCAAGTTTTAACTACCAAAGTGTCCAAGATTTGGAAACTTGTCCAATTTTAGCTACCAAATATAATATAATATCATATCATATCTTTTCTTTTTCAACAATTGGTGCATCTTTTGATTTTGGCAAGTTTTGAGGAAATATCCTAACAATCTCCACATTGACGAAAAACAAGTCAAAATTCAATCATCTCTTCTATAGCTCTTCATCTCGATACTTTAAAAAAGGGTACATTTTGACCATCCCAATTCTCAAAATAGAGAATTAATATACCCCACCATATAAGTATAATCACTTAGAAAAAATGAATTCTAAGAATTACATCGGCTCATGTTGAATAAATTTACTGAAATAATATGGTGCAACTCCCTTACTTGACTTACTTGGAAGTTCATTAGCCATCGATATCAATTCCACCACACACTTTGCATTAATATCAAGTCAATGCCTGTGTGCAAACATGTGGACCCGCTAGTAGTAACACATCATCTATCATGGAAACTAACGCATGCCACGAGGATGTAAATATTTACTCAAGCGACATCATCGTTTTCTATGAAGAGAGACATAATGTCCGTATCAGATGTCGAGCAGTTAGTTGAGCATGCTCCACTTTTTGGACAATTTTTCTTCACGTGACCAAGTTTTTTAGTATCTCTGTCGGAAATAGAGATTGGTTTCCTTTTCAAAACCTCGTGTAGTCCATATTGAATCAAAACATTCTTGACTTGTACTTGCTTCCAAAATTGATTCTTCCGTCAAATTTCTCCACGTCATATTTAATAGACATATATTCTCTCAGGCGCCTAACACTCACGAACAACCCGATGCTCGATACCACTTTGTGGGGAATTGAGACCAATTCTTTTATTGCCCACAAGATCCTTGTTCAGAAAAAAATAACGAAACATAAAAATATAAAAGATAGAGAAAAATTTACAGACGTTTTCACTATATGAAAAATTATTACTATCATATAGATTTCTTCAACCCAAATCTCCAAATATCTCAAGAAAAATAATATCCTAAGATTTACCACACTACTAATTTCTACTCTTTGTACAACCCACAAAGAGAACAAGAAAAACAACTAAGATGTTAGGCTTACAATTTTTCTTTCATAAAACCCTCAGGTCACATCTACAAAGAGAATAAACTACGTCCAATTTATAATTAACGTATGACCTAGATGTCTTCCAAGTTTTAACTACCAAGGTGTCCAAAATTTAAAAACTTGTCTAATTTTAGCCACCAAATATAATATAATATAATATCATATCATATCAAATCATATCATATCATATCTTTTCCTTTTCAACAATTGGTGTATCTTTTGATTTTAGCAAATTTTGAGGAAGTATCCCAACAGATTTGTATGTTCAGTCTTTCATAAAAGAAAGAGATGAATGGTCGATCATACTTCGATGTTAAATTTAGATGGAGAATTCATGTATGAAAAATTGAAAACAAAGTGGTAGAGTTTTTAAATTAGAAAGGATGTTCGTGTTTCTAAAGTGTGATGAAGGTGTAAATATTTATAGAATGATGTGGTCCTTGTGGCATACGCCTTAAGCATGGGCGTGTATTCTTAATATTGTTCATTACTAGAAAGATAAATTTATGTATGTGTAAAATCGATCGTCGTGGACCTTTTCAAAAGTCTAATGCAACTTCATTTCTTTCTTAGTAGGCCAGGTTGGAGCGTTAAAAAACACGAGGATCAACCTGGCCCACCACTAATCTAGGTAGGGCAAATAATTGTTCAAATTTTATTGAGTAAATTATACACAATAATATATTTTTTATCTTATACTTAAATTTATTATGCATTCAATTTTGTTCTTAAATTAATTGTGCAACTTTCCAAATACTTTGTAATCAAATTGTAAACATTCATTCTACCATTCTCCTTCCTTACATGCACTACCACAATCCCAAACCTTAGAACCGTCGTCCCAGCCGCCATTGACCACTACACATCTCGCCAATGGTCCATTCTGACATCGTCTCCACCAACCGCATGGCCACCACCACAATCTGAAATTTCATATATATTTTATTATTCTAAATATTGTTTTCGATTTATTTAAATTTCATTCCAGATCTGATGACTGATTTTATTGGATTTATTGTCTTTGGTAACTACTTTTATATTTTTGTTTGTGGTGGTGATGGTGGTGATGGTGGATTTTGTTCGTGGTTTATGTTGGTGATAAGATGTGTGATAGCCGGTGATGATGGTGAGATTGGGTGATGATACGTGGTGGCGCAAATGGCAATGACGGTGGTTCATGGCGGTGGCAGTGATGGATTGTAGATCTATTAGGAGATGGTGATGGTTTCAGGCAATGTTCTAAAAAGTGTAAAATGTGGTTAGGTGGAGGCCGAATTTCAAGTTTTTGGGGCCTAGGCGAGTCATAGGCGAGAGCGAAATAAGGGGATAGTGAGGGCGATGGTGAGAGATGGAAAAAATATCTGATCCGCCCCAAATTTGATAGATACCTGCTGTGAGTGGAGTAAAAAATTCTCAATATGTGGGTCAGCAAAGCAAATCGGGCATGTTTTGGTGATTCGGGACGGATCACAGGGCGGATCGAATCATATGCGCTTCGATCAGATCCATCCCATTTGAAAAATAAAGAAAGAAAAAAGTAGTAAAGTTTGTTTTATTGTTTGCTTAATTTTTTGAATGACAATTGACAAAAAAAAAAAAGAAAGAAATTCACAGACCAATATGCGGATCACTGCTTTGATCCGCTCCAACGCACTCCACCCCGAGAAATGGCGGATCAATCCAAGGATTTGGATCTCCTAAAATTATTGCTGGGCAAATACGGATTAGACCAATCCAATTTGAATCCGCCCCGTTTCCATCAATATCGATGTGTGACTAGGCATGGAGGATGCGCCTCGCGCCTCGCGCCTCACGCCTAGGTCCGCCTAGATGAAATTTAGGCAAGCTTTTTAGAACAGTTATTTCAGGTATAGTGGCCAGTGGGAGTTATGGTGGTTTATGGTGCAGGCAAGTAGTGGTGGTTTAGTAATGGTGGTGATGTGGCGATAGTGGCGGGCAGTCAGATTTATGGCAGCGACGGCGATATAACACGGTATGTTATAATTGGTGGTTGCATTTGTGGTGGCATAACACAGTTCGTATTACAAGTGTAACACAATTTGTTACAAATAGTAGTGGTGGTGGATGCGGCAACAATGGTAGTGGTGGCAGTTGCGATGTTAATAGTAATTTCAGCGTCGATTGTAACGGTAATGACAATGGTGGAAACATATAATGGAATGTGGGAAACATATAATGGAATGTGCATAGTGTAAGACATTGTGTTACAAACTGTAGTGTAAAAAAACTAAAAAGAAACAACTATATTTTGCAAAAAAAAAAAAAAAAATAGTATTTTAGAGGAATAGTTTTTTTTTTTTGGCAATCTGTGAAACTTTTCTTATTTTTTTTTTGATTCATTTTATTAATTAAACACAAAAATAAAAAGACTCAAACTTCAGCTCAGCAAATTCAAACGGGTATTCGAATTTTAAAATTGTTGTTTCAAATGAGTAACAATTTTACAGGTTATATTCAAGGTAAAATTTCACATCAAAAATATTGTCCCTATTATTTTAAAATGGAAATGTATTGATTAAGTAAAATAGTCATTTCGCATTGTTCCTCCTCAATAAAAAATTGTTCGTGGATAGTTCTTAATTAGTTGTGTTTTCGATTTTCTCGGATGCAAAGGTACGGTGTAAATTAGAACATGTTTGTTACAGTTTTTTCAAACTTATTTTTTAAATAATTTATTTTTCAATTACATATTTTATGAGAATTCCAACTTTCATAAATTTTTCAACTACACATTTTTGTTTAACTTTTAACTTTAATCTTAATGTTTTAATCATAACAAATAAATTAGTCTTGTTTATTAACGATATGTTTTCAAATAATATTCAAAGCGTTCAGACCAATCATCGTCAATATCAAGACCATATTATAAATTAAATTCTCAAACATTTCAAGATCAAAGTCAACTATCCAATACAAGAGTTCAAGATTTGAAATTCGAAATTCAATATCGAATATTAGATTTCTAGATGAAATGTAAAGATACTAATTCTTTAATCTTTAGCATTAAATGGATGAAAGCTCAAAAACAATTTTATGCCCAAAAATTATGTTGATATCACTTGCATAAAATGATTTTATGAAATTCAAAAATTATTTTTCAAAACTTTTCGAAAAATTAATTTGGTCATCAGTTTGGGGAATCGGTCAACCGTTTGAACGTCCTTTTCCAAAAAGTGACCGTTCTGATTTGTACTATTCCAACGACTATTTTTTGTCATTCGAAATGTTGTAGGTCGACCGTTTGATTATTCGAATAGACAGAGAATTCTAAAAATGATCTTTATAAATTGCCCTTCATTTATTATCATTCAAAATACCTACAATAACATAAAAAGAGAGAATCGTCTTGAGAAAAATCATTCAAATTTTATTACACTTACATCTTCAAAACTATTCATTGAAAAATTTTGATTAATCAAATGAAACTTTTGAATTATCATCATCATCAAAGTTTCTTTCTAATACTTGAACTTTTTATTTATTGTTATTTATTGAAGTGTTAGTCTCTTTTAGTACTTAACTTATATCTATCATTGATTAAGAGAGAAAAATATCTCAAATCTACTTCTACATATCTTTGGGTCATATTGAAATCCCTTAAAGTTCAATATTGTATAAAGAATCCCTCGCTCCTTGATTGTAAGTCACCGGAAGCGTTGTAAGAGTTTTGATTGCACTATAAGTCAATCAAAATAGTGAAAAGGTCGTGCTCGTGACGGAGAGAGCTTGGTAATAGTGGACGTAGACAATTGGTTGGATCGAGCCTCCATAAAAATATCGTTTGCACTCTCTCTACTATTTTATTTACTTATATTGTGTTTATATTTTTATTTGTTTAATTTACTTCTCTTAAATTTCTTATTATTTTAAGATTGTTTTACAAAAATTTTGTAAAAATCAAGGGGTTGATTAGTATTTTTGAGTTATCAATTTCATCATGATAATTATGATAATTAATTACAATAAGGTGTAGAATTTGACTGCCAATAAGATGTAGAATTTGAATGCAAATCTCGTGATAAATTAATTACATGCTTCCGTTTTGGACATAAACTTTAAATTTAAGATTTTGATTTGTACAACGAGAAATCAACCCAAGCACATGCCATTAAACGCCGCCATGTCCCTTTGACTTTATTCAGTCGCCGCCGTGTCTTTGGCCACCCACAACCCACGTTGCCCACCACCCGCCCCCGTTACCCGCCGTCATTCTTCACCACTGTACTTTCAAGTTTTATGGATAATCAAGAAATTTAGAATTGCAGGTACTAAAATTCCGTAAATAATTGTCGCGATCATAAGACTCCTAACATAATTTTATCAATTCATTTAAAAATTTAAATTATTAAAACTACAAGAAATGTATTTATTTATATTTATATGGTTCTGATCTCCTCCATATATTTCTCTACTGCACACATATTCACTTTTTATTGGACAATAAAAAGTGGTTAACGATTAAATAAGTTCTATTTGTCCAATAAAAAGTGGATAAGTGTGCTGTGGAAGAAGATAAATCTTTTCCACCGTGTAAAAGAGATCATGTCCGTATATCTATATGTTATTCATGTTCTTGATTTGTAAATTAAATATTATTTTATTTTTGCATATGTTAGTGATGGTGAAATTTAAACTTTGAAATATCTTATCAACATGTTATTTTTGCTTTTGTTTCCAATGGGCTTGACCTAATAGCTTGATTAAAGAAAAACCATCATGATACCTAAAAAATACATTTCTTTTTAATTAAAGAAAAGAAAGTCACTTAATTATTAACTTATCTATTTCCTTTAATATTGACTATTTGTTGCATTTGGGGGCCTTAATGTGACTAAGTTGTTTCATTGGGGTGCATTTGGAAGCATATTTGGTATAGTTTATTTTAATTTTTTTTTCAAATTTATTTTTAACTATATATTTCATGAAGCTTACAATTTTTATCAACTTTTCAACTATATATTTCAACAATTTTTTGCAAAATCTCATAAAAAACTACTTTCAAACTCTATCAAGCAGACACTTATTGTTGCAACGGGTGGCTATTGCTTGCCACTGTGCCATGGCATGTGTTACAATTTATGTTGATGTCTTGGCTTGTCATGAACTATTCACATTGCTTCTTTGAGGTTCTAATGAAAAAAAATTATTTTTTGAAAAATTCATAATGTATTCTAATTAACAAATAATCACAAATTAAGTAAAAATGAAAATCTACCAATTTCCTTAATTATTTATCCAAGTGGCCCATAAAAAAAGTAGTAAAAACAAACCAAGTGGGGGCTGCTCAACCGAATCAAAAGCAAGTTCTAGAGATAAAAACTATCAAGTGTTCTTGTCATTCGTCAAGAAACACATTCCTATGATACTATGAATCCAACCCAAACTTTGACATTACATTTTTGTTTGGTCAGGTGATTTGTCTGTTTGAATTCCCCCCAATCCTCACCCCATTCTCATTATATAATACAAGTGTATCTGTATGTACACACATCAAGATCCCCTACCCCTATTGGCCTACCCCTCATCCCTCTCACCCCCTTTATATACATACAAGAAGTGAAGTGTGTATACACATCAAGAACCCACAACAAGATAATTGTTATTAGTGTAATGGAAGAAGATGAAGACGTACATAATTGAAGAAAGATTGGCATTTGAGGTGAAAAGTCAGAGGCCATTGAAGAACTTGATGTTCCGGCACTTTACTTTGAGATGGGTACTTATTATGGTTATCATAACATTATCACTCTTGGTGTTGCCACCGCTTCTGCCACCACTTCAGCCTCCGCCGCCGTTGCTCCTCCTTGTTCCGGTGTTGATCATGGCCATGCTAATACTCTTGGCCTTTTCGCCATCACAAGTGCCTAACGTCGCTCTGATCACTTCTGGATGAGTATATACATACACGTGCCTGTGAGTTTTATGGGAAATTTAAGGTTAGGTCAAATGTTTGTATAGAAGAGTGAAATAAATATAAGTAGGCAAGAATTCTCATTCTGTAGGTGAAATTATGCATCAAAGAAAGCTGCATTTCCATGATTTTGTTGGATTATGTTGAAATTTGAAATTAAATTTTGTTTTAATTAATCTTCTCTTGCTGGATATGATTGGTCTTGAAGTTTTGTATGCAAATGTTGCTTATGTTTTAAAACTCGATCCTAGAATTGATTCGAGGAAAGTAAAAGGTTCGAATCGAATGTTGGAACTGAGGTAGAATCGATGCTAAAAATAAAAATTAAAAATTAAACGTAAATCCTAATTTTCAGGTGAGAATTGGTTTGTTTTATTAGTTTTGAACTTAAAGAATTTTTATACATAATAGGATCAATTTTCGAACTGGTTTGTGATTGAATCAGCCTATCTGGTTTAGCCCTCATTTATAAAATGAGAATTTTGAAAAGTCTTCAAAAGTAAATAATAGATTGAAAATAAATAAATTTTTAATAACATTTGTAAATATGTGATTTTAGATGCAAAATGTCAAACATATTCTTTTGCAAAAATAACTACTTTTTCGTGTGGTTCAAATTTTACGGTAGGTGAAACTCATGCAATAGTTATGAAAGTGGATCTTATAATTATACATTATATTATCTCATTACACAAAAGATGATGCAAAATAAATCAACATTTACTTTTGAAGAACTTTTTTTTTTTTTTTGAAATCGACAGTTCATCAATGTAACTGTCGAAAAACCGTTAAAAAAAAAAAAAAAATTTGAAAATCCATAGATCAGACAAAAAATAAAAATTAATTTTTTGACAAATCAACCAAACAGCAACAATTGATTTTTTTTTTTTTTTTGAAAATCGACAGTTGAAAAAAAATTGAAAATTGACAGTCCAGTTCCAAAAGCCGACAAATCAATCCAAAAATCGACAATTGAAATTTTTTTTTATAAATAAATCGAAAGTTTAGTCCAAAAATTGTCAAATTTTGTTTTTTGAAAATCAACAGATAAGTCCAAAATCAACAGTTGAAAAAAAAAAAGGAATATCGACTGTTGGAAAATAAGAAAATAAATCAACGTGTATCCTTAACAATGTCAAATATCAAACTGATGAGACGTAACAAATCGATGAAATCTAATATTCAATTTGTGAACATATGAAATAAAAAATAAATACACCCAAATATATTTAGAGTATAATCAAAAATTTATTTGGTCCAAAATTTGAAGAAATGACAGTGAAAAATAGTCGGTTGAGTGCTTGAGTGGAGAGGCAATACAATAACAACGTCGCGGTGGCAGTTAAAGGATGATAGATGTTGCAATATATTTATTTTATGCGACAATAATGGTAGAATCTGACAAAGACAAAGAAAATAAGCGGATAATGTGGGTGAGTGATGTGAAATAATAAAGTTAGAGAGAGAAGATAGTAAAAATTAAAAAATAGATTGTTTGTTAAGGGTATTTTTATCTTTTTTTTTTATTTAAAAAATTTGGCTATTTTTAAATAGTAAAAATATTTATTTTGTCCAAGTTTCTCTTATAAAAATTATACACTTTTTTATTCAATATGCACGTGTGAAACATGTTAAAGGCTAATTTTTAAATAAATAAGTATCTTTCTTAATAGATTAAAGTTTAAATTAGGTAGACTAACACTACTATATAATAATAAAAATAAATCTTTAAAATAAATCAACGTAGTTTAAGGACTTGTTCAGTAACTATTTTTTTTCAAAAAAAAATCTATTTTTTTGTCTACTATTTTTTGACTTTTCAAATTTTTTACACTACAAAAAAAATTGAAAAATTAATAAAGTAGCCAAAAAAATCCATTTTTTGCCAAAAAAAAAAAAAACTACACCAAACAAGCTCTAAGAAGGATTAATAAAATTAAGGACATAATTCAAATTTTGGATTTCAATTGAAAAGAGAAGTAGAACCAATTTGATCAAGTTTTCCATGTATATGACTTTATATATTCAATCCTCGCGAAATTTTGTTTCATTTGAAAAAGTTAATCTACTAAGACGAGTTCAATTTTCTATAAACTTAATTTCTACATCATGTCTAGTTGATATAGAATTTTATTTATATTTTGCTAACAATCCTCTCAAATGGAATAACGTCATCTTCCCCACCTCACATTCACATCCACATCCACTTCCACCTTCACCTCAAGCAATATTATGTATGTCGCTCTTCCTCAAACTAGGAAGAACCACACGCTCTATCAAAGGATTCAAAGCCCAACTCTTCTACCTCGTTTTAGAGCTAACTTCAAATTTTTTTTTTTACCATCGCAATCCAACTTGAAGTTCATTACTTCCGCTCTGCTACAACTAATAGTTCATCTTGTGCATCCACGTTGTTATGTTTGGTGGAGATTTTAGGAGTTAACATTAATTCCTAGAATCAGATCAACAAGGTTTTGGAGACACTCCTTTAATGTTCTCATAGTTCAACGTTGACTATAACCTGCACAAGATGAACATGTACTTGACAAAACTAATAAAGGAGTTCCAAAGTGCTGAAGTTGTTCTCAAGGCCAAGAGTGGAGATGTTTTGATTGTAAAAAGAGGTCCCTCTCATCCTAGGCCATATAGTGGCAAGGGAGGTAACAAGAGGAAAAGGTCTAACAAAAGGACCGATAGAAAACCTAAGGAGAAGAAAGCTATGGCCGATGGGAAACCAAAAAAGAAGTGGTTTGTTTGTGGACTAAAAGGTCTTTGGAAGAGGAATTGTCTGAATCACCTAACTAAAGGGAAGCAAGGTAAAGGCAATCATATATTCATTGAGTCATGCTTAGTGGTTGATTCTAGTAATACCTAGATTGTAGATTCTAGAGCTGCTAATCATATTTGTAATTCTTTGCAAGTGTTAGGCAGTTCAGTGATGGAGAGTTCACTCTAAGGGTTGGCACGTGAGTAGTAGTGTCGACCAAGTCTGTTGGCACCCTTATTTTATGTTTTGAGAATCATAGACATTTGACTTTGGATGACTGTTATAATGTTCTCGAACTTACATAGAACTTGGGGTCGCACTTTTATTTCATATTGGTTATTCAATACTTTTTATCCTTTCTACAATTGGTATTAAGTCGAATAATTTTCTTATTTGTTCGGGCCATATGGTTAATAGTTTATATTTCATAAATCTTATGATTAACTCTATATATAGTACTACTTCTAGTAGAAAGAGAAAAAGGTTGTCTAGTGCTAATGAAACTATCTTGTGGCATCTTAGGTTGGATCATATTAATCTAAGTAGGATTCAAAGATTGGTAAATGGTGGACCTCTAAATGGGTTAGATGTTGAATTTATATCAATTTGTGAATTTTGTTTAGAGAGTAAGATGACTAGGAGAACCTTTAAAGCTAAAAGGCTAAGAGCCAAAGAAGTTTTGAAACTAATACATTATGATATTTGTGGATCCATTAGTACTAGAGCTAGGAGAAGTTATGAGTATTTCATCACTTTCACTAGTGATTACTAGTAATTACTGTAGATATGGATACATATACCTAGTGTCTCGAAAGTCCGAAGCTTTGGAGAAATTCAAAGAGTGTTGAACGGAAATTGAGAAGCAATTAGGTTAGAGTATTAATGCCCTTCAATCCGATCGAGGAGACGAATATCTCACCCAAGAATTTAAGGACTACTTATCAAATAATGAAATATTATCCCTATTGAGTACACCAGGGACTCTCCAGTAGAAAGGTGTATCAGAAAGAAGGAACCAAATTCTTTTAGATATGGTGAGATCAATGACGAGTTCTTCTTCATTACCTGTTTCTTTTTGGGGACATTTGCTAAATTGACCATGTATATCTTAAACCTTATACCATTTAAGTCGGTTTCCAAGACACTCCTTAAATTGTGGAATGGGCACAATACTAATTTGCACCACATTCGGATATGAAGATGTCCGGCACACGTGTTTGAGAGAAAGACAGAGAAGATGGAATAAAGGTTGGAGGTTTGTCTATTTGTGGGGTATCTAAAAGGAAAGAGAGGTTACTACTTCTATAATCCTCTATATAAAAAGGTAATTGTTAGTACAAATGCAACCTTCTTAGAGGATAAGTACATAGAAGGACACAAGTCTACTAGTAAGATTCTATTGAAAGAGGTGTTAGAATGTGGTTCAAACAACTCAGTTCCAGATTTCTGTATAGAATCAAATAGTGAATACTTGGAACCTCATATGGAACCAATGGTCGCTAATTCTAATGGGATAAATGGGCATGTGGCACCCATAGACCCTAATGGACAAGCAGAACCAGAAGTAGTAGTGAATTGGGAACTTATTGTTTGCCTATACATGTCCTTCATGGTAAGGAAATGGGAGATGTTGATCCCAATCAAGGACATGACCAAATAGTGGGAGGAGAAGAAGCTCCTCTAGTCGGACAAGACAATTAGGCACCTTCAAAATATTACTTGCAATGGGAGGGTCGTAAGACCACCTTCTAGATACTTGATTTATGGACTTATTAGGTGGTCTCTACTAAACAAGAGGAATATCCCACTTCATTTAAGGAAGCGATAGAGGATGTAGACTCTAAATCGTGGAAAGCTTCCATGAACTCTAAGATTGAATCTATGTATTCCAACAAAGTTGGGATCTTGTAGATGCACCTAATTGGGTCAAAGCTATAGGGTGAAAGTGGATTTTTAAAATGAAAAGAGAGAATATGGGAAGGTTGAAACCTTTAAGGCAACGCTAGTGGCAAAGGCTTTTACCTAAAGAGAAGGTATCGACTATGAGGAAACCTTCTCGTCGATGACCATGCTTAAGTCTATCTGAATCTTTATATCCATTGCCGCTCATTAAGACTATGAGGTATGGTAAATGAACGTGAAGAAGACATTTCTAAATGGACATTTTGACGAGACCATCTATATAATGCAACCTAGAGGGTTTGAGAAAGAAGGCCACTAGAGAAAGGTTTTCAAGTTGCAAATGTCCATTTATGAATTTAAGCAAACGTCCATTGGGAATGATGTAGGGACATCGTCATCAGTAAATAAGTGGTTGGAATAGCAATTTGATATGGAGGACTTGGGAAAAGTTAGATATCTCCTAGGCATCTATATCATACGAGATAGAAATTACAAGTGGATTGTGTTACTCCAAGCTTCATATGTTGACAAGATATTGTCTAGTTTTGCAATGTAGAATCCTAAAAGGACAACTTTCTTTTAGACATGGAATTCATCTATCTAAAGAGCATTATCCCAAGACTCATATTAAGATAGATAACATAAAGAAGGTTCTTTATGCTTCGGTTATTGGAAGCCCCATGTATGTTATGCTTCGTAATAGACCAAATATCTATTATGTGGCTATTGTTAGTCGCTATCAATCTAATTCGAGACCGGAGCATTGGACAGCGGTAAAGCATATACTCAAGTATCTTCAGATAATGATAGATTATATAATTGTCTATTTAGAAGATGATCTGACTCACATTTTGTATACCGATCTGGACTTCAAATCCGACCGAGATCCAGAAAGTCAACATTGAGATCGGTATTTATAATAGGAGGTGAAGTCGTAGTATAGAGGAGTATCATGTATTCTTGTATTGCTGATTTCACCATGGACGCAAAATATGTAGCCGTTTGTGAAGCTGCTAAGGATGTTGTATAGTTTAGGAAGTTTCTTACGTACCTTGAAGTGGTACCTTCAGCATTTTGTGATGTAGAACAGATGGCAAGCCTTGAAAAATGGCTTTTTTAGTTTTAGTGCTAATTCTGTTATTTGTTTTAATTTTGATTTTTATAATCTTAGTTGATTTAGACTAAATTTTTTGACAATCTTAATTGATTTAGACTAGATTTTAGTTTCCTTTGTAATCTAGGAATGTTAAACCCTTATAAACAAAGGTTTAATTCTTTGTTTTTATCATCCATTCATTAATATTATTTTTAGAGTTTTAACTCTTTACCCTCTGGTGGATTCCAGATTTTGTAGTTTTAAGGTTTTCTCTTGAATTCCTTATTTGTGATGCGTCAAGTGGTATCAGAGACGATTTCTCCACCTCCATATCTTTTGATCACTATCCGATCCATGGGTGACACGCCAATTACTAAGGTTGATTTTGATGCCCAAAATCAGTAGGTCGGTCAGAAAATTAATGATCTAACCACTCAGATTGGAGATACCATCAATTGTTGTTACATGCTATTAAGAACAATGGAGGCAATAACGAGGAGAACGATCAACGTGCAGTTAGAAGAAATAACAACGAGAGGACGTGCAACCTATCATAAGAAGAGAGAACAATAGATCTCTCACTTCTCTGGCAATTTGAAAATCGAAGACTTCTTAGAATTGGATGGTAGAAGTCGAGCAGTTTTTCAAAATTATGGACATTCTAGAAGAAAAGATGAAGAAAAGATGGTGAAGATGGTAGCCTTCCATATAAAGGCTGCGGAAGCAGTTTGGTGGGATTATTTGTAGAATACCCGCTAGAGACAAGAAAAGAGTCGTGTTTGAACATGGAGAAAGATGAAACAGGTTATGATGGATCAATTCCTACACATGGATTATGAGCAAATTTTGTATCGTATGTACCTAGGGTGCACACATGGCAATCATACCATATCAGACTATACCAACGAGTTCATGCAACTGGCAGAACGTAACAACCTATCAGAAACTAAAAATCAGAAGGTAGCCAGGTATACCAACGGTTTGAAAGTGACTATTCATGATAAAATCGGCTTGCAGACTATTTGGACATTGTAGGAAGCCACTAGGATAGCATTGAAGGCAGAGATGGTGGAGGCTGACAAGAGAACGAATGGTTATAGGAGATTTGCTCAACCTACTGAACAATGTACATTCAAAGGTAAGGCCCAACAACAAATACTAGCCAACCCTTCGAGTGTTCAGACTAAAAGTGGTGTTGAGAGCAGTAATCAGTTTACTAACAGATGGCAAAACTGAAATTCACTCTAGTAGAAAAATCCATATGCTAAGCCAATGAATGGCGTATGCTATCATTGTAGACTGCCCAGCCATCGTTCCAATACTTGTTCGGAGTGAAAATAGAACTACTTGATGGAAGTAGAAGTACCTAAGGAAGAGGAAGAAGCGGTGGCAGATGATGATTATGCAGAGGCCGAGTTTGCAATTGAGGAAGGTATAGAGAGTCTAACTTTAGTGTTGCAACGAGTTCTCTTAGCGCCAAAAGACGAGGGACAATGTCACAGCATTTTCCATTCACTTTGTTCTATCAACAATAAGATATGTGAGGTGATTGTAGACAATGGGAGCTGTGCAGATTTTGTATCGAAGAAGTTGGTGAATCTGCTGCAATTACCAACTGAATGCCATCCTAGTCCATATTCATTTGGTTGGGTGAAGAATGGTCCTTTTGTTCGGGGTTGCTGAGACTTGTAAAGTACCAATTTCCATTGGCAAGCATTATAGAGATGATGTGGTATGTGAATTATAGACATGGATGGGTGCCATATTCTGTTGGGTCATCCATGGAAGTTTGATGTGGACTCAACTTTGAAGGGACGCGATAATGTGGTAATCTTTACATGGGGCACTCACAAGATTGCCATGAATCCTCTCAATCAAGTAGAAAAGTCAACCAAGTAACGATCGGATAGTTTTCTGACTCTTACAAATAGCGAGTGAGAGATTGTGGATTCAGTAAGAGAAGGCGATTGTTTCTACTCGATAGTGGTTAAGGGGCTTTTGACAAGTAAGTAAGAGGATTAAATTCTGCCTGAAGTGCAAAAAAAATTGTAGGACTTTGAGGGCTTTATTTCAGATGAGCTGCCTCCCATGCAAGATATTTAGCACCAAATCGATTTAGCACCCCCTAGTCTTCCAAATATACCTTACTACCGACTAAATCTGAAAGTGAACAAAATTCTAAGGGAGCAGATTGAAGATTTTTTGAAGAAAGGCTTTATAAGAGAGAGTATGAGTCCGTGTGTAGTACTCGCCCTCTTGGTGCCAAAGAAAGGAGAAACTTGGCGCATGTATGTTGACAGTCGTGCCATCAACAAGATAACAATAAAATACAAATTTCTCATTTCGGGGTTGGAAGACATGTTAGATGTGCTTGAGAGTTCCAAGGAGTTTTAAAAATTAGTCATTCGAAATGGCTATCACCAGATTCATATCGGACCTGAGGATGAGTAGAAGACTGCCTTTAAGAGTAAAGATGGACTTTATGAATGGTTGGTGATGCCATTCGGAATAACGAATGCTCCAAGTACCTTTATGAGACTAATGAATCAAATTCTTCGTCTTTTTATTGGTTCCTTTTGTTGTAATGTACTTTGATGATATTCTCATCTACAGTAAGGCCAAAGAAGAGCATTTGACTCATTTGAGGCAAGTCCTAGATGTTCTAAAGAAAAATCTATTATATGTGAATTTAAAGAAGTATACATTATGCACACATAAGCTATTGTTCTTAGGTTTTGTGGTTGGTGATGATGGTATACAGGTGGATGAAGACAACACGAGAGCAATCCAGGAATGGCCAACTCCAAAAATTGTTTCTGATGTAAGGAGCACTCACGGTTTAGCACTTTCTATAGATGAATCGTCTGATATTTTAGCACCATCGAAGCACCACTTACTGAATGTTTAAAAAATGAAGATTCAGTTGGGAAAATAATAAGATAAGAGCTTCGCCATCATCAAAGAGAAGTTGTGCATTGATCTAGTCTTAGCTTTGCCAAGCTTTGAGAAGGTATTTGAAGTGGAATGTGATGCAAGTGGCATGGGTGTTGGAGTTGTCCTTTCCCAAGAAAAGAGATCCATGGCTTTCTTTTCTGAAAAAATGAATGATGTAAGGCAAAAATAGAGTACCTATGATCAAGAATTCTATGTAGTTGTTAGAGCTTTGAAACAGTAGAAACACTACATAGTGCAGAAAGAATTTGTGTTGTTCATTAACCACTAAGCCTTGAAATTTATTAACAAGATGCATATCAGGTGGGTGACCTTCCTCTAGAAATTTTCCTTTGTGATCAAGCACAAATCAGGAAGTTTGAATAGAGTTGTCGATGCCCTCTGTAGGATAGCATCATTGCTAGTCACCCTTTTCCAAGAAATTGTTGGGTTTGAGTTCTTGAAGGAATTGTATACAGATGATGAAGATTTTGGGCAAATTTGGAACAAGTGTGTCAGCCGAGAATCAATGGCAGATTTCCATGTCAATGATGGGTATTTGTTCAGGGACTATCAGTTTTGTATTCCTATCTCATCCTTGCGTGAGAAGTTGATTCAGGATTTGCATGATGGATGTCTAAGTGGACACTTGGGACGTGACAAGACCATAGCCAACTTACATGAGAGATATTATTGGCCCCAGCTAAATTGAGATGTTCGCACCATAGTCGAAAAATGTTATAAGTGTCTAGTGTCAAAGGTTTAAGTTCAAAATATCATATTGTACATGCCACTCCCTGTTCCCTAAGAAATTTGGCAAAATCTCAGCATGGATTTTGTACTTGGGTTATCATGAACTCAGAGAAGAGTAGATTCAGTTTTTGTAGTAGTTGACAATTTTCCAAAATGCTCACTTTATATCTTGTCAGAAAACTTCGAATGCATCGAATATTGCCAAATTGTTTTTCAATGAGGTTGTTCGATTGCATGGAGTCTCCAAGTCTGTCACTTCGG
The DNA here is from genome assembly GCA_023638005.1 of Forsythia suspensa. NCBI lineage: Eukaryota > Viridiplantae > Streptophyta > Magnoliopsida > Lamiales > Oleaceae > Forsythia > Forsythia suspensa. The sequence goes on from CM042667.1 coordinate 14,336,808, forward strand.
ATAGAGATACCAAATTTTTGAGACATTTTTGGATTACAATGTGGAAGTTGTTCGGGACAAGTTTAAACAAAAGCAACACCGCCCACTCACAAACTAATGGGCAAACTGAAGTCACTAACTGTACTCTTGGGAATATGGTTTGAAGTGCTTGTGGAAATAAACCAAAACATTGGAATTTTGCATTGCCTCAGGTGGAGTTTGCACATAACAGCGCAGTTCACACTGCTACAGGCAAGTCTCTTTTTGCTATTGTGTACACTGAGGTTCCTTATCATGTAGTAGACTTGGTAAAGCTACCCAAGGGTCAAGGTAAGAGAGTAACTGTTGAGAAGTTGACTGAAGATGTGTTGGCTGTTCGTGACGAAGTCAATTAGAAGTTGGAGAAGACTATTGTTAGGTATAAAGCAACAACCGATTCTCACAAGTGGAATAAACAGTTTCAGGAGGGAGACTTGGTGATTGTATATCTTAGAAAATAGAGATTTCGTGTGAGTACCTACAGCAAGATGAAGCCCAGAAAGCATGGTCCTTTCAAAGTACTTAAGTGGATCAACAACAATGCCTACATTATTGAGTTATCGGCTTCCATGGAAATTTTGAGTACCTTCAATGTAGCTGATTTATAAGATTTTCATAAAGACGATGATCCACTCTATCTAGATTATAACTCGAGGTCGAGTTCCTCAGAGGTGGAAGAGACTGATGTAGAACAAATGGCAGGCTTCAAAAAACGACTTTTTCAGTTTTAGTGCTATTTCTGTTATTTGTTTTAATTTTGATTTTTACAATCTTAGTTGATTTAGGGCTTCTTACACAATTAGGCCCATTTAATATTAAAATTCTGAAAATACTACACATTTATCATAATTCCCAAATTACTAACAAAACCAAAAATACTGCTGCCCCAAAACGTGAATAATTTAGGTTACCCAAACCAAAACATGAAATTACAAAAGAACAAAAATATTAGAACAACGCCCAAATGAATTCAAATTTGTTTAGAACTCCATGAATTCATATCAAATTGATCTTTTGTGATTCAATCAGTGTTTGAACATTCAGCTGAAATATAAAATTTCATCAAAACATTCCTCCGGTTCAATCAGTATTCAAAGCTTGGATGGAAAGACGAAATTTCTTAAAATCAATTCTGCGATGCAATTTGTGTTTGAAACTTGGTCTGAAAGAGGAATTTCTTCAAATCAAGATACTATGATATTCAAAATCAAGGTACAATCTGCAGTTCAATGATTTTAATCAAATAATTAAATTTTAGAAACAATTGTGTTATATGTTGTTAATATTTGATTTTGCAATTTCGAATTAGAATTATGATATTCAAAATTGGGTGATCTGATATCCAACTTTCAACTGTGTGTTGCAGATTTTTTTTTGTAATTATAAATGCAGCCATGGATGGCATACAATGTTTTAAAATTTAAATTATTACTACTTTTCAAGAAGGTGTAGGCCATGAAAAATAGTTAAGAGCACATATGCCAAATAATAGGTTTACAACCATGACCTCAAACATCGTAGAGTCGGTAAATGCAACCACCAAAGCCTTAAAGAGTTACCCTATTGATTATTTGTTTGAATCGTTGAGATACATATTACAAAGTTAGTTTCACAAGAATAGGAGTAAGACACAATCTACATCTACAAGACTCACTAGCAATCAAGAGAAAGTATTGATATCAAATTTTGGCAATTCACTGAAATTGAAGGTAATATAGCCAACTTCAACATTTATATGATATAAATTTTTGCTTAATGATCCAAACTCAAATTTTGTGCTTACTCATGTTGTCTTTGTATTCCATGTCTTACACATCACTTTTTTTTGTAGGTCTTGCTATCAAGTGATGTTCTATACCAGGTAAGTGACAAAAATACACAACATTTAGTTGACATGGAGAGACAAACATCCACTTGCAACATGTTTCATGTAGATGGGATTCTATGTCCACATGCAATGTCGGTTATTGGAAATAATGCGCTACAAACGTATCACTATTGTTCATATTATCACACAAAGGAAGCCTACATTTCTGCGTATGAAGGTAACATTGTTCCACTTGGAGATCGTGACCATTGGACCATGCCAAATAACTTGGAAACAATTGTGGTTTTTGCTCCAAATTCAAAAAGACAAGCGGAAAGACCTAGAGAAAAGAAGATTTGATCAATACAAGAGGGCAATAAATCTACGAAATGTGGACGGTGCATGGGCTACGGGCATAATAAGAGGACTTGCAAGAAACCCTTGCCACTAAAACATACTAAAAAGAAGAAACGAAGAACTGAAAACTTGTAACTTGGATGCTGAATTGCAAAATGATATCTTACTCTATATCTATGATAGCGTTATTTTTCATAGATAGTTAGACTTTGTATTGCTGGATTGGTATGTTGGATTTTGGTTCAAGATACATTTGCATTTTCTTGCTGATTCTATGCAACTTCGTATTCCTTCGTTTTCTCATTTGTACTCATTCTGCCTAAGCATGACACATTCTAGATTTGTATGTATAATATGATTGAAAACGGATTCAAATTCAATTTCTGCTTGACATCCAAGTTGGGGAATATTTTTTAAATTTTAGAAGTTGTAAGTTTGCATCAAATCTAGTGTGGTCAAATGTCTCATTTGATTATATAGATTTCTTCTACTATTGTGTTAGGAATTAGATGGACCAAGTGCAATAATTATAGATTGTTTTTATGTAATAGCGAGAACAAGTGAGATGTAATTACCACTATGATTACAGCTCATAGTAATGATAATCTCCCTTTATATGTAGCAAACAACATTACCAGATTTTACTTGGAGCAGTTACCAGATTTTACTTGGATATACATGTTATTGAATTTAGCAATCAATTAGACTTCATATATGTTCCACTAAATCTACCAACCGGATCATTATCTTTTGCTGATGGTTGATTGAATTGGTCTCAATTCTCTTTTGTTTTAACTTAGATATACATGTTATGAATGTTTAGCTTTCTTTTCAATTGACAACTACAAATCTCCTCTTTTCCTGATGGTTGATTGAGTTGATTGCTTCAGGTTATCATAGATAACATAAATGATACAGCAGATCATATGATCCAGCATACTCAAAGAGTAGAGAAAATGGATTTAGAAGATCTTGTGAAATTGTGATTTTTGAATAGGAAGAGATTGTAATATTATTAAAAAAAATAGACAAAAAAAAAGCCTGACCCTGAAAATAAGTATAATTGAAAACACATTTGAAAGCATTGTTCACCAACTTCAAATGAGCCTCAGCCCCTACCCTCTAGCATTCACTTCACATGATTAATTTCACTCTCTATTAAACTTATATATGACTATCAAACGACATTAACAACTGAAAATCTATAAACAAAAACAACAAAAAAGAACAAATTCATCTAATTAAACAGCCAAATAAAAGTCAAGAGATTTACAAAAACAAAATATGCCATGACTTGCTTCGCTGTTCCTATTCAAAGTCTAATTATGACTACTGTCATTTCAAATCTAACTATCACTAGTCATTCGACGTCTAAGTATGTTAACTAAAGTGGTGGTATCATATACATCCCATTCATCAAAAAAATTTACAAAATCTGCAGAACAATCTTCACGTCTTTACTTGATTTTCTTAAGGATGGCAAAAAAACACGTCCCCGCCCCGCCCCTACCCTACCCTACCCTACCCTACCCTACCCTACCCTAATCCTACCCTACCCTAAGCGGGGGGGAATCCCTTGATTACTAAGCAGGCGGGGGGCGGGGCGGGGGGCGGGCGGGATCATGGTCCCCGCCCAACATTCTCTGAACCCCCCGAATGGTTTTATTTTATTTTATTTTTATGTTTTAAAATTTAAATTATATATAAAAAAATAAAAAATAATATAATTAATTAATTAAACAGGACGATAAATGGAGATTTTTCTATACCCGCACCCGCCCCCGCCCCCCCCCCACCCCGCTTTCAAAAATCCCGACGGGGCGGGTATGGGAATGGTCGCCCAGCCCCGCCCCGAACCTGATATGTTGCCATTCCTAGATTTTCTCCAATTTTCTTGACTGCTAACTTTCCTAGGCACAAGATTAGGATCTGTTTCATAACTACTGGCTCGTTTTTCCATACCATACTTGAATAACTGAGAGAAATATGGATCCTAGCAACCGACGCATCAAAATTATCAACCTTTGTTTGAACATTTTGTTTAATTCAAGCACAAGCAGTCTCAATAACAAAAATTCCACAATCATGACTACAAAACAAAAAACAAAAAAATTTTAAATTATGTGTTATGATATGTCAAATTTAATTTTATATATAGAATTATATGATGAAAAAGCATGAGTAATAATTTGAAACTTACCTATTAGTTTGTTGAGGTGTGCCTTCAACAATATTAATAGCCAGCGGTGGGACACTACCAACACCACCACTCACAACATGATTACAAGCATTAACTTTCACCATCAAATATGGGAGAACATATGCAAAATCCTAGACATCTTGAATCACAACTCTGTCTCATACACTTGCACTTGCTGAGTTATAAATGTTTAGAACCCTTTTGTTGACATCAAAATGGTCAAGCAGCCAATGGGCATGTGACTGCATCATAATTGGGATGAGAATATGGTGTACGTCCCACCATCCAGTGTTGCAGTGCATGTACTCTCACATTGCGTATGCAAGGAGGGATTTATGATTGTTAATAGTATTAAAATCATACAAAAATGGGTAAATACCCCTAACCATGGTTGAGAAAAATTGTCTATGGTAGTAATGTCTAGAGATATAGCTTTACTGAACTTGAGCATTTTTCGAAAATAGTATAAACATATGTTGATATGTTGCAAGATAGAGAGTTATACATGACTTGACACATTAAATAAAATAATAGGAGTAATGTTATGTATAAAAGTGATAAATACCATATCTCCAAGTGAAGAATCATTTGATCGAAGCTCATGTCACCAAGTTTTGTTGTCTATTTCGTACTGTCTAAATTGAAATGGATGTGAGATATTGTCTTTTTTCACTGTGAACTTCCTCTTGCTGCATTAAAATATTAATGCATTGAAATGGTTTATCTCAACAAATGAAGTAGAAAACAAATAAACATGTCAAAACTTACACTTGATCAGACTTGTATCCATCTTGAAACCATTCTTTAAAGTAAGTGATGTCAGCATCAGCATCATCAGGAGGGTTGAGTCCTTCCTTAAACGCATAAATGCTAAATCAAGAATTTCGACGGGAATCTCTTGTTGGTGTAATTTGAGCATTAGTAGTGTCCAACCATACTTCAACAATTTGCATATGTGTAAAAACACCATCAGATAAGAGAATTTAAAATAGAAAATGTAAATATTGTACATCAAATTTGAAACTAAGAAAAACGTGCATCTGTTCTTGATTTTTCTTTGACATCACTTACAACTTTGATAACTTGGTCATATACATCTTCATTTCTCTTAATAGCACTTTTGACAACTTCATCAACCTGTTTGAAAGCTTCTTCTGTATCTAATAATTCATCGGCCCCCATGTCCAAAGAAGGAATGCCATGCTCACCATTGGACTTACCAACAACCTTGATGGTCAACATAAATGTTAATAGTTGTTAGCAAAATTAAAAAAATAAATGTTGACACTAAGATAAACTCATATCTTAGTATCCGACGGTCCTACATCGCTAGGTAGAACAATTTGAACATCAGACTCTACCACAATTGACTTCTAAAATAACTTCTCCCTTAACTCATCCATAAACGCATCAATCTTTGCATCCAAACCGCATTGTAGAGCACTGAAATCAAACTTCAGTTCTAGCTGTTGTGACATTATTCGATCCTAGTTCAACTGTAGTATATTCACTTGTTTTTCGAGTTGTTGAATTAAACGGCTATGTGTGATCTCTGGAAAATTCAACAAACATAATGTTCAGCTGCAGTAAATTAACTTAGCATTGTAATTTGCTGAAATATATATGTCCAAACCTTTTTCTTATTGACTTTAGAGCTATTTGGATGATTCCTAATCTGGGGTGATTTCAATCGATTAACATGATGATCAACAAAATCAGAATCATCATTATGAATTAGGTCAACATGATGCCTTCTGGACACAACTACAAAATATGTTGACTCTTCTCCTTCTTGGTAGGTTCAAGTGTGGTAACTTCTACCTCTAAAAAATAAAAAACAACAAAATAATTGTAAGTAATCAATATTAATAGAAGTTTAAAAACAAAAACAAAAAAAATTGAAAAAACATTATATTGTCATACATCAGGACCATCTAATGTTATGTTCTCCTACAAAGTGGACTTCACATGAATATCAGTATTCCAATTCAAAATGTGAGGATGCGATTGACGAACCTTTTTACAAACTATCCCAACTAAAGATGGAATTGACTCATATATCCAAATTTGGAATGACATGGTGAAACCATATAATCTGTACATGGCTAATCTTTTTAATTTGCCCTCCAAAGTAGGACCCTTAGACAAAGCAACCTTCAAATGGCTAAATATCATTGTAAACAGCTCTTGACCCCATGGAAACTTATCTAGATCAAATGAATCAATGACTGTCATCAAATTTTCTAGAACTTATTTTGGGTACGGAGTAGTAAACAAGTATAAAGAGATTAGTAGAAGGATCCCAATTTTTACAACTTCTTCATCATTTGTATTAGAAGGCAAATTTCTCCAAACTTGTTCAACATCTTTTGGGTATACATTTTTCACATAACTGAAATATTTATCTTTCAAAACACAACGACTCCTTCAAAATTTAGAAATATTCTCAGTTCCAGTGCTACTCAGTCGAGTAATCAAACAAAACTCTTAAATAGAGAATCGAATTAACTTTCCAGCTATTTTGAACCACATTTCATTGGGGTTCGACTGTTTCACTTCCATTAATAACATTTTGTGTATTAACGGATATTGTAAACGAGTCTCTTCAACACCAAAAAAATGTCCAAAACATGTACTCCTAAACAATACTTTTTGAGAGTCATTCATTTTTAACTTTAGCTTAAAGATGACATCGTAGTTTGCAGACACCGAAATTCTACCATCAAATCAATTTTTTTGGGTCTACACAATAATCCATCTCTTGTAAAATAAAGAAATATCACCATTAATTATCATATCATCTACAAACATTGTGATGGACACTAAGTTTGATACATTTATAACGAGGATGATACAAAAGCACAATCGTTATAAATCACATTTATAATTTCATGGCGTGATAGTCGACGCTTATGTTTGATCACATTTATACCAAGTGTGATAAAAGCATACAATATATACAAAAACATGGCATGATAGTCAACGCTTATGTTTGTTTGATCACATTTATACCAAGTGTGATATCAGCATGCAATATATACAAAATCACATGACATGATAGTTGAAGCTTATGTTTGTTTGATCACGTTTATAACAAGTATGACACAAAATCTCAATTGGTATAGATCACATTTGGTATAAATCACATTTACAAAATCATGGCAAGATATTCAACGCTTATGTTTTAATAACATTTATAACAAGTAACTAGATTATTTTTAACAAGTATGATACAAAATCGCAATTGATATATCATATTTACAAATTCGTGGCATGATAGTTGACGCTTATGATTGATCACATTTATAACAATTATGATAAAAACAAAATATATTACTTGACACTTGTGTTTATATCAAATTTATACCAATTATAATACAAAAATCATACTTGCTATATATCAGATTTAAAAAAAGCATTGCCCAATAGTTGACATTTATGTTTGATCACATCTACAAAATCATTGCGTGATAGTCGACACTTGTGCTTCATCCCATTTACAAAATAGAAGTTTATAAATTCTGACTTTAATTTCGTAACTTGGGGCAAACAGTAAAAGATCAGAAAGAATGTAATCTATTGTTATTTTTTGACTTCTTAACTTGGAATCTACCTTAGGTTGTTTCTCCTACCCTAGTTCTAAAAACAAGAGAGAGATTACTTATAACCACATGAAGGTGTTCTTACGCCTATTGAGTGCTTCATACTTGAAAAGTAATTCACATTAACATGTAGTACCAAATCAACAAATCTCAGAGTATTGCACACCAACAAATTTCTTAATTTCAGAAATATAAAAAACCTATTTTCAGAAGCATCTACGGTGCATTTCACTTTTCTACAAAAACCGAAAACCCTAATTATTACTCACCCGAGAAGCAAATACGATGCATTTCACTTTTCATAAGGGAATATGAAAAAAATAAAAAAACAGTAAAGGCAAAATGTCAAAAAAATCATGAAAATATATAAAAAAAAACTGCAAACCCTAATTATTACTCACCCGTGGATCATATATTTCATTTTTCTTTTTCTTCTTTGAAGTGGATGCTAGGTCCACTGTATCTATCATCCTTTTGCCTTTATTTCACTATTGAGTGTATTTTTTGTCCGATAAAAGCTTCAAGCGGCTATGGCTCACGATATCTTCAGCTACGGGCAAAACATCCTTGTTCGCTGAGTAAGTTGTTCGATGATTGGGTGTCTCCATTTGTGGCCAGATTATGAATGAAAGAGGTAAATATTTACAAAAGATGATTTAAATATGATTTAAAGATTCGTAAGGGTTGAGATCGAAAATTTGGGGAGAGAGAGAATTGCCTTTTTGGTTTTTACTGTTTGTATGAAGAAAATATGAAGAAAATAGTGGACTCAAAATCGGATGACGGTTTGTAACAAGGAAATGATAGGCTGAAAATCAGGTATTTGGGCTCAATAATTGCACTTTTATGATTTTCTATTTTACTGTTATTTACCGTATTTTATAAATAAAATAAGTAAAAATAGAAATATAAAATTAAAGGGGTAGCTGATTTAATTTCCTCTTGATTTAGACTATGCTTTCTTACAATCTTAGTTGGTTTAAACTAAGTTTTAGTTTCATTTGTTATTTAGGATTGTTAAGCCCTTATAAATATAGGGTTAATTATTTTTTTTCATCATTCATTCATTAATATTATTCATAGAGTTTTAACTCCTTATTCTCTGGTGGATTCCATATCTTGTGTTTTTAAGGTTTTCACTTGAATTCCTTATTCGTGTTGCATCATTTTGATAATAGTGGGGCGATTGCCAAAACTAAAGAACTTATGAGTCATCAGCGGAGTAAGCACATCGAGAGAAAAAAACTATCTTTTTAGAGATATTTTCATCGAGGAAACGTGGTAAATAGGAAAATTGCAACAACATATAATCTTGTGGAGTCGTTCACTAAGAGTTTACCAACTAAAGTTTTTGATGGGCATCTCTGGAGGATAGGTATTCTTGATATGTCACATTTATTCTAAAGGGAAAGTGGGAGATTGTTAGTTTAAATGCTCTTAGAGTAGTATTTTATAAACAACATTATAGATTATAGTTCAATATTATCGTTTATTCGTATATTTAATTTGAGTTATTCATCTAAGTCTTCATGATCATACATAATGTTACGAATTGTATACTTGATGGGTCGAGTACGGTAAGACACAATTTGCGACATGATAAAAAAAATATTGTTTGCAGTCGGTAGATAAAGTTAGACGTTTTAGCTTAATAAGATTGTATTGTTCTTTTGTCTAAATCCAAAAAATAAGAAGAATGGTGTGTTCGGTGAACATTGAACATGACTACATAGATGACTTATTCGTGACTGTTAGGAATAAGACTCTACTCGATCATCGAATGAGTCACCTAAATTCTAAATGTGTAATGTACCTTTAATTTCTAGCTCAAGTTCTTTGAGGATCATCACTCTGAGGAGTTTTTCATCAAATCTAAGCTCAGTAATCCTACGATGGGATCGTTGGACTCTATGTTGTGATGCGTTCACAATGTATTTTTCCTTATGAAAATGGAACTCAAAAGGCTATACATGATGGAAGGGCCAAATCGATCATTTTACCGTCTCTAATATATAAGCAGTCAAACGGGGTTTGACTTGTACCATGATGATTGGAGGATATTATAATCAGATCGTGACTTGATTCCGTAATTGTCGCTTAATCCGAGAGTACAATTTCGGTTCTTTTGTGGAATGAATTGGAATTAATAGATTTCTCAATTGGTCAAGAATTGACTAATTTGAAGACATTATCTAATGGAGCTCAGGTCTTATGAATTCGATTTGGTCCTTCTCTTGGCTCCAAGACAGATGTATGACTTAATTGATCTACTACACTAAATCAAATGAAAATGGAGCAAAATAATATGATTATAATAGGGACATTAGTGTAATTGACGTTCTCAAGTATTACCTAAGTTGTGTGGACCTATATATAGGTCAATTAAGGGCATATTTCCTGGGCTAGGGTTTTGCACAAATGAGACAATTTCCATACTTTTCCAAAAAGGCATGTAATGAGATATAAGAAAAATGCTAAAATGAAGGAAGAGAGTTTGCTTGCTTGGTGATGAGGGTCATTAAAGCATGCGTTTAGGGTCAATTCTTAAGCTCGTTGTTTGTTGATTTAGAGTTAGTTTCGTCTATGATGATAAATATTTTTCTCTTCCTCCGAGCACGGTGGCGATAGTGGTAGAGGCCTGCAAAATAGTGGCGGGCTTCTTTCTTCCATGTCCACTCCGGTGTGATAATCAGTATATGATTAAAATAGATGTGCAGAGTAGAAATACAGAGTGTATGAGAGTTGTGTTTTTACCTTGGGGGTTGTCCTCTATTTATAGGAATGGCCTTTAACGGTCCTTAATAGCGGGTGTCCCTTAATCTCCCTCATTACTAGGAGTTAATGAGAGATGTTTCATCTTCTTAATTTTTGGTGTTTCGTTTTCCCAATAACCGGTGGTAATTGTCATTCTATAAGTCGCCTGTCTAGCTAACCTAACGACAGTTGGATTATTATAGTCTATCTGTAAGAGGCGTGCTTATGAGACCAACGAGACAGGTGAGTCGGTGAGGCAGGCGTCCCAGGACGTGCCACCATTGACAGATAATATATAGCAGATGTCATTATTTCTATCATCATAAGCCCCCTCCACTTCCCATAGACTACTTTTCATAGATTGTTGTCAATAGAAAGTAGAAATAATCTAATGCACCTGCTCCTCTCTAACTTTTTTCAGACGGAGGCTCATTGCCTTGATTTTTAAACATAAGTTCACCGGCTTTGTTTTTCTGACAGAGGCTCATCGCCTTGTTTTTCTGACAGAGGCTAATCGCCTTGATTTTTAAACATAGGCTCATCGCCTTGTTTTTTAAACATAGGCTCATCGCCTTGTTTTTCAAATAAAGGCTTATCGCCTTGTTTTGTTTTTCAGACAGGATTTATCGTCTAGTCTTGTTTTCAGACAGGATTCATCGTCTAGCCTTGTTTTCAGACAGGACTCCAAGCCTAGCCTTGTTTTCAGATAGACTTCATCGCCTAGTCTTATTTTTAGATAGGATTCCTCGCCTAGCTTTATTTTCAGACAGGACTCATCGCCTAGCCTTGTTTTCAGACAGGACTCATCGTCTAGACTTGTTTTCATCACCTAGCCTTATTTTTAAGGTAGGACTCATCGCCTTGATTTTTTTTTGGAAGCCTTGGACGAGCTCGCCTCTGATTGGGCGAGCTTGCCTCTGATTGGGCGAGCTTGCCTCGCCTCAGCTAAATATTTTTTTTAGCCAAGGCTTGTCGCCTCGTTTGATTGTTGCAGTAGTTAAGAATATTTTTGTGGCAGGTCAGATTCAGTAGGTGCACTAGGACTTCCCAACTAGCCTAATCCTTCTTTGGTACCCTCATCATTTATTCGTTTTAAATAATTTATTTTCTTCTTGCCTTTATCATCTCAAGGTTCGGGCTAGTCCCGAGTCTTCCTTTTGTTAGACTTAGGTTCCTTTCGATCTTTCATACTTTTGGTAATGAGATATGCTGCCTCAGCATCCACATACTTATCCTATCTCTTGAGTAACTCATGCATCGTATCTGGCGGGTTTTTGGATAGTGACATCTTGAAAGGACGACTTTGAGTTCTACTCATCATGGCAGTGACTACAGCATACATCTGCAGATATTTGATTCCCAGCGTGGCGCTATTGAACCGAGAAATGAAATCTTTCAACAGTTCATCATTGTCCTATATCAATTGCATCAGACTGATAGCAGTTTTCTTAACACGTTTGCTGCTAGCAAAGTGTGCAGCAAAACTTTTGAAAAAATCGTCAAAATGTACATATCGATTTTAAAAGAATGGTGGCTACCCAGTCCCTGGCCTCCCGCCTAAGTTTTGGAGGAAAAGCCCTGCACATGATTGCATCAGGGGTGGCTTGCAACCTCATGAAGTCAACAAAAGTCCTGAGGTGATTGACAGGATCAGAGGATCCGTCTTACTTCTCCATCTTTAGCTGTTTGAAGTCTCTTGGCAAGGGGACTGCTATCACTTCTATGGAAAAATGATCTTCTTCCAACAACATAGATTGTTGCCTACTACTTTTGTTAGACAAAGCACCAGCTATTTTGTGACCCATTATGTCTTCTAATCGATGTTTCAAGCTTAACACTGGTGTCTCAACCAGCGTAGCATGGGCATCCATGACGATTTCTCCAATGTGGATTTGAGCCAGATGTCAATGAATGGAAGTAGGGTACGAAAGGCGGAGCCAAAGAAACTAGAATCAGTGGTGGAGCTGCCGTTGGCAGTGTTTTCATTGCTGGAAAATTAGGAGTCTGGGGAAGAGCCCCTGGCGGTGAGGACCCTACCGGTTGAAGACTAGGACCCTGGGGCAGAGCCCTTAATGGTAACGATCCTATCGGCGAAAGTTTAGGACCATGTGGTAGCTGAGAAACTGCAGCGTTCCGATCTTGGAGTAGAGCTGTTAAGGCCACCACATGAGCTTGCAGTGCCGCAAATTGTGCGGTAAAGGCAAATTCTTATTGTGGGTGATTAGTGCGGCATTAGACTCGATGTCTACATCCCCGACGGGAGGTGGTGGAGCGATTACATTCCTAGCTCTTCTAGTTCGAGCCATGACTTCTTGTGCGGGTTTCCACAGACGAAGCCAAATGATGATAAATATTTTTCTCCTCCTTCGAGTACGGTGATGATAATGGTGGAGACCTGCAAAATAGTGGCGAGGCTTCTTTCTCCCGTGTCCACTCCGGTGTGATAATCAATATATGATTAAAACAGATGTGCAGAGTAGAAATACAGAGTGTATGAGAGTTGTGTTTTTATCTTGGGGGTTGTCCTCTATTTATAGGGATGGCCTGCAGTTATGACATTTAATAGTCCTTAATTGCGGGTGTCATTTCATCTCCCTCATTACTATGAGTTAATGAGGGATGTTTCATCTTCCCAATTACTGGTGTTTCGTCTTCTCAATAATCGATGGTAACTGTCATTCTATGGGTCGCCTGTCTAGCTAACCTAACGACAGTTGGATTATTGCAGTCTATCTGTAAGAGGCGTGCTTATGAGACCAACAAGGCGGACGAGCCAATGAGGCAGGCGAATCATTGAGGCGGGCGTCCCAGGATGTGCCACCATTCACAAATAACATATAGCATGTGTCATTATTTTTATCATCAGTCTAGATTAAAATCTATTAAAAAATTGCGATCAAAAGTCAACAATTAATTTTAACAGATCCATAATTTTTATTAATTTTTCAACTACGTATTTTATCAATTTTTTTTATCAAAATTGACTAAAAAATTCTCTCAAACAAGTACTTAAGTCATTTATCCCATTATCGTTTGAGAGTTCAAATATCCAATTATTTGGTTTCTTTATTTCAAAGAAAAAATAATTTCTATTGAAATTTGAAGCCATATACAAACAAAATGTATATCAAAATAGACAAAAGATTTGTGTACTTTTCATTCCAACTCATTTATAAGAATATTATACATATTACACATATAATGAATATAATGAATCTGCACCGCACATAAAACCCATGCTCAATTTCATTTATTAATCTCTTAAACTTTTAAATGATACAACCGTTGATGTGACATATTGAAGCTTGGAGCAATGTCCTAAAAGATTTTTTCTTCTTTCTGGTTGCAAGTTCTTATACTTCGTATAATTATTTGTTAGTATTCCAACAGAAATGATGGGCCTATAAAAAAACATAACATCATGGTACGAAGAAGAATAAAGAGAGATGTATCTCTTATTCAAAAATTATTTATTCACAAATCACAATGTTAATCTTTTAGGGTTCAAATAAATCAACTTTTTTCGTGAACTATTTGTGTGAATAGGTTAATTCGATGTAAATCTTGAGATAAACCACAATAACTTCACACATTGTTCTTAGTTGAATGAATTTATCGAGTTCTACGAAATGCCTCAAATAATGAAGAGATAAGAGGGTCCTATAAAGAATGTGGGCAAGAATCATCAAACGATTTCGAAAAAAATAATTTTATTTTTATTTTTTTAAGTTCAATATTTTTGATAATCCAATAATTTTTTTTTTCCGTGTTTATTAAATCAAAATTGGAGTTATCTGCTAAAAACTATAGTAGAGCCTCTTCTTTTTTTGCGTATGGCATCGCCACTCCCTTTGGCAGTGTTATATGTTTCGTCACCACTTTGTAGAAAATAGTTAGTGATTTATCAAGAACAATGCTACAAGCTTCTAGAATACAATGAGACCAGGGTGTATAAATACAATCTAAATCAATTATCAATTAAATAAAGAGAAGAAATTAGACAGTGTAATCAAACAATTGTAAATCTAGATCGGCTAGTGTTAAATCATATTTTCTAAATAAATGTTTGATAAAGTTTTTTGTAAATTATAAGCAGTGGGTTCTACAGAATATATGGATAAAAACTAGATAAATATTGTGAGTCCTACGAAATGTGTGAATAAAAATGACGTTTCACAATTTTATAAGTAATAATATAAAAAATAAAACTAACACACTAACAATTAATTTAAACTAATATCAAATACGAATAGTTCTCGGCAACAGCGCCAAAAACTTGTTGTAGAAAATAATTGCAAGTGTACAATATCGTTAACAAGTAATAAAGTGGACCTAATGAGTCTGGATTATCGTTTCCACGAAGACTATCCTATTTATATATACTAATTCAATTAATCATAATCCTAATATATTTAAAACACTTTGAAATAAGTTTATTAGAAGATTTAACATATAACTATTAATTCAATAAAATAGTGTGAATGCAAATAACAAGAATTTATCAAATATAATTATTAAAGCGTTTGAATTCATGAATTCACCATAGTTGTCATTTCTAATTTCTCCACTCAAGATTTATTCCTACTGTTGTATTCGATCGAATTCACGAATTTAACCTAATTTACATCTATCGAGTTCAAGTTAGTTATATCTACTTGAGTCAACTCAGTATATCTATATGTGAAGTCAGAATAATCAGTAACTGGATGCATTAAATCTCCTAAGAATTCAATTTAAAACTGCAACAAAAACAAAAACAAAAACATATATCTACATTTTATCTAATTGTCGGATTTTACTACGTGGTCTTGATTAATAACTTACATCTCGGTTTGTTACAATCCACAATTCAATAAAAATAATGACCATTTATTTCAAGCATTACGAGAAGAAGTACGATCAATACATAATTAATTTATTATCAAAACTTGAGAATTGAAATTAAAGAATCTAAACTAGGTTATATCGTTCATCCAAATTATAAATTTAGTTACTTATAATTCGAGAGAAAGAAAATATGAAGAGTTTAGAATACATAATCGGATTTAAATAAGGAATGATAAAATGTTGAATATATTGCACCAAGAATTCGTCGTCTTCACGTCCAATCTTTAAAGTCTTGGTTGTTCTTCATCCTCATTCTCCTCTTTGCACTCTCTTTTCTCCTTGATTCCACGACTAATTTGACATATATTAAGTCTTTATATAGTGTTTACGTCACTCTAACTCGTTTTAATTGAAAGGACACAGATACGCCTGAGTTTCAACTTTAAAAAGCCAAAAAATAACTTACATCAGTCGCGGTCGGGTAGCGGTTTGCAAACCTCCTTAGTCATCCGAATTTAGTTCTTCTCAAGTTTCAGAAGTGTACAAATAAGTTATCAAACTTTTCGTACATTAAAATCTACTTCCAAAACTTGTGACACTCCTCCAATGGCTCTTTTAATGGTTCTTATAACTCACATGCCACCATGTCAATCTTCAAACGCTTCCGATCAACTCCAATGTAGCTTCATATTCTTCTTTTTTGCTCAATTTACCTCCATTTTAAAGATTTACCTATAATAATGAAAATATTTATACTAAATTAAGAAAAAATCCACTCAAATTACAATTATATATTAATTTTATATGATAGGATAAGTATGTAAAACACACTTATCAATACTTATAAGCACAGCCCAAACATGATATTAAAGTCAATTCAAATTCATCTTGTAATAGCTTTGTACATAAATAAATGTTTCACATGATTAATATCTCACATTATTTGCACGATACTTTATGTTGCACAAAACACAATAATTTTGTATAAATATTTGATCATAACAACTTATTCACCAAACTAATTTATCACACATGATTAACAAACTATTATCCTTCTCAAAAAAAAAAAAAAAAATACTCCAAACTTTTAGTTGTAAAAAAGAATTTGATGAACTAATTTCTACTACTTGTAACATGAAATATATCAATAGATAAGAAATTGAATATTTCTCATATTTTTCTTTTCTTCTTCTTGTTTCAATTTTTTTCTGCTGAAATTGCTAGACTCAACGATTGATGGAATTTTCCGCTTAATTCTTTGTAAATGGCATGCTAAAACATTTAGCGCTTATTTGGTAGGTAGTATTTATTACTCTCTCCGTCTTATAAAGATATAACATTCAATATTCATCCGTTGATAAATTATAAGTTCTTTTCTTTGTTTTCTAATATATCTCTATTTAATGTGTCTTTATTATCAACAATTCTGAACTGCAATTATATTATTGAAGGGGTATATTAACAACATTCTCTTAATGTGTGTGAAAATAGAAGCCTATATTTATGTGACATAAGGAATAAAACATTAGAGCTTTTATGTCCAGATTAAAATCTGCTAAAAAATTTTGGTCAAAAATCAACAATTAATTTCAAGAAAAATTTGCACTTTTTGTCCACAACCTTTAAATCTGTACTAATCTACCCCTAATCTACCCCAAGTAATTGCAATCAATTTTTAAATGTGTCAAGACACGGACATCCCAACCTTTCATAATTGCAAATCAACGTCCTCTTTCATATTTGAAATGATATTTAAAAAAAAAAAAACAAATGGCAGAGAGCCGACATATTTAGTGAATATATAAATAAAAATAGAAATTTAAAAAAACAAAATGTGAATTTATCATTGTTATTTAAAAATTTAACAACAACAAAAACTAAGTAACTAAATTTTTTAGTAATTTAAAAAAAAATTAATTTTTTATTATTCATACGAAATTTGATCGATCGAGTCCCATAACTTTCCGTAAAAAGCACAAAAAATAACTTCATCTTCTCCAAAACATCGGAGGCGACCTCACCCCTAGTCCCATATTTTGACCGGATTTGCCCTTTAAATAAACAAAATAGAAAAAAAAAAAAAAAACAATTCAACTTTTGCATCAACAAAAACCTTTTTTCTTTTTTGCAACCATTAAAATAGAATTCTTTCCAACATCAGATTTATGAGAAGAACCCATAACAGCATCCAAGGATGGCCCTTGATCTGGACTTTTAAATTATTGTTTGTTCTTTGAAGCATTGAACTTGGAACCCGAAGGCCGTTCTTCACCACTAGAAGGAATATCAACTTTTTCTTCTTTAACCATTAAGGTATTATTATTCTCTACATCAGATTTATCAGAAAAATCCGTATTGACATCAGCATCCAAGGGTGGTCCTTGATCTAGATTTTTAAATTCTTGTTTCTTCTCCGAATCATTGACAACCGAACTGGATGATAGTTCATCATCCCGAGAAGGCGAAGACAAAAAAATACAGAAAATCTCATCTTCTTAATAGAAATACTACTAAACTGGTGCTGGTGTCGGCTAAGTACCCCAAGCTAGAAATCAAAATGGATTAGTCAACAAATTTGACATTAGAAGGACAAAAATTGACGAACAATAATCTAACATTCTAATTTCTTTTGTCCTAGCAGCTACAAGATAAAGCCTCATCAGATCCACGGGTCAAAGAAAAAAAAACTTGAACATTTTTGTATTTGAGCTTTGTTTGATCTTAAAAATTCATTTTGGTAGTAATTTTTGAAACCAAAAAGACACTCAAATATTTTTCAAATAAATCAAAATGATTTATAAACTAATTTATAATCTCTTGTATTCTTAGAAAGCTGCTTCAGGACAAAGGTTGACACGTTTGATTCAATTCATTAAACTGACTTTTCTAAGCTAGAAGGGGATTCACTGGAAAAAGTGGGAGAATCCCCTGCTGCTTGCAAGGACAGCGATTCTGAAACCCCAAAAGCATTGGATCTATCTTTATATTCATATAGATTACTACAAAAATGGATTTATTAAGCAAGATAAAAATCTCTTCATTTCCTTGAACATGCATGAGTCCAAATAAAATAACCCTACAACTAAAATAGTTATGGGTTTATATTTTCCATGTTAGCAGACTGTTGTCGACCAGACATGGTGCTCTATAGAGAAAGTCAGAGATGCCACTGTAGGGTTTGGCCATGGGATGGGGTAGATTTTTAAATAAGATAAAGCTATTTTGTATTTTTTAAAAGTTGTAGGACTTTATTTATAATTTTTTTTTTTAGCTTTTTTCTATTATTGTTTATTTAAAGAAGGCAAATCCGTCAAATATGTCAATGGGGATTTGCAAAAAACTACATATTTTGAGAGTGTCTAATGCTATAAAAATTAGTTGGAGTAGATTAGTAACAGATTTGAAAAGTTGGAGACCAAAAGTGCAAATTTCTCTAATTTTAACCACACATTTTATGAAACTCATAACTTTTATTAACTTTTCAACCACACATTTTATCAACTTTTAAATAAATTTTACTAAAAAGCTCTCTCAAACAAGTTATATAATCTTGCAATTTATTTTCAATTAAAAATTCATTAGGTGTTTCATCTTTCAAAATGTCCATGCATGACACAGTTTAACCCACCGCAAGAAGTACAGCATAGTTTATCAAAATCTGCTCCATAAAATCAATGTAGACAAATATGCCATACAGAAATTACAAATTACTAGACTTGTCGGAGAATGGCCCATGCGGAAGCAGCCACCGGGAGTCGAATTTTTGGATTACATCTGTTTTTCAAGATTTTCATTTTTCAAATTGAGAAGCTCCAAGTAGTGACCTTAATCACAGAAAATACAGTCTTAGATTCTGAAATTCTATAACATCCTATCGGTAGCATCCCTAAACAGCTGATGAAGCACAGAAACATGAACTCAAATATTCAATGCATGTTTCGAGTACACAACACTAGGTAGGACCGGAGTCCAAATAGTAAAATAGACTAGATCTTCCTTCGTGCTGTCCATAGTTGGAAGAAGTTTTTGTGCTTACCAGATTGAGGTCACAATCTTTGCATATACACGGTCAATCTTCCGAGTGCTTTTGGGTGTGGGGGGTTCCTACGCGGACTGCAATGTCACCTGCCCGGTGGCTGTTTGCTCGTAGTCAGCACAGGCCTCCGGGGTGTCTTCTTCACTAGGTGGAACGAACTGCCAAAAAAGTGGCAAATATTTGTCCCACTCGTTAAGAATGCTGGCACCTTTGCTGCTCCCGGTTTTTTCCTACATACCAAAGTAAATGTGGGTATTATAAGAATTATGCAGCAAGATGATTCGACTAAATCACAAGCTTAAAGAATCCTGAAGATTGAGTTCCAAAAATAACATTGGCATAAGAAGGGATGTTAATATCAGAGACAAGACACAAACCCAGAGAAGACTATTCCTCACTCCCCCGTGCCTCAAAGGGTGGACGTGTACTAAATCACAAGACGAAATGCATCCGATTCAAGACTTCAACATTGTCAAGTGCAAAAAGCATAAATCTTGCTAGGCAATTTAGGTCCACTTACAACATGGGCTTCAATAAGGCTCTTAAGCTGCATTTGGCCAACGGCAGCAACAACTCTCTGGATCTTCACTATTTCCTTGTTCACCTGGTAACAATTTTACATGGAATGACTGAAGAGTACAAATACTATAAGGGTGTATGAACACTAGAAAATAGAGTAACTACATCTGACCAAACTAACAAATGGAGAGCAACTGTGCAGATACAACCTCAATGTTAACTTTAAAGAAATGTTTTAAAAGCTGGCCCAAACATTGACCCGGAAAAGGTAAAGGGTCAAAGGGTTGTACCAAGGTCAAATCAGATATCAAAACTAATTAATTAATATATTCCATAAAAGATTGACAAACTTAAGTTAATTTTTATTAATATAAAAACGAAAATTGAATGAACAACCAAACATAAAAGGTTTTATGACATCAAAGATATAATAACAACATAGTATCATATATGCAGAGCTCAATAGTTCCTTAACAAATTTTTTTTTTGCAAGTGCAACCAGGAAACCAGGTCAACCTGCCTGATTTTTTAAGAATGTTTTTTAGGCCATAAGCAGGCTGGTTTCTGTTTTCCAGTCGAACTGGCTAGGTCAGACCAATTCTCAAAACACTGCTTTAAAGTTAGATTGCTATTGTATGCATTTCCCATAGACAGAAAGTGTATTGCAACAAACCTTGGGGACGAGAGTATCGTCCTCATCGAGAATGTAAGCCAAACCTCCAGTCATCCCAGCTGCCACATTTCGTCCCACCTGGCAAAAGCAAGACAAAGTGACTCTCAACTCGTGGAAGTTATATACTTTTCGCATAACAGATATGACGTCAGAAGAGGATACTCACTTTCCGAGCACCACCACACAACCCCCTGTCATGTACTCACAACAGTGATCTCCCGTCCCTTCCACCACAGCTTCAGCGAGTGAGTTTCTCACTGCAAAACGTTCCCCAGCTTTTCCTCTAACAAAGATCTGACCGCCTGTGGCTCCATACAAGCAGGTATTCCCTACTATGGTGGCATTCTCGGGACAAAACCCAGTATTTTCAACAGGAACAATGACCAATTCACCTCCAGCCATACCCTAAAGATAAACTGCTGCATAAGCTACTATAAAGTAACAAGTGTGACAAGGTTCTTACCATTAAGAATTTCACAGAGCCAACACTTCAAAGCGTGCCAAAAATAGCACCATTCATCTGTAATAGGTACAATGGAAATACCTTCCCCACATAGTCGTTAGCTTCTCCTACAAGTCGGATGTTCATTCCAGGTGTCAGAAAACAGGAAAATGACTGTCCAGCACTCCCTGTGAATCTACATGCAAAGAAAAGGAATTCATCTTTAGTTTCGAGCAAGGCTATTATACAAATAGATAACAATTAACAGAACGTTATTTCTTTCACAAAGACATTACGTTATATTCAGCTGTCCAGCAAAACCGGTGTCTCCATATTTCTTTGCAATTACACCTGCAATACGCCCACAAACTGCCCTATCCACATTGTATATTTTTGCAGTTTTATTGACCACCGTTTCATTCTCAATTGCCTCTGATATCTGTATGTAGAAAAATATATATTTGGATCATTAAGACAGGATAATATAGCTTTATACAAACACATAATTCACAAGAAAAGTAAAAGGAAGTTCTAACAATTGTATCTCATTCATCAATGACACGAATTATCTCATTTTGGAAGTGTTATTTAGGTGTAACTTTATCTCAAGCTCAATTACCAAACCCCAAGGTAGATGTGCAAAAAATGATTTATGTGTTGTTCATCTACTAACTATTCATCTCTGAATTACTATTTAAAAAAAATAAAACTTAGTATCTTCTTTATCTTAATGCGCTCAAAAACTATGTACAGTACTGCAGCAAGGAAACTATGTGTCCGTTTGGTAGAGATTATAAACTAGTTTATTTGATCAAAATAGTTTATTTGACCAAGAATGGTCAAAAATACTGGTTAAAAACTAGCAAATAAACAATTTATAAACTCTACAAAAACAAGCTCATATTTACTTTTAAAAACTAGCAGTAAACACATCTTTATTTATTTAATATACATCCCAAAAAAAAATTATCACATATCCTTTACGGTATGAGAATTTGACTTTTTGAAGAAATTATACAAATAACTGTTTTTGCTAATTTGCTGAAAAAGAAAATTGATATATACACTTGGTCTGAAACCAAATACGTCACAACTACCCATATGTTATCTCTAAAATCAGGAATACAAGACAAATTTACCAGCCAAATTAGTAACAAACAAGAAATTAGTACCATGTAAAAGATCTTTGATTATAAAGTATAATATTTTGGTTAATAGAAAAAAAACTGTTGTTTTCATTTAATAGTTGTTACCTCTTGATCTGAAAGTAAGGTATCATCCAAAACTGGACCATTACTGTGAACTTCCTGATTCCTGATCGTGGTGCTGCTCCATTTTGGTAATCCAACATTCTGGAAACAAAATACCAAAATGATTTTACAAAAACACCATTAATTCATTCAAAAATGGATTAGAAGTAGATATCATATACTTACAGAAAGAATATAACTAAGATCAAGATGCTGAGTCTTCATCAACGAAATATCTCGAGGCCTTAGCAAATCTGTTCTTCCAATTACATCATCCAGTTTCTCATAACCTAGTTGAGCCAACGTGCCTCTTACCTGGCAAAAGATTATTGACCGAGTATCAGCATATGCATATAAGAACAAAAACCTTTTTATAATCGCTGATGGGTTCAAAAAGTTAGTAACTATTAATAATCAAATCATACCCCCTGCAACCACAAACTCTGAATTAGCATAAAATATCCAGTTATTTAGGATTATCCAAGTGAAACTTTATACGGATTAGGAGTTTAAGAGCATTCCTTTCTAGTTAACTGATCATAGTTGGAAAAATGTATTGTATTTTCTACTGGGCTTTATTGTGTTGGATGATGAGACGATTCGTTATCATTTTAACATTTGTAGTTTTACTTGTATAATTAAAAAAATTATTTTTCTGAGCAAAAAAGAAATTCTAAGTCATGTGAGTATTCGTTTCAGAACTTTTCTCCCCTGTATTATGTGTTATTTTGAAGGGGTGAATGTTCTAGACCTAGAAGCATCAGGTAGGAGGGATTGATATGCAACTGCTCAGGAGCTCAATCCTGGTGAGAAATTGATTATGAAAAACGTGAGCATCTATCTAGTTATTTCTGAATCCAACATCAGGTAGGAGGGACTGACATAATTTTTCATGAGATT
The DNA here is from genome assembly GCA_023638005.1 of Forsythia suspensa. Lineage (NCBI taxonomy): Eukaryota > Viridiplantae > Streptophyta > Magnoliopsida > Lamiales > Oleaceae > Forsythia > Forsythia suspensa. Next base: position 14,360,193 of record CM042667.1, read on the forward strand.
GATATACTAAAATTTCAAGAAACCTAATATAATAAAATTCCATTAATCATCCTGAACGTAAATGTACATTAATCATATTGAACATAGGAATGTACATTACCTCTTCCGCAACATATAAAAAGTAGTTGACAAGGTCACCAGGTACACCAGGAAAACGAGCTCTTAATTCTTCTCTCTGAGGAAATTCAACCAGAGATGTTATCAAATGAAAATAAAAATGTTCAGACATTCGAAGGTGAAAACTACAGAACAATATTATCTAGGATTCCTCATCACCTGACTAGCAACACCAACAGGACAATTATTTGTGTGGCAGATACGAGCCATAACACAGCCAGTAGCAATCATAGCTATGGAACCAAATCCATACTCATCAGCACCCATTGTTGCAGCCATTAAGACATCAATGCCACTTTTAAAGCCACCATCTACCCTGAGAATGACTCTTTCTCTGAGCCCATTTTGAATGAGTGTCTATAAACCCCCACCCCAATCAGGGAAAAAAAAAATGAAGGAAAACATAGAAGTAAGATAGATTCCAAGGAATGAAACATGAAAGGAAGAATATCTCATGTTTCAAGACTATAAAAAGAACCTGGTGTGTTTCTGTAAGCCCAAGTTCCCAAGGACCACCCGCATGCTTGATGGAACTCACAGGGCTAGCTCCAGTTCCCCCATCATGTCCTGATATCTGCGAACAAGGTCAAACATTACTAAATGTAGTTAACTGTATCCTATTAAAGACTAAAAGATTTCTACACATGAATGATGGTTCTCAAGGAAAAAATCTGTCTCTGTACAAAGAACTGTGTAATGTTTTTATTACATTCCAGATAATTTGTATGGGACTTTCATTTCAAGAAATGGCATAATACAAACTAGAAAAATTATAGCATTTGAAAAAAGAAAATGTGAAGCATAAAGCACCAAAAAGGTAGTAAAACAAAGTGTTGAATTGAGACCAAAACAAAAAATTAAAATATCAGGGATAAACAAAAAAAATTTCTGAGTCTTCTATTAGATAGATAAGATCAATTTTGCAACTTTAACTTCAGAATAGTACATAGATGGATGGTATTCGATGTACACCTGTATAACATCAGCATTACCCTTTGCAACTCCAGAAGCCACTGTGCCAATGCCAGCTTCTGCCACAAGCTTTACAGATACTTTAGCCTTAGGATTGACCTGTTCATTGATGGCAATGTGAACCTCATAGTTCCGGAAATAGATTTTTTTGAGTAAGATCAAATTTGCTGCAAAATCTTCACCTGATGAAGGTCGAAAATCAATTGAGCAAGATCTTCAATAGAATAAATGTCATGGTGCGGAGGTGGCGATATAAGAGGAACGCCGGGCTTTGAATTTCTTAGTCTTGCGATATAAGCGCTAACTTTTTTCCCTGGCAGTTGACCGCCTTCACCGGGTTTTGCACCTTGTGCAATTTTGATTTCTAGTTGATCGGCATTAGCCAAGAATGTTGGAGTGACACCAAAGCGCCCAGAAGCGACCTGAAAAGTCAGGTTCAATAACCAAGATAATTTTTATCATTCATTAGCATATGACATATCTTTGTTTACGTACGTTAACATTAGTGCGTGTGGAAGAATGTTATTATTGGATGGCGTTTAGACCTGCTTGATGGCACTTGTAGCCGTATCGCCATTTTGAAGACCTTTTAGGTGTGGCAAAGTTGGAGAGTACCCATCTTCAACATCAGTAAGTGGACTCCAGCGGATTGGATCCTGGGTGAAGGTGAACTTTAATTACTTTAATACCAATATTATATTAATTGGCAATTAATGTATCACAGTATAGCTTTTGGATTGTAAATGGATACAAATTTTTAGATTTGCATACCACGAGATTTAGTTTCATAACTAGCAGATACAACTTGATCTATTCACATCAATCTATTTCCTACACAATTTGAATATAGATTACCTCTCCCCCTTCTCCTGAATTAGATTTACCACCCAATCTATTCATAGCAATAGCAATTGCTTCATGAGTTTCCCTGGAAATTGCTCCTAGTGACATTCCACCAGTGCAAAACCGCTCAACAATAGATGAAGCAGGTTCAACCGTTCCAACAGGGATTGGGGAACGATCACTTTTAAACTCGAGAAGATCTCGGAGAACCTGCATTCATGACATGATTGTTATGCTAGACTAGACAGTACAAGGTAGGATTAAGAAAGAAAAAACAAGGTAAAATCTTGTATGTTTTCCTTGTATGATACTATCCAACATTTTGTACCAACATGCATTCAACGAATATTGATCATGTGATCTAAAAACAAGTGCCTACTATAATCTTATATTGAAGTTAAAGGTCTAGGAAACATAGAAAATGTGAAGATTGTAGCAAAATAAATGAGTACAGCACTACAGCAACTCACATTTACAGGTCGGCTAGCCAAATGCTGCTGATAAACTGAATACGCACTTTCACTTTTTTGGCGAATGGCTTTGTGGAGCAGTTTTGACATCTCTGGGTTGTTACTATGATATTCGCCTTCCATTAGACAAGAAAAAGAATTTAGCACCAGGATGGGAGAGTCTAAAGTTTAGTGGAAACAAAAAAATTGGTGCATATGGAACTTGAGAATTCTGATCATATACAATAATTTTGTGTTTCTATTGTTTTTCAAAGCTATGGTCATATGCGAAAATGAGTTAACCAAATATTAGTTACTCAGGCTTACAAACATGTGCAAAAATATTTACCTCCTGGTCTAAATTGAATGAACCCAAAATTTTCAAGTCTTTTAGCTGTATCTTCAGAGAAAGAATTAACCCAAAAGGACAAAGTTTCCCTTGCCAACTGCAAGAATTGGAATTGTTAATGCAAGCATCAACAGAAGATGAATATTTCGACATTGCAGACAAATATGGAACTGCACGTATTGAACTGGACATAGGCAAAATTATCAGAATAATGAATATTGCGTCAACAAACCACTGTTCCATCTATAGCCTTATTATGTAGAATTTGTCATTAAATAATTTTGAATTCTCTAAAGCAGCCTTTATTCATCAGAGGTACAAAAGACAGGCCATCAGATGTTATATCAGCACCAGAGCTCATACAAAGAACCTAAGGAAAAAAAAAAAGCACAGCTAGATATTTCAATCTTATGGTGATTACCTCATCCAGGGTTAATCCACCTATGCTTGATGTGCTCCCACAAAATGCAATATCAATAATCTCTTTGCCCAATCCATAAATTTCAAATATCTGGGCGCCACAATAACTAAAGCCAAAATACTTTTAAGTTAGATTTAGCGTGTAAAAGAAGATAAAATGAAAAGATGCTTATAGGGATGCAACAGCTAGGAAAGCGAGTCGCTACAATTAAAAAGGTGCTAGGAAGCAGACATATACCTTGAAAGCAAAGAGATGCCCATTTTAGAGAGAATTTTCTTAAGGCCGGATTTAACTGCCTGGAACAGAATTTTAGGAACAGTCATTTTCGACTCAAATAATATTTTGTTTTGAAGAGCATACACTAAAATAACCCATTTTTTACATGAGATTCATCCTTGGTAGACTTCCATGATAGCAAAGAAATTAGGAGAATAAAAAAATAAACATCAAGGAAAAAATAACGGGTTCAATTATCTTTCAAGAAATATTATGTAGATGAACACAACAAGAAGGACAAGAATATTAAAACAAGAAACGTCTCAAAATCATTATAACCAGCATGTGTGTATATGAACCTTGCAGAAGTTCGTTTGAGCCTGTTCAATTGTGACAGTAGGCATTTTCCCGTTCCGCATCAGATTCACAGTTTTAGTGCTTAAGCGCCACTGACGGCATGTCTCCAATGCCAAGTATGGACATAGAGCACTGCAAAGATATATCAAACAGAGGGAAATAAAATGGCAATTGAAACATTAAGGAGATGCAGCAAATTTAAACAAAATATTAAATTGAATGTTAGGCGGCAGATACAATTATTTCAATCAATTACATGAAGCTATGCAGTTAATGAAATCCAATCTGCAAATGCTGAGCAATGAAAGCAAATAAGTACATGTTTGGTACATAGTAGTGGGTAGGACTAAACCGCATGATAAACAAGATTTTAGCTTCTTTTTTTTCTTCCTTAATAACGTCCAGTAGTATCTAATCTTCCCTACCAAACATGACATAATGGTCAAACTAAATGGAAGTACCTGGCACCATATCCAATCAAACAGGCAAACTGATGAGTACTGAAGCACTGTGCAGTATCGGCAACAATAGAAGCTTGCATTCGCAGTCCATTCTGAATTAGATGCTGATGAACAGCACCCACAGCAAGAAGTATTGGAATTGCAGGCCGAGTTGCCTCCTAACAAAATTTAATAATTATTAGCATGGATAGCCAACTGTTAGAAGATTTGAACCCGAATCAAGAATAAGAAAATCTCAGCATAGAACAAGTTTTCTGTGGAAAAATGTTAACCATCTCTTCTAAAAGTTTTAGCTGTTGGAGAGAGGCCCCATTTATTTATTTAAATTTGGTCTTCAATGCAAACCCCTCACATGCTGGACAGATTCATCTTTTCACCAAAGGCTGGTCACATGCACAATTTCTTATAAATGGGTAACCAGAATGTGAACCCAAGTCTTTTGTCCTGCTTTGATACCATATTAACAATTTTGTCTAAAAGCTTAAGCTATTAGAGATGGCCCAAATTTATTTTGGTCTTCAAGTAAAAAGGAGAACAATCTGAATCTACCAAGCAATGAAGTTAGCATAAAACTGAATTAATAATAAACAAGAAACTTCAAAGAGACAGCTAGATAGTAACAACATGCAGTGTTGGAACTTGGACTGCATCATTAAGATCTTTAGTAGTAAATATAACTGCAGAATTAGTCAAATGAAAATTTTGGAAAAAAAAAAAAATAGAAGAGGTAATAAGCTTGCATTCATTCTGAAGGACTTTAGAACACAATTACTTGTCCTGTCCCAGTGCAATAGTTTATATTATAACGCTAACAAATGCTGGGTTGAAGGTCATTGTAGTGATTGAATGGATTAAGAACTGCGAGAATGCGAATGCAACAAATGGTATGTTTCTTAAAAAACAGGTGGTTGCGCCTGGCTGGGTCGCATAGTTGGACCGATTAGCATGTGAACCAATCAAAACCCACCAAAACCGGCGGGTTTTGAGTAAAACCGAACTGGTCAGCCCGAATCTGCCCGGTACTAAAACCCTTTAATGCAAAAAAAAAAAAAAAAGCTAGCTAGTGACTCGAACCTGGACCATTTATGTGTTAGACTCCACCACTTACCATTATACCAACAGATATTTTATTGTCTATACTAAGCAAAGGACTGTTTGTGTGTGTGTATATATAAAATAAGGTATTTAACAGTTCTATATCTTTTATTTGTACCAGAAAGAGAAGTTTAAAAACAATATAATTTTTGTCTTTCATAGATCAATAGTAACATAAACAAATATATATATTTAAGAAATATATTTATTTAGACATATGAATCAGCAATGACCCACCAGTTCAACCGGTGACCCGATGGCTTGTCCAGTCAACGAATGGGTCGGGTTTGATAAATATGCATCATAATGTCTAGTGCTATCCACTACTACCTACCAAACATGCACTTGAATCATATGGGATCCAGAGGTTTGAAAACCTGAGATCTGTAATGACATTGCAGTTGACAAGTACATATAACATAATAAAAGCGTGCTTACCAGCTCATCAGACCTGTCAGAGAGTACAAGCAGCTGGCATCCATTTCTAACAGCTTCATCGGCAGCTTCACAAAGCTTGTACAATGTTTTTCCCAATGACCCATCAACCCCTTTCCCGATATCAAAGAATGTGGGAAAAACTTGAGGTTTCAAGTATGGATCTTTCAATAAAGACTCAAGCTCCCCTTCATTCAGCACAGGGCTTGACAAAATCGCCTGATTAAAAAATTCAACTTAGTTCCAAACAACAAGCAAAATGACAAAAAAAGTGTATAAATGCTTGAAGATTAAAAGATATCAAAGAACTAGAAATATAAAAGAAAAAGACCTGGGAGGCATTCTCAGGACCAATTTCCAGTATGTTTCCTCGCTTCCCAAGGTTGACTTCAAGAGACATGACTAGTCCTTCTCTAAGAGGATCAATAGCTGGATTTGTAACCTGGTATTGTACAAATATGGAACCACCTTATGAATGATATCAGCATTAAAGATTTGGCATAAAAACACCACAAAAAAGCTAAATTTGAACATCATTCTGGAACAAATAACCAAGAAGAAGATACTGAGAGCATGTTTGGCTGAGCTTAAAAGGTTTACTTATAAGTAAATACGTTTTAAAACCAATCACTTTTCATTGATCAAAGTTGAAAATGAGTTACTTATTTTGACAGAAAGGTAAAAATTACTTTTCAAATAACTTTTTTATTTAAAAGTGAGAAAAAAATAAGTTATCCAAACATGTTTGGAAACAAACTGTTAAGCTTTGTCGAACATGCTCTGAATCTGTCCACAATATATAAGTACAAGTACCATTTGCATGTCATGGGTTTAACTGAAACTGATTTATACCTCATAAAAGTGTCATATCACATGTTGGATAACGTTACTAATCATACAGTAATTTAAGAGTGCCACATCTATTGAAAGATAGCAATCACTGGTTACATAAAAATTGGCAAACCTGAGCAAATCGCTGCTTGAAATAATCGTATAGCATATGTGGTTTTCGAGACAAAACTGCCAACGGAATATCATCCCCCATACAAAAAGTAGGTTCCTTCCCTTGAGAAGCCATTGTTTCAATTACCATTTGAACATCCTCACTAGAATAGCCATGTGCCCTATTGTCATCAATAATTAAGATATAAAAGTTACGACAGTCAAAAGACTAAAGAGTGTTTGGGTAATTTCAAAAAGTTTGCATATAAGTTTACTTATAAGTAAATAAGCAATTTCAAAACAAATATTTTTTTAATTGGTTCAAGCTGGATATAAGTTACTTATTTTGAAAGCAAGGTAAAAGTTACTTTCAAAATAAGTAACTTTTTTACTTAAAAGTGAGAAAAAAAGAATTTCAGCCATAATGAGGCGAGAGACTTGTTTTTAAGATAAATGGTAGATTCCTTTCTGAAAACACCTGTGATATATTTTAAGCAGACTTCAGTTTCCACTGTGGAAGAGAGGGAGGGTGCCCCGCCATCTCACATTGGCCATCAGTATCACACTACCTTTTGGCAAAAAGATGAAGAACGCTTTTTACACTCAAAACCTCGAGATCACTGAGTAAAAATTTGAAATCTACCTCAGCTTTCTACCACAGGTTTTACTAAACTTAGCGGGCAATTTTGAAATTTAAATGTGAATATGATTCCATTTTTAGACAATAGCATTCTTCTTGAAACTGTTATGGATCAAGTCACACGCATATCCAGCTAAGAGCTGGAATATCTAAAGCATCTCAATCCTAAACATTGAAGATTTAAGTAAAACATATCCAAAGACTTACTGTTGACGTCTTAATATTGCTTCGTTGTCCACAAGGGTTGCTGAAAGAAAGTTCACAGACTTCAAAGATCGGAGGTTTTCGCTCACCCATTTTCCATAAGGATTTGATAATGCAACTTTCTTTTTAACCTCTGCATTCTCATACACCTGAAAATAATAATGTTGAAATTATAATCAATGGCAAAGAAACATGCAATTAACTATGTATACAGCATCTAGAGATCAATAATTAGAATTTTGTAAGAACAGTCTAACATAATATGAATAATAAGCTCTTGATATAAAGGGACTGTCTCTACTGTTAAGAATAAGAAAAACTTCATTGTAACGCCATCAAAATTACAAATAAATAATTCTCTTTACAAACCTGACCACTAGGTAGATTAACAGCTATCATCATTCCAGGACCTAAGCGTCCTTTCATTATGACTTTTGAATCGTCTGCTGGAAGGACCCCAACCTAGAAAGAATAGGATAAAATGTAGATCAGGATATAAATTTTGTATGATTGTAAATGGAATACCAATAATGCAAAGAAGATGATAACTAATCATAATTTAAAGCAATGAATTAAAGTAAGTGTTTCAAGAAAGGTTGCATAGCAATTTTTTACTATCAACACTTTCTGCATTTAGAGTATGTTTGATCAAGTTTTTTTTCAACTCTTTTTTTTTTTTCTAAACTCATTTTCAACCATATATTTCATGGGACCCACAACTTTTATCAACTTTTCAACCACACATTTCACCAACTTTTTTCAAAATCTCCTAAAAACTATTTTTAAACTCTACCAAACAAGCACTTATTTTGTAACATTTCACAGTTATTGCCTTATGAAAGAAAGGTAGATTTGAAGGTCCTCAACACAGTGTTTTGTTCTACATTTGAATCTTTTCAAAATTATATACTGCGTTTTGGAATAGAGTTTTGGCTATATTTTTCTTTCATTTAAGTAAGAGATACACTATCTTTTATGTAAATAACAACATTTAAAGGGAAAAGGTTTGATTATTTGTCTTTATGGGAAAAGGCTACATTTTACCTTTTTTTTGGGCATCTATAGATAAGCAATTTAAAGGTTCTTACTTCCCTTTCTATATATAATTCTTTATTGGAAAGGTTTTTATATATGTACCACCCCGAATTTTTTTTACTAGCACTTGAATTGGAATTTAGGACTTTGATCATGGAAAAAGAAACAGTTTGATCAGGACCATGATGCAATTTATGCAAAAGTAGATTTTTGGTACTACAGGTACCCAAATTTAGAAAAAATGGAAAATTGTAATTATTGATGTTTTGGCATGACCTAGATGTTTATCTTCATTATTCAAAATTGTTAGTGTTTTAAAATATGTATTATTTAATACTAGAATAAATAGAATAAATTAGCCTATAGTTATGACTTACTATGTGGTAAGAATTTATGAAACCATATTTTATGTGTAAGGAAAATTACGTAATATGTTATGTTATCATTTTATATATTTATATACATGGTAAACTTCTCAAATTGAAACTATAAAAGAATTTGAAAAGTTATCACAATAAATTATGATATACACAAAAATAGGAAAGAGATTCTTCTTGCCTTAGCACATTTTCCCACAATCAATTAAGAGGACAAAAAATCTCTCTTTTCTATAATTACGTTGTACTAGTTTGACCTAGCCCTCACCTATTTAATACCCCATAAAATCCCAACCAAACCACTCTTCACAATCTCTTGTCCTTTTCTTTCTTCCTCTCTCTCCAAAGTCCCCACACACGCTACTTTTCTAACACACACACACACTCACACAATATATTATGCACACTCGTAGACACATTGCGCTCACACACATATAATATATATATTACACACACGGACTAGGTTTCGGACGCAACATAGTTGAAATATTTCCTATAGAAATTGTAAGTGTGCTATTATGTTTATTTGAGAGTAGTTATTTTCATATGTTATTTCACGGCTATGCTTATGTTTTGGTCCATTTTATGCAAAATTAATTAAGTTCTATGTATGATTTATCATGAATGGACCGGAGTTTAGCAGCGCTACATACAGGAATTTGGTATCATTTAAGTTTGGTCCAATTTTTGTGTCTCTCTATGCAAATACGAATTTTGGTTAAAATATATATACAAAAATTAATTACTCACACACACCTATTGAGATTTTTATCTCACATCATATTTTTCTCCTTTTCAGAAAATTAACAGTTCGAAACGATCGGTATGGAGATGGTTGCAGTTGTGGGATATTTTAAAAAAATTTATGAAGCAACGTCTATTATTTTCGATTTATGTTGAACTCGTTTCTATTTAAAATTACGTTATGTTGAAAGTATTTTCTTTAAAAATATATTTGTTATGAATAATGTTAAATTGTGATTATTATTATAAAAATCTTATTTATCCCATTTCAGTCCTTTTATTTGAGTTTATTTTAAGTTTTAGCGACACTTGGATCGTTAAGGTTTTGGGTCGTCACATATAGTTTGATTGTTTTCTTTTTTTCCCTTGATAGATGATGCCGTGTTCTCTGATTTCTTTGTAATAATATTGGTAGCCAAGAAAAGGTACAAATAATGGACAATTTTGCCATCCAAGCTAACTTATATATTGTGTAAAATTTTAAAATCCAAAAGAAGACCTATGATGGATGGAGAAAACATACTCACCTCGGAGGCAACATAGACGACATTGTCTATTGTTCGCCAATATCTAGCAGGGCGAAGTCCATTACGGTCAAGACAAGCTCCAACTGTTTTTCCATCACTTTGGCAAATGATAAGAATATACAACAAGAATAGTAAGCTCAACCTTATTCCCGATTAAAAAAACAAAGATGAGGATATGACTGAGAAACTAAATAGACAAAAAAAAAAGAGAAAAATACTCAGTACATGCTTGGCTTTGCTTATAAGTTCTTATAAGCAGTGGATGCTACGAAATATGTGGATATAAAGTGGATAAAAGTGATGGCTCCTAAAGAATGTGTAGATAAAAATGAAGTTTGACCAGCTTATAAGTGCTGATAAACACGGCCGAGCATACACTTAGGTTATGCTTGAGTGACTGACTCCTTGATAATGATGTAATATATTTGATATAAGAGCTCCATAAATGTTAAATAATAAGACCTACACTTTGAAAGGTCACCTGAATAAGAGTAATGCCGGTCCATCCCAAGCCTCCATTTGACCCTTGTAGTAGTCATAAAAATCAACGACCTGAAGAGAAAGAATAGTCAGCTGTGTCTACCAAGACTTACAATTGAAGTACTTCAAAGAAAACACATATCAGACTTCATAATCTATAAATTGGTGAGTTTCTGAAATTAGTTCTTAAAATTCTGAAATTAGTGCTTAAAACACAAAACATTACAAATTAACCCACATGAAGAAATAGTTCAGTAATAAAAAAGAAGCTGTAACAGGGTAGATGACCTTTGTCAAAATCATATAATAGTTATATAAGATATATAATACCTCAGGATATTTGATCGCCAACGTTGGATGATTTTTGTATGCCTCTGGAACAAGAATCATCAGGGCTTCCTCAGGAGCACGGCCACTTCTTATTAACAACTGTTTAAAACATATAATAAAAAATTATTGCCTCTTAAATACATTTCTGGGAACAATAATGAAAACATATGCATATAAATGCAGTAGGCCATACTTCTGCAGCACTATCAAGATTTGCAGAATCAGATGCCTTTGGGTTTCCAAAAGGGCGGATTTCATTTTCACGGCCACGCCAAACAGAAGATTTCAGTGAAGCCTCCCGAGATTGCATCCAGTTCAAGTTCCCCTGCATTAAACTTTCGGCCTTAATACGATGGACAATCAGATAAATGCATGAGAATGAACATCACTTGAACACTTTAACCTGTATAGTATTGATCTCTCCATTGTGACCAAGGAACCTCATTGGTTGAGCTAGTGGCCATCTGGGACTAGTATTCGTACTGTATCTCCGGTGGTAAATAGCAAAGGGGGATTTATAAATATCATTTTGTAGATCAAAATAAAATTTACCAAGAACCTCTGAACGAAGCATTCCCTTGTACACAATAGTTTGATTGGATAATGAGCAGAAATAAAGTTCATTTCCCCAGGTCTCCGAGCTGGCTGCTCTTTCAATCAACTTCCGACAGATATACAGTTCTCTTTCAATGTCATCGACATTTTCTTCTTTGGCAATTTGTACAAAGACCTGCTGTATGTTCGGCATGGTTTCTCTTGCATAATAACCAACTATAGAAGTATCTACAGGTACAGACCTCCATCCAAGAACTTGAAGACCCTCTTGTTTAAATATATTCAAAATAACTGCATAAGCAGATAAAGGTTCCTGAACATACGGTCTCAGAAGGAAAATCATAAAAAAAAAAATAATAATAATAATAATAACAGGGTATACTGCTTGAATTGACAGTATTGAGTAACAGATTCAATTCAGTTTCAAAAATTTCAAAACTATGTGCAAATATGGAACTACTGAGAATTCTAACATTCACAGAAATAGCATATGATAGTTGCTCCTAACTCCTAAACGATGTGTATTTCCGATGCTTACATCAACATGGTTTTGGTGCCTTTTTCCTGTATGAAATCCTATAAATATAATCCTGACATATACATATGTCCTTAAGGTCAAAATTCAATAAATTTCTCAAGAAGACAGTAATCACAAACAACTGGAATAATCATGATGTAATCATCTATCAATTGATAGCTCATAGTCAAACTGCAGATTGACTAACCTCCTTGGGCTTGTTTCATAAGGTCATCGTCCTTCGGAAGAAAGATCATTCCAACACCAGTATGAGACTGGTCCAAGGCACCAATCCCTTGTTCGTTAGCCCAGTTGTTGAAAAGCTCCCAGGGAATTGAAGTCATGACTCCAGAACCATCGCCAGAATCATTATCCGCTCCACAACCTCCACGATGTTCCATGCATCCAAGAGCGGCAAGAGCATCCTTAACTATCTCATGTGATGCTTTATTTTCCAAGTTGGCAATAAATCCAACTCCACATGCCCCTCTTTCAGATACTATATCGTCCAAGTTTGCAACCTAAAACCATAAACAAGTTCACCACGGAGAAATAGCAGTAGATGGAGCACTTAATAAAACATGAATGACCAGACGATCTACCAACTAGAAATATAAGAGACTGATACTTGTGATGTATGAATAAATTCCCCCTAATAAACTTGATCTCATATTTCTACAAAACCCGTTCTTCTTACATTTTGGAGCAAAGATCTCATCTCATAATTATCCATTACTGTTAATGTCTCTGGTATGACCACTAGTAGAAGTTGGAGGGAAGTAAAATGCCTTCAAAGTTTACCAACATCAGAGTTTTAATCAAAACTTGGATCCTTCCATGCAGCCACATCATTAGATTTTGCATGATGCAGAAACTATTGTTGGCTGACTATAATTGAATTTTGAAGGAAAAAAAATTAAAATTATTAGTAGCAAAAAGCCTTCTGGTCAAAGGGTACAACTTCTTGGTCATTTGTAGTCATTATAACAGTTCCTATGATTAGTTAGAGCTTAGATTTCTTCTTCTTCTCCATCACTAGTACAGTAAAGTGCAGAAAAAAAAAGACTGAGAGCATGTTTAGCTAAGCCTAAAAAAAGTCAAGTTAGGTAAAAGTAACTTTTATGCTTTGCCATACAAAAAGAAAAGGACTTCAAGGAAAGAACCTACCACAACCACTTTCATATTCAGTATTTCCAATAAGCATGATAATTTCAAGAAATGAAAATACACAATAACACACTGAGGGGGAAGCAGAAGTGCAATTAAGCCATTAATCATTAAAGTCAAATTGCAGCCACTCTCCCACCCCCGCATCCCAATAAATAATCTCCCTCAATCAAAAAGGAAAAAAAAAAAACTACTAATTAACACTTCATTCCCATTTCAGTAATTCCAATAGCCATTATGATGGTATAGAGGATCTAGCTTTGGCTTATCTGGATGCGATGGATCGTAATCGTCATTTTTTTTTTAAAAAAAAAAGATTTCGCATACGGGCTCAGAATTTCTATTATAATATATTTTCACAATCGTCTCAACGAGCCGATCAAGACTAGTGGCTTTGCCACTTTTGACGATAGATTTTATCCATTTAAAAAAGTCTTATTAGCTTAAAATGGCTATATTTATTTAGTTATGTCTATTTTCATCTTTTTATATTTACTTTTCGATTAGAATTTTATTTCAACTTAGGGTTTGAGTATTTAAGAGTCTTTTTCATTCATTAAAACAATAGTTGTTGAATAAGAATATTATTTTGGAGTTTTCCACCATAATTAATTTAATTCAGTATTCATGGGAATCAACGAGTTGAATTTGAGTTTTGTTTCATTCAAACTCTCCGGCTAGTACTTGACGAGTTTTTTTTTCGTTTTCTTTCCACTACACAACCCAACGAAATCAGCAAAAACCAAGTCTTTATTGCTATTCGTAATACCGTTCCCAGCAAAGAGTTTAACAGACTGCACCACCTGCGCTGAGTGTACAGACATTTTTCATCAACCTTCCCTTACCCACCCCAAGTGTTTGCAATATGTGTGTGTGTGTGTGTGTGTGTGTGTGTGTGTGTGTGAGATCGTGGCGGGCTGTACAGAGAGTTGGGAGTGAAATAGAGAAACGGGGACTCTCTTTACGGGTAGTATGTGTGGAATGTGTGGAAATGGGAAAATATGGATTTGGAGATAAAAGAAACGCTTTGAGCCACCCGCATTCAATTTGGATCTTGGCGTCCACTTTTCGACTCTACTGATGATGTTTTTTCACGTGCGCTTTTTGGGCGCCTCTTGTACGTGTAATTGGCAGCGTTAGAAAGTAAAACTAGCATACCGCTTTTTGTAGTAGGATTCAGTCGTAAGCTATATTATAATAATAGATAAAAATAGTGAATGGATTTTGAAATTTATCGATTGAGGAGATGAACATATTTTAGAGATGATATGGAGATGATCGAATCAGTAGATAGATTGAAACACTCTATAAATTTTGGATGAGATAATTTTATGAGGGAGAAATTGAAAACGTAGAAACACACGGTGGATGAGATGATTTTGTGATGGAGAAATTAAAGACGTAGTGACACACGAACATTTAAATGTTTTTTCTTCCCGTAGCAGAGAAAACTTCATATGGTCGTGATTACTTTTACGTTATTTTTTTAGTCATATATGTTTGAGATTTTTAAAAAATATAATTCTTTAATTTTTAATTCATTTTTACTTTTTCTAATAAAATACTTTTACTTTTATTTTGGACCAGTGTTTAATTGTCTATACTAAAATTATAATTTAAACTAGTTTAATTAATCAAACATATTTTTTATCTACACACTTGAATGACCTACAATTTACTATTTACTTATATTATTTATACATTCTATACGATCTACAATTTATAAGTACTGAAAAAATAATTTTAACACCGACAAACATACACTTAGAGAGATTACTTATAAGTGAATAACTAAGTTTTAAAATAAATAACTTAAATTATTTTAAATTAGACAAAATAAATGGAAAACTTTCACGGATACCTAAAAAAACAAATTATTCCTCAAAATAATGTCTAATTTTTTTTAACTAAAATACTATTTTTACTTAATAATTTTTACACCATTGTTTCATTTTTTTTGTAACAAAAGTGTTACATGTGTTATACGCTCATTTACACACATTCTGCGGTTGTTTCCACCACCACCGGTATTACAACTTTATCTCACTTTGATCTCCAAAACAATCAATATGAACAAGAGGTTGAAAAAATAATTCATTTGCAAAATAGTATCAAATCAATTGTCTGATATATTTGTTCATTGTTGTCAAATTTTAAATAACTCGCAAGTGAAGAAATCTATTGGAATATAGAAAAATAGCAACGAGGTCGATTTCACATGGACTACAATGAAGAAAGTCTAATTTAATTCGAATTAACCATTATTCTAGACTAGTTGGGTTGAAAGTAGTTTGATTGAAAGAATTTAACTTAAAGACTAAGAGATCTTTTCACAAATAACCACAATAAATAAAATATGGGTGGATATATTACCACCACGAAAATTATTTACTACACCACATTTTCAAGTATTTTTTGTATGTACTAAAATAGTCATAAATAAAATGACATAAATAACCTTTCATCATCTTTCTTTAATTCTTATGTACACCACAAGTCTCCTAGTACCAATAGTTTTCTTTTTTTTCTTCTTCTTATTCTCTCTCTCTTTTTTTTTTTTTTTGTTCAGTTTTTTCTTCAATAATATATTTTTCAATTCATATTGATTCAAGACTAAATTGCCAAACATATATGGTATGTAATTCAATCGAATTTTGGTATTTTAATTGATAATAAATTTTCATATTCTTACTACCAATTTGGCATAAGCAGATGAAGTGTTCGTCCAGAAAATTATAATCTACCTGTTTTGACTTTTTAAAATTATTTGGTCTTTTACTTTTCCATATCCATGGTATAGATTAAAACAAAAAGTTCATATCATCATGAAAAAAGAATTGTGTTAATGAAACAGAACTCAAATTGGCGGGTACGTATTTATTCATGTCCCTTTCATATTGTAGCTTTTCTTTATCACTAGTTGAACCGCGCGTCTTTGTCTTGCGTGTTTTTATAATCATATTGTTAATTTTAATTTTTAATTGTTAATAATTAAAATGTTAAACTAGCAATTGCGATGAAGAGATAAATATATATATATATATATATATATATATATGATTGTTGATAACATATTGTTTTGTATTATTTGATGTTGATATATTATTTACATTCATAGAAGTACAATTGCAATCAAATATAAGTTTTATATAGTAGTGTAATGAATAGCAACTTGAATTCAATGAAGATCTTTTGGTGATTTGAGCTTTTTGATGATTGATTTAACTATTTGAACTTTTTAAAAATTAAAAGTTTCATATATTAGTTGTCAACTATAATTAATGTGATCCAATGTATTCAAAACAATCTTTTCATTTCCATGATGTGAATTTTAATCCGGTAATAAAAAAGTAACAATTTTCTTATTCATTTTTTAAATTCATTTCTCATTTCTTTCATCTACGTAAGGCAAAAAAAGTTGAGATCGTCTTTTCACCTTCATATTTAATTTAATATATTAAATATTTACAAAATTTAAATGTACATTTAATAAATTGTTAAAAATTTAACGTACGATAATAATGAACAGTGAAAAGATTAACAAATAAATATTAAAAGATGATTGCATTCATTTAAGTACAATTACAATTATAGATGAGTTTTATATGGTGATAATACCAACAATAACTTGAACCCAATTAAGACCTTTTGATGATTTAAATTTTGATGATTGACGAACTATTGATATCAAATCTTATAGTATTAATAATCTTCAAGGCTGCATTTTACGAATAATAAAATTAATAATTACTAATTTTATTGCGAGAAATTGTAATGATTGACTACATAATATTGTACATTTGTTGGAATAGTAGTTCTTTGTAAACAATATTCTTTGTGTATTTGCTTTTTTTTATTAGGCGTGTTTGATTTGACGATAAATGAAACGTCATAAATGTGAGTAAGAAACAAAAATTAAAGAAATGTCAATATTTGTCTATGTTGTAAGAATATTATTGATTTTGAGTAAGATGAGAAAAAGCGTTCAATATATATTGATTAAAAATTAAAAGTGAAAAAAGTTTTACACGTTAGTTCTACTATGGTATATGTTTGGTGGAGTTTAAAGATTTTGAAAAAAAATTGGTAAAATATGTTGATAAAAGTTGTAGGTCCTAAAAAATATGTAATTGAAAATGAATTTGAGAAAAAAATAATTAAACAAAAAGAACTCAACCAAACATGCTCGTTAAAAATAATATTTTTATCTTCATTTTAGTTTTGACAACCATGATTTGAATTTTAATATGGTAATAAACAAAGTTACAAATTTCCTTATTCGTTTTTTTTTTTTTTTGAAACTCATTTCTCATACCTTTTATCTACTTAATGAAAAAAAAAATTGAGATCTTTTTTCACATTCATATTTAATTTAATAGATTAAATGTTTAAAAATTTTAATTGTATATTTAGTAAATTGTTTAAAATTTAATGTAAAATAAGGATGAACAATAAAAGAGTAATAAATAAAGTATTAAAAAATTATTATACATTAATGAATACTAAAGGTTAATATGGAATTTTAAAAAATTTGTAAGGGTATAATAGTCCAAAAATGTTTCTCCATTTAAGCCCCTTTTAGAAGTAGTATAGATTATGAATAATTTTGATTTTTCAGGTTTTTAATCTTGTTATTAATTTTTATTTTGATATTTAGTATCGGTTAACGAGAATGGATGCAACTACTGATGTCACGACTTCATCCGAGTTATGGAAAATTCTTTCTAGTCAACAAGTAAGCTATTATTGTCATTATTATTTTGTATCATTTGGCATATTATCGTAATAAAATGGTATACTAGTATAAATAAAAAATCTTTCAATATTCTATATACCAATTTATTGCTTATTCTGTAAGCCCATAACACTGAATTACCCAAGCACTATCTTTTATTCGGCTCATTCGTTGTTTGTATTAATTAATAAAAAAAGAATATCAATTGTAGATTCTTTTATTTCTTTAATGGAACGAGTGTTATCAATCCATATGATTGATTGGAAAAATAAACCAAAATTCGAATCCCATATATTTAAATCACGAAGCCTGTTAATTTAATTTTTTTACAATAAATTCTAGTTTGGTATATAAGTCGATTAAATAATTATAGTTAAATGTGTGTGTGTATGTATAAATATTTATTAATTTTCATGTTCAATATATATAATACTTAAAAGTGAAATCGAACTCAAAAGTTAGAGACTAAATGTATATACAATCCTTCAAAGTTGTGTATACTCAAAATAAATGGGTATGCTTACTATTTCGTTGATGTAAAATTTTGTTGATCACGTGATAAAGTCAAATTTTAATGTGTGAAGAACTTTTTGAAATTACATCTAAATCATATGTGCGGTGGATTCAAGATGAAAATTGTCTTACTAATTGTTAGATGTCAAAAAGGAGTGTCTTTGTAGTTAAACTCCAAACCATTGCTAGTTGTAAAAGAGATATAATGAATCACTTTTCTATTTGATTTTTTAGTTCGTTTGGATTGTGTTTAGTCACAATACAAGTGCACTTTAATTAACACGATGAAAAGAAAGGATTTCAATTAATTTCAATCATCCCACTCTATTTTTAGAATATTATATATTAGACTTATTTTTTTTAAGTAAATATATACATACCTTAATATGTCTTTGTTTGTTTTAAATGACAGGAAAATGAGGAGCAACTCAATATATTCGATTATACACAAAACTTTACCACATACCAAGTAAGAATGAAGCCAATGTTAAATTTCTCATTTACAATACCCAACTCTTAGTACAATGTTTTTAATTAAATTTTTTTTTACATTGATGGGATAGGTATTTAAAAGCCGAGATTCATTATCTAATTGGGTTCATATGGTAGGGAAGGTGCTTGGTTTGGTTATTGTTGTGAAACACTCTGAGCGTGGTGCATATGGACGCAAACCTAGAATACGATTTGGATGTGAGCGCAGTAGAAAATATAGAAAGCGTAAAAGTCATTCTGATCACGAACCAAAACGGAAGAGGTCTGTTGGAACACGTAAGTGTGAGTGTCCATTTGATCTAAATGGTATAAAGTTGTCAAATGAGGATGATTGGATGGTACAAGTAATGTGTGGACTACACAATCACCTACAAGCGCAAAATTTGGAAAGACATCCTTATGTGGTGATAAGTACATTTTGTGCACTTATTCTGGCCTTTAAACTAAGCTTTTATTCCGTCATTTTATTGAATTATTACTTAATTTTGTGTTTTAATCTTCATATTTCAGTTTTGAACTGTTAAATAGCAATTGGAGAAGAATGGATGAAAAGAGCAATAAATTGGAAGATATTTCGAAGAATGAGGATCCAATTACACTCAATCAAAAGTTGAAGGACCAAATTGGAGATTATCAAAATTGAAGGACCGAATTGAAGATTATTAAAAGTTGAAGGACCGATTGAAGATTATTGAAAGTTAAAGGACCAACTTGACCAAGAATCAAAGTTGAAGGATCAAGTTGATGTAACTTAAAAAGAGCTAGCCGGGAGGCGCCCAGATTATAGTCGGGCGATCGCCAAAGATTGAACAAATGTACATAGAGCTATACCATGAACACAGGCGATCGCTTTTGATTTACTAAGCGATCGCCCGTGCTATTTTTCGTCATGGGAGATTTTTTCATTTTTCAATTCCAACCCGATTAGGTAACTTTTGGCCTCGTTTTTAGGTCTTTTGGCATCTTTTGGGGCACCATTAGGGTATGATATATATGAGTTGTTAAGTCATAATAAAGGGAGGAGGATTTTGGAGAGAAAACAAGAAGACGGACACAAGAAACGAAGATCAAGAACTAACCTTTGAAGAATTGAGCGAAGATCAAGATCAAGAGTTTTTCTTATTCAAGTTTCTTCATATCCGGTGATGAACTCTATGTTTTCTTCTCCTTTTTCTTCTCTTATTATTAGTATGTTAGGCTAGTTTCTTTTGTGCTAGGATTACGATGAAGCTTGTAATTTAAATTCTTCCATCTTGAGATTTGGTTTTAACAATTTATTTCATTATAGTTTTGAATAATTAATTTTGATTTATATGAATCTACAATTATATGCTTAATAATTGTATGATTGTTGTGGTGTGTTTTTTGTCGAAAGATCGAAAGCATGCTAGACGCTATTTTAATTATCTTAAAGTCCAGATAGGGGATAGAAATATACCGCTATGCTTTAGGTGATCTTTAATTATCTCTGAAATTTAATGCTTTCATTTGTATTCACATTCGTCATAGAAATATAGTCGAGTCATGCATATGAATAGGTTTAATTTTATTCGAGAGATGTTAAACAATCTAGGGATATTGATCTTCATAACTGATGTATTTTGTCAAAACCAAGAATCAGGATAGAGGAATTAACGATTATAAGTGGATTCGGGATCCTAGTACTCTTCTTTCTCAATTTTAAAGTAATCTTTATTAATCTAATTTTTAGTTATTTGATTTATAATTAGTTTATTGTTTTTAGTTCAAATTCTAATTAGTCTTAAATACCAAACATCAAAAGTTTAATAGATTAAGTTAAGGTCATTATAATTGAACGGAATTATCTAAATCTTCGTGGGAACGATACTTGGACTGACAATCCACTTTATTACTTGAGCGATCCGTGCACTTGCGAAATTATTAAAGACATAAAATCGCTGACATGTGGCAAGATTAACAAGTGAAGAGGAGACTATTTTAATAGACATGTCAAAAATTTTGGTAAAACCGAGGAACATATTAATGATTTTGAAAGGACGGGATCCGAATAATGTTAGCACAATGAGAACTATTTACAATGCACGCACTAGACATAGATTGGTTGAGAAGGCAGGAAAAACACAAATGCAACAGCTAATGAGTAAGTTGAGAGAAAACAATTATATTGAGTGGCATAGCTCTAATGCAAAAACCGATGAAGTTAGAGACCTTTTCTTTGCACACCCGACATCTGTGGAATTGCTACAAGCCTTTCCACGTGTGCTTGTCATGGATTGTACTTACAAAACCAACAGGTATCGACGTCCTCTTTTGAGATTGTTGAGGTTACTTCAACCCAAATGACTTTTTCTGTTGCTTTTGTGTTCCTCGAATCTGAGTGGGAAGCAAATTATACTTGGGTAATGGAAAAGTTGAAAACATTGATGAATCAGAATATTTTGCCTAATGTCATTGTCACAGATAGAGAGCTGGCTCTTATTCAGGCGATTGAAAAAGTTTTTTTTAATGCCAAAAATTTATTATGTACATGGCATATATCCAAAAAACGATTCAAACACAAAGAAGTTTTTTGAGCTAAAAGAAGTGTGGGATACTTTTGTAAGAGTTGGAGCGTACTTGTTGCGTCTACCACGGAGGAGATATATGAACAATTGGCCAAAACTTTGTCTCATCAATTTGAGCGATTTTCAAGGCACTTTGGATTATATTCAAAAATCTTGGTTGAGTAAATATAAGAAGAAATTTATTCTTTGCTTGGACAAATAAAATTATGCACTTCGGTAATATTACGACAAACAGGTAATTTGAGTAATATTTTTATAATTTATTTGTATTTTAAACATTCGTTGTTTTTAATACATTAGACAAATAAATTATTATCTATGTATATAACTAAAATAAATTATTTGTGTATTTGTGTCATATCTTTACAGGGTTGAGAGTGCACATTCTAAGTTGAAAAAACACATTGGATAATCACAAGGTGATTTTGAAACTTCATGGAAAGTCATGCATTACCTCGTGGAATTGCAATTTACTGAGATAAAGGCTTCATTTGAGCAAAGCATGAATTTAGTTCAACATAACTTCAAACGAAGCCTTTTTAGGGAGTTGAGGGTTTTCGTTTCCAAAATGCAATGGATCTTATTTCGATTGAGTCAAAACAAGCCGAACGTATTGGTTTGGATAAAAGTGCTTGTCATTGCACTCTTAAGTTTACACATGGTTTGCCATGTGCATGTGAGATTTTAGAATACATAGTTACAAATTGCCCAATTCCACTATCAGTTGTGTATCCTCATTGGAAAAAATTAGACATTTTAGTTCTATTAAATGAGATTTCTTCCAAGTTGAATATTGAAGTTGAGTTACAGAATATTCAAATATTTTTCAATGCATGTGACGATGCAGGTAAAATACATTTTAAAATGAAGTTACGAGAAATGTATGAACCCTCAACTACTTCTTTGGTGCCACCACCTAAGAAAGTTAAAACTAAAGGTCGACCTTTATCGAAGGTTGATACTTCAACCAAAAGGGATCCTTCATATTTTGAATTTGTCGAGTTATGCAATGATAGCCATTCTCCTAACACCACTAACTCTGTCAAAATTCCAAGAAAGGAAAAACATAAAGGTTTGTTCACCCGTATATATAGTGTTGACTATTCAGCTTGTTTCCATGATAAAGTCAATGAGTGTATATTTAACATTGTTAATGTTGAGTCTGATGGTCATTGTGGTTTTAGGGCAATGGCTAGTGCACTTGGACTAGGAGAAGAAGCTTGGTGTCAAATTCAACGTGACCTAATATTTGAAATGAAGTTTAATTGTGATACCTATAGAAAACTTTATGGTAGCAATGAACGGGTGTTAGAATTGTTATATATTTTAGATTACTTTAGTAACGGCGCCCCTTTTGATCGTTGGCTGACGATGCCTGATATGGGCCATTTGATAGCATCTCAATATGGTGTTATACTTGTCCATCTATCATATCTACAGATGTTTGACATTCCTACCACCGCGCTCTCCACCTCCTCCATCATTAAATCATAAGATTATTTCATTGGGTTTTGTGAATGGCAATCACTTAATGGCAATCACTTTGTTTATGTATTTTAGTTTAATGAGATTCATTTATTTCATTGGAGTAAAATTTGTGTTTTTAAGTTGATATGTTAATTGTGTAGGTTAACTTGAAGTGCAATTGTCCAATTCCACCGGTAGCTTGTAATTGGTACAAATACAAAGATAATATTGCAAGTGGGTGGGAGAGTCCGTATAAAGCGCGGATTGATGTATTCAAGAAGAAGATTGGTACTGATATTGCTACGCAAGAGATTATTAACCTAAGCTCTCCATAATGTATGTCTCATCTCATGGTGAGACGAGGCAAGGCACTTGATGCTATCATGTTTGACGAAGATTAAAATTTAATTTTAGAACATCTGTTTTTGTCAATATGTTTAAGTTATTTCAAAACTTGATGTTTTAATGAGAATTTAATTTAAGGACTATGAATAGTTCTACTTTAGAATGTGGTTATCCAATGTTATAATGATTGGATCCTTCAAAAACTTTGAATACTTCTACTTTACAGACCATCCGGGACCAGAGGGGATTGAGAATATGCATGGGAGATCTGTCCCCGAGGAAGAAAAGGAACAAGAGGTTGCATTCAACTAAGGGGAAAAGATGGATGGCTCAACCTTCGGAGGAATGTGATGGTTCTAATCCGACAGAAGAACACCTATCACCTCTTATCGATCCAAATACGTTGATGATAACCATGAGTGAAGAGTTGGTTGATGTTGGTGGGAATGATGCTATTGAGATTAACAAGGCTTCTAAACTACGACCAAGAAGGAGATGTATTGAATCCCACTAGGAAGTGCGAGCTTTTTTTTTTTAAAAAAAAAAAAAACAAATAGTTTCCAAATATTACCGATTAATCCATACGAATGGGAGTAATGAATTGTATCGTTCAATAATGAAATTGACTTACAATGGTGAGAATAATAACATAGTCGTTACTGATAGTTGCTAGTGCATAAAGATTGAAGCTACAAGCGCATGCATTCGCATCATGAAGTCCATTATTTCATATTTGCGTCCCACATCGCTCTCGTGGACATATATGCCATTCCATCACTACCAAGTAAAATGACGACATATCCTTAAACATTCTCATTATGAACAACAACAAATCTCTCAAATGGTAAGATCAAAGTTTTCTTGATGAAATGTCAACTTTGAGGTCTCTATCTGCATTCCATTTGATCCATCCATACTTAATGCTTGCCTCTATAATCTTTGGGACATTTTAAGATAGCAATTGTGTAGACAAAATCCCTATGGCCAAGTCGATTGTTTGTACCCTTCACCACAAAAAAACATTCATTACATTTGTTAGTGATGGCAAGTGTATGCCTCCGACCACATGAGACATGAACACATTTCGATCATGTGAAAATTTGAATGGTACTTGTGAGCAATGATCAACGTTGTCACCAACACCAACTTGTCCAAACTTATTCCACCCCAACCATAAAACATTCCATCATTTGTCGATTGTCATTGTATGTCTCGAACCACTTGATATCTCAACAATTGAAAATTTCTCGTGGATTAAGCTAGATTACCATATCGACCCCACCCCATACTATAAAGCGCCCAGTCTTACATTACAAAGAAGATAGTATGTTCAAGACCGCATCAATCATTTTAATGGATATTCCTACAAAAGTCAATTTATCATTCAACCATTATATTTGCCATGGACTTTGGTGGAGACTCTTGTTGGAGATGCAAACTTATTGAAAATGAAAAGATAACCAATAGTAAGAATAAAGGCAATCAAATTTCGTGGGCGAGAATTGCTCTCTTGGCAAATCACTCACAATTATTGAATTGTAAATCTATCAACAAAGAACATTTAATGAGTCTCGAAAACAAGACAAGTTAGATATTTTGGCCATATCTCTATTTCTACTTGTTACTTTTTGTTTTTTTTAAATTTTGAAACAAAGAATCTCATTCGACTATGTTCCGTCCCTCCGCCTACACGAACACTGCGTTCAATATCTTACCCGTCTCTTCATCCATATGTATCTTAATGGGTAAGATTTTTCTCGATTTCAAGTATAGTGGAAGAACCCGACCCTACTCGAATATGAAAGGGAAAAGTGTTCGAGCGTAAATACTGCGATTAACATGCTTGAGGATCGCCTTAACCTACTTACGCTCGGTGGAAAGGAGGACTTTCTGACAGGATACTGGAGGCAACAAATGGCTATGGATGAAGGGGTCTTCAATGTCTCTTTAGATGTAGCTCGGGAGAAACCACAATGAATGAATGCGTGAGGATCGTTCCACGATGAAAACTCTCTGTGGTGAAGATTTATCTTAGAATAGCTTGAATCGTGTAGAAACAGCTGGTGGATGATGTTACTTTCGCAGTCTTACGGGCTCCAACCGCTGCTCGCCACCACTTCGACATTTTTTTTTCTATTGGAGAAATGCAAATTGGGAGTTTGGTTAATGGAGTTGAGAGACGGAAAGAGAGTATATGGTGGTGTAATAAGTTTTTTTTTTTTGGTTGGATAGGGTTAAATTTGTAAAATGGTTGTAGTGTGTTTATTAAAAACAATTTTTAATTAATGTGTATTTATAATGTGGTGGGATAAATAAAAATTGTGGTGGTAATATATTTACCCATAAAATATTTCTTAAAATACTGTTGTTACGCCCCCACGCCACGTGGACATGACAACCCTACTTGGAGCTCCACGTGGGCACAGTCAAAGTCAACATGCTTTGGTTCAACCTAAATTCGAGGCTGTTTGTGTCCGGAAGGGTATAAAATCGAGGCTATGTATGCCGAGGAGCTTGAATAATCGAGGCTATTAAATGCCGACACTGGTTGCATGCTAAAGAAGCGTTCTCTACTAAACCTGTGATTCAATCTTGAAAAGATTGATGGGACTGTCTACCAATGCGGCTTGTCACAGTCATAGTCCCTTAGTTCGCGGCTGAAAGTGACTTCCTCATTAATGCTAATGACATGACACCAAAAGATGTGACTCAAGAACCCTTCAGATGGAACCACGTGTCGCACATCGAAGGGGATCATTCTTGTAGAATTTGCCTATAAATACTAAATTTATTTCCACAAGAAAGTGATGTTGAAATATTACTCTTACAAGAAATATCAAGCCTTCTATACTAATTATTCTTCAAGTGTTATAACCACCTGGGAAATCATTAGTTAGGGGCCCTCAAGCTATTACCTCTACCATAGTGTGTTTCTCTTTATCTTTTGTTACCTACCCACCCGGTCCTAGGCATATCTGCGTGGTTGAATAAACTACGTGGCAGTCCAAGTAAGAGGAAAAATACACGTAGGAAGAGGAGGCATAGGGTTTCTGTTGGCAGCCATTTTTGGAGGTCAACAGATTGGCGCCGTCTGTGGAAAACCACACATTCAACCACGAGTAGAACGTGATCAAAAGCCTAAACCTTCTTGAACAAAGGATACTCCCTAAACAAGGGATCTGCTGGCCCACCTAAAAGAATGAGCGAAAGTAATGAGGATGAAAATTCAATGAGAACCAGGCCTGCAACGGATGGAGAAACTGTGGCAGGAACAAGAGTCGAAGAAGCCCTCCGGAGAAGGCGTGGGAGGAGGCCTCCCACCAATCTCGAGCGAGAAATGAGAACCATGGCCACCAGCGTAAGGCAGCAAGCCCAACACCATGCCCAGATGCAAGGATACATCCAAATGATGCACCCACCTCATGAATCCCACCAGACAACCCCAACGAGGAACAAGAAGTAGACAGCAGTCATCTCCATGACCCTCATGCCAGAGGGAAAGCCTCGCACGTAAGGACTCACAGGGAAGAAACCAATCCCTTTGTAGGTGAAAGAAGGCCCCAACCAACGGTGTCTGCCAGCGTATTTGAAAGATTAGGCGAACATGGAAACAGAAATTGGCCTCGGGAAAATCTACCAGGGAAAGAACAGCCTCAAAGTCCCCCTAGGAATAGGCGGGAAAGAAGAGCGAATGAGGCAGAAGCCAAGGGAGAATCTGACTTCCAGCCATACTTACCTCAACAAACTACGCGCCAGTAGCCTCAACACTATGGGGGACAACAATTTCCTCTAGAAGCAGATGATAGGAGAGAGAATTCGAACCCGGCGAGATCATTTGAAATAGACGACGACGACGACAAGAACCTCCCATTCTCGACCTGGATCAGGAATGTATCCATCTCCCATGAGTTTCGTGTACCCAAGATTGCCCCGTACACAGGCAGGGGAGACCCCTTGGACCATGTAAACACGTACAAGATGGAAATGAGTCTCCGAGGAGCAACTCTCTTGAAGTGTAGAGCTTTTCACCTTACTCTATCAGGAGAAGGAGGAGTGAAGCGATGTTATAACAAGCTGGTCGTTGGAAGTATTTCTAGCTGGCCAGAGTTAAAAAAGACATTCATCAATTACTTCTCTTCACAAAAGCCCACATCGGCCCCGGTCCAACGCCTCCATAACGTAAGACAAACTCTCAATGAACCACTTCAAAGCTATCTAGGCCGTTTCAATGAAGAGATGCTATTCTGTGAAAGAATAACCGACGCTGAGGCCCTTTCCACTCTAAAGGCGGGGCTAGACATGAACCTTCCATTCTGGAGGGATGTCCGCAACAAGAACCCAGCTACCTTTGACCAATTGGTAGAAATGATCACCGAAGAAATAACCAACGAGAACATGATCCTTCACAGAACCGATGTGGGTTGAGAGCCAACCCCGTGTCCAGGGTCGGGTATGTCCAAGGTTATGGCAGACCTCCTCTCCAACAAAATCCGTACCGTAGAAACTACCCTTTCGACCCGAATGTGGGCATGAGCTATGTGGCCTCTCGCACAAGAGGGCATGCTCTCCTTTATACCACCCCAATGGCCCCAAGTTCGCCACCGGACTCTATAACTATGGTATGTCTCCATTGACATATTATGAGGCGGGACTAGTTCACCCCAGGTGCTTTCTCTCCTCAAGGGGCCCTCACTAAATCTTGCTGCGTCCACCGAAGTTATGGAGACAGCACGGATAAATGTCGTGAGGTGGAAGATTTGGCTAACAGAAGGATGGCCAACCCAGGCCCTAGACGCAGGGCGAATCTCAAACGTGGGGTGAATCAATCCCCGATAAGGGGTCACCGACCACCATACCAGGATAAACACTCCCAACAGTAGGATAGGAAATCTTTGGGCCAAGAGCCACGGCGAAGGCATAATTCGAGAAGTCCAACAAGGCAACTTTGACTAGAAAGCGGCCCGAAACTGCGCCTAACCAAGGGTCCTGAAAAGGTCCCCATCGTGAAATAGCCACTATTTACGGAGGTCCATACATAGGAGGCCAAACTTGAATGCCCAAAAGAGCTACGCCAAAGAAGTCAAGGAGCCCGATGACCCATTGGCTCATTAACGATCGACCACCGTGGATCGAAAAAGGTAGATCCTATCACATTTATCGAAGAGAACATGAAAGATGTGCACTACTCCCACTGCAATGCCCTTATGGTAAGGGCAGTAGTGGCTCAGAATGGACTGGGAAGAATGCTCGTAGACAATGGCAGCTCTGCCAACGTCATCTTCCTGAGCACCTATGAGCTAATGAATGTGGACGCTCCATTGGAACCCTTATCTGAGCCTCTCTACGGATTCACAGGTGATTACGTGACCCCAAAAGGGATAGTGCGCTTAGCCGTCACAATGGGGGAGAAGCCTCTAGTTGTCCATACTTTCATGGAGTTTTTGGTAGTAGACAGGAGGTTAGCCTACCATGTAGTTCTGGGCCGACCCTCCCTCGAAAGAGCTCTGGGCCATAATGTCCATTCACCACCTATGCATGAAATTTCCTACCGAAGAGGGCATAGCCACTGTATAGGGCAACCAGCCTGAGGCTATGAAATGTTACAGGAATGCCTTGAGAAAGGCAGAAAAAAAGAGAGGTAAACATGGCACTCCTAGACATAGAAATGGTAGATGACTCAGAAAGGGCATCGGATGACGCCATGATGGAGGAAGTTGTGTCCGCCGAAGACATTGATCCAAGGGTAATGGGAGTTGACTCCTAGACTTCACGGGTCAAGGAGTTGGAAAGTTTCGTAGCAGACACTAATGATCCAACAAGGAGGCTCCAAGTAGGAAGATCTCCCTGACGAAACGAAAAGGGCTCTGAAAAGATTCCTCTGCCACAACCTTGATGTTTTCGCATGGAAACACGAAGATATGGTTGGGATCGAACCAAAAGTAAGTTGTCACCACCTCAACGTCGATCTCAGATTTCCATCACACCGCCAAAAGTGGAGGCCATTGAACCCGCAGAAGTACAAAGCCTTGAAAGAAGAGGTGGAAAACTCTTGCGAAGTAGCTTTATCCGAGATGCCTGCTATCCTAAGTGGGTCTCCAATCCGGCTCGTGAAAAAAACCAAGTGGGAATATGAGGATCTCCATAGACTTCTCTAACTTTAACCAGGCATGCCCTAAGGATAGCTTCACTCTGCCTCGGATCGATCAGCTTGTAGACGCCACATCCAGACATGAGCTCCTGAGCTTCATGGACGCCTACTCGGGCTACAATCAAATCTCTATGTACCTGCCCAACGAGGAGCACACATCGTTTGTGACAGACAAGGGCCTCTATTGCTACAAGGTAATGCCCTTCGGGTTGAAAAATCTTCGGGACAACGTGCGCAGACTCGTCAACAAAATTTTTCTTGATCACTTCGGTTCCACCATGGAAGTTTATGTGGATGACATGTTAGTAAAAAGCTTAAGAGCCGAGAATCATGTGCAACACCTGGAAAAGACTTTTTAGACCCTTCGAACCTACAGAATGAGGCTTAATCCTTTGAAATGTGTATTCAAAGTTGCCTCGGAAAGTTCCTTGGCTATATGGTAAACCAAAGGGGATCGAGACCAACCCGTAGAAGATTAAGGCATTGATAGAAATGAAGTCACCTAGGAGGCCCAAGGATGTGCAATGCCTTACAAGGAGAATGGTAGCCCTTAGCCGGTTTGTCTCAAAAGCTACTGACAAGTGCCTCCCTTCTTCAAAGTTCAAATGGGGTAACCGATTTGAATGGACGAATGAATGCGAAGCTGCATTCCAGGCCCTAAAGGAACACCTCGGTCACGCTCCCCTACTGTCAAAACCCAAGTTAGGTGAGGCTTTATTGCTTTACCTAGCCGTATCCTCGTAGTCGGTGAGTTCGGTCCTTATCGGAGAAGATAAGCACCAACTACCTGCTTATTACGTAAGGCTCTCTTGGGGACGGAGACACGCTACTGGAGACATGGAGAAATTGGCATTATCACTCATCACACCTCAAGAAAGCCGAGGCCGTACTTTTTGGCCCATAGCATTCATGTTCTGACTAACTTCCCCCTGAGAGATGTAATGTCGAAAAACCGATGCCTCGGGAAGACTATTGAAGTGGGCCGTCGAGCTGAGTCAGTTAGACATTGTGTTTAAACCCAAAGCATCAATCAAAGGACAAGCCCTTACCGATTTTGTGGCTGAATTTGCCAACACCCCTGAAATGGATATCTCCATGACTCTGGCAGAACCTCCTACGTGGTGCCTATTTGTAGATGGTTCCTCGGAAGAGATGGGCTCAGGCGCCGGAGTGGTCCTCACCACCACGAGGTCACGGTGATCGAATCAGGTAATTAGGTTCGACTTCAAGGCGTCAAACAATGTTGCAGAGTACGAGGCATTGCTATATGGCATTCGCTTAGCCAAAGAAATGAAAGTACAAAGGCTCTCTGTAGCAAGCAACTCCCAACTGGTGGTGAGCCAAGTAAATGGGAGCTTCACTGCAAAAGAGAGAAATATAGCTTCATACCTAAAATTGGTGAGGAAACTCATCCCTTGCTTCGAGAAGTTTGAGCTAATTCAAGTACCTATGGCCGATAACGCTAATGCTGATGCACTTTCTAAGTTGGCAAGTAGCAAGGATTCAGAACTCCTTAAACCGGTTCCCATCGAACATCTTAGCAAGCCTCCATAGAGGTCGCCATCAAGTAATGGAGATCGAGGACACTTCCACTTGGATGGATCCCATCCTCGAGTTCTTGAAAGACCGACGCCACCCGCCGATAAAGAATATGCTAGAAACCCGGGGAGAGAGCACACACTTCATTATATCTCGAGGACATCCTCTACAAACGAGGCTACTCCATGCCACTCCTCGGGTGTGTGGGGTGAATGAGGCGGATTACATTCTCGGAGAAGTCCACGAGGGAATATGTGGTAATCACACAGGAGGCTTGGCCCTAGCGCAAAAGGTCCTCAGGCAAGGCTACTTTTGGCCCTCCTTAAAGAAAGATTCCTTGCTACATACGAGAAGATGTGACAAGTGCCAACGCTTCACTACAATACCACGACAGCCCCACTAAGACCTTACCACAGTATCTAGCCCATGGCCTTTTGCCAAATGGAGAATAGACTTCATAGGTCCTATGCCCAGGGGAAGGGGTAATGCATGTCACGCCTTAGTGGCTATTGACTATTTCACGAAGTGGGTAGAGGCAGAACCAATGGCAAAGATTACCGAGGTTAACACCTCTAGATTCATATGGAAAAATATCATCTGCCGATTCGGGATCCCCCATTCTCTGGTCTCTGACAATGGAAAGAAGTTCGACAACAAAAAAGTCAAGAACTTATGCAACGAGCTAGGGATTGCTAAACACTTTTCCAGTCTCCATCATCCCCAGGCCAACGGTCAAGTAGAGGTTGTTAAAAAAACCATCAAATACACTCTTAAGAGAAAGCTAGAGACGTCGAAAGGGGCATGGGTCGAAGAACTCCCACACGTTCTCTGGGCTATTAGAACCACCGCCAGAACACTAACTGAAGAAACGCCCTTTTCAATGGCCTATAGATCAAAGGCTATGAGTCCAGTAGAAGTGGTCGTGCCTTCGTCTCGTCGATTGTTCTTCAAAGAATCCAGCAATGATGAACTCATGAGGGCTGGCCTGGACCTCTTGGAAGAACGAAGGGATAGCTCCCAGGTTAAACTAGCCTCTTACCAAAGAAAGATGGCCCAATATTTCAATAAGAAAGTAAAGAAGAGATCCTTCCACTGGGTGACTTGGTCCTAAGGAGAGTGTTCCAATCCTCCAAAGATCCAGGGGTCGAACCCTTGGCCCGAATTGGGAAGGGCCTTATCGAATCAATAAAAAAAATACACCCCAACGCGTATAGTATTGAGGACATGAGCATGCAAAGCACACTTCACCCTTGGAATACCGAGCACTTGTGTCAATACTACCGTGAGTCGAGTAAATAGTCCGATTATGTATTCTTCTAAGGTCCATTTATAGTGTTGTATTGTATTAAGCTACCTACATGTGTACGCCATCTCACTTTGTGCTATGCCGGAGGTCTTTTTTCTCATTCAATGTGTTAAAAACTTGAAAAATTACATAAACATAATAGACTTCATTAATAAAATAAACAAATTACGGAGGGCCTCACGAGAAAAACAAAGATAAAAAGCTAACTACCCTCCCATCTACATCGAGCGAGGTAACCTAGTCTCTAAAGAGCTTATATCGAGACCTGGATGTTCAGATCTGAGTACTGCCAACACTTCTTGGTGCCTAACATTGGCAAAGTAGTCCTAGAAACTGGTGTAGGCCTCGGTATTGTGGAAGTTGGCCACAAAATCTGCCTCTGCATTCTTCATCTTCTCTTCCATCTCTTTCTTCTCGTTAAGAAGCCTTGCAATCTCAACCTCGGCCTCCTTCCACCCCTGGTCAGATGCCCCCAAGCTCCCTCTCAAACCTTCTGACTCCTCCATTAGCCGTTTTTTCTCTCCATTTGGAATCTCGAGAGCTTCAGCGGCAATCTTTTGCAAATGACGTTAGCATCATCCACCTTCCCGGTCGGTTGCGGGGCGTTAGCATCAGATTCTTCGAGATCACCTGAAGTCGCTCATATGCTTTACGCATACTTTCCAAGGCGACTGCAGACCTTCCATGGCTTGCTTATGCTCCTCTGACTTGGAGGCTTGACCACCGACTTCTTGCTCCGTTGTATCTCACTTGCCTAAGCTCTCCCAATACCTTCAGCTGCATCCCTGTTGTCCTCACCACCACTGCCAGACTCGCCTCCAGTGCATCCTCCAAGCCTCCATGGGAAGCGAATTCTTTCCACTTGGGACTGAAATACTTCTTGAAGGCTTGCACCCCCATGGCCGGATAAAAAAGAAGGTTACGGATCGTATCCTCAAGAATCCTGACCCCTGGGGGTCCGATGAGCTCTTTCAACTTCCTCTTCGAGTCAAATACTCATCCGTCAGGGCCTCTGGATGGCTGAGGCGACTTCAGAGGAACCTCCAGCACGCCCTCTCTGGAATATGTGACCAATAGCGTCTGTTGAAGAGGCAGTGGATTGCAAGTGGCATAGTGGTCGACGACTTTGGCCGTCTTCTTTTTAGGCTGGGAAGAGGCCCCAACTTTTCTCTTCATCGTCAATGGCACCTCCCCCCTCAGAGGCCCCATCGTCATCTTCTATCTCGACGCCGTCGACCTTGTCAACCTCTTCCCTAATTCCTCCTCGGCTCAGGTCTTCTATGGCCTTCTTCTTTTTAGAATCCTCAGAAGAGCCAGGTACCAATGTCCTTTGTTTCTTGTTCATCAGACAAGCCAAAGTTGGCATCGGTGCCCCGCTTATTCTATTTTAGCTACAAAAGAAAAAGGGTCAGATTTAAATACGATACTAAACATAGTACGGGACAAACAAGGGTATCAGGATATTACCTTTGGAGGCCATTAGACCCAATTCGGTCAAACAATATTGTCTATTTCGGAAGAACCCGTATCGCCTATTCAGCAGAGGCGCCTGATAAATCGATCGAAACACGTCGACATGGTCTCCGGATAACTCACAGCGAGGAAGCACTCTTGAAAAAATAAAATCAAAAATAACAATTAGAATGCGTGATCACCAGCGTCGAGAACAAACACTTCCGTGTTCCTCACTCACTGGCTAGTCCGTAAAAATTGGATACATCCAAATCTGGCTCTGGGTCGTCCATTACCCTCTGTAAATTACCCCTCACCCAGAACCATGACTCTTTTCACTGTTTAATAGATGAAGGACAGTCCGTCACAAGAGGCTTATGAGCCCCCCAAGGGCAGAAGTAATACCAACCGAGCTCCTCATCCCTGCCTTTTTTCCTCGGTAGTTTCTTCGGCTAATCAATTATCTCGAAACATGTGGAGGGGCATCTCCAACCCAAACGAATGCTCGAACCACACGTGCACGGGCTCCCGGCCATTTGACTCCACTGTTTGGAGCCACTTATGTTGGGGCCAACACATAGGCTCGCAAAATCCTTCGAAAAAGGGGTGCGAGGCGTTCGCATACCACCAACGGGCGTTCTCAGATGTAAGCGGTACACTCCTTCTCGAGAATACAAGCTCGTTCATTGGGCTCCGGAAGTAGGAGCTCGATAACACCAGGGATCCTGTATTGCTCCCTCAGTGACGCCAAGTCCCATTCCACCATTATCGAAGGAACATCTAGGGCAGTCCACCTAACTGGATCAGTTGTAAAAGGATCTCCACCCTCCGCCAACTGTGGCATAGAGGATATAGCCATCTCCTCACCCGTAGAACTGCAAACACGTATGAGGGGCAACACATCTACTATAGACGGAGACACCGGTGGAGACCTCTCATCCCCAACATGCCCAAAAGCCTCGCCCTCAATAAACTTCGCGGACATTGTTAAAATAAAAGAAATTCAATAAGTAAAGGTACTTTAAAATAAGGGTTTACCTAAACCTAAACTTTGTCGGAAAGGAAGACGAAAAACCTAACGGGAGGATTTTCGCCAGAATCTAAGAATGCAGGCTCTCTCGAATTCTCTCAAAATAGCGTAAGTGAAAAGGTATGAAATTTCACTTATATATAGACAAGGGGTGACGATCTTCCACCGTTGGATCCATCACAAACCTATCCACACCGTCCCAAATTCGTCCGGATCATCTCTACCATTGAATTTTAGAGGCGTCGATTCTTTTGAATGAACGCCAAGATAATGTGGGCGTGATTGTCACGCCGTGCGTGATTTCTTAGTATCACCAAAGCCCCAAAATTAAACGCCATCATTGCCCACGGTATCTTCTCACCATGCCCAATGAGACGTCTTTGCAGTTGCTCAATCAATCTGCGACTTGTAGATTCAACCATTAATGTTTCCGCAGATGGGCCTCTCCTTCTTTTTGAGACGCCTCGGCTTCCAAACGTCTCTCACTTGGGACTCGGCCATCGTGCATCAGGCCTCTCTCTCTTTTGGAGACGCCTCGGCTTCCAAGCCTCTCCTACTTGGGACTCAGCCATCCCGCATCAGGCCTCTCCCTCTTTTGGATACGACGGCTTCCAAGCCTCTCCCACTTGAGACTCGGCCATTCTCGCATCGGGCCTCTCCCTCTTTTGGAGACACCTCCATTTCCAAGCGTCTCCCACTTGGGACTCACCGGCCCACATCAGCCTCTCCTTCTTTGGAGATGCCTCGACTTTCAAGTCTCTCCCACTTGGGACTCGGCCATCCCACATCAGGCCTCTCCTTCTTTTGGAGACGCCTCCATTCCCAAACGTCCCCCACTTAGGACTCAGCCATCCTGTCTCAGGGCCTCTACCTATTTTGGAGACGCCTCGGCTTCTAAGTCCCTCCCACTTAGGACTCGGCCATCCTACATCAGGCCTCTCCTCAAGTAGCACAAACCTCGGCTACCCAAGCCTTTCCTAACTCCAACCTTACACAACAAGCTCAACACCTCACATGAATGGTAAAGGTGTTCACCTTGTGGGTCTAACTCTCTTCCCATTTTACAATCAGGACATGCCATTTTTTCAAACACAATAGTACTGTTTCTTTACCAAGTTCAACACCCCTCATAAATGAAAGAGGTCTTGAACTTAGGGGACTATTGTTATGCTCTTACGCTACGTGGACATGACAACCCTACTTGGGGCTCCACGTGGGCACGGTCAAAGTCAACATGCTTTGGTTTAACCTAAATCTGAGGTTGTTTGTGTCAATGAGGGTATAAAATCGAGGCTATGTATGCCGAGGAGTTTGAATAACCGAGGCTATTAAAGGCCAACCCTGGTTGCGAGCTAAGGAAGCCTTCTCTACCAAACCTGTGATTCAATCTTGAAAAGATTGATGGGACTGCTTGCCAATGCGGCTTGTCACAGTCATAGCCCCTTAGTTCGCAGTTGAAAGTGACTTCTTCATTAATGCTAATGACATGACACCAAAGATGTGACTCAAGAACCCTTCAGATGGAACCACGTGTCGCACATCGAAGGGGATCATTCTGTAGAATTTGCCTATAAATACTAAACTTATTTCTACAGGAAAGGGATGTTGAAATATTACTCTTACAAGAAATATCAAGTCATCTATACTAATTATTCTTCAAGTGTTATAACCACCTGGGAAATCGTTAGTTAGGGGTCCTCAAGCTATTACATCTATCATAGTGTGTTTCTCTTTATCTTTTGTTATCTACCCACCCGGTCCTAGACATATCTATGTGGTTGAATAAACCACGTGGCAGTCCAAGTAAGAGGAGAAATACACGTAGGAAGAGGAGACGTGGGTTCCTGTTAGCAGCCATTTTTAGAGGTCAACAACTGTCATATTTTTTTTTTTTTTAAAAATACTATTTTCAATTTTTATAACAATTTTTGTTACATTTGTTACATTAGTTATTTTGGTTACATTAAATATGTTACATTTGTTATTAACAAACATAACAAATGTAACAAGTGTTGCAAAAATAAAAAAAACAGTATTTTTAGAATAAAAAATTACATAGTATGTTTTAAATTATTTTATATTTTGTGGTGTATTGTGAAATTATCACAAAGACTAATTAACTATTGCTAGAAAGTTAAGTTGAACACTCAAGTTGTTTAAAGTACCAAAGTTTCGGAATCCACCATTGTTTAACTTAGTAATTATCCAATTATTGATTAATTTTAAAAAAACCAACGACAATTCGAAATTAATCTATTGTCATCTTAAAATATTTATCAATTAAATCCAAAAGAAGAAAATCTAGTATCGGCTCCCATTTGCTTCGATCTTAAATTATTTAAGTGTTTCTCGTATCAAACTCAATTAAAAGAAATCAACGAAACAAATGGTTTGTATCCTAAGCATTCTATGTATCTCAAATCGATAACAAGATAGCGAAAATTCAAAATAAATTAATAAAACAAGTTTAAGCACCAAGCACGAATTAATTAAATTAATTTCTAACTATCAAGAATACGTGATATTTAAAATGAAATAGATTTTATTTAATTAATCCAACAAGAACGAACCATAAAAGTTAAAGTCTGAAAATGGAATTAAAAGGATACCAAGATAATCACTTCGTTTAAACAATTTTTCATCATCTACCTTGGCTCAAGAAAATTAGAAGAATATAATTAAATTAAAAACAAAAGATTTGATAGAACTCGGTATGGATTGAAGGAAATGAAATCTTTCAAAAGTCTTCTTCGCCACGTGATTTTTCTTTCTTGTTTTTAGCCATCGTCCTCTAATTCGACCTAGATTCAGTTTTTACACAATGTTCTATCAATCTTGAAACTCGTGTACGTGAAAGGACAAAAAAGGCCTCGACTTAGAATTAAAAATAATACAAAATAAGTTCAGACGAACAGCAGTAGTTTGCTTGCCGCGGCGAAAGTTTTCAATTACCTAAGTCAAACCACAAAAATAATTGTGCCTAAATTGTATTAAATTTCCAATTTTGCATGCTTGGTCCTCAAAGTTTCAATAATTTTGTAATTTGGTCCCCACTTCAAGTTTTACTTGCAGATTTAGTGTGTTTTACTCCAAAGCTTTAAACTTTATCTCATACTTTCAAAAACTTTCATCTTGGTCCCACTACAGGGATGGGATAATGCCATAATCCAATCTCCCAGATCTCCATATCCCGAGTAAAAAGTAAATCTAGTAAATTTTCCCCAAACATGGGAACAAGAAACTCTACTTGAAAACTTATACGAGGTTACCGTACCAAGTTTCCAGTTCATATATGCAAAAGCCACATTGAAGATATATGTGCTCATAGCCCACAGGAGAATGAAGATGAGAAGCAGCCCATTCAATCGGTGTAGACGAAACAAGGACGAAAAATCATATAAAACATATCCAACATACGCAAGTAACCCAAATGCACATATACTTGCAAAATGGAAGCTTTAATAGGAAAGGGCAAACAAGGATATCTGTCAAATTTACTGTTGAAAGTTTATAAATTAATCGAAGACAGTCTATAGAAAATAAGGAAAATTCAACTAAAAGGTGTTAAGGATGGAAAATCATATACAACATATCCAACATACGCAAGTACCCAAATGCACATATACTTGCAAAATGGAAGCTCCAATAGGAAAGAGCAAACAAGGATATTTGTCAAATTTACTTTTGAAAGTTTATAAACTAATCAAAGACAGTCTATAGAAAATAAGGAAAATTCAACTAAAAGGTGTTAAGGATGGAAAATCATATACAACATATCCAACATACATAGTACCCAAATGTGCAAGTACCCAAATGCACATATACTTGCAAAATGGAAGCTCCAATAGGAAAGAGCAAACAAGGATATTTGTCAAATTTACTTTTGAAAGTTTATAAACTAATCAAAGACAGTCTATAGAAAATAAGGAAAAATCAACTAAAAGGTGTTAAGATCATCAAAAATTTATCATAATCTATGTAGAAAATAACACGACGTGATCTGATAATATTTTTATTTTAAGATTCGTGTCCAGCATTGTAGTAGATTTTTGAAGAAGATGAAGTTATTTTATATTTTTTAAAAGTTATAGGACTTTATTTGCAATTTTCTTTTCTTTTTTTTTTGTTTTTCTTTTTAGCTTTTTTCTATTTTTGTTTATTTAAAGAGGGGGGCAAATCTGTCAAAATATGTCAATGAAGACGCGATTTACAACAAACTGAAAGGTTGAAAATGTATGGTGCTAAAAAAATTGGTTAGTGGTAGATTAGTTACAAATTTGAAAGGTTGGAGACCAAAATTGCAATTACCCTTTTTTATTTTATGTTAATTCTTTTACCTTCTTCAAAGTAATATAAAGATACAAAAAATAGAAATAAATTAAGACCTTATTAGTGCCAATCAATATAACATTAAACTCAAAATATTGTACCAAAATACAAATAAAAACCATTCACTAAGTTAAACTTAAAAAGAGTATAAGCTCTATCAATTATAATGCATCTTAAAAAAAATAACTCATTGTCCCCGTAAATTAGATATGCTACATATTCTCACCAAGATTATTGTCTTCATCAAAGTCAATCTCTTCGTCCCCAATAGCATCATCTTCTATTGACAATAGCGTAAATGGCGGTAGATCGAAACCGTAAACTTGTCTACATAGTTGTTGCTTAGAATGATGCCAAGACTGTAGTGTAGAATTGAATTATTGTCCAACAACATTCAACTTGCTTTTCATTCTTTGCTCTATTTCAGTTCAAGTTGCATTAGCTGCCTTTCGAGCAACATGTTCTTCTTCCAGCTCCTTCTCTATATGGCGTGCATTGGAAAAAGTACCAATGTCTCGAAGACGAACATCTCCCAACCCACGAATTTGACGTTCGGCCTTCACGCCTAGAACGGACATCATGATTTTCAGTCCAACATCTAGATCGTCAACAAGGATTTCCTCCAAATGAGTATCCTCAGGAAGTTGTTATTTGCCCTTTCTGAACATCATTTGACCTTTCTGAAAGATATTCATCATCCTTAGCAAGCATCTCATCCTACAAAAAATTAAAACAACCCACAAAAACATATTAAATAGCATACAAAAACAAAATTTGCAAGAGATATAACATAAAGAAGCAGATTCTTTATATAAATAAAGCAGCAGATTCTTTGCAAGAGATATAATATAAAGCTGACCTTCATTTTTAAAATAGAATCCTATAAAGTAATCTAAGGGTAAAATTTCACTAAATATTTACTAACACATATAGACTTGTGTTAATTCAAGATTATATACCAATTCTTAATACAACCCATTTAAATCTCCATCATCTACTCTTGCATTCCAGCATTTGATCTTTCTCCAACTGGTTTTCTGACTTTTCTCTTGAATTCAAGTATATAGAAAATTATAGATGTATCTTTAGAAAAGAATGGAAAAGAAAGAGACTAAATGATACATTAATGGTTAAAACATAGTACACTGGACGCATTGACATCACAAGAAAGCAACCACTTGAAACAAAAAAACTAATAATAATAATAATAAGGGCAATATTTTAGCCAACAATTCTTGAACCACGTTTCTCATTCCCCTACACCCCTTAAGATCAGATATTTAATAGATAATATAAATTGAGATAAACATATGGATTCTAAAATATATAATACATATAAATGGACATATACTACAAGTGATTTTTCCCGTACACCCCAAAAGCTATGCGTGCATGCAGAAATAGCTATATACTTAGCTATGGGAATACCAGACTCAACTAAAAGGTCTTTGTGTGTGGCTGCGTGCATACCAAATATAAAATATAAGAAAAAATATGTGTGGAGAAATAATTCTCTATATTGATTCAATTGAATTATGAAGAAGATTACAAGATATATATAGTAATAGGAAATGAATTCTACCTAAAATAGAAATATTACATACATGGTATCCTACTACAAATACAATCCTACCAACAAAGTAAAGAAGGTAAAGAATAAGGTAAGTAAATATTTGTTAATACTCTCCCTCAAGTTGGAGCATGTATGTCAAAAGTGCCCAACTTGCGAGTGAAACTGTGAAATACCTCATTGTCCAATGCTTTAGTAAATAAATCTACAATCTAATTGTTGCTTGGAACATAGACAGTCCCTTAACAATTTGTTCACAAACAATATAACAATCTATTTCAATGTGTTTTGTTCTTTCATGATATACTGGATTAGCAACAATATGCATTGCTGCTTGATTATCACAATATAAGGTTGCTGCTTGTGGATGATCTACACATAAGTCTGTCAGCAATTGTCTCAACCATGTAAGCTCACAATTAACAGAAGCCATTGCCCTATACTCTACTTCTGTTGAAGATTTGGATATAGTCGTTTGCTTCTTACTTTTCCATGATATAAGCACCTTTCGCAAAAATATACAATATCCCGTAACCGACTGTTGTGTAGTAATATCTCTAGCCCAATCTGCATCACAAAATCCTAGTAGCTGCAATTTCCCACTTGATGGGAAATATAATCCTCGTCTTGGTGCTATTTTCAAGTATCAGAGCAATCGGTGAACTGTATCAAGATGGGGTTGTCTAGGTACCTACATGAACTAACTGAGTGTATTGACTGAATCTAAGATTTTCGGTTTAGTAATGGTGAGATAAATGAGCTTCTTTACCAATCTTTGATAATATGTGGAATCTTTCAACAACTTTTCATTTGTCAAATTAAATTTCAATGATCGCTCCATGAAAAATACTGCAGGTTTTGCTCCAAGTAATCTGGCCTCTTGAAGAATGTCAAGAGTATACTTTTTTGATTTATTGAAATCTCTGATCTCGAGCGAGCAATTTCTACTCCAAAAAGTATTTTAATGTACCAAGGTCCTTCAACTTGAATTGAGATGCAAGGAATGTCTTTGTAGAAGAAATTACTTCTTTATCATTAGAATAGCTGTAAATGAATCACGACTAACCTTTGTAAAGAGTGGGTAATCTGTATGTATGTTTGAACGCAAACTAAATAACAGTAGATACAAAATTTTGAAACCAAAAATTAGATGCCTGTTTCAATCCATATAAAGATTTATGAAGTCGACATACAACTGGTGTCTCCCCCTATCAACGAAATCTATGTGGGGAGTCATATAGAATTATTCATCAAGATCACCATGAAGGAAGGCATTTTGTACATCCATCTGATGAAGCGTCCAGTTGCGAATGGAGGTGATAGAAAGTAAGCATCTGACTGTTGTTAACTTTGCAACTAGAGCGAAAGTTTCATTATAATCAATCCCTTCTCGTTATGTAAATCCATTTGCCACCAGCCGTACTGTGTATCATTCAACTGTCATGTCGTAATTAAATTTGACCTTGAACACCTATTTACAACCAATAGGATGATGACCTAGAGGAAGCGGGATAAGTGACCAAGTATTGTTTTCTTCCAAGGTACGAATTTCATCATTCATAGCAGCTACCCATTTGGGATCCTGACATGCTGCCTCATATGTTGCTGGCTCAATGATATGAAAAATATTCTATGTAAAAGCATGATGAAGAGAAGAAAGATTACCATATGATACATATCTTGATATAAGATGTCGAGTGCTGGAGTTGACCGGAAGAGTTCCGGATTGAGTAGGCAGAGCATGATTGACATAGTAATCGTTAAGGCAAATTGGGAGTTGAAGTGATCTTGTGGATCGTCGAATTTAGGCATTTGGCACGACATAGGGTTGTTCTGGCTGGTCATCTGGTAGGTGAGAAGAGAGGACCGATCGACCGGTAGGTGGATCAATTGTGGATGAACACTCCTCAACCGGGTCGACTAGTATGTGAAGTCGATCAATCTCTTGAGCTCTCTGTTGGATCGGATGAGGGGACCGGTCGACCGGTTGAGCTGGGTTCGAGATTTTTAGGCATGTTATCTGTTTCTACTATGTGTTGGTCGTCAGGGTAGTTAAATATGTCGTTTACATTCATAGGCATAGATTGTGGCAACAGGATGGAGTTGGTTTCTTTATTTTGTTGGGAGGCATATGGAAATATGGATTCATGGAACACAACGTCTCAAGACACCACTAGCTTTCTATCGGTTAGGTCATATAAGAGGTATCCTTTTTGTCCTCGAGGGTCAAGAAACACACCGTCTGCTCGTGTGTCAAATTTATGGCTTAGTGTAAGATTGGTGGCAAAACACAGGCAACCATAGACACGTAAATGAGAATAAGGTGGTGGTTTTTGTGCAATTTTTCGTATGGTGTTTTGTGTGAGAGCAATGGCGAAGGTATCTGGTTGATAAGGTAACAAGCTGTATTGATATGTTCTCTCCAAAATTTTACGAAAAATTGGCTTGAAATCTAATGGCACGAGCCACATTAAGGAGGTGGCAGTGTTTTCTCTCCACAACTCTATTTTGTTGAAGGGTATAAGGACATGATCTATGAAAAATATTACTATTTTCATCTAGGAATGCTTGCAAGGATAAGAACTCTTGACCATTGTCAGATCTTAGGACTTTTATAGTCAGGTTGTGTTGAGTTTTAATTCAAACAAATAAATTCTTAATTATGCTTTGAGTTTCAAATTTGTGACGCATTAGGTGTACTCAAGTATAGCGAGAGAAATCATCAACGATTGTAAGGAAATACCTAGCATCAGAATAAGAATAAATCATATGAGGTCTCCA
This sequence comes from Forsythia suspensa, assembly GCA_023638005.1. Classification (NCBI taxonomy): domain Eukaryota; kingdom Viridiplantae; phylum Streptophyta; class Magnoliopsida; order Lamiales; family Oleaceae; genus Forsythia; species Forsythia suspensa. The sequence goes on from CM042667.1 coordinate 14,403,679, forward strand.
GATATCACAATGAATCAAATCAAATAGTTTATTGCTAGAAATTTGACTAACTTTAAAGGGTAATCTAGATTATTTTGTCAAATGACAAACATCACAAATATCGTAGGAATAAAAACTAATATCTAAAATACTTTGTGCTGTGAATTGAAGAGGTGAGGCTCAAGAGTGCCCAAGACATCTATGCCATAGATTGGTTGATCCACTAGTAGTATGATGTATTTGTGGTCTTTGTGAAAGGTAATATAGGCCGTTACTCTGCCTTCCCAAGCCAATCATCTTCTTCGTAGTCAAATCCTGCATGACACAAAAATCAGGGGAAAATGTCACATAGCAATCTAACCCTCTAGTAAGTTTACTAATAGATAATAGATTAACTTTGAAGTTGAAAATATAGAGCACATTATCAACAGTCATATTATTTTCCAAGTTAACTACACCAATGGATTTAATAAGAGCATGACCCCTATTTGGTAATTGCACAGTTTTGTGCTTTGGCATAGATTTATTCTCAACGATCCTATCCTTTGTCACATGGTCAGTGGCCTGCTATCAATAATCCATGAATTACTCAAAGAGGTAGTAGATGAATTGATACACGAGGTGTTAACATAAGACTTATCATTACCATCTTGTTCTTTAGAAGTGTCATGATCTGCTCATATTCCTTGGTTGTGAGCGTTTTCCCTCATTTGGGCAAGCATAGAAGCGGTAGCGATGTTTGTGAAGTATTTGTTTCGTGGCTTCACGTCCTTCCCATGAAACTTGTGCCTTAGAGGGAAGCCATGGATGAAATAGCAGGTATCAACAATCTGGCCAGTCATCCCACAGTGGATGCACTGTTTCTCTTGTCCAGTTCCCGTCGAAACGATCGACTGATAAGATGAACCAGTCGACCGGTTCGGCCGATTGTCACTTTTCTGGTTCGATCCCCAAATTCTCGACTTCTCCCAATTGGTTAAATGTTGCCCTTCACGATTTGTTGCAATCTCAACTTATCTTTCATGTTGTATTAAAATAGCGTGGACTTTTCTGGTATCTGGTAAGGGGTTCATCATTAGTATGTTTCCACGAATTGTGGAATAAGAATCATTCAACCCCATCAGAAATTGCATTGCCTTCTCCTTCTCATCCCTTTCAGCCAATACCTTAAGATTCCCACAAGTGCATCCAATTGGGTTATGATAAGAACCCAATTCATTCTATAGTCCCTTTAATTTAGTGTAATAAGCTGACACCGATTGATTTCCTTGTCGATGCTCAGCAATTTCTTGGCGAATCTGATATATTCGCGCATCATTACCTTGAGAAAATTGATCTCGTAGGTCGTTCCATACCTCTGTGGCAGATTCAGAGTATATGATACTTTCAACAATAACTAGATGTACCGAATTAAGTATCGAAGACAACACCATGTGATTACTCCGCTTCCCATATGGAATACTTCTCGTCTTCTGTTGCTTTGATCTTCCGATCAATGAAGCCAATTTTATTCTTAGCAATTACCCTACTCTATTGTCCATAATTGTTTCCATCAAGTGGTTTAGAAATGAGGATTAAGTCGAGATGATCGATTCTGTATAGCCAATGGGATCCGATTAGGCAATCGTCGCCTCTATGGTTTTTCTATCATCATTTGTACCAGACATCGTTGCTCAGAATTGTTGCTCTGATACCATATAAAATATGAGAGAAAATATGTGTAGAGAAATAATTCTCTGTATTGATTCAATTGAATTATGAAGAAGATTACAAGATATATATACTAATAGAAAAAAAAATCTACTTAAAATAGAAATATTACATACATGGTATCCTACTACAAATACAATCCTACCAACAAGGTAAATAATAAATAAGGTAAAGAATAAATTAAGTAAATATTTGTTAATACCAAACACGCCCTCAAGCCATTGTCAAGTACAAAATCGTAAAAGAGATTTGAGAAACCAGCCTTTGCATATTCCATTCTTTGTAACCATGTAAATAGCAAATAAAAGTGATCAAGCCGAAAAATATGACCCAACATAAAACGAAAAATTGAGCCATTCCGCTAATATCACACCAACCACCACTATCACCTCCATAAAAAAGAGTGTATAATAAAAGATGAACAAGAAAATGAAAAAGTGGGTTTTGGAACTTGCCCCACTCAAAGAAGAGCAAAAAAAATGCCACCTCAAATGTAATTGCATCAAAATTTTATACCAAAACTTCACTTGTTGCCACCCCCTCAGCCAAGACAAGACTATTTTCACATGAACAAAATATAAGAAGCAAACATTAGTCTTGTCAGCTCCCATTTTCAAGACTGTAAAGAGGATTTTATAGTGCATTTTGAAGTGATGAATTATGAAGAAAGCAAGGAGAATGCGGGCATGGATGATTTAGGAGCTTGAGAAGTTAAGGTACCATTTTGTCTTCCAATATTACTTGTTTGGAGGGCCTTGATAGAGGAATTCTTTTTTTTTTTTTAAGTTCCTCCCAGATACATGGCTTACATACCCGGCTCAACATTCTTGGAAAACAATCGAATCGAGGGTCCGGAGGAGAATTGGCCATTCAATCTTGTGAACTAATCGAGACCAAAATCGCCAATACAGCCCCCTATAGTTTTCGTTACCGAGATATCTTTTTTTCATTGTTCCCAGGGTTTTTGGGTACTCTGCTCCCGTGATGCAAACAGTCAAATCTGCATTGAACCTTGTTGCTCTTCTTTCCTTGCGAGCATGAAACACACCAGCAGCGTGTGTTGTATGATTTTACTGTGTTTTTTTGCACTTGATTAGTTGAACAGTTGACCGGAAGAGTTCTTGTCCCATTACTTGAGAACCTTTGTCTTGTATTACCGACTAATAAGAGATTTAACAAGACGAAGAAAATGTTCAATAAAAGCTTTAACACAAAATATATGAATTCTATGTTATTTTGAGGACTGAATATCTAAATTAACCAAGGAGTAACAATGTTGATAAGTGATGATTAAGCTTGTTCTTGTCAAACAAATTAACTTCCTTATAGGTCTACATTTTTTATGATTTTCTAGACCATGGAGTTTCTCTTATATCTTTTCTCATTCTTTGTATTTGTTTACTTTCCACTTATTTTTCCTCTTACCAAATCCACCATAACGGATAATAGCAAAAGACAGAATGTTAAGAGGCAAAGTCAGAATTCATAAAATAGCTTTTTTTGCATTTTTTTTCTAACAATTTCGATAATCTGAAAGAAATCAAAGACAATATTAGATAAGAAAATGGAGAATTTCGAATATCATGTTGGATATATTTAACTATACAATTTTGTAGAGTTGAAGAGGATTAAGGAATAAATAAGTTTAAATTTTATCTGTTGTCGTGTGCAAAGTATTCTTTTACAGTTGTACTAAACAGGCCTAATGTATTGTTCTTGCAAAACCAGGGGAGCAAAAAGATGTCCATCATTTACACGAGAGAATTTCAAAGATCAAAACATTTCTTTTCTGAATATGACAATTATTACACAGCCACACACACCTAAATCAAGCTAACGGATGCATTCGAATGTTAGCTAGTCTGGCTTTGATCTACAAGTAACCAGGAACGCTCCACGGGCCAAACATAGTTCTGTTGCAAAAATCATAAGAGTATGCCCGTATATACCCTCCCATCCACCACACACACACACACACACACACACACACAAAACATGGATGTACAGAATGCAATAGCACTTTCCACTTTCCTTATTATTCTTCACCATAGACCATTATGTGTATTCCATACAAAATTGGGTAAAGAGTAGTACACACACACTACAGAGATGTAAACTTGTACATTTTGATTTCCCAGGATAGCACAAAATTCTTGTGTACATTATGAAGCCATAATCTGCCACTACTTAACTTTCTTTCTATATGCCTAATTGCTATAGTATTTCCAAAATTCTTCTTTTGATAGAGAAGAATGGCAATGTGTATGTGTAATAGTTCACATTAATGGAAGCTTTATTGGAGTATATAATAGTGAACTTTTGGAAAAGCAAAAGTGCAAATGTCTTTACACTTTTTATGGTTGCAGTCAGATTTTCTACAAGAATGAAGACTTCTCATTGAAGGTTTTTCTGGTTTGAGCTATTTTTTAAGCCTGCAGGAATGGCTAGCAAGAGACCATTCACTTTAATTTTTAACTTGATAAATGTCTTCTATTGAAAAATTTGCACTATTAATTGAAATTTCAGAATGTATCGAGAGAATTGTGCTTAGTAATTGATAAAAATAAAAATTTAAACTTCCTTTAGTCTTCTGTTTTATCTCTTTTACTTTAATTGTTCACTTCCACTATCATCTTGGCATAAGAGGTACACTTGAAGATGTCAATTTTTCATTAAATCCTATCATTAATCAATAACATTACAACTAGTCGTAAATACATGATTTTAACTTCGAAGAGATTATATATGTATAAACCATGCAAATCGTATCAACTAGTTTTAGTGTATCCCTATTGATCACAAATAAGACTATATAGTCTTAAGTAAGCTCACACAACTTTACTTTTCATTGGAATGGAATATTTCTGAACAAGCCATCAATGTAATAGTAATATATCAATTTGTTGAAGCTGGACTCCTGGCACATCATGTAGTTGAAGTCCCTAATTCTCACGACTTTGTGTTCCTGTTCAGGGTGGTGATGATCTTTTAATGGATTTTAGGAATGCTCATAACCTTTGTTGTGTCTATAGAACAAGCTAAAATTTTACACCTCCTTTAGCAGAGGAACAGAGTTTTGTTGAACACACTATTAGAATACCTGATATTATGGATGAAGAAGGCATCTACAGCATTGTTGCCTCAGCTTTGTTGGAGCTTAGTGACATAAATAAAAATGATGATCAGATGAATGTTGATGATTATAGCTCAAAACCAGGCTCCAATTATGTATGCTCTTGAAGTTGGGAACCTGGTAACTTAAATAATCCTAGGATGAATTCATTCCAGATTTTGGACAACTCTATATGATTCAAGTACTTTTTGAGTCTGATGGCCTTAGAGTAAATCTATCTAATTGTCTTTACAAAGGCCTACCAGCTAAGGTGTTGTTATGGGTTGAGGGTGGGTTTTTGGCAGCAGTTGTTGACATGGCTAATGGGATGGTTTTAAAATTGGAAGAGGGATTACTACAGTTCAGAAGTCCAATTCAAAGTGTTCCAGCTGTACGTATTGCAATTATCTACCTCACATATTTCATATATACACTAACATTCACTCTCATTATTAGCATTATCTACTTCACAGCAACACTCTAATTATTTGCAATTATCTACTTCACGTATTGCAATTCACAGCATCATTAGAATCAACTACTAATATAAACTAACGTTCACCCAAAGCATAGGTTATTACAGTTACTCAATTCACAAATCTTCACAGCATTTAAACACAAATCTTCATGCTCAATAATCAATAAGAGACAATATGTTTACAACCACATGCATGACAAAAAAACCGAAATTGCAGAGTTGGGTATTTCTTACATGTTGAGCCTTAGATGCATTATGAGTCCAACACTTGTTCTTTTCCGCATAAGTGAACTCAAAAGTGTCTACTTCGAGAAACTTCGAACCATCCTAGTTGTGAAAAAATAAAAAACTTATGTTTCAAGCACTATATTCAAGTTCTCAACAAATTGAACTAATTAAGTACATGTTTATAAAATATAAATTCATTACCACTTCCATCTCCTCCACTGTGTATGAAAAATGACGTGAACCAGTACGATGATTGTATTTCTTCCTTGACGATTTCTCTATATTTGCCAATGATTCCTTCTGTTAAGGGAAGAATATAGATATTACATACAAAATTAGGAGAAAAAGAATGAAATGGTAAGAAAATACAAAATAAATACCTTGAACTTATCTGAGTTGAAATGATTACACAGTTCAACCCATTGATCTAACCTCTATCAAGCATATCCAAAGGGGGGTTGGCTACTGCATCCTCATGCGATTTGTGCAACTTATAGTATGCACTCAACTCAGCATTGAACTCTCCATATCTCCAATTGTATGGTCTATTAATATAATTCACCAATCTCGAGTCTTTTGAAGATATCTCGAAGTTCGTTTGAAATTGACAAAATAAAAAAGAAACCATAATTACTACAAACTACCATGTATGAAAAACAAATAACAGAGTAAAATGAAACAAAGTGACAAAATGAAATGACTAAAGTGATTTGAAATGATTCATATAGTTTTCCTTGGGTATTTACAAAAAAAAAAATGTTTACTGTGATCTCATCCATAAGGTCATTCTTCTCACTTGGAAAAATGCTCTACCAATAACACATATTCATTGGTCAATGTGACCGAATGATGGCTCCGATATCATGAACTAGCAAACTATGTACTCTAGAACTTGTTGCTCGTCTGCTCACCGAGTTGTATAAAACTCGAATTTTTTCTCGTAGTCGTATGAACGATAAGAGAAGTCTTAATTTGTTTACATGCCCCTCGAGTAGGAATATTATCGGGATTCATTAGCAAGTGTCATGCACCTACACCAGCAAAACCAATAATATTAACTCCTCAAACTCTAACATTGAAATATACATTATGTAGTAAGAAAATTGACTATTAACAAAAAGAAATGCCATACCTCCAGCCCTTTCTATTCATCATCCAATGCCTTACCATTTCTGTCAATATCAATAATAACATGGTGAATATTGTTCTTTAAGCTTATGCTGAAAAACTATGGGAAAAACTATGGCAAGATTTTGTGAATATTGAACTATATATAGATACTTTTAGTGTCTATAATGCAACCACTACTGAGTATAGTCATGCTTAAAGTTCTTGAATTACATATATTGCAAAAATATAAATAGAGAATAACTGAATCGATATATAACTATCAGCCTAATCAAAGAAAACAAGTTCTTGTAATCATTATCCCAGCTGAAATGAAAACCAAATAACATAATAAATCAAATGGAACCGTCATGCCATAAACACAAATGCACTTACGACCAATAAAAAAGTTTGAACCTTGAATTCTCAATTCTTTGAGCTCGCATTAATAGAAACCACTATGTAAAACAAGTAAATCGAATAGTGATATATTTTTGCCCTCCATGAAAATTAAAAAATGGCATAGTACCTAAGCCTTATTCACAACCTAGGTGACGACGGACAACACTCACAGGACGAGAAGGTGACCGATCAAAATTATCGTTGAAGGGACCATATTGTGCACTTGGATTAGGAAGAGTCATTGATGGTGTCTCAGGGTGTGTATTAAAATGAAAATTCTCGATTGAAAGAGCAGAGCATGTGGGAATAGTTGCAGTGGTTGACTGAGTCCCAATTTTGCGAGTCGGAGGTACAGAAGTATTGGGAGATTGAGATATCTGAGACAAAGAACTCGTCACTCAAGACATCTTAGGTGATGGAGATACATGTGAGTTGTTATGGCGTTTCTTATGACAAATCAGATTCATCTGCACAAAAACCAAATAATAATTAGACTATTAACATTAGATTATACCAAAGCAATGACTAAAATAAAACTAGAGACGAAAACATAAAATTAAAGATAGATATACATTAGCATGGACAAAAATTAATACATATAAGGTACAACAAATGAAATGGTCTTACTATTCCAAATCATTGTCCTCAAGACAATGTTCACTAATTTTCTCAATTGAATCATCACCATCCTGTCCATCACTTTCATTATCTGTGTCTCCATCATTTCTTCTAAGAAGGGGTCGATCATTGGTTTGGATCAATCAAAATGGGAGAAACATCATCTACATGCAGCAGTGTGTGAATAACATCATAGTTCTGAGCTTCGACAATATTTGGTACATCTGAAGAAGAAGTCTCTTGATATGCCATATCATTATTGTCATCATTGTCATTTAAAATCTCATTATGTGGTATATTGTATATGTTCTTGTGATCCATCTTTTGAACTATTTTCCAACCACCACCCGCTTTATGGTCGTTTACGTAAAACACTTGTTTTTCCATTGTTGCGAGAATGTAAGGATCATTATCATACCACCGAGTACCAGAATTCACAAATATTAAGTAATAGTCATGTTTAAAAGATCCCATCCTATGAGGGTTTGTATTAAACTAATGACACATGAACACAACAATCTTGTAGCTTTGCCTATACAGTAGTTTAAGCACGCTTATCAACTAGCCATAAAATTCTACATTATCAATATCATGATTTCCTGGTACAAGGACTCCACTATTTTGCGTGGTCAACTTATCATCTCGTTTTGTAGCTACAAACTTTACTCTGTTCACAATACAACATTGGTATGTTGCAGCTCGAAGAGGACCTCTTGCTAACTCAAATAGCTCATCATTGTACAAAGGTAATTTTGCCTCCCTAAACTTCTTACCTAAATCCAGATTAAATAATCAAGACAAATTAAGTATTAAAATTACTAAGATGCATGAAAAATTGTGGAGCACATTAAAACTAGAAAATGACTTACGCGTTCGCAAAACTAATTAGGAAACAAATTTCTATGACTTGTCTGTATGTTCACACTACTTTTGCATTTTATCATTTCCTCATGCTCCCTGCACAGCAAGCAAATGTATACACTACATGTACATAAGACATGCATATATAGTTACTTGAACCAAATACAGAGATAGTGTACTTAAATTAGAAAAGGAAAAACCTCGTCACAGTTGTTCAATATGAACCATTGAGCAACCTACATGTCATCATTCATGAATGGAATACTTGAACAACTCATAAATGGTCGCGCTACTTGGGAAAAAACTGAAAGTTTCAATTGTTTAGAGCTACCATCAAAGTTTTTTTCAGGTCGATTAAAAGGTGTCTCAATATTTCGAAGGTACATGGTACAAAAATTGAAAGATTCATGTGCAACATTTGCCTCTACAAAGGACCCCTCAGGTCAAGCGTGATTCCGCACATATTTTTTATACGTGCCCAACATTCTACAAATGAATAAACATTGTAAGACATGTTGCTTAACTAGTTAGCAGTAATTTAGAAACTTAAAATAAATGATAATTAATAAACATGAATCTTTCTATTGGGTACATCCACGAGTAACTCACATGACCTGCTAGTTTTCCCTCTTCGGACAAATGCACCATTAAATGAATCATGGAAACAAAGAAAGATGGTGGATATATTTGTTCAAAATTGCACAATATGTACACAATAGCATCGTCCACCCTCTCAATGTCCTCCATACATAACCTTTTAGCACATAACTGTTGAAAGAAACTAAATAACTGAACAATCGGCTCAACCATTTCCTTCGGCAAATAATTTTGAATATTCACAGAAAGTATTCACTGGAATAATACATGATGATCATGGCTCTTCAATCTAGAAATTTTTCCAATTTCGACTGCCACATTTCTTGAAATATTAGCAGCATAGCCATCTGGATATTTTATAGATTTCAAAAATTGAATGAATTCTTTCTTTAAATTTGGTATCATTGTGAAAAATGGATGGCTCTTAACCCACTTATCCCCATTCCAATTTACCCGTAAAGATGTTTTATTCCAAGGGCTTCCAAACCTTTCACCAAATCTTGACCGTGTCTTTAGATTTTCCCTCTATACCCAATATTGTGCCTACAATAATGTCACTAATGTTGTTCTCAATGTGCATTACATCTAGGTTATACCTAATATTTAACATTGACCAATACTCTTGCTCAAAGAATATACTCTTTTTAGTCAAATTCTGTTCTTCAGGTGTCCTCTTCCTATTTTTGTTCAGGTTATTAGGATGTTTACCTATTTGACCAAAGTTTATGTTCTCTACTTGAGACAAAATTTTATCATTTGATAATTGCCTAGGTCTCACATAGAATTCAATTTTCCCATCAAAGACTCCATAATTGTGCGCCATACATGATCCCACGACAGTCATCGTCGATTTCCCAAATAGCAAACCTTGTCACTGAACCATTCAGATATTCCATCGTCATTACATCTATGGCATTCTAGTACTCCATCCGGATAAATTCCCTTAAAGTTCTTTTTGTGCTTCTTTCAATAACCGTTCATACTTATCTATCTCTTGACTACGTATGTTCGACATCAGATTGTCACCCAATGTATCATCATCAAGCAACACATCATCATCTTCTAAAACATTATGCTCGTAATGGTGCAAGGCATATAGATACGCATATTTGATTTTATCCGTTACTTGATCATTATCACAATCAATATCATCACTCGGACTTTAGATGGAAAACATGTTAGCAACGAAAGACCTAATGTGGCTCCCAATTGTTCACCGTAACGAGTCCATTTAGTGTAGTTGTATGACATTCCATACATGATCAAGTGTTGTCAAATTTCACTAACTGGCCTCCAAGTGCAGTTATTAGTTATTACACTTCTAGCACGGGCACTCGAAATGACCTCGTTGATTTACAAGTTTCTTTGCAACTATAATAAAATCCTCAATTCCCAATAAATATTCAACGGGTTAATTTCACCAACAGTCACTAAAGTTATCTTCAAATTACAAAATGGTCACTGAAGTTCAAAAGTTTCAATGGTGGTCACTGAAGTTAGAAATCCTTTCACTAATGGTCACTCCATTAAATTTCTAATTTAAAATGGTGATGTGGCATGATGATGTGGCATTTATGTATTACATGGTAGTCTATGTACTTTATATAATATTTACTTTAGTCCTTATATTTTAATTAAGTCTTTCAAAAATTGCATCTTAGGTCTTTAATCTTTTACATCTTTACACTTTGGTCCCCAAATTTTTAATTATCTTTCAGTTAAGTCCTTCAAAAATTGCATCTTAGGTCCTTCAATTTTTTGTATCTTTACACTTTGTCCCAAAATTTTTAATTATCTTTCGATTAAGTTCTCTAAAAATTACATCTTAGGTCCTTCAACTTTATACATCTTCAAACTTTGATCTCCTCAAATTCTTGATTTTAGTGGCCAAAATAAGTGTAATTTTAGTAGTCAAAATAAGTATACTTTCAATTAAATCCTTGACTTTACACTCTAATTTTCACTTAAACAAACAAAATAATATAATTAAATAATAAACTATTTAGTGGTCAAAATAAGTGTAAATTTTGCACTTATCACTTAGAGTTGACCACTAAAAGTAAATATTTTAGTGGTCAAACCCTATAATATTATTTTGTTCGTTTAGGTGAAAATTTGAATGTAAAGTCAAGAATTTAATTGAAATTGCACTTATTTTGACCATTAAAATTATACTTATTTTGGCCAATAAAATCAAAGATTTGGGAGATCAAAGTTTGAAGATATATAAATTTTTAGAGGCCTAAGATGCAATTTTGGAGGATTTAACGAAGATAATTGAAAATTTGAGGACCAAAGTGTAAAGATGTAAAAATTTGAAGGACCTAAGATGTAATTTTGAAGGACTTAACTCGAAAGATAATTGAAAATTTGGAGACCAAAGTGTAAAGATGTAAAAGATTAAGGACCTAAGATGCAATTTTTGAAAGACTTAATTAAAATATAGAAACTAAAGTGAATATTATATAAAGTACATGGACTACGAAAGGATTTCTAACTTCAGTGATCACCGCTGAAACTTTTGAAGTGGCCATTTTGTAATTTGAAGATAACTTCAGTGACCGTTGGTGAAATTAACCCAATATTCAACACTAGTTCTATCCGGAATACATAACCAATTTTTGTCCATAGTATGGTTGCTATAATTAACCCTAACATGGATATATATAACATAAGAATTTATACATATATAACATAAATTTGACATAAAGGTTCATCTATGAAATTATTTAATTAACTTACTAAATTATTTATGTAGTACTTGAATTATATGAACTTACCTTGTTGAAATTTGAATTGAAGGAAGCTATGCAATCCAAAACTCTTTCCACATGTCCTAAAAGATATTTAATAAAATAATCAAAACTTTTTATTCAATAGAGAAACAATACAATTCAGAGAATGAGAACAACAAATGATATCAAGTTAAGGAATTTCTTTTTTCCAATAAACAATTATAAATTTATTGATGTGAACTTGTGTAGAAAAACAAGAAAAAAAATGCTTTGAAACCTAAATTCAAGCTTATTTAGATATCATAAAGTTACCCAAAAAATTGTCTTAAAATGATAAATGATTTAATAGATTACAATATTACATTAATGAGTTCATTTTCCATCACAAAACTGAAACAATAAATCAAGGTTTTTTGAACCCACGAGATGAGAATACATCATGTCATGTTTACTTGAATAATACATCCAACAAATAAGATGGAAAGGCATTCCAAATCAGGTTTACTTACTTATGTACTTAACTATAAACTTTTAACTTAAGCTTTAGCCAAACACATTCTGCATGATGCTTCAATCAATTAAATAGTTAAGTATATAGTTAAGCATATCACAGGCATTGCTAGCTGCAGCAATAATTCCAAAGCAACCAACCATGCAAAGTTGTCCACTAGAAGCTTGACATTTTGAAGAACAAGTAGACATTATGAAGAACAAACTTGACATTTTTAAGCTACCATATGTGGAATTAATCTACTTATCCGATGCAAATGGACCTAACTTCTGTGCCATTGTACTTCTAGTTTGGCACAATACTTAATGCAGCTTCGCGAGTAAATCTCTCAAGTATTACACAAAAGTCAAGCCCTTTATATATATCTATATCACCATTAATCGAGCTATCATTGTATGGATACGGATCACAAGCTTTTGACACAACATTTTCTGAGCCAAATTCATAGTTTGCAGAAGTGCCCAACCAAGAAGAAGTATGAAATTCATCAAGTACTTTAGGTTTGACTTCATCATGGTGTGAATATAATTACCCTTCATAAAATTCAATGTCAAAAATCTTAAATGCCTCCATACTTGAAAAGACCTAATTACCTTTATGGTTCACATAATTTCTTTAGATTTCTATTTCTTAATTAACTCTTGTCTCTTCTTCTTTCCCATTAAAATTTCTATCTAATCACTATGCCTACACTTAATTTATATATTTTCATGTAGGGGTAGACATTTTAACCAGAACCAAAGGTTTCGATTCGATTCTAAAAAAACATAAACCAAAACAGAGAACCGACCAGGTCCTAGTTGGTTCTTAGTTTTTGAACCGAAATCGTTGGAACTGGCTACGAACCAAATTTGTCTTTTTTTATAAAAATTTTATTTTTTACCATTTATTCACCCTAACCCTATGACCTGGCCAAACACCGTGCCAAAGACAAAATCAAACTGCCCAAGACTCAAACAAAAGTCCAAAACCCACTATCCCTTGACCCCAACTAAATTGACCCAATTACAAATACATAAATTACAATTTCTTAATCATTATTTGCTCAGATACACAATACAAACAATGTCATCTCTCTCGAATTCTCGCCATCTCTCTCTCTCTCTCTCTCTCTCTCTCAACACACGATTACAACGACGAAGGTGAAAGCTTCTCTATGTTGGTTTCTAGTTTTTGTTTTGTTCTTTGAGTGTGTAATTTGGCGTTTGTGCTCCGCTAGATGTTGGATGCTATTTTGTGGCATATTTGCATTAGATTAAGAAAATGGTGAAATATGTATTTAGAGGCATATGTTATTTTTTCTATTTCAGCTAGATATTGAGAAGATAAATTATATTGTCAACTCATGACTTTTAAAAAAAATGTTATGGTGAAACCGAACCAACAATTCAGTTCGAGTAATCACGTATACCTAAATGGTTCTAATTATGAAATATCCAAAGTGTGATGGTGGTTTTGATAGCCCAAGAATAACTAACCAAGAGGGGGTGAAATTGTTTTCTCAAACTTTTTCGTAGAATAATCTCAAAAATAAGAAATTTAAGAAATAAAATTTAATCCACTAAAAATACGAGCACAATGTAAATAAATAAAAAGGTAGAGAGAGTGTAAACAATATTTTTATGGAGGTTTGATCCAACCAATGATCTACGTCCTCCGCAAGCTCTCCAACACAAGCACGGCATTTCCACTATCTTGATTGACTTATGGTACAATCCAAACTCTTATAATATATCCGGTGACTTACAAACAAGGAGCATCAATCTTTATACAATATTGAACTTTCAGGAGACCTCAATACGACCCAAAGATATAGAGAAATAGATTTGAGATTGTATTTTTCTCTTGATGAATGATAGATACAAATTTGGTACTAAAAGAGACTAACACTTTAATGAATAGCAATAAATGAAAAAGCTCAAGTGTTAGAAATAAACTTTGTTGATAATAATGAATCAAAAGTTTGATTTGATCAAACAAAGTTTTTCAATGAATGATTTTGAAGATATAAATGCAATGAAGCTTGAATGAATTTTCTCAATGTGATTCTCTCTATTAATGCTCTTGTAAGTGTTATTGAATGATAATAAATCAAGAAGTATTTATAGAGATGAATTTTTACAACTTTCTGTTGAAACGGATGATCAGACGGTTGACCGGTCAGACAGTCAAAATTAGCCGTTGGAACAGTAAAAATCAAAATAGATATTTTTAAAAAATGACCGCCAAATGGACGACCGGTTCACCCAAACGGTCGATCGGTTCACTCCAAACAGTCGACCGTTTCATATAAACGGATGACCGTTTCTACAGTTTGAAAAATTGATTTGTAGCTTTGATAAAAGTGTTTTATGCAAGTGATATCAACATAGATTTTGTGCATAAAAATATTTTTGAGCTTTCATTCATTTGATTGCTAAAAATCAAAGAGTTAATACCTTTACAATTTTATCTAAAAATCTATTCTTCGATCTTGATCTTCGAATCTTGAATTTCGGATCTTGAGATGCTTGAACTCTTGTATTGATTTGACTTTGATCTTGACATTGCTTGAGAGTTCGATTTGTAGCACTTTGAATATTACTTGAAAATAGATCGATAGTAAACAATATTAATTTGTTTGTTATAATCAAAACATTAAGGTTTAAAGTTAATCATAGGTCAACAATTTTTTCCTTTTTTATTATGACAAATAATGTGATGTGTAATTGAGAATATAAAGAATAGTAAGATAAAATAAAGTATATATATTCTCCCTTTCTTTTTCATGTAAGTATGGCTTGATAAAATGGTATTGTTTTCATATAATTGATCACATTATCTATCAAGTTATCAAGTTACCAAGTTACCAAATTTTTATCCTATCGAGTTATCAATTTACCAATTCATTTGTCACATCATATTTCATCACATATCGCACATATGATTTTATCACATCACATTATCACATCACATATCGCATATATTTTTCCCCTTTTGGCATAAACAAAAATTTAAAATAAAAAAATTAAGGTAAAACATATTCTCCCTAAATGAAACAAAATATGCCATTCATTGATAGAAGTGAAATTTAAAGGCAATCATAGTTCAAGGTACATAAACAAAAACTAGAACATAGGATTGTTTAAAAAAAACATAGAAATGGTCATGAAGGAAAAATTGTTCGAAAAACACATAAACTAAAAAAACGAGATAAGTTAGTTCTCCGGTGGAGGATGCGGAGGAAGCACGGCGTCAGGGCGGAAATGGAGATCTTGAAGCAATGTAGTCATCTGCAATCAACCGATTGTTGTAGATTTTCTACCGAGTGTTGTAACCCTCCCACCATATTTTGTAGGCTAGCCGCCGTGTTGTGCAAGTCATTCACTGTATTTTGTAGGCCATCTATGGTGGTAGTTAGTGAGTCAATCCAGCCATTGAGAAGATTGTAATGGTCCTCGTTGAAGTCAGAGATGGAGGACGACAGCCTATGTGATCTTGGTCTTGGCGGAGAAGCATCTTCGTCTTCATCCATTTCCTCTCCACCCTCAAATGGGAACGTAGAAGGACCCGACTCATCATCAAATCTCTTAGATTTTGACACCCATTGCCCGTTCTCTTTAAAGATTTTCATGCGTTTAAGAGTAAGGGTATTGGTGGTGTCGGTGTTTTTGGGAAGAATGGCGACAACGTCACGGAAAGAGATTTTGAAATGTTGAAAGATTTTGGTAAGAAGCATTCCGTAAGGTAAGGCCTTAGGCCTAGTTCCGCGAAGAACCGAGTCCAAATGATTGGGCATGATGTAAGGAAAGTCTAATTTTCGTCCAACTAATATGGAATCAAGAAGGAAGACGTCGTAATGATTTACTTCATCAAGATGACCTTTCCTAGGGACGATGATATGAGAGATGATATTGTGCAAGATACGACATGTGAGTGTTAATTGATTTGTACTGAGTCGTACGGGAGCCTTGAAGTACTTTTCGGTGACACGACAACATACCTCAACCGGATTATACTCTTCAAGGCGAGGAATCGTTTTTGTGGTATAAAAATGAATACCACCGCCGTCAAGTTGCGAAATAGAACGAATAAGTTTTCAAGTGATTTTGATTCGTTTATTTCTAACTAAGCAAGAAATACCCGCCTCGGAGAGAAAATCATTTTACTATAGAATTCTTTCATGATGGTCGAGTAAGCTTTTTCATTTAATGTGAGAATGGAAACCCAACCCATGGCAACAAAGAGGTCTTCAATATGAAACGAGGGGGCTTCAAAAGTAAAGAAAGCAAGATCGACGTTCTTACCGATGAGGATCGGGCATTTGTCAATCTGATTTTTTGAAAGAGAACCATCTTCTTCGGATGATGGAGAAGGTGGTCTTTCCCTCCTAGAGCGCTTGGCTACCATTTTTACCCAAGGCATGATGATAGAAGCGGATGAAAGAACCTAGGGTTTCGTTCGTCCGTTTGGGATGGATTTTGACGATTTTGTGGATGAAAATTGGAGATTTTTCGAATTTGAGTTTTGATTTTGAACGCAAATTTGAAAGATTTAAGAGAGATTTGATGAATGGGAAGAGATTGGGAGAGAAAATCATGGGTCACGCGAAGATGGAGTGAAGAAATTTGAAAATTTTCTAAGGTTAAAAACCTAATTTTCGCTAATATAGTCGACCGTTTGAACCTTGAATTTTTTAAAATCAACTTTCTATTCAAAAGTATCCAAAGGCGGATCATCCGTTTGAGCTGAAGGGGACGACCGTTTCAACAAGCGTTCGACCGTTAAAAGTTTTCAATTTTTAGAAAAGTCTATGTTCAAACAGATGATGAGGCAGACGATATGATGGTCATCCGTTTAACATGAAACGGACGACCGTTTCATGATGCGGTCAACTGGATAAACTTTTCAATTTTTACATAAGTCTTTGTTCAACTGGATGATGATCTAGACGCACAATGGGTCATCTGTTTATCTTCAAACGGACGTCCGATTGGACAAATTTTCAAAAATTTTATCGAAATCATCAATTTGGTCCTTTGTCAAATAGTTTTAAAACATGTTTGTCACATAAAATTCAATCAAATATATCATTCATAAAGAGTTAGCCACATACTTCACATTCATTAATTAGGCTAAGATTTACGTCGAATATATGAAAATCTTTCAAGTGCTAATGGTTTTGTGAGAATATCAGCCAATTGTTTTTCGGTGTTTACAAACTCCAAAGTTATAGCTCTTTTTTGTGCATGGTCTCGTAGGAAATGATGTCTAATCTCAATGTGTTTGGTATGAGAATACAAAAAAGGGACTTTTAGATAAGTTGATGGCACTAGTGTTATCACTTATAATAGGAATATTTTCAAAAGATAGGTGATAATCACGAAGAGTTTGCTTCATCCATAGGATTTGAGCACAACAACAAGCGGCCGATATATATTCGGCTTCGACGATTGATAAAGCAACAAAATTTTGTTTCTTACTAAACCACGAAACTAAGGCAAAGCCTAGAAAGTGGCAAGTTTCGCTAGTGTTCTTACAGTCAATTTACAACCGGCCCAATCGGCATCCGAATAACTGAGTAAATCAAAATGAGTTTCTTTAGGATACCAAAGACCTAAGGATCTAGTTCCGCCAAGGTAACGAAAAATACATTCTACGGCACTAAGATGAGAATGTTTAGGATTAGATTGATATCTAACACATAAGCATACACCAAACATAATATCAGGCCTACTAGCGGTTAAATAAAGAAGGTATCCAATCATACCTCGATATTTGGTTATATCAACGGGAGTACCTTGATCGTCTTTGTACAATTTGATCGATGAGCTCATTGGAGTATTCATTGGTTTCAAGTCTTCCATTTCAAATCTTTTGAGCATATCCAAGATATACTTAGTTTGACTTATGAATATTCCATCATTGGTTTGTTTCATTTGGAGTCCAAGAAATAACTTGAGTTCACCCATCATACTCAACTAAAATTCCCTACTCATACTATGGTGACCCTGAAATTCTGTCTAATTTTTTTTTTTTTTGTATTATGTCCAAAGAAGGTAATAGGAACTAGATTTGAGGGTACTAGTACCCTTATACGTGAAAAATGCAGTTCGACTCTTTGATTTGATTAAAAAGCTGGATTGAAACATATTTGTAATGGTTTTCTTCATTTTCTTTTGGAGAAAATAGTTAGAAAATAATATGAGACAAACATGTGAAGGTCACCCTTTCTCTTTTGCTTTGGATTCGACTTATTTTTGTTATGTAAAAGTATGTATATTTAATAAAATGAAAAGCCATAAAATAAAGCATGTCAATTCAAACATAGCGAAAGAGTAAAATATGTGAATCTCGTCTTTTGATTTATTCTTCATCCAATATCTTAGGTTACTACAAAATATGGGCTTAAGGAGGGAAATGAAGTACCTCACTTACAATTTCGTTCCAAAATGGCTCATGACAAATCATTACGTCTCTTGAATAATCCATATGTCTTGAGCCCGCTTAAAGAGTGCTACTAGATACTTTATCAATAAAGGAAAGTGCTTGTATGATAAAGACGAGTTCACTTGAATTATTACATTTCATAAGAACGAGTCGTGAGATATTACATAGTTCAATAATCAAATACGTCCACAACAAAGTAGGTAGCTTCATATTTTTGTAGTCCAGGCACATGGGGATTGGATGACCATACGTCAATTTTGGTGATCAAATGGTATTCTTGGCCATCCAAAGCTACTTCTCACCTTTGCCTCATGACTTCATAGAAATCTCGATCTATTTCCTACAAGAGTCATAAAACGACTATGAATGGTGACATTCAATGAGTAAAATACGGTGCATGTGTGATATTGCACATAATGTATCTTTTATCTTTCTTAGGGCCCTTCCCTTAAGCAATATTTGTACACCGAGCACTCAAATAAACATTCTTTGTGCATAAGCACGATGGCCAAACTTCTTAGGACCCTTACCGTCCTTCTATGGGCTACTTTTGTCCTTGGTCATAGTTGATCAACTCTTGGAACCCTTACCGTCCCAATATAAGGTATTGTTGCCCTTGGTCGTGTTCTTTAATCGGACATCATGTCCTCATATATGGTTGCTCTAACCCTTGGCCAAAGTTGAATCAACTCCTTTCTTGGGACCTCTTCACAGTCCCCTATGGCCATCTTGTTGC
Source organism: Forsythia suspensa (assembly GCA_023638005.1). Taxonomy (NCBI): domain Eukaryota; kingdom Viridiplantae; phylum Streptophyta; class Magnoliopsida; order Lamiales; family Oleaceae; genus Forsythia; species Forsythia suspensa. The sequence continues at coordinate 14,423,182 of CM042667.1, forward strand.
CCATGTGGTGTACAAATAAGCTTGGAGAAAACTTATTGTGTTATAACATAACTTGTCTTTGTTTACATATAAACTTTGTTTTCTCATTTCAAGTTGAGCATGTATAACACCAAATAATTTTCTCATTCTCATTATTCTTCTTGTTGCCTCAATAGCAAATAGGCTCAAGATGCTCGTAATATATCATAAATCTCATCAACATAAATCATTTGAAGCATATAAGAGCACATGTAATTTATACACACATATAGATGTATATATACTTATCGTATTGCATATAAGGCAAATAACGTAATTTACTCACAACATCTCATATATTTACTTGAATCAAACTCATTGACATAACTTATTTTGGAGCACATAAAATTTATGAGATTATATACTTATCGTATTGCACATAAGGCAAATAACGTAGTATACTCACTACTTGATGTAGTTTAGTCTTAATCCACCTAAAATAAAAAGTTCTATACATCATAATCTTATAGGAGGTGAATGTTGCTTAAATCTGTAAATAAGGGTATCAGGACCATCTCAGGTATTCATGGTGCAGAGATTTTTAGGGTATTGATACTTTATCGTAGAGATTTTGGGGTATTGATACCCTATCGCAGAGATTTTGGGGTATTCATATCCTATCGTAGAACTGTAATACAGGGTACCAATACCTCCGAGGCAGAGATGTGTTAAAAGTGTTTTATTTTGAAACTAAGTTCTCGGCCCTTGAGATCTGACGTTCTCCACCATGAAACCTGAGGTTCTTGGTCCACTTATGCTACTGCTCGATTTGGGGCCTTGAGGCTCAGATGTGGATATTTCTTTATTAAATTAGAAAACCTCTACACCAAGCTTTTCCTTACTATTGCTCACCTCTTCTCTTTGATATATTTTTCTCTTATTTGTGGGTTCTTTCCTTCTTCTTTAGTGTTAGAGAGTGTATGAAAGTGTTATGGTGATTAGAGAGAAGAAAATGGGCAAGTTGTAGCTTGAAATAGAGGGGTGTATATAAGGAAAAGTAAATCTTCTCCTCGTGATTGCATAATCTCCATTGTGATATAAGAAAATTTGGAGAGATTTGCTTAAGATTTCCTTGTTGGTCTTTATTTAATGCGTTCCCAACTGCCCATAGTTTTGAAGGGTATAATAAAGACACTAGGTATAGCTTCTAGGATAATTAATGCAAAACCACAATTGTTAATAGATTTCTAGACCCGTTTTTGGGTCAAATTTTGAAGGTCGAAGCATATTCATTTTTCGACATCTCTTATACCATTTCAAATGTCTCACAGATTTCTTCACAACACACTTTGAATCGTGAAAACGCGGACCAACACAATGATTACAACATCGTCCTAAACATGGCTACTCGAAAATAGATTGCTGGGAATTCTTCACTGCTTTTCTAGATTTCAGCTTTCTGAACGTTTTTTGACATAAATATATGGGGCTGATTTCTTAGTCAAACATAGATGTATTTGATACCATTTCGAACGTCTCGTTGTGTACTTCATAACACCGTAGAAGAGTCGTAGAATTTCGACCAATACATAATTCATACGATTGCACCAAAAATGGCTACCTGACTTGTACCAAAAAGGCCAAAAATTTTACTTTCTCAACTTTTTGGGTTCCCACCCAACTTTTCACTTTTAACCAATCAAGCCCTATTAAAAGTTATTCACTCTTAAATAAATTCATCTTAGTCCCTTCATAAACCATTAAATTCGATTTTCTTCCTTATTTATTAATCAGATTTAAATTAAATTCTAAGTGTTTCGACTTTTGAAGTATTTTTTGGGATACCTCAACTAAATTTCTCGTTTCATTCTCTTTTTCATATTTAAAATAGAAATACAAATTTTCGGGTCGTTACACATACACTTAGAAAATTCTTCACATGGAGAAATGTTAGTAGCACCAAAAATAATATCATCAACGTAAATTTGAACAATAATCATATCATTCTTTTTAGTTTTTATAAATAGTGTAGTATCCGTCTTACTTATTAAAAAGTTATTTGATAAAAGAAATTTGCTTAATCTTTCATACCATGCTCTAGGAGCTTGCTTTAATCTGTAAAGGGCTTTTCTAAGTTTGAAAACTTTGTCCGGGTATTTATGATTTTTAAAATCGGGCGGTTGCTCAACAAAAACTTCTTCTTGAATGACTCCATTCAAGAATGCACTTTGACATCCATTTGAAAAAGAACGAAATTCTTATGACAAGCAAAACAAGAAGCATGCGAATTGACTCTAATCTAGCAACCGTGCAAATGTTTCTTTGAAATCAATACTTTTTTCTTGATCATAATCTTGAGCTACTAGTCTAGCTTTGTTACGCACAATTATACCATTTTCATCTCATTTGTTTCAAAAAAACTCATTTTGTACCAATTACGGTTTGTGAACTTGGTCTAGCAACTAAATCCAAAACATGATTTCTTTCAAATTGACTTAGTTCATTTTGCATAACTAGAATCAAAAATTCATCAAACTCGGCTTCATCAAACTCAACTTCTTTGGCTCAATTTGCAAAAGAAAAGCACAATTGTTAAGAAACTTTTTAAAAGAGTTTCTAATACTTATTGATTTGGATGGATCACCAATGATGAGATCTTTCGGGTGAGAAGGAACAAACCTCCATTCTTTAGGTAAGGATGAAGTGTTAGGATCTTCATGAGGTTCTTCTTCATTTTGTAGCATAATTGTTTCCTCCTCATGTTGATTTTCAACATTATTTGGATTCTCTTTGTCTTGATTTTGAACACTTAATTGTTCAAATGGAATTTTCAAATCTTCATCATCAATGTTTTCTCTTGTTTAATAGAGTTAGTTTTATCAAAAACAACATGTATAGATTCTTCAACTACTAAAGTCCTTTTTGTTGAAAAATCTATAAGCTTTGCTAGTAGATGAATATCCAAAAAAAATTCCAACATCGGATTTTGGATCAAATTTTCCCAAATTTTCTTTTGTGTTTAATAGATAAAGCATTTACACCTAAAAACTTTAAAATATTCGATATTGGGAATTCTAATTTTTCAAACCTCATATGGAGTTTTGGTTTTCTTTCGACTAACCAAAACTCTATTTAAAATATAGCATGAAGTATTAACGGCTTCAGCCCAAAAGTATTTTGGTAAATTATTTTTATTCAATATGGTCCGAGCCATTTCTTGCAATGTTCGATTCTTCCTTTCTACTATATCATTTTGTTGATGAGTTCTATGAGCCGAAAATTTATGTTCATATCCATTTAATTTACAAAACTTATTAAAAGCTATATTTTCAAATTCTCCACCGTGATCACTCCTAATTGTGGTAATGATATATCATTTTTCATTTTGAACTCTTTTACAAAAATGTTAAATGTATTTAAAGCTTCATCTTTTAAATTTAAAAATATGAATTTAAAAATATTACCCATGTGAATATTGAAAATTCATCAACAATAACAAATGCATAATATTTTTCACTTAAGCTAACGGTTCTAGAGGGTCCAAATACATCCATGTGGAGAAGTTGTAAAGATTTTGTGGTAGACGAGTATTGTTTAAGTTTAAAAGAACTGTTTACTTGTTTTTCAAATTGACAAGCATCACAAATTTTATCTTTTTCAAACTTTATATCTGGTAAACTATTTACAAAGCTATTTTTGGAGATTTTTGAAAGTAAGTTCATGCTAACATGACCTAATCTTCTATGCCATAACAAAGAATCATCTTTTATACTTGATAGGTATTTTATTTCTCTTTCAAGTTTAAATTCAATATTTATGATGTAAACATCCTTACTTCGGCTCCCCATGAACAATGTCTCTTTAGATATAGCATCATCAATGAGGCATTTGGAAGAATCAAATTTAATGATATAATATTTATCACATAATTGACTTATACTAAGCAAGTTATGTTTAAGATTATCAACTAATAAAATATTTTCAATAGAATGAGAAGAATGATTACCAATATTTCCAATGCCTATGATTTTTTCTTTAACATTGTCTCCAAAAGTTACATAATCTCCATCCTTTCTTTTGAGGCTAGATAACAATGATCGATCACCGATCATATATTTTGAGCAACCACTATCCAAGAACCAATTGCTCTTCACTTTTCGTGGTACCTACAAAAATTATTTTGATTTTTGATTTTTGGTACCCACATAAGTTTGGGTCCTTGATAGTTAGTGTTTGTGGATTCTTTTATTCACTTATGTTTTCTTTCAAAGTATAGTCTCTTTTTAGTTAAACAACTAAAAGCAACATGACCAACTTTCTTGCAAAAACTACATGTTTTGTTTTGTTGAGAGAAATTGGATGATTTCACAAATGTAGTTTCAAGAGATTTTTGTTTCAAGAAAGGTTTATATCCAATTCCTCCTTGATTGAACACACATTTTTTATCACTAAGCATTAATTCAAAAATTTTCTTTCCTTGGGTAAACTTGTGAATAACGCTTAATAAATCAACCACTTTTTCTTTCAAGGAAAGGTTTTCTTTAGTTAAAGATTTATGATCATCATTTTCCTTTTCAAAATTCTTTTGTGCTATAAAACGTTTCTTGACTACCCTTTTCAATAAGGAATGTTTATTGTTAATGATAGAGTATTTTGAAACAAGTTTCTCAAATTCTTCAAGAATTTCATCATAAGAAGTAGATAAGTCATTGTATGAATCATTGTTGTTTGTTCTTACCTCATCTTCAATAACCATGATACACATGTTGGCGATTTCTTCTTGAACTTCATCTTCTTTGAGATCATCTTCATCACTATCATCTCATGTAGCTTGAAGTGCTTTCTTTTTGGTAAACTTCTTCTTGTTGGACATTCGGTCCTCTTGTGACCGAATTTGTCATAATCATAGCAAATGATCTTTATATTTTTCTCTTCACCTTTGTCTTCTTTCTTTTGAAATCACCTATTGTTTCGAAACCCTCTTCATTTCTTGACAAGAAGAACTAAATCATCAAATTCTTCATCACTCATGTTCGTGTTTGAGGAGCCTTCATCGTTCGTGGATTTTATAGCAATTTGCCGCTTCGGAGGCTCCTTCATCTCTTCCTTGCTTTTTCTTGTTTTCTCATTTGTTTCGACATTGTTGAGCTCATAAGTCATCAACGTTCCATATAGCTCCTCCAATGGATAAGTGTTGATATCTTTTGTATTCTCTATCAACATCCTCAAGGAGTTCCAATCTTCGGTCTTCGAAAAGAGACCTAAGTATTTTACTCACAAGTTCACCGTTAGTAAACTTTCGATCAAAGCCCTTAAGGCCATTTATAATATCGGTAAAGCGAATAATCATATCTACTACATGTTCATCTTGCTTCATAAAGAAATTTTCAAAATCATTTGTTAAGAGATTTATCTTAGTTTCTTTAACTTTGTTAGTACCTAAGTGAGTTATCTCTAATGCATGCCAAATATCATATGCGAAATCACATATGCTAATTTGATTAAATTCATTTTTAAAGTAGATTTTTGGCTCTAGCATTTAAAGATAATTTTTTTTATCTTCTGGATCATAATCTTCTATAGGCTTAGGAATAGTTTGGTCCGATTTATCATCAACCTTAGTAATTTTTGTAGGGACGTAAAGACAAAAATTAATAACTTCCCAAATGTTATAATCTATTGATTGTATATAAATCATCATTCTAGTTTTTCAATAGTTATAGTGGGTGCCATTAAAAAGGGAGGACGATTTGTAGAGTGTTCCTCAAGACTGAAAATATTTTGGTAAGCCATTACTCAAGATTGTATAGTCTTTTTTAAAAAAAATGAGCACCTTGCTTTAATACCAATTGATAACCCAAGAATAACTAACCAAGAGGGGGGTAAATTGGTTTTCTCAAACTTTTTCGTAGAATAATCTCAAAATAAGAAATTTAAGAAATAAAAATTAATCCACTAAAAATACGAGCACAATGTAAATAAATAAAATGGTAGAGAGAGTGCAAACGATATTTTTATGAAAGTTCGATCCAACCAATGATCTACGTCATCCGTTACCAATCTCTCCAACACGAGCACGGCCTTTCCACTATCTTGATTGACTTATGATGCAATCCAAACCCTTACAATGTATCAGTGACTTACAAATAAGGAGCACCGATCCTTATACAATATTGAGCTTTCAAGGAGCCTCAATACGACCCAAATATATAAAGAAATAGATTTGAGATTGTATTTCTCTCTTGATGAATGATAGATACAAGTTTGGTACTAAGAGAGACTAATACTTTAATGAATAGCTGTTACCACACGATTCTGATATGGCCTCCACGTCAGCAAGGGCCCCAATCTAGACCCAGCAAGAGCCTCATCCAGGCCTTGCTGGGCCTCGAAAATTCTAATAAATGGCCCCGGAGGCCCATCAAACATCCTAACCTTCATAGTCGGGTTCGTGAGGCCCACCGAGTGACCTAGCGTCCCATACCGAACCATAGGGCCTCGCAAGAATTCAGATCAATTGAACCGGCGGGACAACGTGATATGCCGGAATGACCAGAGAAGTAGTTAAAGAAAGATTGTGTTGGTTTGGCACGGATCCTCACAAGAAAACCGAATCATAATCTCCTAAAATCATGCAACGTGATAAGTTCAGAGAAGGAAGAGAATCTTGGAGATTTCCTTGACAAGGAAGGATCCTTATCCCATAAGGAAGGAGGATCCGATTGGGTACCTAAATCAATCAGAACTCTTGCGCTATAAATACGACGTCTCCGGTTGTTCCAAGGTACGCTCTTCTTTGCACTTGAACCCCACCCTAAACTCTACTCAAACTTCTGCCTACTTGTCTCTCCCACACACAATTACTTACCTCCCTCTGTGTATTATCTCTATATACCGTCGAGTTGACTAGATCGTCGAGTACTAACGATCGCCGGACCCTTTTTCTCCGGTGATCTTGGTGCCTAACAACGTCCGAGTGTGCGGTAACATACAGTTGGCGGAGGAGTGATCGGAGATCTGTTGACACGTGGACGCCACGGGTTCCGGTCGTCCAATGATTGGAGCCGTCTGTGGAAAACGAAAAACATTACACGCCTAGAACTTGTGGTAAAAACACGTTTTCTACCAAAAGGAGCATGGCAACCGAACATTCCATGGAGGAAGAAGTAGAATCTCACCACACCGATATGCGGTAAGAAAGCATTCAGGACCTCCAAAACGTGACCCGTCGCAAGAGGAGAAGACAAATGACGGTTTAACGGTTGAACAGAGAATCGGGACTGGCTGGATAATGCTCGGATGAAGGCGGCGCGCTTGAACTGCTGGAAAATCAATCCTCCAACATGGACCCAAGGCGCAGCGTGCCCGAAGAATCCCTTCACGGTCCGGTTCACTGGAAAGTCGACCATTGCGAGGAGACACGCACGTTTCTAACGGCTGGCACCCGTGTAACATCGCCTCGAAGTCCTCACAGGATGACCAGAAGGGAAGACCTCTCTCGGTACGGGAAAGCCATCCCGTTCCTGCTGCTAGCGTGTTCGACAGGATGGGGGTAGGATCCTCCATAGCACCACTCCTACCCGCACACAACAGGCGCAGTGACCACAGCGAGGCCCGCATGGAAAGAAGGAGGGCCACGAAGCAAGATCATGGAAAGATCGATGACGAGAAAGAAAGGTTGGAATGTTACGAGGATGACGATGATGAGAACCTCTCGTTCACCCGCTACATAAAAGCCATGGAGATACCCGTGAATTTTCGAATGCCTTTAATGGACAAGTACAACGGGAGGGGCGACCCCATGGACCACATAAACACGTATAAGACGAAGCTCCAAGGTCAGTCCCCTCGTGAAATGTCGAAACTTTCATACCACGCTCACGTCCGACGCGAAGAGATGGTACAATAAGCTAAAACCAGGAAGTATCTGGAGTCGCCACACCTCAAAAAGGAATTTGTCAATGCCTTTATTGGCAATCGGACGATGGTAGCCGACATTGCCCAGCTCCACGACATCCGACAAAATGAAGGAAAACTGTCAAGAGCTACATCAAGATGTTCACTCATGTTATCAACAAAATCGAGACTATGACTGATGAAAAGGCTATGGATGCACTTGTGGCCGGATCGCACATGTGCACTCCTTCTCGGAGAGATGTACGAGCAGTCCAACCAAAGACGTACGGTCGGTTATTGGACTTGGTCCAGCGTGAGATTCGATCGAAGAGACGATTGAAAATCGAAGAAGCGTAGAAGGAGAGGAGACCGCCACTGTAAGAGAGGGGCGACGCCTCCCGAACTCGTTTCTCTCGCTTTCAAAAAGGCGCCACACGCTTACACCGAACAGCCGATACAAGAGATTCGATCAAGCGGATGTAGCCCCTGGTTCTCCATCCCGCGCCTGTGGTGGCCTCCATGCCACCCCACAACACGCCCCAAATTCGCCGATACACAGACCGTGGTGCATAACACGGAAGATTGCCCAGACGTGAGAGAGAATTGATAAATAACGAGAACCACGAGCATGGAAAGGAGGATCAGCCCGCGAGAGGACGTCGAGGGCCACCTACACAGGGGCGAAGACCTCCTCCTCGGCACCAGAACGATGGCCCCCGATGTAATGAAGTGAGAAATGACAGAAACATGGACCTTCCGAGGCTAGAAGGACCTGCGGGGGCTCCTCCTGTTCGAGAGATAAACACCATCATAGGAGAGCCCTATGTTGGAGACACACTATGAACTCGCGGCATAACTATGCAAAGGCGGTGAGAGAAGAATCCCTAGAAAGTTGGCAGGCTCACGGGCATCGACCAAAAGCACCGCAGATCTTGTTCATCGAGGAAGAAGAGGTCGGCATACACTATCCGCACCGCGATGCCACGTAGTCCACGGCGTCGCTGCGAAAATGGCCTAGGGCGAATGCTAGTCGATGATGGAAGCGCCAAACATTCATTCGGCAGCATTTTCGACCAAATGGACGTGGATCACGAATTGACGGCCATCTCGGATCCGCTATTTGGTTTCACAGAGGACAGCCTCGTCCCGCGAGGAAGGATTACTTTGGTGGTAGACTTCGAAGAACCTCCATGCCATCTCTGGAAGTTCATGGAATTTCTAATAGTCGACACTCGCTCCGCCTACCATGGGGTCCTTGGAAGGCCTACACTGAAGGATCTACAGGCAGTCACGTCCATACATCATTTGGCGATGAAATTTTCGATGCCCGGAGGGGTAGCCAGAATCTGCGGTAATCAGACGGAAGCAAGGGCATGTTACATGAATGCATTGCGGAAGGTTGCTAAGCGTGGAGATATTTCCCAAAGCAGAATGACCATACATTCGGACCCATGGACATTGACCGTGAGGAGATAGATGAAGAATTGATCATCGGGCGAGGGCCCGGATCTTCGAATCATAGGTGCAGATTCTCTTGCCTCTCCCACCGAGGAGCTTGAAGCATTTCCAGTGAACCCCTCGGAACCAACCCGAGTATTGCAGGTAGGAGAGAAGCTCGAAGAAAGAATGAAGGAAGAGTCAAATAGCCTCGGAGAACGCCGACGTTTTTGCATGGAAACACAATGACATGATCGGGATAGATCCGTCGGTGGCGTGCCATGCTTTGAAAGTAGACCCGAAAGTACGCCCAGATTCAAAAAGGAGGCCTTTGAGTGCCGAGAGTACGGTGCATTGAAGGAGGAAGTTGACAAGCTACTAGCCGGTGGGTTCATCAGAGAAGCGACTTACCTCCAATGGGTATCTAACCCGGTGCTACTAAGAAAGAGTACCAAGAAGTGAAGGGTATGCATAGACTTCTCAGATTTGAACCAAGCCTGCCCTAAAGATAGCTTCTCGTTGCCATGCATCGACCAGCTTGAAGGAAGAAGTTGATAAGCTACTAGCCAGCGGGTTCATCAGAGAAGCGACTTACCCCCAATGGGTATCTAACCCGGTGCTACTAAGAAAGAGTACCAAGAAGTGGAGGGTATGCATAGACTTCTCAGATTTGAACCAAGCCTGCCCTAAAGATAGCTTTCCGTTGCCATGCATCGACCAGCTGGTCGATGCGACTTCCGGCCACAAGTTGCTTAGCTTTATGGATGCATACTCAGGCTACAACCAGATCCCGATGTTCGAGGAGACGAGGATCACATGTCGTTTATCACAGATCGAGGGTTATACTGCTATAGGATGATGCCTTCGGCCTAAAAGAACGCGGGAGCCACGCATCAACGGTTAGTAACCCCGCATGTTCGCAGGATGATCGGTAATACAATGGAAGTATATGTCGACGATATCTTTGGTGAAAAGTGTACACGCCGAGGTCCACATAAAGCACTTGAAAGGGATGTTTGGAGTTCTTCATAAATATCGCATGGAGCTTAACCCCTTGAAGTGCGCATTCGAAGTTGCGTCGGAAAAGTTCCTCAGCTACATGGTCAATCAACGTAGAATAGAGGTGAATCCCAAAAGATTAGGGCGCTCATTGAAATGCGGTCACCATCCTTCTCCAAGGAAGTTCGAGAGCCTCGACGGGAAGGTTAGCGACTCGAATCGATTTATATCCAAGGCGATCGACCGCTGCCACCGCTCTTTCGCACAATCAAGGGGGAAAGAGGTTTGAATGAATCGAGGAGTGTGAGAAATCCTTCCAAGACCTCAAGGTCCTCATCGAAAATCCCACCGCTATTCAAACCAAAGAATGGGAAGACATTGCTCGCTTACCTCGCCGTATCTGAGAAGGCAGTTAGCTCGATTTTAATCCGAAAAGAGGGCCCAGCACAATTTCCCGTCTATTACGTGAGTAAAGCCCTGCAGGACGCAGAAACAAGATACCCGGATATGGAAAAGCTTGCCCTGTCATTAATCATCGCCTCCAGAAAGCTTCGACCGTATTTCCAGTCCCACAGCATAGATGTTCTGACAAACCTTCCTCTACGGCAGATACTCCAAAAATCGGATACATCAGGACGGTTGATGAAATGGTCGGTGGAACTCAGTCAGTTCGATATCAATTACAAGCCACGACCTTCGATCAAAGGACAGGCCTTAGCGGACTTTGTGGCTGAATTCGTCCACATCCCCGAGGGTTCGCTCGAGGCCCAACCCCTGGAGGTACCAACATGGAAGTTACATGTTGATGGATCCTCGGGTGAGGCCGGAGCTGGAGCCGGGATCTTGCTGGTTAGTCCGGACGATCATAATCTCAACTGCGCGCTTCGCCTGGATTTTAAAGCCTCCAACAACGCAGCAGAATACGAGGCACTCCTAGCAGGCTTGAGGCTCGCACAAGAGATGAAGGCGAGAAAGCTCCTGATTCATAGCGATTCACAACCGGTTGTCGTCACTACATAATGGGACCTTCGCGGCACGCGAACAATCCATGATGGCGTACCTAACAAAGGCCAAGGACCTATTGTCCCACTTTGAGGCATACGAACTTTTACATATCCCACGAGTGGAAAACGGCTATGCAGACGCCCTCTCGAAACTGGCGAACAGTAGAGATTCTAACTTAATGAAGGCCATCCCAGTTATGAGGCTAAACCGGCCTTCCATCGACGAACCTCATGCGCAGGTGGTCATGGCAATATCTGATTCTCCTAGATGGATGAAGGAGATCACCGAATATCTAACCAACTAGATACTACCTGATGACAAACAAGAAGTACAGAAACTCCGTAGAAGGGCTGCGAAGTTCGTACTACAGAATAAGATCCTATATAAGAGGGGATTCAGCCACCCCCTCTTACGCTGTTTAACACAGGAGGAAGCAGTATACATGATGAAGGAGATACACGAGGGGATATGCGGCAATCATTCGGGAGGAATGGCCCTGGTACAGAAAGCCCTGAAATAGGGGTACTATTGGCCGACCACAAAAAAGGACTCCCATAGTTATGCGAAGAAGTGTGATAGATGTCAGAAGTTCGTAGCCATACCAAAGCTCCCTACCGTAACCTTACCCCGGTCACTAGTCCTTGGTCCTTCACCAAGTGAGGAATCGACTTCATCGGTCCCCTTCCGATAGTGAGAGGAGGAGTCAAATTCGCAATTGCAGCGGTGGACTACTTCACCAAGTGGTGCGAAGCCGAACCTTTGGCCAAGATCACGAGGAAAACGTGTAGAAGTTCGTATGGAAAAACATTGTTTGTCGCTTCGGCATTCTCCACTTTCTCGTTTCCAACAACGGCACCCAATTCGCAGGAATGAAGTTTAACACGAATTGTGAGAACCTTGGTGTCCGAAGGGACTTCTCCACCCCTTACTACCCCCAGTCCAATTGTCAGGTAGAAGCTGTGAACAAGATCATCAAGCATACCCTGAAACGGAAACTAGAGTCCGCGAAAGGAGGATGGGCTGAAGAACTACCCGAGACACTATGGACATACCGGATGGCTACCGGTGAAACTCTCTTCTCCATGGCATACGGGGCAGAGGCAATGATCCCCGTCGAGATAGGAATACCTTCGCCCAGGCACCTGCACTTCAGCGAGGTGACTAACGATGATTTACAAAGGGCAAGCATCGATCTGCAAGACGAGAGACACGCAGAGTCACACCGCCTCGCGCTTTACTAGCGGAAGATGATCCGATACTACAACTCCAAGGTCAAAGGCAGGAGATTCCACATCAACGACTTTGTATTCAAGAAGATATTTCAAGCTAATAGAGAAGTAGGGGCCGGAACCCTAGGGCCCACTTGGGAGGGACCTTATAAAGTCATCGAAGAAATCCAGCCCAGAGCTTACAGATTGGAGGATTCCTAAGGCAGGGAAACAAGGCACCCCTAGAACATCGCCCACTTGAGGCCGTATTATCAATAGTGTCATTCTATCACCGTTTTTTGATTTTCCTACATTTTTGTATGGCTCCCCAAGACACCGCGCTGTCTAATAAAATCTGTCGTTCATGAATCTAAAGTGTCCCTCATACAACAAGAGCAAGTGAAAGCAATTCGGCAGCGAGGGAGTGTGGTTCGCGGCCAACTCTTTCAACTCGCTGGATAAACATTCAACGCGTATTTAAACAAGTGAAAGCAATTCGACAGCGAGAGAGTGTGGTTCGCGACCAACTTTTTCAACTCGCTAGATAAACATTCAACGCGTATTTAGACAAGTGAAAGCAATTCAGCAGCGAGGGAGTGTGGTTCGTGGCCAACTCTTTCAACTCACTGGATAAACATTCAACGCACATTTAGACAAGTAAAAGCAATTTGAGAGCAAGGGAGTGTGGTTCGCGGCCAACTCTTTCAACTCGCTGGATAAACATTCAACGCGCATTTAGACAAGTGAAAGCAATTCGGTAGCGAGGGAGTGTGGTTCGTGGCCAACTCTTTCAACTCGCTGGATAAACATTCAACGCGTATTTAAACAAGTGAAAGCAAGTAGACAACGAATTCGGCAACGTTATGGAAACATTCAGTGTATATATAGTAACAACAAAAAGGTAAGGCTTATTCAATGGACTACATTTACAAGTCAAAGCAACAATAACAGCGACTCGAACAGAAAGAGTCCTAAAGTCTCAGTCGAGAACAACTGGGTTCGTGCGACCAGGGGACTCGAGTTCGACCGTAAGACACTGGGCCTTTGACAGCTCGGTCAAGACTTTGGACAATTCCTTGTCTTTGGCGTAAACCATGCCCCGACAGACTTCTTGCGACTCGCTTTTTCTCGGGCTTCGACACGTGCTTTTGGATCGTCTGGGCTTTGGCGATGTCATATGTCGCGCGAGCCCCAAGCGTCCTCGGAGAATGTGAGTTTTTTCCGAAGGTCTTTGTTTTCTTCACGCAGGGCCTCAACCTCTCCATTCTCCCCGCAGCTGGAGCGCATTTCGTCAATCCTCATCCCCAACAGCTTATAGAACTCACAATTGAGCACATGACTACGGGAGGTATACATCTCAGCCAGTTTCAACAACTCATGGGTTCAGTGTCATCAACCGCCAATACTTATAGCAGCCTGTGGTGGAAGCTTCCCGTAACCATGGGTCTAGCTTGTCCCCACGGGACCCGATGTTGATATATTCGATCTTGCCAATGGAAGGAGAAGGGGGATCCCGGAATGCCTCCTCTCTACTATGGGGGCCTGCCTTTCTCTTGCCCGGTTGTCTGGTACCCTCCGACGAAGGCACGAGTCTCACAGGAGACGGAGAAGAGGGCACTACCGGTGTCGCCTCCAAAGGCGGAACGGACAAAAGAAGGACCACCTGCCGTTATCTCCGACGTTTCCCGGCGACAACACCGGGACTAGACGCCACGGAAGGTACTAGAAGAGGAGAGGATATGTCATCCACAACTCCTCCACGTCCTATCTTAAACTTTGGGACAGTGGAGAAATGAAAGCCTGACATGGCCAGCAATAACCAAGGTCAGAACAGGGAGGTAAAAGGGCGGGGATGAAAAAGTAAAGTGAAGCCCTGCAAACATATATATAGGCGCGGTAGAATACGGATAGTTAGAGTAACCGCACATCAGGTAAACCTTAGGGAGATATAAAATGTGCGTAGGAATACGCGCTTTGCAAATTTCACGGACGTCGATGCATGGCAATATCGCGAACACTTCCAACACATGGAGGCATAAATGGTTGTAGCCTCGCGAATCATGCGGGGTCGACTGGTCCATATGCCTCGCCGAGCGCCATACTATGGCTCGCAAACATTGATTGCTCTTCGCATGATAATTATGAAAGCCTGTGTTCCACAAGCAAACGACATAGACGAAACAACTATAGAGAATTTTGGTATAATAGCGTTTTATTCAACATGATTCAGAATACAGGACAAAAGTAAATGCGCATGATAATTATCCTACTTCTCCGCTGTCTCTTTGGATCGGCACATGTTGGGATACGAGATCTATTAAGCCTATCCCCTGGTCTTCGTCACCCCGAGAATCATCTGTTGTTGGAGATCTGATTTCACCATGATCGGGAGTCACCCCAAACCAACATGAGTTGATTTGGTGACTTATTAGGCCACACTGCTCAAAAAATGTCATTGACACCTTTTGGCAGAGGGCCTCCGGCCCCTCCACCCGAATCAGGGCCCCCCCGTCCGGGACATGGTCAGGCTAAGGCTGCTAGGCCCAACCCCTCCGTACGTTTGGTCATCTGAACGTTGATTAGATGGGCGTTTGGTCCTCTAAATGTTGATTCTTCAGTCGGTTGGTATTCTGAACACTTTTTCTTTATCCGTGATTCCATGAGTACGTTCGAAACAGGAGGCCTGATCAAACGACTCAAGAAATTGTTGGGAACACAGGGATCTAATTTATGTAGTTTCATGGATTTTCGCACGCATGAAGAGCACAATGGGAGACGTACCATATGTTCTTAACTTATATATAGAGGCTACGTTGGACTTAGCACAAAGCAGTGAATGTGGATATCTCATAAGAATTTGGAACGCATGCACCCCATTCTACCTCTCCAAGATATTAAAGGCGCCAACTCTACAGGTTTACGCTAAAAGTCTCGCGCCATTAATGCCCAGGAAAATGATTAAATCAAGTCAAGTTTGAGGCGCCCCCCCAATGCGCAATCATTATAACATTAAATGACGGGACGGAAATAAATTAAGTAAAGTACGTCAAGCAATTTATTCAAAAACATATGCAAGGACGTATTGACAAAAGTTCGGATGCCCCACCGACTCTTTAAGGCTCAAGGCACATTGCGGGCCTTGATTCTGACCCGGTGGAGGCGTGGGTTCGTTAGCTACACCAGTTCGGGTTCAACAGATGCCTCCGCAGGACTTGTCGCAGGAATGATAGGTCCCACTGGATGAGTCTCCGAAATCCGCTCCACCAACTGCTTCACCCCAATAGTCATCGGGGTGGTGGACGAGGTCCTGATACTAGAGAGTATCAACGAACGCGTCCTGATAGGCTTCCATCGCCCTGGCCTCGGTGCCTGCACATTCGGCCCGGACTCTCTCCAATTCCAGCCTCGCTCCTGACAGTAACCTCTCCTCTTCCGCGACGACGATCTCTAACTCCTTTAGTCGCGGCGACGGTCTTGTCTCAACAAAGAAGGCCCGATCTTGACTTGTTTACGAACCTCCTCGACACGTCTCTGAGAAGCCTCGGCAACCCTCTTCTGATCCCAGGCTATTTTTAAGCTCTCTTTGGCGGCCTTCAGCTCAATATCGTATTTGCCCCTCATGTCTGCCTCCTTCGTAACAACCAAGTCCAGCTTGAACTGCAGTCCCCTCTTTTCGGACTCCAATTGCGCCTTCTCGAGGCCCATAGCCTTCAGCTCCTCAGCCAGTTTCTTGGATTTGGCCTCTTTCTCGCAGTATTGACCATCATACCCTTCCAAGGTGTTGAACAGTTCCTTGGTCAAGACGAGTTCCCGTATCAAATTCATCTCCGCCATCTGCAGTCTCTCCCGAACAGTGGCTTCCTCGGCGGCCTTCTCCCACTTCTGGGTCCAGTACTTATGCACGCTCGCCGCAACCATGGCAGGGTGGGCAGGGAGCATCTCCATGACAGAGGTTTCTAGTTCTCCCTAGCATTGTGAAATGCAGATGGGGCTCCCCTGCCTGGACGAGGAGCCAGATTTCTTCGCACCTTCGGTACGACTTGATTTGCGGGCATCTCGCATAAACCCTCCCACGGGTGTGGGAGCCTTACTCTTCATGAGGTCGCATCACCAAAGATCCTCTGCAATTTTCTTCTCCTTATCCTTGGGCGGACTGTGGCCGGGTGAAGAGACGGATGCCGAGGTCAGGGCGGAGGAAGCGTCCCGGCCGAAAGAAAGATCGGAGTCACGGGAGTGTGCACCTGTTGGTATAGCATCTTGGACCTCATGCGATGGCCCAGCGCCTCCTGGCGGGCGCACTGGACGAAGAACCCTCTCCACTGGCGGAGTGGGCAAGACGGAGAGTAAGGATATTCTTGAACCTGAAAGCTGTGGGCAGAGACAACAATTTACGACACGTTTGGGCAATTATTTCCGTCGATGTTAAAGTGCCAAACATTTGAGGACTTACACATCAGTCCGCAACCAGCTAACAAGCTATCGTCCTTCCAACCTGAGACTCCTATAATCGCTGTTGAGGCCCCGTACCTTATTTCACTTCACCCTCAGCTCTCCTATGTCCCTCTTCAGGATGGGCGGCTTACCACAATCTGCAAAAACAAGCAAGACATTAAGTCAGGAACAATTATCAGAACCCACACAACTGCAGCAATATGTACCGAGTTCCCCGAATCGACGAGGGATGGACACATTAGGGCGAAGGTCCTCCCAAGATATATTCCCAAATTCCCCACCGACGAAGATAGACCTCTCTTTTCAATTGTGCACTTTTGTGGGGCTGCCGGCAGCTTCTCCACCGCCCTACCGGCGAAAGATGTTGTACCAGCCCACGGATCGACAAGGCCGGTATATAGACTCAAACTCCCTCGGGGTAAGGTTTCCTCCCGCCTCGGCAACACCCCACAATATGTACGAGGCAACCATCTGTCCCTAGCCATTCGGTGTTATCTGACAAGGGGCTAGGTTCCAGTCTTTCAACACCTCAAGGAAGAAAGGATGCATGGGTAGGCGAATGCCCTGTTGCATCGCGGGTTCGTAAATCGCGATGTACCCCTCGAGAGGATCGCTTGCGTTCCTCCGACCCCGAGCTCGACGGGTGCAGGAATATCATAGGACAACCGTATGTCCTCCAACTCCGCCTCGGTGATACTCGACTGAGCCATGGACGCTTCGGTGGCTGACCGTTTCAACTCCTCATCAAGCGTCTTCGCGGCCGGGGCATCCCTCTTATCAAGTGATCCCCTCATTTTGGGTACCCCAGCATCAAGTCCCTCTCTTTCCGTCATCTCGCTTGCCGGTGCAGATGGACAAGCTCCCCTCCCACTCGTAGACTGAGTCGACGGGCATACTGACAGTGAGCTCGGTGTTTACTCCTCCCACGACTTCGGAGGATGAAGATGATGTGGCGGCCGATGATGACTCACTCTCGATAATACTAGGGTTTGTTGGCACATCGGATGGGTTATGTGAATCGCCGCCTGCATTTACATCACACTTACGGGTCTAATCCCCAAGCTACGGAATCGGATAATAACCACGAAAAGGAAACAACGAAACAAATCACAACAACTCGCCAAGGCGCTTACCTCGAAAATGCGCTTAAAACGACACAACTACTAGGAGCTTCTCGCTTATCGGTGAGAATATTCACAATGAGCACAGACGCAAGAAGAAGCTGTAATATTGGAGGAGACGCCTGGTTTTATAGTGATGCATTCCACTAACCACTGTCCAAATTCCAAGCGTCATATCTGATCATGCGGACAAGGGACACGTGTTTTAAATTGAGCAACATGCGGGAAAGCGAAACCCCAAACGTTTAATGAACCACGAACCCACGCGCCTCACGCGCGCCCCCATTTTCTGCCACGCGCAACTGCATTAATTGCATACACCCTCTCACTCATGATTGCCTGACCGCGGATAGACAGCCTTGATTGACAGATCCACACCATCCGCAGACACGTCACCATAGGTCTGGCCCCCTGAAGCCCTCACCCGTCATGAATGTTCGGCTTCGGACTTGGGGGACTATACTGGGTAAGTTGAAATCTTATAGCTAAAGCGCGCGAGGACCACATTCCGCGGAACCCACGAAGACCAAATTTTCTTCGCACAAAATTATTCTTTTCACTCTCAAAAGTCCCACGCCTATTATGAATAATAGGCTTAGACTTGGAGGACTATTGTTACCACACGATTCCTCGATATGGCCTCCACGTCGCCAAAGGCCCCATCTAGCCCAAAGAAGAGCCTCATCCGTGCCTTGCTTGGGGCCCTCGAAAATTTAATAAAGGGCCCCGAGGCCCATCAAACATCCTAACCTTCTGCAGTCAGGTTTTGGCGAGGCCCACTGAGTGACTTAGCGTCCCATGCCGAACCATAGGGCCTCGCAGGAATTCGTATCAATTGGAACTAGCAGACAGCGTGATATGCCGAAATGACCAGAGAAGTAGTTAAGGAAAGATTGTGTTGGTTTGGCACACGGATCCTCACAAGGAAACCGAATCATAATCTCCTAAAATTATGCAACGTGATAAGTTTAGAGAAGGAAGAGAATCTTGGAGATTGTCTTGACAAGGAAGGATCCTTATCCTATAAGGAAGGAGGATCCGATTAGGTGTCTGATCGATTTGTTACCTAAATCAATCAGAACTCTTGCGCTATAAATATGACGTCTTCGGTTGTTCCAAGGTACGCTCTTCTTTGCACTTGAACCCCACCCTAAACTCTGCTCAAACTTCTGCCTGCTTGTCTCTCCCACACCCAATTACTTACCTCCCCCGTGTATTATCTCTATATACCGGCAGTTGACTAGATCGTCGAGTACCAACGATCGCCGGACCCTTTTTTCCCCGGTGATCTTGGTGCCTAACGGTCGTCCGAGTGTGCGGTGTAACATACACAAAGTTGGTAGAGGAGTGATCGGAGATCTGCTGACACGTGACGACGCTGCGGGTTCCGATGTCAACAATAGCAATAGATGAAAAAGCTCAAGTGTTAGAAATTAACTTTATTGATAATGATGAATCAAAAGTTTGATTTGATCAAACAAAGTTTTTCAATGAATGATTTTGAAAATATAAATGCAATGAAGCTTGAATGAATTTTCTCAATATGATTCTCTATATTATGCTCTTGTAAGTGTTATTGAATGATAATAAATTAAGAGGTATTTATAGAGATGAATTTTCACAACTTTCTGTTGAAACGGATGACCAAACGGTTGACCGGTCAGACGGTCAGAATTAGCCGTTGGAACAGTAAAAATCAAAATGGACACTTTTTGAAAAATGACAACCAGGCGGACAACCGGTTCACCCAAACGGTCCACCGGTTCACTCCAAACGATCAACTGGTTCACTCCAAACAGTCGACCATTTCATATAAACTGATGACCGTTTCCACAGTTTGAAAGATTGATTTGTGGCTTTGATAAAAGTGTTTTATACAAGTGATATCAACATAGGTTTTGTGCATAAAAATGTTTTTGAGCATTCATTCATTTAATTACTAAAAATCAAAGAGTTAATACCTTTACAATTTTATCTAGAAATCTATTCTTCGATCTTAATCTTCAAATCTTGAATTTCGGATATTGAGATACTTGAACTCTTGTATTAATTTTGCTTTGATCTTGATATTAATTGAGAGTTCGATTTGTAGCACTTTGAATATTAATTGAAAATAGATCGTTAGTAAACAATATTAATTTGTTTGTTATAATCAAAACATTAAGGTTTAAAGTTAACCATAGGTCAACAAGTTTCAGGTATTGAAATATCCTGCTCAACCTTCTCGACGCCCAGGCTTATTTTCATATATTGAGGCATTTAAGATTTTTTACATTGTATTTACTAACTAAATTTTCTTATAAGTAAATAAGTAAGTTTTATATTAATGAAATTTTTAATTAATCAAAGTTAAAAATAAGTTACTTATTTTGACATTAACGTAAGAGTTATCTTTTAAAAAGTAATTTTATTTATAATTAAATAAGTAAATTTTAAAATAAATAATTGTTTTGATTAATTAAAATTAAAAATAAATAAGTTACTTATTTTGACAACAACGTAACATTTACTTTTAAGAAAATATATTTTTATTTAAAAGTAGAAAAAAGTAAGTTATCCAAATATGTTTGTAGAAAAAGAGTAAACTTACTTTTATGAAAATGATTTTTTTTTTTTTGTTAATCAAGATTAAAAATAAATAAGTTACTTATTTTGACACAAATATAATAATTATCTTTAAAGAAGTAAATTATTACTTAAAGGTGACAGAATAGTAAATAATCACAATATTGTCGTAAATTGTTGTCATTACTTGTATGTTTTTCTAATACAGTATGGCACCAAACACCGTATTACATAATCCTCTGTAATACAATGCCCCTAAATCTATCCCTCTAGTCAAATACGGTGTACCAAAAGTATGCATATAGAATTGAAAAATATACTGTGAACATAATATGAATAAAGTATACCAAAAGTACGCATAGAGAATTGAATAATGTAGTATATATGAACATAATATGAATAATAATAGCAAGAACAATCAAGATCGGTGGTATTAGTTGTGTTTTGACCCATAACGGTGGGGATTGCTATTATAGTTAATATGGTTTATGACAAAAATATCACTATTGTATTTATGCACCAATTCGAATTTTAAAAATTTCAAGAACTAAAAATGATTGTACCAACATTTACAATGTAGAAAATTTGATTTAGTAGTGTTTTGAGTAATAACAGTTGGATTGACGTTTTCGTTGTGACTGAAAAAACATATGTTTCATTATGATCATTTTATGCACAAAATTGACTTTTAACATTCCACGATAGCATAATATGGTTTAACTAAAATTTATAATTGAGAAAAATTCATTTGGTGTGACAGAATAGTTCAAATTATATAAATTAATTGAATAAGTATATTTCTTAATCAATGTAGTATATTACAAATCATATGTTTATCTTTTACAAATAAAAGAATGCGAACCTACTTTTTTTCACTCATTTTGGTTCCTTTCATTAGTCGTAGGCATGTGGATGCGAGGACGTGTGCGGCAGTTGTGTTTCGTCCCATAACGATAGTAGTACTGAAACGACAATAGAATTGTTATGAACATTTTATTTACCAAATAGACTTTTAATTTTAAAAAACAACCAAACTCGATTTTAGCATCATTTGCAATGTAAAAACATAGATTTAGTAGTGCTTGACTCATAATGGTGGTATTGTCATTATTGCTATAATTGAACAATAAGTGTATCGTATGATAATTTGTTGCACATTTTGGACTGTTACGCTTAAAAACAACTTAAATTAGTATAAATAACATTTGTAATAGAGAAACATTGAATTGGCATGATAGAAAAGTTGACATTATGTAAATTAGTTGGAAACACGTGCGTTGCACGTGATTTTACAATAATTTTGTTAATTTTTGTTAATTTTTAGTATTTTGAAAATTCTTATTTTTAATTGTTAATAGTTAAAATGTTAATTTAACAATTGCATTAAAAGTAAAACAACACATTTGTTGATAATATTACTACTTGTTTTTCATATACTTTATTTGAAAGTATTTGCCCTTCATTGTTAGCCAAATCACCCCATAAAAATAACATTAACTATGTTAGATCTGTTTAAAAAATAATATGAAATGTTATTCAACAATAATACGTTGTTATAAATCATTTAAAAATCACACTTGTAAAATTTTATATATTTATATTTACCTACTATCGATAAGTGTTATTTCTCTTTTATTCCTGTTGCGTGTTGCGTGTTGCGTGTTGCGTGCTGTATTTTTCTCAACTTTGATGTTTAAAAGTTGACTTACATTTATAACAATATCTATAACATCTGGAAAAAAAAAAAAATTGAACGCATTATGAAGAGGAGAAATTTAGTCATAATATACCAATGTATTACATAAAAAGAATTCGTACCCACACTACAAGAAACGTTGCCTATAGCGACGACTTTTGTCGTCACTATAGGTCAAAAAGTCACTGCTATAATGTTACAGCGACGACTTTTGTCGTCGCTAAATATCGTCTCTATAAATTAGTAGGTATAGTTTTATTGCGACGATATTTTATCGTCGCTATAATCACAGCTTCGTCGTCGCTATAAGAGTCAGATTTTTAATAATAAAAAAATTAATTTTATATAGTTGGTGGATCCTTGACCCGAATTACCAATTATGGAATAGAAACCCGACCCACCGAAGGCTCGACCCGATTTGTCAAGCATTTTTATTCTTGATTGATTATATATTGTGATTCGAACCCTTAAACCTAAAGGTTGTGA
Organism: Forsythia suspensa; assembly: GCA_023638005.1. Classification (NCBI taxonomy): domain Eukaryota; kingdom Viridiplantae; phylum Streptophyta; class Magnoliopsida; order Lamiales; family Oleaceae; genus Forsythia; species Forsythia suspensa. The sequence goes on from CM042667.1 coordinate 14,446,005, forward strand.
AGATACAACCAAACCATTAGAGACAAAAATAGATTTTGTCATTATATTTGTTTTTACAATATATATTAGTTCAATGAACAATATTTTCTATAATTGCTTATAAAGTAAAAAAAAAAAATATTAGTGAAAAATAAAATTCCACACATAAGATTTTCAAAAAAAAAAAAAAAAAAAAAAAAAAAACCTATCTCGACAATGTCGCCGCTACAGGTAGATTTTATCGTCGCTATAGTTAAATAAAAAAGCGGCAAAGCTTCCCGCCATCTTCTAAAGCAAAAGAGACGACAAAATCTATCTATAGAGACGACAAACGTCGTCGCTATATGCTATATGTCTCACTACGCTATAGCGACTATATGAGTTGTCGTCGCTATATATTCTATTCTATAACGACGACATAATAGTCGCCGCTATTTGTCGCCGTCATCACTTGCCACTATTTCTTGTAGTGCCATCAACGTTGTGACATTCTTTGAATCTTGATCTCTCTTCTTATTCCAAAATAAATATATATATATATATATATATATATATATATATATATATATATATATATATATATTTTTTTTTATTGGAATACAATCGTTGGATTTACAAATATCGGTTAATGACGACAATGATATTTCAATCTCATCATGCACATTGAGGTAGTTAATATTAATTGGTTTAATTAATCTATTTTGAATAAAGTATGGTTTGTCCTTTTCTATAGTCTTCTCCATTCAAAAAATAGTTTCGTTATACAATAACACTTGTACTTTAGTTCTCTGCACACAAAAAAATTATTATTAAAGTATAATAAAATAATTTAACTTTTAAAATTAACACGGACTATTAATTTAAATTTATATGTCAAGATAACAAACAAACGATAGCTATGTCAATAATATTACTAACCTCTTCGTCCATCAAAATGAGCTTAATTCATAATATTTAGTGGTTCAAATCTTTTGGGTAGGAAATGACAAAAGAATTTTCATATGTTTCAACAATTCTTTTAATCATCACTCTCATCACTTTTTATAGTCCATTCGTCATTTTGATATAACTCAAAATCTCTTATAAAAATATGAGATTTTTTTCTACTGACATGATACCTACAAATAAGATAAATACAAATAAATAAAAGATTTATTCAATTCAATCCCTTGCAAAAAAGAGGTTTCATAAATCCAAGAATAGATGGAAGATATAATAGCAAGTTAGGGAAGGACTATATCTTATTGCTGTTGGATGCTATAGAGGTGGAGACTATTCAAGCAGCAGGGAGCTTGTTGAGTAGTGTTTGGAGGTCTGATTTTGTGTTTTTCATTTATTTTTCAAGACTTTAAATTTCTGTTATCTCTTTATTTATGAAATAGGAAACATATATCAGCTCCAATTTTATGTTCGAAAAACTTCTATGGTTGAGTTTCCTGGTGTTGCGTTTAGCTTACACTACAAGTAGAATGTAGTGGATGACATAATATTTTATTTAGATTTCAAAATTTCCAATTCAACTTAGTTATAAAATATTGACAAAAACTGAAGTTCACATATATAAACACATTTCACCTATTTTTCCTAAAAACGATAAAAAGCCTTGGAAGTTGTTTCAGCAGCATTATGCACAATTTCATAAAAAACCTGGCATCTATTAATTACTCCACTCAACCTGACCCCAAAAAGGAAATTTCGATTTGCCCATATTCATATCATTTACACGCCAAAATTAATAAAAAAAAACTTAATAATTTAGCAAATTTCAAAACCCTAACCACAAAAATAAATCATAAAATAAGCATTAGGATATTAAGAAGCAAAAGAAAATTCAAAAACCAAATGTATGAAGGTTGACGCAAAATTTTTTGTAAATAGAGATACGAGCTTCCACACATACATACAGCAAGGAGAAGAAAAAACCTAAATCAAGGTTATCGAACAACGTCGGATTTTGCCAGCGGTGGAGTTTTGATACTTCCAGATATGGCAAATGAGAATTGAATCTCTTGTCAAATTCAGATTTTGTGTTAAATAGTTTAATAATGGTGGGAGGAGAAAGGTATTTGGATTTTTGAATATGGGAGGGTAAATTTTTATAAAATAATTGAATATTAATGAGATTGTATTATATAGTTTAATAATGGTGGGAGGGGAAAGGTTTTTAGATTTTTGAATATAGGAAGGTAAAACATTATAAGATTATTGTACATAAGGAGATTTTGTTATATAATTTAATAATAGTATGAGGGGAAAAGTTTTGGTTTTTTGAAGATGGGATGGTTTGTCTTATACAGTTTAATAATGGTAGACAAACTTGTGGTGTTAAAGGTTAACGGAGGCTTAGGGACAATAATGGGATGCACTGGTCAAAAGTATGCATTACTCTGGTTTTTATATTTTTTTAAAAAAATTGTCTGTCATAATTTTTCATAAGGGAGATGTAAGAAATGCATATTATGGTTATCAGTTTTGTTTATTGTATCGGTGTAATATAATATAATATAATATTTTGCAAACTAAAATAAAATTAAGTGTGAATATGTAATTTTAAAAATTTTGTAAGGATATAATTGTCTAAAAATATTTCTCTCTTTAAACCCATTTTAGATGTAGTATATATTTTGCAAACTAAAATAAAATTAAAAGTGAATATGGAATTTTAAAATTTTGGTAAGGACATAATTGTCCAAAAATGTTTCTCCCTTTAAACCCCTTTTAGATGTAGTATCGGTCAAAAGTATGCTAATACTCTGATTTTTATAGTTTTTAATAAAAAATTGTCTGCCATAATTTTTCATAAGGGAGATGTAAGAAATGCATATTATGGTTATCAGTTTTGTTTATTGTATCGGTGTAATATAATATAATATAATATCATATCATATTTTGCAAACTAAAATAAAATTACGTGTGAATATGTAATTTTAAAAATTTTGTAAGGATATAATTGTCTAAAAATATTTCTCTCTTTAAGCCCATTTTAGATGTAGTATATATTTTGCAAACTAAAATAAAATTAAAGGTGAATATGGAATTTTAAAATTTTGGTAAGGACATAATTGTCCAAAAATATTTCTCCCTTTAAGCCCCTTTTAGATGTAGTACCGGTCAAAAGTATGCATTACTCTGATTTTTATATTTTTTAAAAAAAAATTGTCTGCCATAATTTTTCATAAGGGAGATGTAAGAAATGCATATTATGGTTATCAGTTTTGTTTATTGTATCAGCGTGATATAATATAATATAATATAATATAATATTTTGCAAACTAAAATAAAATTAAGCGTGAATATGTAATTTTAAAAAATTTTTAAGGATATAATTGTCTAAAAATGTTTCTCTCTTTAAGCCGCTTTTAGATGTAGTATATAATTTGCAAACTAAAATAAAATTAAAGATGAATATGGAATTTTAAAATTTTTGTAAGGACATAATTGTCCAAAAATGTTTCTCCATTTAAACCCCTTTTAGATGTAGCACCGGTCAAAAGTATGCACTACTCTAGTTTTTATATTTTTAAAAAAAATTGTAAGACATAATTTTTCATAAGAGAGATGTAAGAAATACATATTATGGTTAGGAGTTTTGTTTATTGTATCGGTGTGATATAATATAATATAATATAATATTTTGCAAACTAAAATAAAAGGCGTGAATAGGTAATTTTAAAAATTTGTAAAGATATAATTGTCTAAAAATATTTCTCACTTTTAACCCCTTTTAGATGTAGTATATATTTTGCAAACTAAGGAGCGTATCCTCAACTCAGATTTTAAAAGATTTATTAATATTTATGAATTTGAATGAATTTCATGAATTTGAATAGAATTCCATAGAATTTATAAGATTTCAACAGAATTATATATTATAAATTTCAATATATTCTAATGGATTTCTATGAATTTTTATGGATTTGTGATATTTTATTAAAATAGTAAATTTACATTGTTTTTATTCTTAATAGTTCAAGTGACTGTCATACATAAACAAATATTTTGAGTAGAATTTTGAAAAAAAAAATTCTTGAAATATAAAGAAGTAAAAACTCTTTTCAGTCAAAGAGGTGAATGATCATATAGATTGAGAGGTATAACAATTAGACAGCTGTGTTAGCTAAGCTCCTAGAGAATAAACTAATAAATAGGACATTCGTTATCTCTAAGCTCGAAGCCCAATTAGATCCATTGTTGGGGTGGTGGGGAATTCACATTACTATTATCAATTTCCCAGTTTTGAATTTAAAAAAAAAATTGAATTATAGTTGTAATTTTTATTCTTTTTCCACTTGTCTTTTTTTAGTAAAATTTACTCTTTCATATCCGAGACAAGATGATGGATATTTAGGATTCATTCTCTTTCCAAATCAGTTGTTTAATCATCTTGTATAAAAAATTATTTTATGGATTAAAAGATAATTTACATGTGTCGCATTGATTTAATAAATATTTTCAATTTCAAAAAGAATTTTTAGTGTTATACTAATTTTACGGTCCAATATCTAATTGTCATATATAGTATTAGACTAATTATCTAATTAATATTTACTAGTAGACTATTTATATTTTTCAACCCAATTGTTTGATTCAATCAATGGTCATGGTCAAAAATGAAATTTCGAAGACGATATTTGATAATTGTAAAAAAATATATATATTAATATAAATTGAAAATCAAGAACAAAAATTTATTATAAAAATTTGTGACACAAATTGAGGAGAGAGGCAAGAAGAAGAGATGCGTAAGAAAAAAGATGGATTGAAATTTTGAGGGTTGAGGATAGAATTCATAAAGAATTTGGTATTCATAATTTTGAGCTTGAAATCCATGCAAATCTGTTTAAATCTTCTAATTAATGAAATTTTATAAATCCGCTAGTAATTGAGGATACCTAAATTTCTAAAAAATCTATTTAAATCTGAGTTGAGAACACCTAAAGTTTAATTGAATCTATTAAAATATGAGTTGAGGAAACCTACATTTCAATTGATCTATCAAAATCTGAATTGGAAACACCAAAATTTACATGAATTTTTAAAATCTATTCAAATATAAGTTGAGGACACCCCTCTAAAATAAAATTAAAAGGAAATGTGGAATTTTATAATTTTTGTAAGGACATAATTGTCCAAAAATATTTCTCCCATTAAACTCCTTTTAGATGTAGTATAGATTAAATGAATTAATGTACAAAAAAATGTCCAAGTAACTAAAATGATATATAATTGTTACTCAAATGGCATATGTGTCGTTTATCATCATTTTATGCACATATTGGATTTGTATCATTCCAACACAACTTTACATAGTTCACATAACATTTATTAACATCTATAATTGAAAAAACTATACTTTAGTTGTATTCTGAACCATAATGGTGATATGACGTTATAATTGCAACTAAAAACAGCAAATGTCGTTATGATCATTTTATGTACAAATTGGACTTGCAATGTTGCTACACAACATTAAATGATTAATCAAGTAACATTTGTAATGGATAAAGTTTGATTTATGTATGTGTTGTTGTTATTATCGTAAAACGGTCAAGATACCATTTTCATTAACCATAAAACGGCATAGAGTCGTTCTAATTAACAACAAAACGGTAAGAGTACTATTATAATTTATTTTTCCGACAATACAACAATAACAAGCTAAAACACCTTGCAGCCAATGTGAACACAATAAGTTGAACATCCAAATTATCAACTTTCAAAACCATCACCAATATGAATTCTTAACAAAAAAATATCTTGTAAAATTTTAATATTGAAAAGGGAACCAAAACAACAAAGACAACATACAACAACAATAGTACAAAGTTTATCCTATCAAAAAAATTGAAATAATTAAAGATTCATATAGTTAAAGAAACGCAATTCAAAATGTAGATATATAACTAAAATTACACACACAAAATTGAAACATGCTACTTTAATTAGTTCTAAGTGTATAGATGGGACAGTAGTGGTTTTAGTAGTGTTTTATCTCTTAACGAATGTGCTAACGTTTGTAATGGAGAAAGTTTAATTTTAGTATGTATCGTTGTTACTCGTAGAACGGCCAAGAGTACCATTATAATTTATTTACCCAGCAACACAACTATAACAACCAATCAACACAACAATATTCTAGACACCTTGCAACCTATGTAAGCATAATAAGTTGAACATCCAAATTACCGTTTTTCAAAGCCATCGTCAATATGAATTCTTAACCAAAAATATCTTGTACTAAAACGACGATGGTGCTATTATGTTCATTTTATGCACAAATTGGATTTTTAACATTACACAACATCTCAAAATGGTACAAGTAGCATTTATAATGCAGAAACATTGATTTTATGTACAACTTGGACTTTTAGCTTTCAACAACTTAAAATAATTTATGTAACGTCTACAATTAGACACTCCGACTTCGATTTTTTGACAATTGCACATACAACTATAGATCTTTCACTTCAACTCTCGATTAACACTTCTATTGTCGAAAATTAGATGTTAGATTGACGATCGTCGTGAATCAGAAATTGACATCTCAAAATAAAAGTAGCATTTATATGTCCCAATGATTTTATGACAAATTGCACTTTTAGCTTTCAACTATTTAATGAGGCATTTAAGTTGTCTAATTAATATCAGCATCCAACATAAGTTTTCTTTAAAAATTATTTGAGCACTTGTCGCCTATTTAATGAGGCATTTGAATAATATCGGGGATAAGTTTTCTTTAAAATAAATTTGAATAATTGGGGACGCAAAATAAATTTACATTGGGGCACAACTCCAAGTGAACAATATGTATACTAACGATGCACGAAACATACCTTGAATGAAAATGCTTATAGAAGAAAATTTGTGTTCGTTACAGTTTAAATTAAAACTATACATCTTCCAAAATTAGACAAAAAAATATTACTAAATCGGTGGATAAAAAAATCCATCACATTTATGCGATTATCTTTGTCCTCCACTAATTGGTAAAAGAGTTCTACCTCGACTTTAGCCATAAAAAAATCTATGTACTTTATGGTATGAACTCTGTAATCCTATGCAAAATCACTATGAATTGTGATATAAAGAACAATACAATACAAAACAAAATATTTATAAAAGTTATATTTCAAAAAAGCAGTACAGCAAAATATACTCTGCGACTTTTAGGTTTTTGCTTATTTTTTATTTAATCCTTTTGTTTTAATTTTTCTTTTGTTGGTTGCTTTATTTTCTTTTTGTTAATTTTAAGTTAAAGGGTAAGATTATTATTTTATACAAATTTAACATATTTTTGGACAGAAGCCGTTTGTAGGGAATGAATTTGCTAATTTCTCAAAGAATGGGGACAAAAAACAAACAAAGAAAAGGTTGAGAATATGCCTACTATTTTGCATAAAAGGTTGGAGACGAAATATTACAATTTACCATATATAAAAGGGAATTTGGTGTAAATGGTCATTAACCTTGGTCTTCAATGTAGAAATAGTCTCTAACTTTTATTTTTTTGGCACAAATGTCTCTAATCTATGTGTTTTGGTGCTAGGTCCTTATTTGATGAAAAAACCAATATACCCTTAATTTTAATTGAGGAAAACATCAACTGGACTTCTAAGCTTTGTAAAATGTGAAAATAAGTCTCATGCATTTATTTTTTTATAAAAAATTAAAATAAACTAACGAGTTCTTTTTTTAAATTAATATTTTATTGAACAAATTGATAATATATTGTATATTTTACGCACTATTATGAAATAAGTAAACTTTAAGCTCATAATTATTAACAAATGTGTTGAATAAAAATTTTATTTTTATTTTTATGTAATTACATTATTTAAATTTAAAATTTTTAGTTTGTGGTTATAACAAAAAATAATAATAATAACTTTGTCACAAACTTGATCATAAAACATTATTATTTGATCAAGCTCTTCGATTATTAACTACAAATACTAGAATTTCAACTGTATTCTTCATATTTTAATTTATCGTATTATTATCATTTGTAAATAAAGAAAATATTATTTTTTAAATTAATTTTTATTAGTATTTTTATTTTATATAAAAACATAATTACATTAGTTCAATGTCATAAAACTATATACGTTATTTTGTTATTTATTTATCTTAATTTTTATTTAAAGTTTTCACATCACGTAGCAATCGTATATACTTAAACCAAAATAATTGAACGTTTTTTTTTTATGAAAAATTTCATTGACGCAACTATAATGTTATATTTAGGCCATTAAATTAAATAGTATTAAATAAATGCACCAGACTCATTTGCACATTTTGCAAAGGTTAAGAAAACAAGCGCAATTTTCTCTTATTAAAATTAAAAACATATTGGTATTTTTTATTAAATAAGGACTAATTGTGCAGTAAAACACAAAAGTTAGAGATGTCTATACTAAAAATAAATGTTAAGGACTATATGTGTAGAAGTTGAGGATTTTATTTTAAAAAGTTAATTTAGAGAGTTTGTTCGATTATCACGACCGTAGGGAGTTTTTCTTCACTACGAAAAGAAGAAAGTACTTAAAGGCTTCCTCACAAAATCATCTTCTCTAAAATTTACTACAGCTTCAATCTATCTTATTTGATCATCTCCATCAACCCATCAATTCTAAATTCTGCTCACTTCCTCAATCTGTCTCCCTCAATCGATCATATTCCTCCACCTATCATTTTCAAAATATGTACCACCTCAATCTATCATCATAATAAAGTGTACGGTCGAATCCCACAGCAAGGAAGCGATATACTAGTAATGTCAAAAATTGATTCTTAAAAATAGTGAAGATTTAGATTAGAGATGGCAATGGGTCGAGTTGGGTTGGCTTGGCCCGTGCCTTAAATGGTTCGGCTCGGCCCGTCTCAAAAAAGTGGGTTCGGACCTGCCCATGGTCCACGGGCCGGTCTGCAGACCCACGTAAAATTCAATTTTTTTTGTAAAGTTAAAAAGAAAATAAGAAATAAGTTAAGATAAAATTAAAAATTCAAACCTCCCATTTTTCTGAGTTTGGGACCTGCTACTATTAGTGTAGGTGGAGTTAAAATTGTACGCGAACAAGTTATTACGTGTATAATTTTTTGTAAATTTAAATATCAACACTTAAAAGTTAAAATGAATAAAAATAAAATTAATTTATACAAAATATACTTACATTTTATGTACTCAGTTCGTCCATCTATTCAGCCAATATCAGGCTTACTATATATTGGATTTGAAGTTCTACATCCTCCCAATCTTTCAAACACATTAAACTCTATAATATGTCTAGTTTAAGTCTTGACCTCGTATCATTAAGAATCCTACCACCTGTACTAAAAGTAAACTCCGATGCTACAGTTGATATCGGAGGTGTTAGTAGATCACATGTTATAATAGAAACAATTGGGTATCGACGCTCATTTTATCTCCACCACCTAAGTATATCGAAATTATTCATATCATCTTCATCTAACAAATTAACATGTCATGACTAAAATATTTAGCTAACTCTAACGATACGTCTCTAATATTTGTTTCTACATTTGTGGCATGAGAAAGCAAAGAAGAAGAAGAACTAGCGTTTTGAGTTCCCTTAAGAATAAGGAAACTTCAATAATCATTAGGATTAGGGTTATGTGAACAAGAAGAAGAAGGGTTTGGTGCATGAGGTATTCTAACGTTCCTACCCTGCATTAAATTCGTACATTTCACATAATATTTTTGTCTAAATTACCATAAGTTAATGGATTACCATAACTTAAATTATTAGAAATTTCAGAAATAGTATGTTTAGTACCTTGTAAATTTACTCTATGGTCTATAATTGACGCTAACGGGAACAACATAGACAGTTCTTCCCAATATTTTCTAAACTTCATTTCCATTGCTTCTACAATATCAGAAAAAATTGCATACGTCTTATATCTATTAAAATTATTTACAATAAAATAAAAATAATTTAAAACTAATAGACTAGTAGGATAGTATACACCACCACATGCGTTTGTGGTGTCGTAAAATACTTTTAAAAAATTTCGAACATGAAATGCAATTTGCCAATCATATGATTGCAAATCGTATTGTGGACCGTGTGAATGTCAGTCATTATAATAAGCAGTTACACAATGTTCATAACCTTCACATGATTCAAGCATTAAATAAGTAGAGTTCCATATATTACGTATGTATGTACATATAGATTTTGTTGGAAGGGAATTTTCTACGCATAATTCATCAAATACTTGTTTTCTAGCAGGTGAAGCAGTAATATAATTTAAGGCATACTTAATTTTTTCTAATATAATTTAAGGCATACTTAATTTTTTCTAATTATAGGCATATATACTTTAAACCATCTTGGATAATTAAATTAAAAATATGGCATACACATCTAACATGAAACAAAATTTCACCAAAATCTCGATGTAATTCTTCAATTAATTTATCTATTACAATATTGTTAAACGCAACATTGTCAAATGTGATACTGCGAATTCTATATTCGCAATTAAATTCTCTAATAATTACCATTAAATAATTAAAAATTTGTATCCCATTATGAGAATAGTCCATTACTTTAAAAATAATTATTCTTTTATGCATAATCCATAGTTTATCAATATAATGTAAAGTAGCCGCAATATATCATTTATAATTTAGACCAGACTATAAGTACGAAGTGAATGATACAACACCAACATATTTACTTAAATCATTTTTTATATTTTATTTTCTTTTATTATATTTAGCAATAGTATCAGAACGAAGAGTGTTTCAAGCAAATAACAAATACCTTGGTTGAAGATACATTTTTACAAACTGTGTAAAGTGAAGGCTTTCCACTATGTTAAGCAGGAACTCACCACTGGCCACCAACTGACACATGCCTTTCTGGCGCATAGAGTCTTGTGAATAAACCCAGTTGTTAAGATTGGAAGAAGAACTAGTAGATCCATCTGGAGATCCGAACTGTAGTTGAGCTTGATTGGTATCAACTTCTCTGTGCTTTTGCATACACTTAGGAAAAATATTGGTTTAGATGTCTAATTCCACCACCTTTTTGCCATGCAAACTGTTGTTTACAATATTTACAAACTACCTTGAAAATTGGATGTCTATCTGCGGATGCACCGGTCTGCACTAACTTGAAATGGTCCCAACACCGAGCCTTTTGTTTTGAGGCTCTTCGTTTAATAGTTGACTGAGTAGTGTTGGTCGTTTCTAACTCTTCATCAATATCTTCTAAATTGAAATTTGGACCAGTGTTCCCAACCCCAAAATCATCACCAAATTCTGGAATTGGAACATTATTTAAACTACTAAAATCATCATGAATTTGATTTTCGACAGACTCGACACTTTCTTGAAAATTGTATTGATCCATGAAGAATTGTAGATAATAGAAAATTAGAAATGTAGAATGTAGAATTGTAGATAAATAAAATTGTAGGAATGTAGAAGATTAAAAATGTGGAAATTCAACAATAAATTGTACAATAAAAAAACTTATATTGATAATATAATTTTTTCGAACTGTTTTAGGAATGTAAGTAGAGAGATTTGTGAACTTGTGAAGAATATAGAAAGTTTATGGAGTTTTTATAGCTGTTAGAAAAACAAAAGTTGGGAAGACCAATTTGCAACTGTTGGATATTACTTAATTGGTTCACCCTTGCAATGCCCACTAACCGGTTTGGCTCGTGGGCCAGGTCCGTGGCCTGGTCCATGGATCAGTCAACTGGATCCACAGACCAGTGACTTCACGCTCGACCCATATTTTTTTTGTGATCCGGCTTTGGTCTGAGCCCGAACCGCTCATGGGTTGGATTTTGACGAGTCGGCCCCATGGGCAAGCCGGCCTTTTTGCTTTTTGCTCTCTCTAATTTAGATGCGCTACTTATTTAAATAAGTTACTTTTAACGGGAGCAAAACAAATAAATTTACCTTTCTCCCCAAATCGCATCCCAATTAGAAAATCTAACCCTTATTTTTTTGCTCCAGCCTCTCCTTATATAAATGTGTGTGTTTAAACGTACATAGGCCCACCTGTTTCTTTGAATTGGAAATACCGAGAATAGTCGCGGTGTGATATTTGCAGATCTGGTGCTTCTTTGTAAGTTCTTTTGGTAATTTCATTTTTATCTGTTGAGTTCTCGAAAATTCTTGATGAGTTCCGGCTTGTATTGGTACATTCTTTTGAGTTTGTGTTTTCTTTCTTGTTATTACTGTTTAAATATGAACATGGTTGATTTTGGGCTTTTGATTTACATGAGACCCCGGTCAATTGTTTTGGTTAATTTCTCTCCCTTCTCTGTACCTTATGTAATTGAAAAATACGTGCTGTTTGAAGTTATATTTCTAACTTTCCTAGTCGTTGATTTTCCAATTCATCATTAATGAAGCTGATTGATTTAAGGTTTTGATTTTCTGGACATTTGGATCAGTAATTTTGGTTCTGGACATTTGGATCAGTAATTTTTGGTTAACTTTAATCTTCTATTTTACATTTTTACAATTGAAAGAGTAATATAAAATCTAAATTTTGTGAACATATATAATTGAAATACCATTTGTAATAATCGTGTATCTGCAGGTTCTGTCCGTGTAGAGAGCGAAAGAAACTGGAACTTTCAATGTCTTCTCTTTTCTTTTCTTTTTATTTTTTGTTAAAAGCTGGTTAAAAAGTTTTATGTTCCTCTGCATGGAAACTTGTTTAAAATAAATGGGAAGTAAATTATATTTAAAATAAGTTGGAAGTAAATTCAATAAATGGTGAAAGGGTGGACAATCTGAAGCTACACAAAGATACTTTTAAGGGTTTTATGCATGTGGACATATAGCCATAGGTACATAGACAGACTCCTGCACATTCTATGGAGCATTTGTTATGATATGGGGCAGATATTAAACGTTGAGCCCTGACTAGCGGGAATCTCTGTTAAACAGAGGATTTATATCTATGACATGTTCAATTGTTCAGAGTAACTCTTATGATTTCAGATTTCATTAACATGGCATTATTCATCCCTAATTAGTATGCTTTGCTGCAGGCAATTCTTGGTAGATTAAATGCTTTTTGTTGCTTCTGAAGTTTCACTGATTGGACTTGACTTTTTCAACACTTGTTTGATGGATGATGGCTATTTTGATGGATGATTGTAAGGCAAATTCGTCAAGGGAATGTGTTCGGCGCCTCTTCAATAAGGTATATGTGTGCTTTAGTCCAAAAGCTTTATCTCTAAGTAGGTGGAAGTCGAGTTTGGCATTCTGTATGTGTCGGTCGGAGCCAGAATATGACAAAGGGATGGATTGGGGGAACAACCCCCCTTACAGGAGTTCAAGGGTAGTGCCCTCGATTTTTCTCTCTCTCTAAAATCACAATTACTTAGCCTATTTTTATAAAAATTTAATTTTTTTTATAAGTCATAATCTTTAAAAAGCTTACAAAAAATTATTACACAAAAATATTTAAGATCTAAAACTAGTTAAAGAAAATTGTGTTCGACGATCTTTTACAGCTGCAAATTTTTCTGTAATACAATCTATATCTATTTTATTAGCAAGGTCTCTCTCAACAAAAATTATTATGTAAAAAACATATAAAACTATAAACACCTTTTTTTCCACTTATTAAAATTTGAAATAATTTCTCAAAATCAAGTAAACATCATTATTCATTACTCGACAACAAATCAAAATCCATATAAAATTATAATTTATCGATTATGAAATAAACAGAAAAAATGGACAAAAGAAAAATAAATCCAATTGGGTTTGGCTCTTTTGGAATTGGCCATTTAAGAAGTGGGTTATTTTTTTGTTTGGGATGGGATGAATTTTAATGTGTAAATGATTTAAATTTTAATTTAGCCACTTAAAGAGTGGGTCATTTTTTGTTTGGGCCGAGCTATTGTTTAAAAAAAAAAAAAATTTACTCAACAAAATACCATATGGGCCAGGGCTGCCCACCCCCCAATCCGCCCCTGGCATGTGTCATACAATGTGGCCGAAATTATGCTTCTTTTGTTGCATTGCCAAAAGGGTTACCTTTGAAAATCATACAATTACCTCATCGAGACTAGCCATGCCCAAAAATGCAGAATTATCTTGTTCGGTCTAGTGGATTGTTATAAAAATATAATCATTATGTTCTCTTTTAATCAATTATGTTTTATTTGACTGACTTCTTCAATCCACCATAGAATGTTGAGTTGGAGAACAAACGTAGGAAAGCAGCCCAAGCCAGAATCCCTTCAGATCCTAATGCATGGCAAAAGATGCGTGAAAACTATGAGGCTATTGTCCTTGAAGACCATGCTTTTTCTGAACAAAACGACGTAGAGTATGCTTTGTGGCAGTTGCATTACAGGAGAATTGAGGAGCTACGGGCACTCTTCAATGACGCTCTAGCTTCAGCAGGATCAGCTGCACCCCAGATTGGAAAAATTCCAGCCCGAGCTGGACCTGATCGACTAACAAAAATCCGTTCCCAGCTCAAGGCTTTTCTTTCTGAGGCCACTGGATTTTATCATGATTTTATGTTGAAGATAAGGGTAAAGTTCGGTCTGCCACTGGAACATTTTTCCGATGATCCAGATAATCAAGTTTCTGCGCTGAAATATGGAAATAAATTTTCTGAGAGGAAAAAGGGCTTGATATCCTGTCATCGCTGTTTGATTTATCTGGGGGATCTTGCTCGATACAAGGGCTTATACGGGGAAGGAGATTCTAAAGCTCGGGAGTTTACAGCTGCATCCAGTTACTATATGCAAGCTTCTTCACTTTGGTCTTCTAGTGGTAATCCACATCACCAGGTGAATCATTCTCAAACTTCATAGTGGTTTTCAGTTGGCAACTTTTGTCATTCATTGCCTGTTTGTATATTTTGGATTTAGTTGTCCTGCTTGCTTATTAACTTGTAGTTGTTCTCTTGATTTTCCAGCTTGCTATACTGGCAGGATACTCAAATGATGAGCTGGTGTCAATCTATCGCTACTTCCGAAGCCTAGCAGTTGAGAACCCTTTCATTACTGCAAGGGACAACTTGATAACTGCATTTGAAAAGGTAAATGTTCAGTATGTGAACAAGTGTGATATATATCTATGATTTCTTTTTTGTCACCTGTATTTAATTATCATTTTTACTAGTGCGAGGCTTAACTTCGTACGTCCATTCCTCTAACTTTAAGTAAAGATTCAGCATTGTGCATAGATACTTCTTTCATGATCTAGCATATACATACAGAAAGGTAGAGTGCACATAGAAGCAACGTGCACTAGACACTTTTTCTACGCGCCAGTATTATTCTAATGATTTAGCCAACATTCCTGAATCCAATTTTCACCAGTTACTTAAGAGTATATAGAATGCATCCTTAGGACATTGGTAATTTGCATTAGTTCGCTTATAATTGAGTTCTTGCATTGCATTTCTTTTTTAAGCAGTAAAACATGTAGGGAAGATTTTTTTTTTCTCCCCTTGAGTTTTACATCTGGGATGAGGAAAATCTAGCTGACCATCAGCAAATTATGTTGGATTTGCAACGTAGCCGTCATTTGTGAATGAAATTGGTGTTTTGTTACCTAATAATAATGAAACATGAAGTAGAAATGCCATTTGACCATACATTACCACGGGACAAGGAACTATGTTCTTGCTTCAATTCTTCAAGATTCTTGTTACCTTCCCGTCAACCAATGGCACCATTACCATGTTATTCTCATAATTATTTTTCTCCTTTTTGGCAGAATCGTCAGAGTTATACCCAACTACTTGGTGATGCTAAAGCTTTGGTGAAGGCAGCACCTTCGAGGATGCCCGGGAACGGCAGAGGCAAAGGGGAAACTAGGCCTTCTATTAAAGATAATAAGGTGGAAGCAAGTTCAGTTAAGGAAAGAGCTTCCAGCATTGCTGATCTTTTGAAAGCCTTCATCACACAATTTGTTCGACTAAATGGCATTCTTTTCACACGGACTAGGTTTATTCTGAATTATTACATTGATTAGCATATTGTAATAATGCAATGACAATTACATGATGCTTATTCATTTCTCATGTTTATCCAGCTTGGAAACTTTTGAGGATGTCTTCTCAATGGTCAAAAATGATTTGTTAGAACTTCTTTCTTCTGGGCCAGATGAGGAGTTCAACTTTGGTTCTGATGCTGCCGAGTGTAGACTTGTAATTGTAAGGCTGATCACCATTCTCATATTTATTGTTCATGATGTGAGCAAGGAAAATGAAAACCAATCATATGCTGATATCCTACAGCGTCCAGTCCTGGTTCATAATGCATTTACTGCTACCTTTGAATTTATGGGTTATGTACTTGAACGCTGTAACCAGTTGAACGATCCTTCATCGAGCCTTCTATTGCCCGGAATCATGGTTTTTGTAGAATGGTTAGCCTGTCACCATAACGTTGCACTAGACAGTGGTCTGGAGGTGAAACAAGCGAATATTATATCCTTTTTCTGGAACAATTGTATTGCCTTCTTTAATAAGCTCTTATCAAGTGGATATATGATTGTTGATGAAGACGAAGACGAAACATGTTTCTCCCATGCAAGCAAGTACGACGAATCTGAGACTGCTAATCGTCTTGCGTTGTCCGAGGACTTTGAATTGAGAGGATTTTTTCCTCTTCTTCCTGCCCAACTCCTCCTTGATTTTTCAAGGAAGCATAGCTTTGGAAGTGATGGTGGCAATAAGGAAAAGAAAGCCCGCGTTCAGAGGATTATTGCAGCTGGAAAGGCTCTTGCTAATGTGGTCCGGATTGGGAAGGAGGGAATGTATTTTGACAGAAAGTTGAAGATATTCGTGATTGGTGTTGAACCCCAAATTTTTGATGATTACACACTCACCCGCCCTTTAGAAGTTCCCAAATTAAATGGTTATTTGCTAGAAAATTCAGTTGAGGGTCAAGTGGCTCTGCCCAAGCTGGAGGTTGCTGCTGAAGGAGGAGAGGAGGAGGACGAGGTTATTGTCTTCAAGCCTTCTAAGACTGAGAAGCATGTGGGTGACTTTGCTTCAAAGTTAAGTTCTCCAGAGGTTCTTGCTTCCATTATTGGTGATGGCACAGTTCATTTTGGGAATCAAAACGGGTCCCTTTCTGTTGGACTTGATAGTTTCCTCTTACAGGGTGCTTCAAGCTCGGGACGATCTATAGCTGTTGCTAACTGCACTTCTCAGTATATGCTACCAGTCCAATCCAGCATTTCAAATTGCTTGGTAGAACAAACTCCTACTGTGAATGGATTGGCCAACTTGAGTTCGATGGAAAATGGATCTTCCATGAAACCTGCTCTGCAAGATCAATTGGGAGTCTCCGAGCCTGCTGCTTCTGCTGTTCCCTACCCCCAGTTTGTCAACACTGATTCTGGACATAATTATCCTGTTCAGATTCCACAAACTGCTGTAACATCTAAATTTAATTCGATTATGTCCTCTGGAGAAGCTACTGATGGCCTCTCTGTGAAACCATCTCCAGACGTATTAGCAGGCATAAAGAAGAATCCGGTGAGTCGACCTGTTCGGCGCTTAGGTCCCCCACCCGGCTTTGGTTCCATTCCTTCAAAAACTGTGGACGAGTCATTGAACATGACCTTGAAAAATGAAAATCCTTCAATACCTCAAATGGATGATTATAGCTGGCTAGATGGATATGAGGTATCTTCAAATCAAAGTGTTGGATTTAACAATTCCACTAATCACGTGGGACTGGCATTCCATTCTGGGAGCAAGAACATTGGTTCAGTGGGGATGGTAAGCTTCCCTTTCCCTGATAAGCAAGTCGAAATGATGCAAGTCCAGAGTGAAAACCAGAAAAGCTGGATCGACTATCAGTTGTCAGAGCATTTGATGAAGTACCAGGAGCAGCAGCAACAAATTCATGGAGGAAATCAACATTACGTTGGGCCACAGCAGTATCGAGGACACTCTCTTTTGGAAAGTCACTTCTTTGTGTGAGATGATTAGAGGAGCATAGATGGTAAGGTGTATTCTACCTCTTAAGCTTTTAGTCTTCAAATCATTATTTTCTTCCTTCTCTCTCTATATGTGGAGGGAGTTTCCTGCCACGACAAAAATGAATTAATGTTGAGATATTCCACTTTTGAGTCTCTACCTCATCAAATTTTCTTATGTATTAAGGTTTTGAACAATTTGACGCAGCAAATGTCCATGGCCGGCTTGCTATCATTTCCACCATCACTTTTGCAGAATCTTCATGTTATTAAATTTTTGTTGGAGCGTGGTTGGTGTTGGAGCGTTGCGGGTACCTGCCATTGAACAGGTCTCTCTCTGTCAAGTGGCTTTTTGTTTCAAGGTGTGATTTTCTTTTCTTTCCAATTACGTTAGATAATCAAAACATATAATACAGTGACCTTTCATTTAGGAGGTATACTGATTGAATGCTTTTGTTCTTTCTGAGTGTTACATTCTTCCTTTCTTTCAGCGTATTTGGAGCTCTTTTTCTCTTCCTTTTCCTTTACTGTGGTCCTCAGCTCTAGGTGAATGATTTTTTCCTGTGAAAGTGCTTCTACAAACTTTGGCTTTTGCCGTTTGAGCGTCTCTTGCTTTTATTTTTTTCTTGGTTCTCTCACTCCAATTTTTTTTAGTTACTAATGAATGCATACATGACCAATTGGGGGACTTGCTTCCATTTACTTTAGCCCGAGTAAGACACACTGGGTCGGCCTAAATTACCTTGCTCCATTCTCTTTTTCCAGTGGTAGACGAATTGTTTGGTAGAAAGGGATGTTGCGGTTGGCTGCTGTTATCTTCTTTGAATTTACTCGTGCCTTTTCTATCTTGTGTTTTATATGCGCGATAAAATCTTGCTCCAAGTACCTTTTGCGAGCTTGTGTATTTTTCTTGCAAGATGAAGAATAACTGTATTCACCATTAGCCTTACAAGAGAGTCAACTGCTGTTATCTTCTTTGAATTTACTCGTGCCTCTTCTATCTTGTGTTTTATATGCGCGATAAAATCTTGCTCCGAGTACCTTTTGCGTGCTTATGTATTTTTCTTGCAAGATGAAGAATAACTATATTCACCATTAGCCTTACAAGAGAAAGTGCTCATTTTATCCCTAAAATTAGCAACTACCTCTATATATATCTTACCTTTCCTCCATCTCGTAATAGGATGAAGGACTTGACTTCCTACAAAAGCGGTCTGTTTCGGTTATGTAGAGATATATCCAATCAGCTCCTTGATAATGCTGTCACACCACTTCGCCATGAGAATATTCTCTCTTTGGCACCGATGCACTTGTTCCTTGGTGGATCTATAGCTTGGCCTATAGGGTTATTTGACTTTCTTAATGGATTTGATCACTTTACAAAATGAAGTTCGTAGCGCACTGCTAAATGGATTTCGGCCTTTTTGCAACTATTTTTGACATTTTTGCAACCTTGTTTAGAGAAACAGTAGGCAAAAGAAATTTCCCTCTCAAGGGAAAAAATAAATGGATGGAGGTATGAGCAAGGATTTAGCATGGAGACCCATATTCTGATATTTCAAACCATGTTGTGTCTGGAGTAGTATCATACCACTAGCAAAGTCGGTGATGCTTGTATTTCTCTAAATGACGTAGGTTTGAGTCAAATTATTAGCACTAGCGAAGGTTGATTGCACATAATGCATGCTTAAATGATATAATTTGATTGCCAACCACCCCCCACCCCCCCAAAAAAAAAAGAGAAAAAGAAAAATAAGTATTCATTTGGTCATTTTACACCCCTTTGTGTTGTTACTTTTCATGTTTCATTACTCTCTAGTTGGATGCTCTCTTCAATTATAATGCCTTCTATAATGTATTACGTTCTGTGTAAATTGTATTAATGTCGTTTTAGTTATTTATGCAGCTGGGGCGAGCTTCCAGATCTACTGAATGGAGCTTACGATGTCAATAGGTGGTGTAACTGCTAACCTTGTCTGGTTGGGTCAGTCGGACTTAGGTCTTCAGGAATATGGGGTTATTGTGGGCAGTGGTAGGCATTTGGATGGAATCAATAGAACTCTTGGCAATTCTATGTGGCTCAGTGAAATACTTATCTGATTCGTTAGTAGTCTTTGCCAGAAATGCCGGGTTGGACATTTCAACAGCTAAACTTTCAAGGTATATTCTCGGCAGTCTTTGGCTCTCAAGATTGCCTAGAAGTTCTGGACCAATAAACTATGTGAAACTCATAGCCTCATAGGAATGTTTCAGTGGTAATGGAGTATGTCAAGGATGTTAGTCTGAAATAAGTAGGTAATTAGAAACGTATAAGCTGTGTAAACTTTCGTATTTGATGTTTTGATTTGTAAAAGTATTGTGACACATAAAATTACTCCTTATATGAGATACATTACTGTGTCTCATTTTGTTGTTTGGATTAATGGTGTTCATACGGCAGAAAACTTTTGTATTTTGTTGTCATGGTTGACTTCCATTTATACCCTATACAGTTGGTGCACGTTGTACGCACTCGACAATGTGATAAACAAGATTTGAGTTTTTTTTTCTTGCTTATTACTGTGTAGTGCTATTTACTCAGCATAATTGTTATTATGTTGATGGTAGGATTGAATCATATTTAAAATTTTATAAATTCTCACTGCGTTTCTACAACAATTTTGGAAACTTTCCAGGAGGTTACTACTTTTGGTTCTAAGATTTTTCAGGAAAATGAGATCTTAATATCATGTTCGGTAGGGCAGATTTAACCGTACGGATCACAAAATAAGCTAAATCTTTTACATTATTGTGGATTAAGCTTAACTTATAATTGTCAAACTAAAAAGTAACTGTTCAAACAATAAGTATAATAATGTAACGTCTTTTACAAAACAGATGAACATTTATGCTGATTGCTATTTGATCTCCTGTACTTTCACCAGCCCAAACTGGGTGACTATCTATAAAGAATTTCATGCTTTTCCTCTTGAGAACGAAGATTAGTAGAAGTCCTATTGATTACAGCTTTCTCCACCCAAAAAAGCATGAAAAGAAATAACGGCTCATATCTACAAGAAGAATGAAAAGAATGGAAGTATATGTGCAATTATAATCCCTCAAAACTTGCAGAGACGATTGATGTTTCATGTATCTTCTGCGAATGCTTTGAATATGTAATCCCGAAAACGCCTCGAGTATTGCTTAGGATCAACGGCCGAGATTGAGTTAGGATCATATTGGATGGATTTGTATGCATGCTCAAGCTTCTTGGTAATGTCATAATCCTGCAGAATGTCTATGATTCCAAAAAACATGACCACATCATAGTACTCTCCAGTTGGTTCTCCTACTAGTTGGATTTCAGTGTCATTCCTCTCAGTTCTTTCAACTCTTGCTGGCATGTTGATTCCCAATCTTATACTAGCCCACCTGCACCCAATAAGATATCGAACACGTTTGTATATGATCATGAAGAACGACGGAAACTTAACACGGCCAATGCTCAACTACAACTACATTGACAACAAATGAAGCCTTGTTCCTAATAAATTTGGGGTTGGCTGCACGAATTCATTTCCACCACCTAGTTTGTTTTCCAGCATTGACATATTGACATGCCAACCAAGTACGTATTTTTGAACCAACTTGTCTTTAAGTTTTTAGACAACAATATCTATTGGGTTCAAGTTTCCCACTACTCATTTATGAAAATCATCCGCACGACAAAGCCTCTGATGAAAAAGAATGATCTGCACATGAGGATGTGGGTCGAAGAAATTATCCCCTCTTAAACAGCATACATTTTTACATTAGGTGGTTCAACAATTACCAATATAAAGAGCCAATGACACATTCGGGTTTAGATTTGTCTTACCCTGCAGGGTCTAGGAGCAACTGATCCAAGTCTGCTCTCGAGAGCCGTGGAACTGAGTCAGTTTCTGAAGTACCATTATCTACAAAAGAGTCGAAACTAAGTTCCTTGGTTTTTGAATCATGATAAGATGTTAATAGTCGAGAGAAAGAGGAAGATAGTGGTGGCATGTTTGGTAAGGAAGATTAGATAGTATTGGACAATACAAGAAGCTAAAATCATGTTAATTATATTGTTTATCTTATCGAGTACTGCGTACCAAACCAGCACTTGAAGCTTCAAAATTAGTAGTAATTACCAACAGGGGTTATTGCACCAGAGGGAGTATGGTCATCATTTGATGCTTCTGTGAAGTGAAGACCAACCAGAAGGCTATAGTCCATAATTCTCTCCTGTTCAAGAAACTCACAGTCCCTGTCAACTTGTCTGTAGAAATAAGTATTTTTCCTTTTAGCCTCTCCTGGAAAAAATTGTACGAAACAAAATGGCCTTGACAACATGATGAGATGGGCTTAAAACAGAACTTTTTACCTTCGAAAATCTTGAAACCACGTCTTTTGAAGTCGAAAGATGAAGTTGAGATCGAGGTCCTTGAGAGTTGTAGTAGCATCAATCTCTGACTCGGGTTTATCAGTTAATCGACCAAAAGTCGAGCCCTTCAAATCATATCTCCTATGGATCATATACTCGGAACAGAAGAGATTTCCCATGATGATGAACCTCACCTGGATTATCAATCACTTTCAAACTTTCTGAAAAAGCAATGTTTATATATTTTCTACTTCTGATCATACCTTCTTTTGAGCAGGACCATTCAACTTTACACAATGCAGCCCAAAATATTTAGTCACTAGAGTATTCTCAAATGCACGAACATGATTATAATACGCGTTTAGCATCCTTAAAAGCACCTAACAACGAAATGGAAAAGTGATAAGGATATCCTGTTTGCTAGTTTCAGCCATACATATAAGTGAATTCAGATTAGTAATCTCACTTTTACTTCTGCTTTTTTCATCGTCTTTATCATGTAACGATCATCGTGAGTTAAGTAAAAGAAGCTTCCGCTTTTTCCAGGGGAAGAAAGTTCGCGCAATGCATCATCCCCACATATTGATAACATATAATCTGCTGGATCAACCTTGAATAACATCCTCAGAGTCCTGAAAAATATCGTGACAAGTAACTAAGAACTCGTCCTTGTTCATTTGCAAGAAATTATGATTTTGAAGAATCTTATTCTAATTCATATCATCGCCCAAGAAGTAGCTTTTAAGCACAACCAAAAATGTTGATATTGGCAATTCAGGCTCTTCTACATATAGTCAGTATAGAACAAGACCTTACCTGAATACCTTTGGACAATAATCTTTCCATCTAAATTCACAGGATTGGTGAGGTGGAGTAATTTTGGATCCCTCAGTAGGGAATTTTGTCCAATACTTCTCCTTCGGGTCGAAAGCTGATGGCTTCAGATCAAGCGATGGAGGTGGACCCGGTCTTCCAACAGAATGCCTGTGAAGTTAGCAACATCATTTATAAAAGGAAATGGTACAGGTATTGATTCAGAGTAGAAACAATGCAAGGAGATCAGGAGGATAACATGCATATTTGTCATTTGTGTTGTACTCTGTGTAGTTGAAGTATACTGTACAATTGTTTTCTAATCGACCTAATATTCCTACTAAAGGATTTTAGGAGGTATATTTTGTGTATGAGAGAGGTGAGAAAAAAACTTGCACTCTCCTAATATCCATAAAGGCATTTCGGGAATCAATCTGATTCCGTTCCTTCCATCTAAAGAAAATTTTGGGATAATGTTATATCAGCTACAATAAAAAAGAACACATATGCCAAAGGTATTAGAAAGATCAGACAGGATTCTGAAGTTAAAAACCTGCTGATGAAATTGAAGCAGAAGAATAAATCATACCTGATTCCCAGCTGCAAATTGAGCATTAGCTCATAATTCCTATGCCCTTTGCATATTGTCTCTCCTTGTTTTTTCACCACTTTAGGTATCCTAAGAGGGCTGCCTCTTGCATTTACACAATCAAGCTGTAAACCGTCATCAGAGTCATTTCCGGCAATTCCACTCCGAACAGAACCAGAAGGCGAAGTCGCAGCATCAGACAACCGCATTCGACCGAAGTCCCTATCTACTCCCGTATCTATTCTACTGTCAACCGACATTCTTCGTGGCCGAACGCTCGAATCTGAGCCCTTTGTAGATCTCCACACTGCAAGCTTTTTCTGGGATGGCCATATGGGCACCTTTTCACCAGGACAAACCTTACAATCCTTCAAATCAGTGTTAAAAACCTCTTGAGGATCCCATTCAAGAGTTCTTTCCAATAGTGATCCTGATGGATAATAAGTCCCACTTTGTTCCTTTAGATCTTTACTCCAAATCCCTACATAGAAACTCCCGTCTTCCCATTTAAATGTTCCATTTCCTTTAGGCAATCCATCTTCCCAACTCCCTTCATACACATTCCCATTAGTCCAGCACATTTTCCCTTTCCCACAGATGGTTCCATTCTTCCATTCACCTACATAATAATTCCCATTCTTCCATTGATATTTCCCTGTTCCTTCGTGTACTCCTCGACTCCATTCGCCATCATAACTATCACCGTTTCCATATTCCTTAACACCATGACCATGCTTCAAATTCATTATCCAAGAGCCCCTATAAGTATCCCCATTCGGCCCTGTATACATACCTTCTCCATCCATGAAACCACTCTTGAAGCTACCCTCATACATCGCCCCTGATGGCCAGCTAAACGTACCTTTTCCCATTGTCTTGCCTCTAAACCATTCGCCTACGTATAAACATCCATCCGTCCACAAGTATTTTCCGTATCCATGAGGGAAATTCTCTGCCCAATACCCCGTGTAATAATCACCATTGGGGAGAAATCTCTCTGCATGATACACTTCTCCACTTGTATTTCCTTCTTCTTCTTGATCTTCATTTTCTTCCTCAACATTTCCTACTCCATACGACGTCCCAAATATCGTGTTGGCGCGCTTCTTTGCTGCAGCCTGCGTTTTACGTACTGTCGCCTCCCAAGCCTTCATGCTTAAGGCAGATTTATGTTCCTATATAACAAAACTACACAAATTTTCTTCTTTTCTCTATGCAGATCATTATTTTCTCTTAATTTTCATTGAAATCTGAGTGTCCAGGTGAGGAAAGATGGGTCAGATGGACATGCTCAGCCATGCAAAAAACAGGCAAAATTTCTTGCTCGAGAAAATGGGAAGGAGAAGGCAGACAACCTAAGACAAATACAAAAAATCTAAACCAAACAAATTTCACCATTTTTTTTTTTTTTTTTTTTTTGTCTTTTTCTCGTCTACATTTTCTTTTTTTTTGGGGGGGGATTATGCTAATGTGATGGGAAATCCATAAAAGACGACCTATGATCATGGAATTTGGACATATGTTAAGTATATAATAATGATCAATATTAAACCAAGAAAATCTAACTTGACTATGTTTAGAAAATGATTGATGTTTTGTGTGTGTGTATCATGCATTTCTTTGTCCACAAAATGTAAAAGTTGTCTCTCAGTGATTCATCGAAGGACTTGTTCAACTGCAAAATATTTGAGGTTCTCTGACATTTGGCATGATGAGCGGATTTAGGGTTATCCATTTGCTATAATCTTGGCTATTTGCCATTTTTGATCATAATACATTCTCACTTTTCATTAGGCAAGTTGATGTTTCATTTCTTGCTGTCTAAATACAGATTTATGCAAATATATTCCCTACACCAACTGCCCATATTGTGTGTTTGATCTTGGTCGTTTGTTTTAGAACCACGCTGTCTGAGAGTTTAAACTGCTAAAATAAATAAAAATTTATTTATATTTTATTTCTAATAAGCCTTCAAGTGTCAATCTGTCAAACGATATCAGATACAAATAGTAAAAGTTGATATGAATCCAATGTCGATCTCACAAGAATTGTTTAATTTAACAATTATCAAAATTGTGCTCAATCCTAACTTTATTTGATGAATCGATTTTGAATAGATTATAAGATAAACTTAACTAACTAGCTAAATTGAATGATCCAATGTGATAAAGACGTTAAGACTCACAATTTCACATAGTTTTGGTGAGTTTAATTTCATTACTCGAACTTTGACAATACATAATCATGCAATAGATCGAATTTTCCTATCAAATAGTCTATCTCGAGTAAAGTCAAAACCACTTTTAAATATGAAATTTACTATCTCTCTATGTGAAGTATGATGAATAAAAGTGCATTAAAAGTTAAGAAATCCACGCACAATGGCACAAACTATAAGAGTATACATTTATCTCCTATCTAAATTTATGGTTTTCGTTCTATTGGTATAAACTCATAAATTACCTCTCGAGCTAATTACAATTCACGAATCATTCAATTATCGACCAAGTAATTGAAAGCATTAAAATCAACAACGAAAACAAAAGCATCAAGATATAATTGAAGTCAAAGTTCAAGAATAAAAATTGAACCATAAAAATTGGCAACATTTTTCGCCCTAACTATGAATTTAGTTCATCATTGAATCTTGAAAACAAAAATCAAATAAGAATACATAACCGGTATTGGAGAATTAAAAAGAGAAAAAGAGATGAAAATTGAGTTTTCATATTAAGAAGACTCGGTTCCAAGTTGTTCAAGAATAATGGCGTTGATTTTATCGACCATTTGACTTGTAATTAGTCACTTCTATTTCTCGATTGGGCAAAGAATGGATATAACTTATCAGTTGACTATCAAATTGATGTGGTGGAAGTCATTAGTTTGAGCCTTATTATCCCTAAACCCATGTGAGTTTTTCTATTTTGATTTGCTCCCCGCCGTGATTCAATGAGAATGGATAAGAGGTTCGCGGGAACCCTATGAGGGGGTAGGGATGTCTATGTTTCTGAGAGCGAAATCCAAGAGAATATGAAGCAAACTCATACGGCGAACACCGAGGCAGCAGTTTGATCTTCTTCGTCTTCTTCAAAACCCTAGTCGAGCTCTCTTGTGTTCTCTCTAATTCCCAAGCGTCTAACCTCTTTTGAAGTCTAAGAGTTTAGAATATATAGAGGGGGGTTCAAGTCTTGAATTTCATGCTCAAAAGCTCCAAAATTGCCCACAAAATCTGTGCATTAGCGAAATTCCATGTGCAGAACTTTAACAGCTCACTCGTTTAGCTTTTGAGCGAGCTGTTTGATGCTGAAATCAGTCCCTCTCAGTTTTGCTCGCTTGAGCGAGCTGTTTGATGTTGTCCCTATTTTCACCCTTCTTCTCCTCTTTGACTTTGTCTCCAACATGTGCCTTCTAACTCCTGGGTATGACCTAAAACACACAAAAACAACGCAAATCAACATAGAATCAACTAGCAAATGAAGTAAGTGAAATTCACAATTATCAACACCCCCAAACTTAAACTTTTGCTAGTCCTCAAGCGAAACAAAGCAAACAAATACGAAAATACACAAGCATTCCTAGATAATAAGTAGCTCAACCGGAATTCCCAAATTTCATGTATCAAAGATCTCATCAAGTAGTACAATCAAAGAACCATTCAAGCACCGTCAAAGTGAGTGTCAATTTCATCTTACATTCAAATCTTCGAGTGTGTGTGAATAGATACAACCATGTTGATGTTGCAAACAACTCGAATAGGTTTAAACAAGTAAGTAGATTTTCAAACTCTAGTCAATCCAATCCCGACCATCGTAGGTCTATTTTTATTTCCTTACTTCACTCGTGTAGGTCCACACTACTCTAAATAATGAAACAATCAATCCCAAAGGTGTCCTCCAAAAAGTAAAGTTCACATTACCAAACACTCATTATTAACATCACACAAGGGCGAAGACATCAATTTATGATTGTGAGCACTTAGATGGTCAGCTAGATCATTGACTTTCGAAGCTATAGCTTGAAGTCTAGACCGAGCAAGTCAAACTAATTAGTCATCTAGTTCTCCATGTTATAATCTAGGACTAAGTCAGGCAATGATAGTATTTATTTGGTTTCTTGCTACTACTCAAAACTTATGACTTTCTAATTTATTTTCTTTTCCATTACCGTCAATAGCTTTCACTCTGTCACTGAGGTAACCCTATTAACTGGTAGATTATCTCCTACATTTGTCATTCATAAGGCCAAATTACTCAGGGTTAGCTTTCACACATTAATGTAGGTAGCTTTTCCTACCGGACTAGCTTGACTAGTGCAATATTCTTTATTTAGACTATAGTTAGAGATAAAATTCTAGTACATAGTCAATGCTCAATTCAGTCTTTTCAACTAAAACTACGTCTATCTCAAATTTCTCAATTAGAACCTTGATCTATCGACGCTCTAGAACACTCGTCATCTAAATGCACAATCCCCTAATGCTACGAAGTGAAGCAGGTAGTCTCTGATTTTCCTAGGTCAATGTCTGTTTTTTTCAAGAATTTAACTCCTTCCAATCCCTTCTCACAAGGTAGATATAGAGTGTGATTTTTTTCTAGAAAGGGGTAACGGGATGGCCTCTAAGTCTTTATCACCACAGTTCAATGATATCTTTAAAATCACTTAGATCTTATAAACTTTCTCTAAGTCTCAAGTACCAACACAATTGATCATGGCCACATACTCAAAAGTTCAAAAAATTTCATGTTCGACAATATCAATAGCATCCGTCAAATTTCTGAGAGTTAACACCTGGTTTCAATCAATTTCATTAGCTAGTGGTCAATCTAACCAAGCTACAACCTACCAAATAAAAGTTGAAACAAAAGATGTTTTTGAATTTTTTCAAAAATTTTCATTTTTCGGGATTTTTCGTCTTATAGACAAACAAAAAATGGAAATGCACTAACGAAGCAATGAAATTCTACGTGCACAACTAGACTTTACTCCAAATTTAGGACAAACATTGTCCTCAATGTTATGGGAAGCACACAACTTCCTTGATTTGATTGCTTCCTAGATGTAGTGTAATCAGCTTGCACGAGCTTGCGACAATCACCAAAAGTCCAACTCCAAACTTAAGAAAGACAACGTGTGTTGGTTTGTTGAATTTCGAAGAGTTTTCCTCATTTCTACATTTCACCGAACATGTGGTGCGCGCTATATAAAATAACAAGAAAAGAGACGTCTTACAGCAAGCCATAACCCAAAAAATTTAAAGCAATGATAACAACACACAACAACGCCAACCCCAACATCCACACTTCAATGCCCAACCTCCTCAATATTCGTAAACAAACATAAATAACCACATTTGCATCATATCAAGCGTTGAAAGAAAGCTTAGCCAATTTACCTTGTATTGAATGAAATTTGGAGGCAAGGAATGCAAAAGAGGCCAAAAATGAAGTTTAAACACAAGAGCTAGTGAATGAATTCTTGATTTTGGTGGCAAAATGGGCGTGAGAGGGTGGAGAGTTTTGTTTTTGTGTTGGGTGTGTGCGTCTATTGTTTTTGGGGACAGACTTCTGTGCGTGGAGGCTTCTATTTGGCCCCTGTTCTGCTTGCTTGAGCGAGCAATCTTCTTCGTCCCACCTCGGTTTAGTGAGTTCAAATCCGTTAAATTAATTATATCGTACCTACATGGAACTCGAGTTGATACTAAATGGAGGAGGGACGAAGGTGGACTAACAGCAGGCAAGCTGTTGCTTTTAGGTTCTGCTCACCCAGGCGAGCAGATTTCTCGCTCAAGCAAGCAGAACAGGGGCCAAATAGAAGCTAAAAATGATATCCCTCTAAAAATGATTTCTCCCTCAAGCAAGCAGAACAGATGCGATGACCTAATTTTAACATGCTAAAATTGATATCCCTCTATGGACGGCAATGGGCCGAGCCGGCTTGGCTCTGCCATTGCCGAGTCATGGCTCGGCCAGTCCAAAATAATGAGCCCGATCAGGCCCGTGGCTCGTGGGTCACACGGGCCGAGCCACGGGTCACATCTGAAATTTTTATTTTTTTATTTTGTGTTTAAAATTTTTTTTAAATAAAGTTATGATAAAATTGACATTTTTTTAAGTGAATATTATGGAAAGTTTAGGGGTATTTATAGGGGAAAAAAAAGAACGACTTGAAAAAGAAGGGTTAAAGTATTAAATTAAACGGGCCAATCCACATGCCGACCCATGGATTTCAAGGGCCCATCACTTTTTTTCCTTCAGCTCGGCCTGTCGTTAAACGAGCTTGGGCCCATAACGGGCCGAGCTTTCACGGGGCCGGCCCCCCGTTTGCCATCCATTAATCCATCATTCCGTCCTACAAAGATATATTTAGTTTCTTTATTTACATATTCTAAATTATAGTCCACTTTCCTTGAATATATTTGATTCCCTAATTTTTAATATGCTCATATTCAACGTGCCTTATTATCAACAAATATGAACTATCATTATTCAATATAGGAGTATATTAGAAAAAACGTAAATAAAATTTATAGTTCCAACTATATTAATTATATTATGTGTGAAGATAGAAGTAAGCATATCATTGTGGGGGTGGAAGGAGTATTAGAGTATCTCCAATGCAATGTGGAATGTTTTATGTTGACCTTAAAAAATGACTGTCAACAGATGTCTCGTGCCTCCTCCACTTAGCGTATATGTTATCTGCACACTTGAAAAGCCACGTTAGAGGCACAGACCTCAACACCACTCGAGAGATGGATCGGGGGTGAGACGATGCATTAGATTAATGTTTGCACCGAGATCATATAAGGCATCATTACAAACATATTTTCATAACTTTGGATGCACTTGCTTTTGCAATATGACACTACATTCCTCGGTTAACTTTAGAGTCTTAAACTTCTCTAGCTTCTTATTAGACACCTTCTCTTTCATAAATTTTATGTATAATGGCATTTGATTTAAGTGTCTGCAAATGGAATATTGATGTGCAACTTTTTGAAAACTTCTACAAATTTCTCGAATTGTTAATTAAGTTTCAGTCTCTGCAATCTCCATGGAAATGGAAGACAAGTAAGCTTTGACAAGAATGACTACCTTAGCCCATATAATTTCTGAATTCTTCTCTTAAACTGCATCTTTTGTATGTTCAGACCATTCCACGTGTTCTTTATCAGTGATAGTAGACATGTCAACATGGGCAGGCCGACCAGTCCCGCCCATGAAGGCTTGAGACCGCGGGCTGGCCCATGAACCAAGCGAACGGTTCGCGGGCCACTATTGCTGAACTGCTTCAGCGTGTTACGGGACAATGGTTAATCTCTGGCCCGTAAGTTTTTTAAATTGAAAAAAGTAGAGAGCCGTTCTTTAAAGGTGCCACTGATGGACAAGCCGACTACATGCATGCAAGGATGTAGGCATGCAACCAATCAATTAATAAAAAAAATAAAAAAAAAAATTTGTGTTGTGTAGTCCCATCACACTTACACACAAATTGAATTTCATCAAAGATGAGATTGTAACATCTATTTTTTATCTTCTATAAATTTGAAGTAATCTACATAATTTTTAAATTGCTCCAACATCTCCCCTATCTCTCTCTCTCAACATATAACTTTCAAATATCAAAACTCTTAGACTTTCACATTCTGTTGTAACTACAGATAAATTTTATTAACTTTTTTATTAACTTCAAATTTTCAACTATTTCATTTCACTACTTAATAGATTATTTCTAATTTCTAAAATTTATACTACCGTGTTATGGATTTCTACGATTTTTCTTCTGAAAATCCTAATTTACATGATAGTTGTTCTCCAATAAATTTAGAAAGAGAAAATTGCCTATAAGTCACCCCCACAAAACTTATTTCAAATTATGTCAAAATATTTTTTAAAATTGTGATTAAGTCATACTTTCAATAATATTCTAAATTAATCCCAAAATCACCCTGTAATCAACCTTTGGTGAGTGCTTGACCTTAGCTTCTATTAATTTTCAATTCCGATGACAATCCTTCACCTGTATCCTCTTCCCCCAGAAGTCCCTCCGCCGGCATTAAAGAAGACCTTTCCACCCTATTCCGCGGTGTGGCCGGCTTTCTTTCACCGCTAAAATGACATCGTCATCGGGGTCTTCTATGGACATGATTGCCGGAATAAAGAATGACTTGGCGGAAATTCAGGGTACCTTTAAATCGGGCCTCTCTTTATTCTCCTCAAAATTCACTTCCAATTTGTTACAGTTTCTGAGAGAAATGACCGATACCAATGATGATGATGAAGATTTGGATGAGGAGAATGATGTTATAGTGGGAATCACTGAGGAAATTGTGGATTTTGTTAGCAAAATTTCATCAAGGACAGAGCTCTGGACTGATTTTCCTATCTCTCTGCCTGATGGTTTACTTGCAATATAAACACTGACAGATCCAGAATTATTATAGATTCGAAATCATTTTTCTTTACTTCAATAGCTTGGAACTTTTAACACTGCTAAGGAAGCTGCAAGAGCTTATGATACTGAGGCTTGGATGATCGGGGGCAAAAAGGCTAAGGTAAATTTTCTTGAAGATGCTCCAGTTTCTACCTCAAAACATGCAGGCAAGGTGAATTTTCGTGAAGGACTTCCTAAGGAAAGCTCAGACTATGTTCAACCCAACGTGAACCAAAATAACTATTCATTTGTCTTCCTAGAAGAGAAACTACCAATAAATCAGTATGGCAATGCTGATGTTTACCCTTCCAATAAAACAGTATCATAGAATATTGTTTTATAGAAAACAAATCTGTAAATAGCAGCTTGATACTAAATTATAAAAAATAATTTGATACTGTATTATAGAATAGCAGCTTGATACTGTATTAAGTTGGTAATTGGATTATTTCTTTGTGTTGTTAATTAGTCATGTGTTGTTTGATACTGTATTATACAAAACCGTATTACAAAAAACAGTATCACAATATAAATGGGCATAGAATTCGCATACGTGCTCAGAATTTTTATTATAATATATTTTCAGAATGGTCTCGACGATACGGTCAAGACCAGTGGCTTTGCCACTGCGTACGATAGATTTTATCAATTTGAAGTCGTTTCTTTAGTTTAAAATGGCAATCTTTAATTTTTTTTGTCAAAACAATATCACACATCATCTAAAATAGTATCACAGATAACAGGCGGAGTTGGTGCATCATAATCATTGCTCAGAGAAATGAATTGAATCAGAAATAAATTAACACGGTCCTGATGGTTAAATCAGATCAAATACACACAAATAAGCTGCTTTTAAGCTTAACCAAACATACTCAGAAATGAATTGAAATGAAACAAAATGCAGCAATTATAAATGTCACTTACATCACACTGAAGTGCAAAAATTTACAAAGACCCAATAAAAATTTCATGAATCCAGCTAGAAATAAAATTTGATATATTAGTATCATAGTTGAAACATTATCTTAAACAAACAGTATCATATGTTGATGGATTAAAGTTCACCAATGTACATTATCTAAATAAAAATAGTATCATAGATTAAACAATATCATAGATTAAACAGTATCAAAGTATACTAATGCACATTACTTAAATAAAACAGTATCATGGATTAAAACACAGTATCAAAGATAAAACTAAGAGATTGAAACAGTATCATAGGTTGAAATTTTGTCATAATATTTTACTATCATTTGAAACATGTTTTAATCCATGATACCTTTTTAATTCTATGATACTGTTTGAATGTCTTAGTTTTGTCTATGATATTATTTTAATCCATGATACTGTTTTGTTCAGGTGATGTGCATTAGTACATTTTGATACTGTTTTAATCTATGATAATGTTTTAATCCATGATACTATTTGAATGTCTTAGTTTTGACTATGATACTGTTTTAATCAATGATACCGTTTTGTTTAGGTAATGTGCATTAGTATTTTTTGATATTGTTTTAATCATATATTACTATTTGAATATCTTAGTTTTGTCTATGATACTATTTTAATCTATGATACTGTTTTGTTTAAGTAATATGCATTAGTATATTTTGATACTGTTTTAATCCTATGATACTGTTTGAATGTCTTAGTTTTGTCTATGATACTGTTTTGTTTAGGTAATGTGTATTAGTATATTTTGATACTGTTTTAATCCATGATACTGTTTTTATTTCATCAAATTTTCATATTCATCCCAAAATTCAGCAAATAAAAACAGTATCATAGATCGAAAGAGTATCAAGCATTTTGTATTCTATTCTTAGACAACATTGTCATAATTAAATAGTATCAAAGATAAATCTAAGAGATTAAAATAGTATCATAGGTCGAAACTTTGTCATAATATTTTAGTATCATTAGAAAACAAGAAAAAAAATTCGAATAGAAACAGTATCATAGATTGAAAGAGTATCAAGCATTTTACAATCATATGTTGAAACATTATCATAATAAATCAATATCAAAGATAAAAGTATGGTGTAAGTGTACCATAGCACATTATCTATATAAAACAGTATTATAGACAAAACAGTATCACAATAAAATAGTATCATGGCAAAACAGTATCACGGCAAAACAGTATCACAACAAAACAGTATCACCGTAAAATAGTATCACCACAAAACAGTATCACAATTAGCGTATTTTTACAATTAAGGGTATGTTGGTCTTTTAGCTCTAAAATGTGACTTTAATTGAATTAAGTTTTGAGCATATGACTTTAGAGTCCATAAGTGCCAAAACAGTAATCGACCTTGAATTTTCCCATTTACAAAATAATAATGTTGTAGAAATTGGATCATCTAAAAATCCAAGGAAGAAAAAACAAACATCAGATGTGTGGCAAATTTGTATAGTAAATAAAAACAATGGTACAACAGTACGCAATATTTACAGAAAGGCTTATGTGTGGATAAGTGGTCAAGGCACTGGCACGTTACAGAGACACAAAGACACACGTTACAGAGACACAAAGACAAACATCTAAATAAAACAGGATATTTAGATCTTAGACAAGCTCAAATTACTGCACATACTAATGTCAGTGGATCAGTTACTTTTACTAACTTTATTTATTAAACGATCTATTTTTCTTTCAAATTATTTTGTCAATAGAGGAAAAGTTTCAAAAATATTATGAAAACATGCAATTAATTTTTTCAATTGCAGCTATAATGGATCTTTGCATTAAATTATTTGGAGTTCAGTGTGCTTTAGAATCACTTTCTGAAACATTAGCTTTTAACATAAATACAACAAATCGACAATTGGAAATTTTTATTAATGAAATGTATAACTACTATTTTATTAAATATGGTAACACTGAAAGTCTTTCTACTTCCACAAACTCTAGTACAACTTCTAAAGGTAAATCTCTCTTTTTCTCTATAATAGCTAAGAAACATAATGTTGTCAGTACTTCATTAACTGTAGACACGAATACCACACTTGCCGAATTAGAAAGATTTTATCAATTTGATCATTATAGTTTACTAACTGAAGATGAGGTAGACAATTTAGATATCTTACGATGGTGAAAATTAAATGAGCGATCATACCTAATATTATCAAAAATGGCACGAGATCTATTAACAGTTTCAGTCTTAACAGTGGCATCAGAGTTTGCTTTTAGTACAGGTAACAAAGTATTGGACGAAAGAAGATCAAGACTTAAAGATGATATTTTGGAAGCTCTGATATGCGTGAAAGATTGACTATTCACGCAGATAGAATGATGCAAAATAAAATTTATGACGATATTGCTGAAGACTTTAAAAATCTTGTAGATGCTAAAGATTAATTTGCAAACAAAATATAATTTTGAACAATTGAATTATAGTTAAGTAGGCGTCAATTTAGTTGGGATGTACTTAAACTATAAATATACAAATAATTGATAGTTGTGCATGTGTCAACCTAGTTGGATGTACTTTAACTATATTAATGTGTTTAGTTGTTATTTGTTTGCAATGTATTTAAATTCACAAAGTTAGAAATAGTTCAATTTAAAATAAGATATAAATTCTATGTAAACATTCTTTGCTATAAATGTAAATTTATCATTGTTGTTTATTTTGTATTTATTAATTTAACAAAAAATATGAACATGTTTAAATTTTTAAAAAAACAATTTCTTATTTAGACGTGCCAATCCGGATCGAACCGCAGCCCACATGGGCTCGGTTGGCTGGGTTTGTATTTAGAATTCATAGGCTAGATTGACCTGACCTGTAAACCTGTAGTAGTTGGACTTTTTCTAATGCGGGCCGTTACTGGGCTCATGCGTATGCATGCGTAGGCCCAGCGCACCCGGATTGACATGTCTAAGTGATAGGCACCTTATTTTCTTTAGCAACCTACTTTTTTACACTTGGCAGCACAATCCCGCTTCGAGTTGTAATGGGGTTGACTTGCTCATTTGAATTTGTTTCTTATTGCTTGGAAAGAACCCTATGGTCTCTCTCCACCTACAACTCAAGATTTCGTATGGTTGATGCCTTGTTCTAAACGTTCGTGTTAGATTTTTCTATGAACTTAGCCACTACCTTATCTCAAGATAACTTTTGATCTTAACCTTGAAAACTAGGAGGATGCAGAGTTGGTTTTTGTGCATTAATCTAAGAATTACTTTACGAAAATTTTGGGTAATTCCTCTACTCGTAATTATATGTGTTAGAGTATGGATTGTTTTGTTGCCTTTGATAATTTGCCAAATAGTTGGCATGTTCATGTGGTTGTACAAACATGGGCATTCCATACTAAAGTGACATCTCCCACATACTTTGCAAACCTGACTCGGGGTGTGAATGGTGTTAACAGATGGAGTCATTGCTGAGTTGTCCACTTTCTTAGTCAATGTAGCCATTTGAGTAGATATGGCTGCCAATGTATCAACTTCTTGCATCCCAGATACTTACTTTGGCAGTGATTGTTCAGAGTGCCACTGATAGTTTTTAGATGCCATTTGTTTAAGCAATTAATATATATTCTTGATCGTAGGTTTTGCTCGTAAGTGACCTACGTGCTGCAACATCTACAATTGTCTTCGTAGAATTACTCAAATCATTATAAAGGTTTGAATTTGCAGCCAGTCTCGTATGCCATGGTATGGACACAAGCAGATCCCTGTACCTTTCCCATGCTTCGTAGAATAGTTCTGAGCCATATTGGGCAAAATTGGTGATGTCTTCCTTAGCTTTTGTGTTCTCACAAGAGGAAAGGATTTAGTTAGAAACATCAGAGTCAAATCATTCTAGGTAGTGATTCAATTTTTTGCCTTGCCTCTTAATGAGAATGGAAGGAGCATCAATGTCACAACGTCATCTTGCACCCCATTAAACTTGATAGTTCTACACATATTTAGTATGTTGTTGAGGTGTTTTCTCGAATCTTCAACAATTGTACCTCCAAGATGGCCTGAGACTTGCACCATATGAATAAGTGTTGGTTTCAGCAACTTCTATTCTTTCGAGTAAAGGCAAGTTCCAATGACTTTTTTGCTGATGATATTTTTGATAGAGTGATTTTTTGCACTGAAGGCAACTTCTATTTAATTTTTTATTCTTTAATTATTTAATTGCTGATGAACAGGGATGGAGACATGACTGGGCTTTACAGGGCCACAGCCCAGCCCTGTCCTAGATAGAAAAACAATGTCTGTTATGGTTTTTTTTAAAAAAAAATTGCCAAGTCCTAGTCCTGTGAAAATGTTGGTCCATCCCGGTCATTTGTAGACTTCAGCAGCCATTTGTTAGGACTAATTTGTTCGGCCAAAATTCCCATTTCAAATCATTAGCAATGGCAGCCCTAATTTGTTTAGATTTCAGCCCTGATCTGAAATCATCTCCATTCTCCATTGTAGCCTTTGGCATTGGAGCAACCGAGCAGCAAGT
Source organism: Forsythia suspensa (assembly GCA_023638005.1). Classification (NCBI taxonomy): domain Eukaryota; kingdom Viridiplantae; phylum Streptophyta; class Magnoliopsida; order Lamiales; family Oleaceae; genus Forsythia; species Forsythia suspensa. The sequence continues at coordinate 14,483,624 of CM042667.1, forward strand.
TCCATTGAGTGAAGGAAATAAATCAACAACTTCTATTCTTTAGAGTGAAGGCAAGTTCCAGTGACTTTTTTTTGCTGATGATTTGTTTGATTGAATTATTTTTTTACAGTGAAGGCAACTTCCATTTAATTTTTTATGCTCTAATAATTTAATTTTGCTGATGAACAGGGGTGGAGACAGGGCTGGACCTTATTGGGCCACTGCCCAACCCTGTTTTGGACTAGAAAAACAATACATGTGATGGTTTTTTTTAAAAAAAAAAAAAAATTGCCAAGGCACAGTCCTGTGAAAATGTTGGCCCAGCCAAGTCATTTGAAGAAATCTGCAGCCATTTGTTAGGACTACTTTGTTCGGCCAAAATCCCCATTTCAAATCATCAGCAACAACAACCCTAATTTGCTCGAACTTCGCTCCTGATTTGAAATCATCTCCATTCTCCATTGTTGTCTTTGGCTATGGAGTAGACGAGCAGCAAATTCCATTGAGTGAAGGAAACAAATCAGCAACTTCTATTCTTTCGAGTGATTTTTTTTGCTGATGATATTTTTGCTAGAGTAATTTTTTTTGCAATGAAGGCAACTTCCATTTAATTTTTTATGCTCTAATGATTTAATTTTGCTGATGAACAGGGGCGGAGACAAGGCATGGCCTTACTGGGCCACGGCCCAGCCCTATCGTAGACTAGAAAAACAATGCCTGTGATGGTTTTTTTTTAAAAAAATTGCCAAGACGCAGTCATGTCAAAATGTTGGTCCAGCTCCGTCATTTGAAGAAATTAGTAGCCATTTGTTAGGACTAATTTGTTTGGCCAAAATCTCCATTTCAAATCATCAGCAACAGTGGCCCTAATTTGTTCGGACTTCCCCCCTAATTTGAAATCATCTCTATTCTCAATTGTTGCCTTCGGCTTTGGAGCAGCCGAACAACAAGTTCCATTGAGTGAAGGCAACAAATCAGCAACTTCTAATATTTCCAGTGATGGCAAGTTCTAGTGACTTTTTTTTTTTGCTAATTATATTTTTGCTCTAGTGATTTTTTTGCAGTGAACGAAACTTCCATTCAATTTTTTATGCTCCAATGATTTAATTTTGTTGATGAACGGGGGAAGAGAAAAGGCTAGGCCTTACTGGGCCATGGCCCAGCCTTATCCTGGACCACAAAAACAATGCATGTGATGGTTATTTTTAAAAAAAAAAATTTGCTAAGTCCCAATCCTATGAAAATGTTTGCCCAACCCAGTCATTTGAATAAACCAATAGCTATTTGTTACTGTTGTGGAAATTATATGTATTGCAAGTGTAAAATATCGCAAACAAGTAATATAGTGGACATATTGAGTATGGGTTATCTTTTCCACGAAGACTATCATATTTATATATTAATTAAATTAATCTTAATCCTAATCTGTTTAAAACACTTTAAAATAAATTGATTTGAAGATTTAAACTATAAATATTAATTTTAGAAAACAATGTAATAACTTATATGAAAGCAAATATCAAGAATTTATCAAGAATGATGGTTAAATTCACAAGTTCACCATAGTTGTCATTTTTAATTTCTTTTCTCAAGATTTATTCATAATGTTGTATTCGGTCGAATTCACGAATTTAACCTAATTTACCCATCTCGAATTCAAATTAGTCCTATTTAATTAAGTCAACTTATGAAGTCAGAATGGTCATTAATTAGATACATTAAATCGCCTAAGAATTCAATTTAAAACCACGACAATAATAAAAGCGTATCTCTATTTTTTATCCAATTACCAAATTTTACTACATGGTCTAAATTAATAACTTACTTCTCAGTTTGTAACAATCCACAAATCAATGACAAATATTGGTCAATTATTTCAAGCATTAAGAGAAGAAATAAAATCAAAACGTAATTAATTTATAAGCAAAACTTAAGAGTCAAAAATTAAAAATTCTAAACTACGTTACATTGTTCATCAAAACTTTAAATTTAGCTACTCATAATTCTAGATAAAGAAAAGATGAAGAGATTTGAATACATAACTGGATGTTGAATAAAAGATGAGAAGAAGTTGAATATCTTGCACCAAGAATTCTTCGTCTTCACATTCAAATCTTCAAGATCTTGGTCGTTCTTCGTGTTCTTCGCCGTTCTTTCTTCCAAAATTCCTTTTGCTCTCTATTTTCTCCCTTTTTGATTCTTGAATATGATATATGGAATAATAGTTTTCAATCTTCCCACTTTTATATCTCTCAAAATCCTAATATAGTGTAGAGATCTTGTCTCCAAAAAATTTTCAAATTAGAGTTTGACTAAAATAAGGAAACTAAAAGTATGTGCTTAAGTCTCTGATTATTTGAACGATAAGTTCTTCAACTTTTAGATGTTTGCAAGTTGGTCCACATTTTGCTCATTTTTCTTTGTTTTTCTCTAATTCCTTTTGAACTCGGGTTTCAACCTAAAATAATCAATTCAACACATAATTAAGTAAAGAATCACATTAAGAGTACATATAATTGTCCACTTTTGATAGTTCTAATAAGTGTAAATCAACACTTATGAAAACCCCCAAACTTGAACATTTGTTTGTCCGAACATGACTATTTACTTAAACAATCAAACAAATAATATTTAAATTTACTATAACAGATTGCTTGCCATAATTGCCTCATGTTATTGAAACAATCAAACAATTCATAAAAAAAACTTTGAAATCATGCTACCAAAATCAATTTTAACTTATCCGATGCTCGACTGATATATGTGTGTGCGCATAGTCAATCCAATCAACATAAGCTTTTAGGTTGGTAAAATTTCGTCCTCCAATGGTCAAATATTTCATTTTTCTCTCGTAAGAATACACACTTTCATATTGATATTCAATCTCTCGCACTGGGTGTTAACTCTAAAGTTACCCTCAAAATACTTATTCTTTTACAGCTCAAAATTTGGTTAGGTCTAGCCAATACAGTTGCTATCTAGATCTGTGACTATGATGATTTTCCTTTTATTGAATGCTTCGACCATCAAGCTGCTACTAGGTAAGTCAAACCCACACCCCAAGTTATGCGCACAAAGGCTCAATCTTGCTTTTGCTTCTTTTTTTTTATATGTAAGACCTCACTCCTTTAAGCTTTCTAGATGACCCTTGTAGCAAGCTTTAGGCCGATAGCTCTCAAGTCTAATAGACTTTAGGGCACCGAGTTTTAAGAACCCTTACGGGTTTTATCACTCGAGTCAACTAGACTACGAAGAGAGGTATAAGATAATGCAAGTGCAATGTCTTTCATATTTTCTTTGTGCAAGATAAATATGCGGGGATTAGATTCCTAGCATCCGGTCAATACCTAGATTCCATCTGGTAGCCAAATACACTCCACACAAATACTACTCATGCACGGAATCAACACCTATCTAAATACCTTCCGCATTGGTTTAACCACCTCCAAACTATCTTTTCAACTAGTTAGGTAATTGAGTTGTTAATTGGTCGTCTTGGTTTTCACAACTTAGGTTCAATATTTTTTCATTGTATTCTATTCAATAAACTAACTAAAGGTAGTAATGTTCATGACTATTGTGCTCACACTTAATCATATCTCACATAGATAAGTATAGTATATAAAAAGTTATAAGTAGCATAATCTAATCGTAATTCATGAATTGATAACAATTTCAAATAAATATAATCATTAGCTGACAATGCTATCCAACATAAAAGCATGCAAATAAAAAGATTTTTTTTACTCGCATAATATTATCAATAGCACACACAAACATAACGATAATATAAAGTCAAAGTCACCCCCAAGCATAAAGTACACATTGTCCTCAATGTGATAAACCAAAGCAAAATAATAAAAAAAGAAAGAGTGTACTCAATTGCGAAGGCATGGAGAAACCATATGAATGGTTTTCGATTAGTAAGTATCAGGAGCTAAGTCTTCACGACATCTTTACTTTTGTGCAATCCTAATAGAAAAGATGAAAATATAAGAAATAAAAAAAATGAAGTGTTAAATTTTTATTTTTATTTTTATTTTTTGGGTTGCAAACAGTTAGGTACTGTTTGCTGCTAGTCAATTGCAGATTGCAAATAGTGGTTGACCGTAGTCAATCGTAACTTTTTTTTTTTATGGTTTCAAACAGCTAGGTACTGTTTGCGGTGGGTCAACTGCGGTCAACCGTAAAAAAAATTTTAAATTTTTTATTATTATTATTTTATTATTTTTATTTTTTTGGGAAATCTGAACGACGATGCTTAGCCTAAGTTTACAAAATTTAAATTTGCTTAATTACTAAAAATAAAAAAACGTGCTCTAATTCCTAATGTAATCCTATAATTCTACATGCAATGCAATAAACATATAAGGGATAGAAAAATAGATTGCCTCCCATTAAGCACTGACTTTTAGCAACTTTTACTCATGGAGGCTTGAATTGGGCTTTGAAAGTTTTGCATTGCTTGCAATTACCAGCTTTATAAGATTTATCCTTTGCTCTCCATGTTTTAAATCGACCATTTTTATCTTTAATTGCTCCAACTAGTCCGCCTATATCCACATCTGGGTTGCACTTTTCTTGGCCAACTTTTACCATTTCATCAACTCTAAAACACTTTTCGAGGTCGATTGATTGCTCAGGTACGATGTACATATTGAATACTGCTCGTTCATTATTATGTACTCTCAAGACGTGTACATACTGAATTCTGCTCGTTCATCATTATGTATACTCAAAATTAGCTCACCTTTTTCAATATCAATAAGGGTAAGAATGGCCAGCCCAATATGACTGGCATATCCCGGTCCTCTTCGATATCAAAGACAATAAAGTCAACCAGAAAGATAAATTTATCCACCTTGATGAACACATCCTCAACCACACCCCGTGGGTGCTTGATTGATCTATCAGCAAATTGTAGAGACGCAGTTGTTACTTTTACCTCTCTCAAACTTAATCTCCTGTAGACAGAGAGAGGCATCAAATTAACATTTGTACCTAAATCACATAAAGTATTAATATTATAAAATTTTCCAATTGTGCAAGGTAATTTAAAACTCTCTGGATCTTTTAACTTCCGAGGTAACTTATTTAGCAGAATAGGGCTACACTCCCCAATTAAAGCTACTGTCTCATTTTTATCTGGTTTTCTCTTCTTGGACAATATTTCTTTCATAAATTTTAAATACAATGGCATCTGGGCTAACGCTTCGGTGAAAGGAATATTAATGTGCAGTTTCTTGAAAACTTCAAAAAAAAATTCCAAACTGCTTGTCGAGTTTGTGCTTCTGCAACTTCTGAGGAAATGGAATTCGTAGCACATAAGCTTTGACAGGAATTGGTGCCCTCACTTTTGATGATTCAACTTATTCCTTTGAAACTTCTTCTTTTGATTTCGCATGTGGTTGTCCAATTTCTTCTTCCTCAATTACCAACTGTTTGTCATTTTTCTCTAGTCTTTTCAAGTGAATTTTTGACAGTTGTACCCGCTTCTAGTAGTGATTACATTTACTTGTTCTTTTGGAATTGTCACTGTATTGATAGGCAAAGTGCTTAGTTTCCTATCTGACAATTACAGGGTTAACTGACCAATTTGAGTCTCTAATTTTCTGATAGACGTCTGTTGATTTTGACAGTTTGTGTCCAGTCGCTCCAATACTTTATCAATTTTTTGCATATACTATTGAAACATCTTTTCCAAACTTGGTCATTTTTCTTGCTGAGCATTATTGATATTGCCATTTTGTTGATTCTCAGACCACCTAAAATTTGGGTGTTGCTTCCAACCTGGATTGTATGTTTGTGAATATAGATTATACTGCTGATGTGTATTATTCTGCATAAAATTAACATGTTCTGGAGAGGCCAATAACATACAATCTGACGTCGAGTGGTTAGCCCCCACATTTTTTGCACCTCATGGTTGCTTGGATTGCATTCACTCATTGTGTTTGTGTTCTGACCAAGAGTTCCACCTGCTTTGTCAATGCAGCAAGTTGTGCATTAGTAGCTGATTTACTGTCACAATCGCATGAATACCTGCTATTTTTCTTGGAATGGCACGATCAGATGAAAACATGGTGTATGTATATGCAATCAACTCATATAGATCCCATACTTCGTTGACATTTTTATTCGCAATGGAACTGTTTACAGAAGAGTCCACTATCGATTTAGATTGAGGAGATAGCCCAGAGTAAAAATATTGAGCTAGTTGGCCCTTTTTAATGCCATAGTTTGGACATTTTCTGAGCAACTCCTTGAATCTATCCCAAGCTTCATGATACTTTTCTCCCTCTATTTGCTGAAAGGTAGAGATTTCCAGCTTCATCTTGGCTACTTTAGCTGGCGAAAAATATTTGTTACAGAATTTTCTAGCTAGGTCATCCGACATGGTGATACTAGCATGCGGTTCTGAGTCTAACCATTCTAATGCCCCATCCCTCAATATGTAGAGAAATAACCTCAGTCTGATTGCATCATCATTCACCCCTTGAAACTGAAAGTTGTGGCACATCCGTAGGAATCTGGAGAGATGAGTATTCGGATTTTCATGTGCCTTTCCATAGAATTTCAAGTTATTGCTGAAGAGATTAATCAGATCGGTCCTCAATTGAAAGTCATGCCAACCAAAAGCATGATAGACTATGCTTGAACGATCAAGAGCTGCTGCTGGAGTTAAGAACTGAGCCATTGGCATATTTCTATCGTCATCATCTTCTTCTCTTTCATGTTCTTTGAATTTGCCGAGTCACCATTCAGTCGCTTCTCTGAATGCTACTCTTGCGACACTTATGTTCAAAGATCTTTTCTTAGTTGTGCATCTGCCATTTGAATTTGTTGATGATCTTTCTGTTTTTAGTTGTGTTCTTTGCGTCTTCGTCTGAAAGTATGTTCAATCTCAGGATCCGAAGTCTCAAGATTGCCGCCTTATGTATAGAGCATGCAACGAACACTTTTTTTGTGATAAGAAAACAAAGAAGACAAATAAAAAGTATAATAAAATAATAAATAATTAAACTAACACTAACACTAACACTAACGATTAATCTAAAATAACATTAAATAAGAATAGTCACCGACAACAGCGCCAAAAACTTGTTGTAGAAATTATATGTATTGCTAGTGTACAATATCGTAAACAAGTAATAAAGTGAACTTATTGAGTTTGGATTATCATTTCTACGAAGACTATCTTATTTAGATATTAGTTAAATTAATTTTAATCCTAATCTGTTTAAAACATTGTAAAATAAATTAATTTGAAGATTTAAACTATAAGTATTAATTTTAGAAAACAATGTAATAACTTATGTGAAAGCAAATATCAAGAATTTATCAAGAATGATGGCTAAAGGATTTGGATTCACGAGTTCACCATAGTTGTCATCTCTAATTTCTCCTCTCAAAATTTATTCCTAATGTTGTATTCGGTCGAATTCACGAATTTAACCTAGTTTACCTCTCCCGAGTTCAAATTAGTTTTATCAAATTAAGTCAACTTATGAAGTCAGAATGGTCATTAATTAGATGCATTAAATCGCCTAAGAATTGAATTCAAGACCGCGATAATAATAAAAACATATCTCAACCTTTTATCCAATTGCTGAATCTTATTACGTGGTCTAAATTAATAACTCACCTCTCGGTTTGTTACAAACCACAAATCAATGATAAATAATGGCCAATTATTTCAAACATTAAAAGAATAAGTAAAATCAAAATATAATTAATTTATAAGCAAAACTTGAGAATCAAAAATTAAAAAATCTAAACTAGGTTACATAGTTCATCCAAACTTTAAATGTAGCTACTCATAATAAATGATGACGAGATTTGAATACATAACCGGATGTTGAATAAAAGATGAGAAGAACTTGAATATCTTACACCAAGAATTCTTTGTCTTCACGTTCCAATCTTCAAGATCTTGGTTATTCTTCGTGTTCTTCACCGTTCTTTCCTCCAAAATTCCTTTTTGCTCTCTATTTTCTCCCTTTTTGATTCTTGAATATGGTATATGGAATAATGAATATAGTCATCAATCTATCCCCTTTTATATCCCCCAAAATCACAGATCTTGTCCCCCAAGAATTACCAAATTAGAGTTTGACGAAAATAAGAAAACTAAAATTTTGTGCTTAAGTCCCTGATTATTTGCACGATAAGTCCTTCAACTTTTGAATATTTGCAAGTTGGTCCACATTTCTAAGTCTTCGTGTATTTTCAGTCCTTCTTTGCTCATTTTGCTTTGTTTTTTCCCAATTCCTTTCGAACTCGAGTTTTAACCTAAAATAATCAAATCAACACATAATTAAGTAAAGAATCACATTAAGAATACATACAATTGTCCACTTTTGATAGTTCTAATAATTGTAAATCGACACTTATCAGTTACGACTAATTTGTTCAGCCAAAATCCCCATTTCAAATCATCAGCTACAACAGCCTTAATTGTTCAAACTTCGTCCTTGATTTGAAATAATCTCTATTCTCCATTGTTGCCTTTGGCTTTGGAGAAGCCAAGCAGCAAGTTCCATTGAGTGAAGGCAACAAATCAACAACTTTTATTCTTTCCAGTGAATGCAAGTTCAAGTGACTTTTTTTTGCTGATATTTTTTTGCTAATGATATTTTTGCTGGAGAGATTTTTTGCAGTGAAGGCAACTTCCATTTAATTTTTTATGCTCTAATGATTTAATTTTGCTGATGAATGGGGACGAAGACAGGCCTGGGCCTTATTGGTCGGCCTAATTCTGTGAAAATGTTGGCCAAGACATTTCAATTGAATAAATCAATAGCCATTTTGTTAGGACTAATTTGTTCGGCCAAAATCCCCATTTCAAATCATCAGCAACAGTAGCCCTAATTTGTTCGAACTTCACCCCTGATTTGAAATAATCACCATTCTCCATTGTTGCCTTTGGCTTTGGAGCAGTCGAGCAACAAGTTCCATTTAGTGAAGGCAATAAATCAACAACTTCTATTCTTTCCAGTGAATGCAAGTTCCAGTGATAATGCTGATGATATTTTTGCAGGAGTGATTTTTTGCAGTGAAGGCAACATTCATTTAATTTTTTATGGTCTAATGATTTAATTTTGCTGATGAACAGGGACATAGATAGACCTGGGTCTTACTGGGCCACGACCCAGCTCTGTACTGGACAATAAAAACAATGCATGTGATGGTTTTTTAAAAAAATAAAAAAAAAATTGCCAAGGCCTTGTCCTATGAAAATGTTAGCCCAGCCCAGTCATTTGAAGAAATCAGTAGCCATTTGTTAGGACTAATTTGTTATGCCAAAATCCTCATTTGAAATCATCAGCAACAACAGCCTTAATTTGTTTGGACTTCTTCCCTGATTTAAAATCATCTCCATTCTCCATTCATGCCTTTAGCTTTCGAGCAGCCGAGCAGCAAGTTCCATTGAGTGAAGGCAACAAATTAGAAACTTCTATTCTTTCTTGTGAATGCAAGTTTCAGTGACTTTTTTTTTTTGCTGACGATATTTTTTCTGGAGTGAATTTTTGCAGTTTTTATGCTCTAATGATTTAATTTTGCTGATGAACAGGGGCAGAGATAGGGCTAGGACTTACTAGGCCGCAGCCCAGCCCTATCCTGGGCTAGAAAAACAAATCCTTTTTTTTGGAAAAAACAAATTCCAAGTCCAAGTCCTGTGAAAATGTTGGCCAAGTCCAGTCATTTTAAGAAATCAGCAGCCATTTGTTAGGACTAATTTGTTCGGCCAAAATCCCCATTTGAAATCATCAGCAACAGCAGCCCTAATTTATTCGAATTTCTCCCCTGATTTCAAATCATCTCCATTCTCCGTTGCTGCCTTTGTCTTTGGAGCAGCCGTGCAGCAAGTTCCATTGAGTGAAGGTAACAAATCAGCAGCTTCTATTCTTTCCGGTGAATGCAAGTTTTAGTGACCTTTTTTTGCTGATGATATTTTTTCTGGAGTGATTTTTTGTAGCGAACGCACCTTCTACTTCATTTTTCATGCTCTAATGATTTAATTTTGTTGATGAATTAGGACGGAGACAGGGCTAGGACTTGTTAGGTCATGGAAGGCCTATCTTGGACCAGCAAAACAATGCACGTGATGTTTTTTTTTTTTTAATTCCAATGCCCGGTCTTGTGATTTAAGAAATCATCTGCCATTTGTTAGGACTAATTTGTTCGACCAAAATCCCCATTTCAAATCATCAGCAACAGCATCCCTAATTTGTTCGGACTTCGCCCCTGATTTGAAATCATCTTTATTCTCCATTGTTGCCTTTGGCTTTGGAGTAGCTGAGCAGCAAGTTCTATTGAGTGAAGAAAACAAATCAGCAACTTCTATTCTTTCAAGTGAAGGTACGTTCAAGTGACTTTTTTTGCTGATTATTTTTTTGCTCGAGTGATTTTTTTGCAGTGAATGCAACTTCCATTTAATTTTTTATAATCTAATGATTTAATTTTGCTAATGAATAGGGGCGGAGATGTGGTCAGTGCTTCTCGGACCACGCGGCTTAGCCTTGTCCTCGACTAGAAAAACAATTCATGTGATGGTTTTTTTAGAAAGAAATTTTTTTGTCAATGCTCAGTCCTGTGAAAAATGTTGGCCCACCCCAATCATTTGAAGAAATAAACAGCCATTTGTTAGGACTAATTTGTTCGGCTAAAATCCTCATTTCAAATCATCAGCAACATGCCTAATTTATTCGAACATTGCCCTTTATTTGAAATCGTCTCCATTCTCCATTGTTGCCTTTGAGTTTGGAGCAGCGGAGCAGCAAGTTCTATTGAGTGAAGACAACAAATCAGCAACTTCTATTGTTTCTAGTGAAGGCAAGTTCTAGTGACTTTTTTTTGCTAATGATATTTTTGCTGGAATGATTTTTTGCAGTGAAGGCAACTTTCATTTAATTTTTTATGCTCTAATGATTTAATTTTGCTGATGAAGTGATGATTTTATTGCTGATGGTTTAATTTTGCTATTGATTTGTTGATGTGCTGATGATTCAGTGATGATTTTTTTGCTGCTGACCAATTGAATTTTGCTAATGATTCATTAATGTGTTGATGAAGTGATGATTTTTTTATCCTATTGAATTATTGATGATTTTGGATTTTGTTCAAATAAACGGGTATAGAATTTCCATACATGCTCAGATTTTCTATTATAACTTGTTTTTAGAATCATCTCGACGAGTCAGTCAAGACTAGTCGTTTTGCTACTATTGAAGATGGATTTTTGTCGTTTGAAATTACAATCTTTTGTTTGTCGTGTCTATTTTCGATTTTTGCATTTATTTCTTGTTTAGGATTTTATTTCAATTAAAATTTACTTGTATAATTAATTTTGTGGAATTTCTTGATTGTTTAGAATATACAATGGCCGCACAACCACCTCCTACGAATAAAGGAATAACGACATTGTATTCTTTTTTCAAACCAAGAATACATACACCAACTGAAGATTTAATAAGACATTAGTTCGACTCCTTAAACTTAGTGTGGCTTTGGATTCTAAAAATTCATTTGAATCATTTAATGCAAATGATATTTATGAGCTTGCAGTGGAGTTTTATCTTAAGGATTTTGAACGCCAAGTGATAAATGCCTTGTTGATTGAATTGAAATATTATCGTGAGGATGTGGTTCGTGATCCTCAATTTGAAGTACCTAAGCTTTCAAAATTTTGCGAGACGTTGATTGAAACAGGAAGGTCAGAGGATTACAAGATGATAACTAGATCGATTCGCCTTGTGTTGATATTACTTGTTTTTATTGCGATTACTGAGAGAGCATTTTCAGCAATGAAACATGTGAAGACGTCAATTCGCAGCAAAATAGGTGATAAGTTTCTTACTAATCGTATAACAATTTTTGTTGAGAGAGAGCTTGTTAATAAAATAGATATATATTTTATTATAGATGAATTCACAGCTGTAAAAGATCGTTGAGCACAACTTTCTTTTGCTAATTTTAGATCTTGAATATTTTTACGCAATGACTTCTTGTAAGTTTTTTAAAGATTATGACTTATTTGAAAATATTAGATTCTCATTAAAATTGGCTCAAAATTTTTTTTCGTAAGGGGGTTCCTCCTACCCCGTCCCGCCCTTTTGCCATATCCTAGATCCACCCCTGTCCAAGGCAACAACTTGATCTTCTTCATCTTCTTTCTTATTTTTCTTCAAAATCCTATGTCCCAAAAGTGGCCTCAAAATCCATGTATTAGTGAAATTCCACGTGTAGATTTTTAACATCTCACTTGAGTGAGATGTTTTGTCTGTGGAGCTCGCTTGAGCGAGCTCATGCTTTCCAGAATCTCCTTCTCTCTGTTTTCCTCACTTGGGCCAACATGTAGCTTGCTCAAGCGAGTTGTTTGATGCTAAAATTAGTACCTCTAAGTTATGCTGAGTTGGGCAACCAATTAGCTTGTTTGGGCGACCTGTGTTAACCAAATTTCGTCTATTTTTTAACGAGTTTTCCTTTTTCACTTTGTTAGCATCACACATGCCTTCTAACTCCGAGGTATGAACCAAAACACATAAAAACAACACAAATCAACGTTGAATCAACTCGAATATACTATCAATGTATAAAATTAAAGTATGTACATGACCGATTCTTTTTTTATTCTTTTCTATCAAAGTCTTATATGTGAGATTTTCATAAATATTAAGTGTGGGCGTAGTCTGGTTGAGTCTGTTTCGAATTGAACCGAAATGAGAACCACTTAATATCTTGTAAATGGAATCATCGGTTCCAACTTGAATTATGGAACCTAACATCGATTCGATTATATAATTAAAGTTTTCAAATTTATCATATTTATAACCATTGTTTGTATTCTCCTTATTTGAAAGAACACAATAATCTAAAAAATCATAATTTATTCATAAAACAATAATATATAAAGTTTTGAACACAAGATTCCATCTCAATACAAAATAAAACATAGAAATAAAATATTTTATTTTTATGAGCTAAATTTTCAAAAAAAATTAAAAAAACAATAAGGTCGGTTCTATTCCGTTCGATTCTTCGATTTTAAATCTAGAATCGATACCCGAACCATAAATGATCGGTTTTGAGTTCTAATACCCATACTCGGTTTAAGCTTAAGAAGAACCGAATTGAACCATTCGTTTCGGTTCGGTTCGGTTCCGATTCGATTAGGTACTTTTGTCCACTATAGATAAATACACAACGGAGAAACTTCAACATTGACACCTTGTTATTGTCTAGTTTAAAAATGTTAGATAGAGAGCGATTTTTTTTTGTTCATATTTTTTTTTTACTTTTAACAAGTTTGCGGAGGATTGCAGCAATCAAGCAACTAAGAAAATGATAATCCCTTGATAATATAATTAAGCCACATATTGAGAAAGAGGATGGATTACATTAAATTATTTAACAAGATTTCTTTCTTTCTTTTTTTTTTTTTTTTGGATTCAATATTTTTTGATGAAATTTCCTGGTCCTTTAATTTGGTCCTCATTTTCGATACATACAGAAGTACCAATAACCTCCATAATCCATGTCTTTACCAGCAATAGCAATTATACTGACAGTGGTAAGTGCCTTGGTTCTACGGAAATAAAAAAATAAGATATGACACGACAAGTAGAAAAAAAAAAAAAAAAAAAACAGTAAGATAGAAAATGCTAAGCCAACATTATATAAAAAATTATATTATATTTTTATAAAATTAATAATTAAATTTGAAAAAGAATATATAACATTAATTTAGGAGTCCAAATATGAATGTTAATATTTAACGTTATTAATTCTTAATTCTTAAAAGATTTCATAGTGTTTTCTTAAATTTTCTAAATTTTATGAAAAAAAAGAAAAAAAAAAGGTAGGAAGCTTTTTTAATTTTTCAATAATTTTTGAAGTATTTTGATTTTCGAAATGTGTCCAAAACGAAGTGCTTGTGTCTTATAAATTTCCATGCAATCTAGGTACCATGTCAATGTCATATTTTCACAAGTTACACACTTAAATAGGATACGTATGTATTTGACACATCTTCCGTGAAAGGGGACCGTATCTTGTGGGATTGGTGCAATTTTCTAGAAATTGGCAAGAAGGAGGGATGGAAATGAGTCCGACCGAGCCGGCCCGTAAGCCCAACCCGGCTCGAGCTTATTGGCCTACGAGTCGAGTGATCGAATCGGCCCAGCTTGACCTTTTTTATGTGTTTCAATTAAAAAATGCTCGTCTTTAGCTTGTTATTTGTGGTAGACATTTGAATAAATGCCAGCTAAATAGGTTTTAGGCCTGCCAGGGGAGAGGCATTTAAGTGCCTGCCATTGTGGCAGCTTAAATTTAAAAAAAATGTCTACCATTTTAGTATGGGCCTTTTTCTAAATACTTCTATTGTAATACGAGTTTTCAAAAGGTTGACAGGCCAGTCTAAGCTATAGCCTATTTTTAAAAGAATATTTACACCCACTACTTACAAATATTAAAATAATTCTAAATTTAACAACTTAACTCATTTATTTCAAAAATACTACATAATTAATATTATATTAAATAATAAAATAATAAATTAAAATTAAATAACTATTTCTACGTGAATTCACTCAAATTTGTTTTTGAGTCCTTGATTATTTGCACAATAAGTCCTCATCTTTATAAAATTTTCACTTTAGTCCCTATACTTTGTCTTTCATTTCAATTTTGTCCTTTTTATTTGCAACTCAAGTCCTTCAACTTTTAAATTTGTACAAATTGGTCTCCATATTTATACTTTTATATCAATTTAGTCCTTTGTATCACTATTTGATACGAGATATTACAAAACGATATTTTGTATCATTGAATATATTACATATTATATTATGTTATTTTACATATCACATGTTACATGAATTGGTATTTTGTATAATCGATGTTACGTGATGTTACAAATGATGAAATCAATAGTTTTATTTGTTAAATTTAACATTGTGTTTCATATCTATATCATACTATAAACGAACTTATCGAAGTTTAAAGTTGATTTTGCGGTTGTAACAATTTCTGTTTAGTATCGCAATCTGTTACAAATGTTACAAATCTTATTGTGTATCATTGTTTGATACAAATGTTACAAATAATATTTTGTATCACTGAATATGTTACAGATTATATTATGTTATTTTACACAACATGTCACACGAATTAATATTTTGTATCATTTGATATTTTATATTTCAATTTGTAAATACGATTGTTACAAAATATCATTTGTAACATTTGTATCAAACATTGATACACAATATCATTTGTAACATATGTATCAAATAGTGATACTATAAAGGACTAAACTGATATAAAAGTATAAATATAGGGACCAACTTGTACAAATTTAAAAGTTGAAGGACTTGGGTTGCAAATAAAAAAGGACGAAATTGAAATGAAAGATGAAATATAGGGACTAAAGTGAAAATTTTATAAAGATGAAGGACTTATTGTGCAAATAATTAAAGACTCAAATGCAAATTTAAGTAAATTCACATAGAAATATATATTTTGTAGTATAGATTTAATTTTAATTTATTATTTTATTAATTAATATAATTTTAAGAATGTAGTATTTTTAGAATAAATTTGTTAAGTTGATAAAATTAGAATTATTTTTAAAAAGTGGTTTATTTTTGAAAAGATCCCATTTTTAAAACATTGGTTTTGCTTGGGCCGAGGCTCATCCCATACAAGCCATGAGCTAGGCCAGCTCGGGCTTTTTACAAGTCGGCCAGCGAGCAGTTCGACTCATTTGCCATACTAGGAGATATGAGAAATGTGACTTTGGTGAGATATATTCCATTTTTGCATCTATTTTTTTTTGAGAGAGAAGAGTATATCGGATCATAATTCTTTTAAGAAAACTTAATTATATTAGTAATCAATTATTAAAATAAAAAATTGATATCAAGATTTTTATCGTTTTACAAGTATAAAATTATTTTATTTTCTCTTCGTTCTTTTGTGCAAGTAAAAAATTACTAAATTATTTACATAGAAAACATGGATAGTGCAAGAATTTAAATTTTAAGTGTTGATTGATCTTTATATGCGTAGTGTTGCCATAGTGAGGAAATCTTTCAAAAATAGTACTTTTGAAATAATTTTTATTTTTTTTTTTCACTTTTCAATCTATTAAATGATAACTTATTCATAGAACAAGAGAACTCTTTTCATGCTACTTAGTGATGATAAACATTTTTCTCCTCCTCCGAACACGGCAGCGATGGTGGTGGAGACTGCAAAATAGTGGTGTGGATTCTTTCTCTCGTGTCTACTCCGGTGTGATAATCAGTATATGATTAAAACAAATGTGCAGAATAGAAATAAAGAGTGTATGAGAGTTGTGTGTTCTGTTTTTACCTGGGGATTGTCCTCTATTTATAGGGATGGCCTACAGTTATTGATGACAGGTGTCCCTTCATCTCTCTCATTTGATGACAGGTGTCCATTATTATTAGGAGTTAATAGGAGATGTTTCATCTTCTCAATTGCTGGTGTTTCATCTTTTCAATTGTTGATAGTAACTATTATTTTATAGATCGCTTGTTTGACTTGCATAATGGTAGTTGGGTTATTATTGTCTATTTATCAGAGATGAGCTTATGATACCAACAAGGCGGGCGAGTCGGTGAGGCAGACGTGCCAGAACGTGCCACTATTGATAGACAACATATAGCAGCTATCATTATTTTTATTATCACTTACAAATCAAATTAGTTGCAACAAAATCATTTGTTCTCAAATTGTGGGGATATGGCAAGATAGATTACAAAATTAAACTATTTAAAGAAAAGAAAGAAATTAAAATTATGTCAGTTTAGTATTTATCATTGTATATCGAACATTTGTGGTGATACACCTTACTAATATGCCAAAATTACCTTCCACTAAGTTTTCACTTTAACGAGTGGTGTCAAAACGACACCCAAGTCAAGGACGAATCAAATCGTTAAAAAATCATATTGAAACTAGCTCAGTTTAGTTCGAAGTTTCGGACTTTTTTATGAGTTTATCCTCGATTATAGATTGGGCTGGTCAGACTGGATGATCCAACTTGATGACCTATTAGGATTAATAACTTAGTTGGCTCAATCTATTTATTTTTAAAATGAGAAAAAAAAGTAAATGTAAAATAAAAGAATGGTTGGCTCTCTTTTAAGTAAAAGAGAGCATGTAGTGATTTTGATGTGAAAAAAAAAAAAATCAAAACAACAAGCTTAATTTATATGGTATTAGATCTACCAAAAAATAAAAAAATGGATAGGATCGATATGCAATATAGTCGGGTTTGCGAACCAATCTAGTCTACAGATTTGGTCCGAAGCGTATTTGTAGACCTATCGACACAGGCCGCAGCAAGCTTGAACTAGACCTTCATGCATACAAGTTGATGCGAACCCACGAAGATTGAATTTCAGAACAAATATTGATAATGAACTCTAGTAAAGCTAAAATCAAGCTGGGTCTTGACCCGATAATTTCTTGAATCAAATAACCAAGTTAGAATGAACGCCAAAAATTTGCGAAATCTTTGATAAGTTCAATTAAGAACAAGAAAGAAAAGTGATCTCACTTTAATGTATTCTCTCAATAATCAATTATGTTTTGTTTACAATGAGAATTGTTTATATATGAAAAAATCAATGAAAACCTAATCTAATTCAGAAAATAACTAGAAACTTATAAAAATAGAGTTCTAAATGGAAAATGAAACAAAATCTCGAAAATTTTTGAATTGCCAGATTTTGGCTTGGAAGATCACCCAGTACAAATTTAGGCTAATGCCTAGGCTTAAAAATTAGTCTCGGATTCTTAATTATAGGGTGGGGGGATCGCCTCGTATTTGCCCTGGGCGATCTCCCATGGTTAATTCCCAGCCTCCCGCGTTTTGATCTCCAAATTTTGAATTATACTCATTTTAGCCATCTATTCTTCTACTATCCTCCAATATGTCTTTAATATGATCTTTAGTTTGAATCAAATGTACTAAAATTGGCTTTTCCTTTTTCATACTCATTTTGAAGGTTGGTTTCTTATTTGTTGCACTTTGGGTGTCGGTTTCAGCCCACGTAGCTTGGACAAGATCTTGTCTAGCGTCTTTGATCTTCTTGGCTCTTGATCCCATTATTGGCCCTACCGGAATATGTAATGAGACCTTGCTAGCCGGTATGTGGTTCTCCTCATCCCATCCCTCCTCAAAAAAATTCCACCTCGAATCATCACCTGCATCAAAGAGAGAAAGAACAGTAACATTAACAGTAGCAGACACATTATACTCACTTGGAAGGTCAAGCTTATAAGCATTATCATTTATCATCTCAAGGGCTTGAAATCGCCCATCCTCTCTAGGATGTAGCTTAGACCGTCTACGAGCATGAAATATTTTCTTCCTCCTATGCACCCAAACCCAATCACCAGGTTTAAAGATAACTTGTCTACAGCCTTTGTGTGACTTTGGCTGCATATTGTTTATTCTTCTTTTTAATTTGTTGCCTTACACTCTCGTAGAGCTTCTTCACTATCTCTGTCTTCCTTTGTCCATCAAAGCTATCCCTTTCATCAACATGTAAAGGAATCAAATCCAAATGGGTTAGTAGATTAAACCCATACAGAATTTCAAATGGTGAAAAATTAGTATTAGAATGGACACTTCTATTATATGCGAACTCAATAAACAACAAACAATCCTCCCAATTCTTTAAATTTTTTTGAATTACAGTACGTAATAAAGTAGATAAAGTTCTATTTACTACCTCGGTTTGTCCCATCTGTTTGAGGATGACAAGTAGTTGAAAACAACAACTTAGTCCACAGCTTACCCCATAAGACTTTCTAAAAGTAGCTAAGAAATTTAACATCACAATTAGACACAATACTCCTTGGAACACCATGGAGCCAAACTATTTTTCTAAAGAACAAGTTAGTTATGTTAGTTGCATCATTGATTTTATTACAAGATATAAAATGTGCCATTTTAGATACTTATCAACAACCACAAATATTGAATCCTTAACTATCTTTGACCTAGGCAAGCCTAAAGCAAAGTCCATAGAAATATCTACCTAAGGCTCACTAAGTACGGGTAGAGGAGTATACAAACCATGAGGCCTATTGGTCTTTTCTCCTGCATCAACACAGCTCCAATACCTATTCTTGAGGCATCACATTCAATCTCAAATATTTTGTTAGAGTTAGGTAGTGCTAAAATAGGTGAAGAACACAATCTATTCTTAATAACATTAAAAGCTTTTTCTTGTTCAATGCTCCAATTAAACTCAACACTTTTATTTACAATTTCAGTAAGTTGCGTAGCAAGTGTACTAAAATCTTTAACAAAACACCTATAAAAGCTAGCTAAACCATGGAAGCTTATCACCTCAGTGACACTTTTAGGTGTTGGCCACTCCTTAATGGATTTAATCTTTTTTTTATCTACCTCAATCCCGTTAGCACTAACAACATAGCTAAGAAAAACAATGTTTTCCATTCATCTCCTTCTTTCATTCTTATTTGGTGATATCCACTTTTAAGATCTATTTTACTAAAGATACTTGACTCATGCAACTCATCAAACATATCATCTAATCTAGGTATGGGATGATGATACTTTACCGTTAGATTGGTGACTGCCCTACAATCAATACACATTCTCCATGTCCCACCCTTCTTAGGTACAAGTAGCACTGACACCGCACATGGACTCATACTTTTCCTCACCTACCATTTGCCCATCAACTCTTCAACTTGCCTTTGAAGTTCATTTGTCTCATCTGGATTACTTCTATAGATTGGTCAGTTTGGAATAACAACTCTAGGTACAATGTCAATTTGATGTTCGATACCTGTAATGGGTGGTAATACACTAGACATCTCTTCAGGAAACAAGTCCTCAAAGTCCTGCAATAAAAAAATAGCCAAAGTGGAGAGAGATTGGTTAGTTTCGCCAAGAACAAGGTAAGATTTCTTGTATACAAGCAAAATCATTTGTTGATTTTCCATAAGAGCCCTCTTAATCTCATTTTCTTTTGCAAAGAATCACTTTTGTCTTTTATTTTCTCTCTATAGGCTATTTATCTTTTTTCTCTCGTGATTCTACTTTATTTTCAGCTTCACTCTCATTTTTTTCCTCTCTCTTTTTCTTTTCTTGTACTTCTACCTCACGTTTTCTTTTCTACTCTACCTCACATTTTAATTTCAATTGATCCTCATATACTTGTTTTGGTGTTAAAGGAACAAGAGTAACCGATCTTCCATCTTTGACAAAGGTGTACATGTTTGTAAACCCATCATGCACCACCTTCCTATCGTACTGCCATGGCCTCCCCAACAAATGATGGCTAGCAAGCATAGGAACCACATAACACATCACTATACCTCCCAATAATAAAGCTCACTAAGACTTATTTCATAACCTTGACCTCCCCATATTCATTCAACCACTGCAACTTATAAGGTCTATGGTACTTTAGTAAAGACAAGTCCAATTTCTCAACAAGGGTGGTACTAACTACATTGGTGCAACTCCCTCCATTTATGATCATACTACACACTTTGTTATCAATATAACATCTAGTATAAAATATATTTTCTCTCTACTGCACCATATCATCTACATTAATTTGTGCATTAAGAGCACGCCTCGCAACTAGAGTTTCACCTTCTACAGGGTATTATACACAATCATCCTCCAATTTAGGCATCTCATCACTATCATACTCATCCTCAATATCTACTACTCCCCATTATCACGCAACATCATTGCCCTTCTATTTGAGCATTGTGACGCAATGTGCTCCGAACCCAAATATTTAAAATATTTGATATCCCTATTCCTAGATAGTTGAAAATCTGATTTGAGTTTATTGTTGTTAGTTACCTCATCTTTTTCCTCAGGTGGCTCGGTCTTCCCCTTTGAAACAACCATATCACTCCTATAATTACTATCCCACTTCGGTTTCCAATAAGAGTTAGATCTCAAAGAATACCTTGCTGTCCATTTTTTTTTCAATTGCCTCTCCACCTTCATAGCCATGTGCACAATGTCCTCCAATTCCATATAGTGCTATAATTCAACTACATTGAATATATCCCTATTTACTCTATTCAAAAACCTGGCCAATTTGCCTCCCTATCTTCCTCAACATTAGCCATAATCATAGCCACATCCATCTTCTTATAGTAATCCTCCACACTATTTGAACATTGAGTAAGGCTCTGCAATTTTTGATAGAGGTCCTTATAGTAATGACTAGGTAAAAATCTCCTCCTCGTGAGAGCCTTTAAATCACCCCAAGTTTCTATTAGCCTCTCGTAATTTCTCCTTCTATTTGTCATCACCAATTGATCTTACCACATTATGACATAGTCAATGAACTCAATTACTGCTAATTTCACCTTCTTCTCTTTCGAATAGCTACAACAATCAAATATTAATGTCAACCTCTTTTTTCACTCTAAATAGGCTTCAGAGTTATTCCTACCTTGGAATGAAGCTTTTTTTATTTTTATATTTTCAAGGTTTCTATCTACCCCATCTTGACATCTATAGTCTCCTACTATTGGTGCCCTTTCACGTCTATCTCTTCTATACCTCATCTTACTCATCTCAGCCACATAATTATAGTCATCCACATCCTCACTACCCACTACATTATCATTTTCAAATTCAGCCATAGAATTATGATCACGCATATCCTATCTCCTATCAAGAGGGATCCCGTGTTGCTACTCCCTTAGGAAGCTTGTAATCACCGTATCATGCCTATTTATCATATCCATCATCGCGTTATTGTTATTCCTCATCTCGTCAAACACCATATTCATCCACTCAAATTGTTGTTGCATCATTTTTAACAAAAAGAATTGGTTGTTCTCTTGCCTAAGTGTTGTTTGATCGTGATTAGACATTTTAGGTATTAAAAAAATAGAAAATTTGGTATTAAAAGAAAAATTAACCTCACGTGTTTACACGCGTTTCACTCTATTTGATTTTTTCTCAATAATAATCTCACCATTTTTGCTTTTTATCTCTGTTTGTTTTTCTAGTCAAGTTCTCTAAGGAACTAACTAAACTCAATCAAGAATTCGGGATTCTCAATGTTCAAGAACAAGAAACAAAAAGACAAAGAAAAGACAACGAGAAGGACTCAAGAAGAAAATCAATAGAAGAATAAAGATTTACGGATTTAAACACCGAATGACAATATGGAGTGTGTATTTTTTGCTAAATATAACACAAGAATCTCAAAGTGATGCGTTTCTTGACTTTCTTGACTTTTCGTTTTTTATTTTAATTTTACTTTTTCACGCAATGCAAAAACTAACAAAAGAAATATCACAAGGCAAGAATTAGAAAAGAATTAGTTTTGGTGTCTTAATGGATCGTGTCCAAAAAATTCTTGAATGCTTTTGTGCAAGAAAAGTTTTTTTGTTTTTTTTGTTTTTTTAATGACTCTAAGATACGATGAATCCAAACAATAAAATAAAATACACTTTATGAAATATGATGAATTACAAAAGAGATTTTTTTTTTTGTATATGACTTAAGATGAAAGACCAAGAAGAAAAGAATCAAAACGAATTTGATAGAAACAAAAAGAAAAGATAGAACCTAATTTTAGAACCAAATCTCTGATATTAACTGATGCGAACCCACTAAGATTGAATCTCGAAATCCACAACAAAGATTGATAATAAACTCCAAGAAAGTTAAAATCAATACGCAAGACTTTGACCCGATGGTTTCTTGAATAAAAGAACCAAGTTAGAATGAACGCCACAAAGATTTACGATGTCTTTGATAAGTTCCATTAGTTCAATTAAAGATAATGAAAAAAAGTGAATCTCACTTTAATGCATTCTCTCAATAAGCAATTATGTTTTGTTTTATAATGAGAAGTGTTTATGTAGGCAAAAATCAATGAAAACATAATTTAATTTAGAAAATAACTAAAAAATTATAAAAATAGAGTTCTAAATGGAAAAGGAAACAAAATCTCGAAAATTTTCGAATTGCTAGATTTTGGCTTGGGCGATTGCCTAGTACAAATTCGGACTAACGCTCTAGCTTATAGCCTCAGATTCTTGATTATAGGATGGGGCAATCGCCCTATATTTTGCCTGGGCAATCGTCCATGGTTAATTCTCAACTCTCCGCGTTTTGATTTTCAAACTTTGAATTATGCTCATTTTGGCCCTCCAATGTTCCATTAGCCTCCAATATGTCTTTAATTTGGTCCTCAGTTTGAATCAAATGTACTAAAGTTGGCTATTCCTTTGTCATACTCATTTTGAAAGTTAGTGTCTTGCTTGTTGCACTTTAGGTGTCGGTTTCGGCCCACGTAGCTTGAACAAGATCTTGTATGGCTTGATCTTCTTAGCTCTTGATCTCGTTATTAGCTCCACCGAAATATGTAATAAGTCCTTGTTAGCCAATCTATGGTTCTCATCACAAGTTGGTTCGAGTCAACTCATCCATTTTGACACCTTTTACATCAACTATATAGAACAATAAGAGTGATATGGTAATTGGATAATCCAGACACAAGAACTTTATATTTTTTATAGTATTTTGTTACCAACTAGGGGTATCAAAATGAATTGGATTGTCGATATTAGAGATAACTCACCTTGTAAAAATATATAATCAAACCAACTCATACTGGAACGAGCTGGTTCACGGGTTGACCCACCATACTGAATGGATCGTGCTGGGCTTGATTTTCTAACCTGACAATCCATGAAGGCTGACCCAATTAGCCCGTTTATTAAAAAAAAAATTAAAAGCCAAAAGTGAATTAAAAGGGTCGTTAAAAACAAAAGTTTTTGGTTATAAATACTTATCTCTCTTCTCATTTTTTACACAAGCTTTCACTGGTCACACAATATTTATTTATTTTTAATTATGACTTAATTTGAATTGTATTAAATTTTTGAAAAAAATAATAAATAAATAATGACGGGTTGTATTGTCCCGGCCCCCAAATATTGGCAGGTCCGAAAACTGGTTGGGCCTAATCCGAACTATAATTTTATAGCGGCCAATTCAAACCTGCAATGGACCTAAATAATGTCTGATTGTAGTTGGGCCAGTCAAATTGACCAACGCATTTTGATAGTGGGAATAGTGCTAAATGGTCGAGTGACCCGAATAATTTTTCTAAATGGTCGTTGATCTATTTTGACCTACAAATTACTAAATATAATAATATCTTCTCTTTCCCGCTTATTACATTTCAAATAATTTCAAAATTATTTACTGCCGTATGATGAAAAAGAGATTTCTAAGTTAGAATCTAACTCATTTCAAGATTATAATCCAACATATTTCAGCTATGTAACAAATCTCATTTCAAAGTAGAAATTATCTGTCTCTATCTCCTTCTTTTAATTCACGGTAGAAATTATAGATTTTATGGTATGAATTATGAAAACATGTATACATCTGAGTATGAATTATGATTTTTATTTTAAATTTCTCTAAATCTGAGTTCATTTGAAGTGAGTTAATTAAAAAATCAGTTAAAATGTGTAAATTCGTCTTGACAAACTCATGATCTGTTAACAAACCTCTTAATAGACCTGTGGTCTGTTAACAGACTTTTGGCTTGTTAACAGACCACATGTCTATCTGTTAACAAGCCTGTGGTCTGTTAATTTTGACCTTAACATACTATATATATATATTAACATGCATGTGGTCTGTTAACAAACCTAATTAAATGAGGGTATTTAATTTTTTTTTAATGTAAAATACATATTTTTAACTTAAATAATAGGAGAAATTGCCTATAAGTCACTTGTAAGTGACTTGTTCCAAATTAAGTCAAAATATTTTTCAAAATTGTGATTAAGTCATATTCTTCAACAATTTTTCAAATTAATCCCCAAATTAACCATGTTATCTATATTTCCACCGACGCCTTTTTCCATATCCACATACAAAGAGTGCTTCTTCTACGAGTTGTAATTGAAAATTCTAACTTCAAATTTCGGCAACGGCGGAGGTTGGAAACAGTGGCATCAACGATCGAGAATTGGGTAAGGAGCAAAGTTATATTAAAGAAAGTGCCTTGAAGGTCAATAGAGTCAATGAAGAACGGAGATATGGGGCTAGTGTGGGGTTGCAAGGTCAAGGCACTCTGCCACCGCCTCAAGGGACAGTGGTCTGCTGGTGGAGAATGATTCTACAGTGGTTGTGGTGTATAAGTGTATTGTTTGTGATGCAATGAGCGTAGAAGAGAATGTTTAGGAAGTATATTGGTTGTGGCCATGATTTGTTGCTGTAAACAGCAGCTTGAATTTCTGTAGTGATGAAAATGTTTGATGTGTATTGTCCATTAGATTATTTCTTTTGTGTTGTTAGTCATGTGTGTTGTTTGATACTGTATTATAGAAAATAGTATCACAGAAAATAGTATCATAACAGAAATGAGAATAGAATTCGCATACGTTCTTAGACTTTTTATTATAATATATTTTCGGAATCGTATTTATGAGCTCGGTCAAGACCAATATTTTGGCGTCTTCTTCCACTTTCACAAGCCTCCGTCGGCGCTTTCTTCTACCTCCACAAACCTCCTTCGACGGCTGAGCAGCATATGGAGAATGCTTCTTCTATGGCGCGGTTGTGGTGGAGATTTTGGTGTTGCTTATAGTGTTTCATGGGTTCACTGGTGGAAATTTTCACAAACTGGAGTATTTTGGCTTGTCTTCGACGAACATTTATTGTTATTAATTAATCTGATTTAAAACTCCCAGACAAAAAAGGTAAGAGAGAGTGGATTTGGCTCCAAAGGGTGACAGGGGCGGTGGCGAAGTTGGTGGTTGTAGTGTATAAGTGTATTGTTTGTGATAGGATGAGTATATAAGCGAATGTTTAGGAAATATATTAGTTGTAACCATGATTTCTTGCTGTAAATAGGAGCTTGAATTTCTGTAGGGATGAAAAACTTTGATCTGGGCATGCTCTGACAAAAGTTGGCCATTAGATTATTCTCTGTGTTGTTTAGTCATGTGTGTTTTTTGATACTCTTTTTAGAAAACAGTATTATAACAAAAACGGACATAGAATTTGCATACGTGGTTAGAATTTCTATTATAATATGTTTTCGAAATCTTCTCGACGAGACGGTTGAGACCATTGGCTTTGACACTACTAATGATAGATTTTAGCTGTTTGGAGTCGTCTCTTTAATTTAAAATGACAATCTTTAGTTTGTCATGTCTTAACAGTATCTTAATAAAACAGTATCATAAATAAATGTATCTTAATATATCAGTATCATACATGAAAGTATCTTAATATATCAGTATCATACATGAAAGTATCTTAATAAAATAGTATTTACGACTTCATTTTGAATAAAAACATTATCATAGATAAATGTTGGAGTAATGATATTAAAAACAGTGTCACAAATAAAACTAAAGGTATCATAAAAATAGTATCATAGATAAAAATAAAGGTAATGATATTGAAAACAGTATCACGATATTGAAGTAATAAATGTTGAAAACTGTATCATAGATAAAACTAAGTAGATGTGTTTTATTGGTTGAAGTAATTATATTGTTTTTAAAATACTCCATTAGTAATACAAGACCATTAATACTATTTGTATTCAATAATAATATCATAAATTGAAACAGTATCATATGTTGAAATATTATCATAATAAAATAGTATGAAAGATAAAAGCATAGTATAAGTATAAGAAAAAATAGTATCATATATAAAACTAAGTACAAGATGTTTTAATTGTTGAAGTAATGATACCGTTCTTAAAATGCTCCATTAGTAATACAAGATCAATTATTGTGTTTGCATTCAATAACAGTATTATAAGTTGAAATATTATCATAATAAAACAGTATTAAAGATAAAATCATGGCATAAATATATCAATGCACATTATTTAAGTAAAACAATATCATATACAAAACTAAGTACAAGATATTTTAATGGTTAAAGTAATGATATTGTTCTTAAAATACTTCATTAGTAGTACAAGATGAATGATACTGTTTGTATTTAATAACAGTATCATATGTTGAAAAATTATCATAATAAAATAGTATCAAAGATAAAAATATGATATAAATATACAAATGTTTATTATCTAAATAAAACAGTATCATAGATAAAATAGTATCATAATAAAATATTATTATTGAATTAGTACTTTTTATAATTGCAATGGTATGTTGATATTTTAATTTTAAAATAATGCTTTAATTAAATTAAATTTTGAGTACGTGACTTTAGATTTCATAAATGCAACAACATTGATTGGTATAGAATTTACCCAAATGACGTAAGTGAGACGCTTCTTGAATTCAACTTGTTTGACACGGACTTTTAGCCAACGCGACCTTCTGATACCATCCCAGCTCTCAATTGAGATATGACTTGTGAGAATCACCAAAATTGTCTATAGAGTCTTTTACGGAATTGTGCTCCGAATTTTCCGCTTTCCTTTCCATTAAGAATTATTGAAATAACGATAAATGATTTGGGCTCTGTTCGGAGAATGACAAGGAGTTGAATAATGCAGAATTATTGGTACCTGCAAAAGGGAAAAAGATTGAGAGTTAATCTTTTATTATTAATCAAAAAGGTGGATTGTGATACATACACACGTATATATATAGATAGAGAGAGAGAGAAACCTAAAGATTCATATTCATTTATACATAGATATATTTAATATTTGTTTATAATTGCAAATAAATGTCTGAATTGGTGGCTCGGACTGGTCGGCTTCAGCAGCGTTATGAAGATGGCTATCGCCTCATTGCTGGGTATGTTTTTCAACCTTTCTCTCTATATATATACATGCAGAATGCCTCCATAGATATAGATTTGTATAAATAGCTGTATGCGGATTTAGCCCTTCGATAATGTGCGGAAATTGGATTCAGATTTGTCGGGTTTTCTTTTTCTTATTATTAGAATTTTTCCAGGTTGTTGCAATTGAATTTTATTTTGATTATGGAAAATTGTGAATTGTGCATTAAATTATCAGCTGGGTTTTGTTTAATTCCTAGAGAAATGAGTAAAAACATGAGAGTTTTGGTAAGAATTTTATCTTATAGGAGTTTTATCAATTGGACTTGCTTGGAATTGGGAATAATTGTAGCAAAATGGTGCAAAATCAAATTTTGGGTTGTTTTTCTATATCTTGTTTATTTCTGGTTTTAGTTTTTCTTTCTGGCTTTTTTTGAAAATGAGTCTTGAACTTTTCGCTTTTCTTATTGATTATGGATCATATATAAGTTAGGGTCCTGGTAAGATTTATGGAAATGAATTGAAATGGGATAGATTTTCTCTTTTATTTAGTTATTCTCCGGTTTCCTAGGGTTCTGTTATATTGTTATGGAAAAAGTGTGTAAGGTTAAAACAAGAAGCCTCTAAAGAATGAAAAAAAAGGGCGGAGAGAGTGGATACCGTTCTGTCAAAGTTGTCTTGAGTGTTTGGGCCAGACACACGGGGCAAAGATTTTCTCTTGGGTTTATTAGGGTTCTGTTATGCTTGTGTATTAAAAAAAATGCAGAGGGCCATGATAAAGCTTAAATTTATAACTTTTGAATGTATGCCTTGGCATCTGGCAACTTTTCCCCGCTCTCTCTCTTGTATGTTTCGGTAGCTGTTTGTTCTCTCTTCAAGTAAATTAATCAAGGACCAGACTTGGAATACAAACGTGCAAATTATAAACCTATACTTGAACAATGAGCAGATTAATGTTTCTGCTGGCATGCGATGGTGATCTTAGACCAACATGGTGTAAGTTTTGACCTTGTGGGAGAGTAGAATGTTCAGCAGGTTCACGCTTGCTAGGTTGACCCTGTTCATCTACTAAAGTGTTAGTTGTGCCATGTATCCCACATTTGTTTTGATTCTTATTCAGTTTCTTCTGAAAGGATTGACAATATTTTCATCTCCACAAGTTGGCTGCCATGTTCTATATGGATGAATATTCATGCACATGGATAAGAAGAAAGGGATTACTTCTTTCCAATTGTTTCTCATGTCGGTTTTTCTTTGTTCTAATTATCCATATGTTGGACTTTGACAAAGAATATTTAGACCATCCAATAAACAGGGTTTCTTTTTTTTCCAAATGAACAACTTGAAGATTCCCCAAAATTGTGATCCTAATATCATGAGAAGCTCTTCTGTCTTTTTTTAAGTTTTTTTTTTCACCGACTTAAAGAACTGAAGAGCACTGGTCTATGATGTGTCTTTTTTGTTCTGACCAGTAGATTCATTGCTCAGGTGTATTCCCTTCAAGTATATAAATATGAAAGAAAATGATGGTGACACTTCTGAGAAGATTGTTGAAGTACTAATGATCAACTCAACTAGCGGACCAGGTCTTCTATTTCCAAAGGTGAGAGTTGTGGGCATATGTGTTTGTGTTCGTTAAATTAGTGATGCATAAATAATATTTTACTGCACATTATTTCTCTACACGGTGTTTCATACTCTTTATCTGTTTATGGATGAGCCTTTTCTAGTTAATTTCTTAAGAAGACTCCATGAATATGCATTTAAGAAGATTTTTAGTAAATTTATACTTTTGACATGTGAGCCCATATCTCGGAGAACACAAAAGGCATGTGGACTGAGTCTTTGGATGTCTCCTTTTTCTGAACTTCTTGGAGTTCCATGTTCAATAAATTTCTGTAGTATATTTATAGATGACCAGTGGCTTTGCTGCATTTCTTAAAGTCAACGCTCTGCCATGACACTTTGTCCTCGTGATTTCGTGAAATGACTTGTTCACAACCCAAGTGGCACAAAGAAGGATGTTTTATGAACATCTGTATGCACTTTTATCATGTGCCAAGTTTTCATGTGGATTTGATTTTGGGTTAAGAAGCAAATGCTGGGAAACCTAGTATATTATGGGTGATTTGGATGGAGAATAACACAAGAATTCTCCCATCAGTATATGCCAGTGGAATCGTTTTGAGATAAAGAGTTTTTTTGCTTGCTTTAGGCTCTGTGATCCAGTACCTTCTCTGTTATACATTCACAGAATTTCAGAGGGACTCGACTCTCGAGATATCTTTGAGCAGTGAATTCTTCTTTTTATCTATATAAAATTGAAAGCTTTCGGTGGCACTTGATTTACGTTGTTTTGCATGCTTAGAAATTAGAAGAAAGAAAAGTTTTGGAAATGATCCTATTTTGTATGTCTAATTTATATTAAGCATGACGTCATCGCTATGCAGTTATACGAGTTATTTGTTGTTAAAACAACAAGGTGAAAGTGGATGAAGATATCCTTTCTCTAGGGGTTGAAATTTCAAATAATTCGGTTACTCAATGAATCTGAGGTTTCTATAAAGTTCTTCACCCAGTGATAACTCTGAATGCCTATGACACAAGTATATTAAAGCGGTAGGTACCATGTCATTCTAATGCGCACATTCATAAGATTTGTTTCTCCCTTTTTGTGGCAAAAAAGTGCATAATAAAAAGATATCGGGAGTATCCCAGTATTAATGCCTTTTTATTATTTTTCAACAAAGGGTGGGTGGGAAACTGATGAAACAGCTGAGGAGGCAGCAGCGCGGGAAGCAATAGAAGAGGCTGGAGTTCGAGGGGATTTGGTGGTAAGATTTAATGATTTATACTATGTAACCTCATTTTCTTGGTTATAATTTACAACGTCTGTAACCAGATCTAGATTTAATGATTTGTACTACATAACCAATACAAACTTTGATGATCCGGACAGTACATGTACATCAAAGGATCACTGAAGGAAGGGAAATCAATCTTATTGCTGCCATGGGGTTTCTGAATTTATCGATTTTCCTTACTGTACTTCTGTTTCAGCATTTCCTGGGATTCTATGCCTTCAAGAGCAAAACGCTCCAGGACGAGTTCAGTCCAGAAGGTTTGTGTAAGGCTGCCATGTACGCTTTGCTCGTGAAAGAGGAACTCGAGTCCTGGCCTGAAAAGAGCAGTCGAGAAAGAAGTTGGCTGAAAATTCCTGAAGCTATTCAACGCTGCAGGCACTCGTGGATGCGAGAGGCTCTTGAAGAAGGATTTTCAAAATGGTACGCTAAAAAGCATGACCCTAATTCCACGTCGGATTAGCTTTGAGATGTTTTAGAAGACGAATCCAGTACAATCTCAAGCCAATCTTAATGCCTTTTGGTTCTAATGTTTGAACTTCCTTGCGGGAACTTGGAAGAGAAGATGCAAATAGTTCAGTTGCTTTAGGTTTTGAACATTTTTCTATGATATTTTTTGTTGCCTACATTTTGTTTCTCCTTTTCTTGCAAAGCACCAGTAGTAAAAGAATTGTGAAGGACGAAATGAAAAAATTGTGGGTCCTTTATATATCATTTCAAAAATGATTTTTGTTGTGGTAACTCCCTTAATTTTAATACCATGGCCATCCTATTAATTAGAATATGCTCTTCTGGATTGAATTTTGTCTGTGCCAATATGTTCGGTTCCAAATTAGCACATTTAGAAAACAGTATTGGATTGAATTGTATAATAGACAAAATTTTAAATTCTGTCTAACAAGCCACTAATGCCTAATATCTACATGCATAAAAAAATCGCTTGTATCATTTTTCCATGATATGGTCAGAGAAAAATGAAGATTTAAGACAACTTGTCTATGTATGTAATTCAAAATAAGTAACTTTTTAAATATAAAAGTAGAAAATAAGTAATTTATATACACATATTTACAAATAAAAAGTTACTTCAAAAGTAATACGTACTCACTTAAGTTGTATAACTCATTGTTTTTTATTTGTAATATTAAGATTATAGGAAGGAAAAAAAAAAAAAAAAAAAAACTAGATAGCATGGAGAGAACTCTTGAAAAATGACTCGTTAATGTTCAAAATTAATTATTTATTTATTTTGATATATGTATTATTTAGAAACTGATGTTAAATTATATTTTATCAATTTATATTATATTGTTTGCAACATATGATAAAATTGAGTGCTATCAACTTTCACCCACATATTTTATCAACTTATATCAATAATTTAATTAATAATCTGAACATAAACTAAATTCAAATGCAGCGGACATACAATGCTTAAATGAATCCATAACCCCTATGCAGCCTCAACAAATCCTCTATGGCTGCTTGCAGGTAGTAGTGTAAAATGGACCGGCAAGCCCTGCCCGTAAGAGTCCAACTCAACCCGTTTGACACCACTACTTGCAGGTGAAACTTCAATTTCTACTCATAAACCAAAAAAATGACAAAATAATTATAATACGTCTAGAGTGGATATGTGAAACCAGGTATTTACAATCTTAAAAAATGCTTCATAGTTCTCGAAGCAATAAGCAAAATCCTGCTATTTTCCATTCCTTTTACCACACAAAATTCTTGAAGTGATGAATTCCTACAGCAGTTCATCTGCTTTCCCCATAATATGATATACAGATGTGATAACAAAACATTACTAAAACTGGCAAACTAAAGCTCGTGCTTAACGCGCGCCTTTAATATTCCAGGAAGAGGAGGCGAGGTTGGAGGCCTACCCGATATGTTCGACCTAGAAGGATGAGATAGTTGAGGCTGGTAAATGCTGGGCATGCGAGAGCTTTCACCTCCGTCGAGAGAGACATTTTGCGCTACACTATCACCTCGAGGGTTTTCACACAATTTCATTGCCTTGAGAACATAATTGTCATCATGTAGCTCAAATGGGGTGCTGCAATGATCAAACCAAATATATATGTTATATTCAAGGTGGAATCTATTTAAGCATGTCTGGCCGAGCTTAAAAAATAATAGTAACTTGTGTTTACAAATATGTTTAGGTAAGTTACTACTTTCTTACTTCTAATAAAAACTTACTTATTTTGAAAGTAACTCCTACGTTACGTCAAAATAAGTAACTTATTTCCAATTTTTATCAATAAAAAGAGTTGTTTATTATATCTTTGTTACCAACACGATCATGTCACATATTACACTGAAAAGAAGACAAGACAGAAAGACTTGCTTATGATAGCCAACATAGTAGAAAAAAGATACTTTATGCTGATATCACACAATTAAAAGTGGTGTTTGCTTGAATGATTCCCTTACCTATTGAAATCAAAATGCACCAGCTGCATATCTTCTGATATTTCCACCTCGACTGTTGCATGAGGACGAGTCTACAGTTTCCAAAAGTGAAAATCAATCAGAAGCATGACAATGAATTCAACAGGGATTCTAGCCGAAGTTCAAACACTGAAGCAACATCCAGAACCTTCAAACCACCACTGTCTCCAACAGTAAACCACCAGCAGATCTGTTCCTAAAATCCTTCCCAGAATATGAAAATATAAGGTGGAAAAAGGTGATCAACTCATCGAATGAAGGATAGAACTTTTTCTCGAGTTTGGAATCGTGTGTATGTGGTAGTTATCTTTAATATCAATTTATTTAGCTTCGAATGTGGTAGTTATCTGTCGAGAGATCATAAATGTTTCTCGAGTTTGGAATCGTGTATATGTGGATATTTCTTACTCTGGCAATGTTTATAGGGGTGATGATAGTGTGGTGATTGTGGATTAACTGAAGCTGAATCTGACTTTTTCTAAATTTCCTTTTCAATTAACTGGAGATTCTTGATGGTTTTTGGGCTTGGGTTAGATACAAGTATTCTCTTCATTGTGGTTATACCTTTCTGTTGAATGGAAAATTTGGAATTCATACTGATCAAAGAATGGAATTATTCAAACACAAAAGGATGGACGACGGACGGAGTATACACAGCACATGTAAATTTAATCTTTAATGGCAAGGGGTTCAAGAGCATTGGCCTTATTTGATATGCTTTCACGTCCCATGGTTTCTTTATTTCACTTTATTTCTCATTCGGGATGCTGATGTATTCACACAATAATTTTATACATCACGAATTTCCAAATCCTACTGTATGCCAGACTGCCAGTCCCACCAGCACCATGTGAGATAACCAATTTAAGAATGCAAAAGTCTCGTTTGTAGCAAAGAGCAGGAGGAGGAGAAATATTAGACACAGACATAAAGACAAGGAGCACCTATTTGTGAGTCCTTTGAAAGATGGAAGTAACAATAATCACAATGAAATTGTTAACAAACGAACCTGCACCAATATAAAAGGTAAAGCCACACCACCACTAGGAGCATTTCCCAAGCCATATAGTTGCTCATTACGTTGGACGAGTTTTTGAAGACCTACGTACTTCAGCAAAGTATAGGGAAGAAAAGACATTGTTAGACACGTTACTAATTGTTAGTATCCTCATTATGATGCATATCAAGAAATTAACTTCTATCGAATTCAGTAAAGCTGACAGCATACTGCTCAAAGATTCTCACTTGTTCCTCCAATTCTTGCAAATATGCTGCTTTCTTCTCAATCCGATTTCGAAGTCCAAGACTCTCATTCTGCAGTCGTTTATATACAACTTAAATTACATTGCTTGATATAGATTAACAATATTTGGCACACTGGGGTTTGCGTATAACAAATAATTACATAAAAAGGAAAAAGAGAGGTGGAAGTAGAAGTAAGAAATGCGAAAGTGAACCTTTAGTTCTTCAATGTCATTCAAGCTAGTCCGTGGTAAACCTTTCCATTGTATTTCCTTCTTATCTTTAGATATTATATCCATCGCCATCAGTACATTTAGAGCATCATAAACCCTTCGTCGTATGTTTTTCTCATCATATTGTTGCTGCCACATATAGTTAACAATCATAATTAGAAGTTCAAAAAAGTTTCACAATAACCCCAGTCACAGGATAAAGTAATGACATATGCGAAGAACCTGATCAGGAGAGGCTACATTATTGTTAGGATCTGCAAATTCGGCAACAAGTTCATCTGCAACCTGGAGAGACATTGACGTGTTAGATTTAGACATTACATGATAATCAAATAGTCCACAATACAATGTTGTTACGTAATTGAATTGCCCATTTTGGTATTTATGCGACGAAATAGGTCAAATATTGTTATACCAGTTTCCACTTCCAGAAGAACTTGTCACTATTGCAAATTAGAGCATCATTATCATCATTATGATTATTGTTATAAAGTTGTATCAATTGAAATACAAGTAAACAATGTTAATTTTGGTGAACCTGCTTATGTCATCCTTCAATCAAAACACTCATACTTCTTCTCATTAAGAAACTATCACGTCCATTTAGGTATTAATCGAACACTTGAAAAAACATTTTTATCAAGCACTCTACTAGTATTGGAATTGGAATAGTCTTATCATGCCAAAAGAATCCATTACTTTTTCACGCAAAGTTGAAAATACCACATTTTGGATTTTGCATAACAAGAGAAAGGTCATAAACAGCACAAATTAATAACAGGTGAACAGAAAGGAAGTACCAACTCATAATTCCAAAAATAAGAGAGCCCAAACATATTGCAGGCTAAGAGAGAGATTACACAGATGTTAATTTCAGAAAAGCATGATGTGAAAATGATATTAAACATTTAATGAGCATCTGACCTCATTGTATGTAGTTCTGCCTTTGCTTTCCACTTTCTCGCACACTATCCCCAAGAGAAAGCACCAAAGTTAATCAGTATGTAACTCTTATCTAGAACTCATTCAAGTACTAAAAACAAATTATTAAGGTCACATCCTCTCAGAAAGAGAAACAAGGACAGATGAGAAACAAAAACCTTTCATGCTAAATTGACGAAGCCCTCTACCACTCTTATCCCCTCCAGCAGCACGTTGCCCCCTTTTCTTCTTCTTGTTACTGTTTAGAACTTAATATTAGTCACAACTAGGAGCGCGAGGAAAGGAAAGGAAACATAAAGACACTGATGATATTTACACGAGAACCTATTATCGTGAGTCATAGAAACATATAAGAATGACACCATCCTTTTCGTACGTGATGTATTTAAGTGCAAAATATAAACAATAAACCCCTCATTTAAATCATCCCACGGGTAGAATCAGAATACTTATTTGTTTCCCAACTCCAATTAAAGCCAAAATAAATTACAATTCTTTTTCCACAATTGATTTATTTCCAAAATCAAATCATGGAGTACCATCAATCTATTAAACCACATTTTTTCCCACACACAACATATCCCCACAAGTATATCCCATGTATATAGAATACCTTACATGAACCTCCGTGAGCTCCAACTACAACAATAGTATTGATTTAGCCACAAAATATATAGCATATTTATCACGACCGTAGGGAATTTTCTCCGTTACGGGAAGAAAAAAGTACTTAAACATCCATGTATCACTACGTCTTCAATTTTTTTCTTTACAAAATCATCTCCTCCAAAATTTGCTGACCGCTTCAAGGCATCTCCCTCGACCGATCATCTCCAAAATATGTTCACATTCTCAATCCATCTCTTTCAATCAATTATCTTTCACCACCGATCATCTCCAAAATTTATTCAATGTCTCAATATATCATTATAATAAAGTGTACGGTTGGATCTCACCGCAAGGAAACAGTATACTAATAATCTTTCATTTCCCATGTAATCACAACCGTAGAGAGTTTTCTCCACTACGAAAAGAAAAAAGTACTTAAACGTCTGTGTGTCACTACGTCTTCAATTTCTCTCCTCACAAAATTATTTTTCTAAAATTTGTTGAGCGCTTCAATCCATTTCCTTGATTCGATCATCTCCATCAACCGATCATCTTCAAAATCTGCTCACCTCCTCAATCCATCTCCCTCAATTGATCATCTTCATCCACTCATCATCTCCAAAATCTGTTCATCGTAGCCTACGGTCGGATCATACCGCAAGGAAGTGGTATACTAGTTATATATTTCTTTAGTCACCACATATATAATTGTCGATCTATGACTTGGTATAACTCTACCATTAGCTATTGCCTCTTACAATTACTCGTTAATAGTACAGTAATTCCACATCAACGCCACACACAAAAACAGCAATCAATAAATTTCTAACAATGAATGCAAAGAAATGAAGAAGTGACCAAGAGGCTCACCCAGTAGCTGCTTGAGATCCAGCATCATCGCCTTGGATATCGAGATTGTTAAGCCTGAGAAATGTGCTGTCACTGGCTGGAGTCGCCACAGCAGTCTCACTCCGGCTTGATGGGGAACCCACACTGCCACTGGTAGACATCGATTGGCCAGACACAGTGGTGCCCCATGATTTGGTGGCTCCCCCTCCAGCACCAATACCTCTAGAAATGCTTGATGGATTCTTATCCCCATCATTTTGATTACTGTTGTTGTTATTGCTATTATTCACCATGTTCAATCACGAATGAGCAATTTGAGAGATACCCAAATTACACCTTACCCAGAAAAAATCGGGATTTTCAAGGAGAATCTCTGCCAGGATTATATTCCACTAAAATCCTGGGATTTTAGAAAAACCCAGATGAGAATTCAGCAAATAATATCTGGGCTTTTCAAGCAATAGACTATAAATTCTAAATTTTAGACAATAACCATCCAAAATCCTAATATTCCAAACCCAGATTAGAATTGGGCAAAATAAACTGACTTTTTCCCAAAAATAGCTATAAACACGAAGTTTTAACCTAATACCCACCCAAAAATACGACAAAAAAACGTGTGAGAAAAACAGTAAAAAACTGAGCAAAAAATCAACAACGATTCCAAAGGAAAAATCCAATCAAAACACCGTCTCTCTAGAAACTCATCGAATCTGCCCACAGTAAAATTCAATACTATTTGCAAAATTTACATTTTGAAAGGTACACGGAGAGAGACATTGGTACCTCATGTGGGTACCTAAAAATAGTCAGCTGTAACCATTACCGCAATATTTTCTCTCTTTTTTTCTGATTCTTTTCTAAGCACTGAAGGTGCCGCAGAGTTGGAGTGGTAATGCAATTTAATTGGATTAAGAATGGTGAAATAGGGGCGTAATTCGAGAAGTGAGAAGCTTTTTTCTTGATCTACAGAGCGGTGAAACAGAGAGAGGAGCGTGAGTACAAGAGAATGTGGAAGTAGGGAGGGAAGATTTCAAGGGTAACTGATATTATGATGTCGTGACTTCAATTTAGTAGTATATACCACTTGTCTGCATAGAAAATCGTTTGACTCGAAAATGATACAACTAGTATAGTATAATATAGGTGGAATTCGACCATAGAAAATTAAGATTCTTTTATAAACCAATTTTTGTTTATTTTAGTTTATTTTTTGGCTTTTTAAATTATTTTTAACATAAAATAATTATATTACCCTTAATCAACAAAATGTTATTTTAAAGTAGAAATGACAATTTTATTATTTTACGTTAAAATAGTTTAAAAAGTCAACAATATTATCTTAAATAAATCAATATTGATCTATAAGCTAGTTTATAATTTTTGTCAAACGAGTTTTAAATAGAGATTGATAAGTAGAACAAGATTGAGAAAGAAAGATTTGGAGAGGAATGGTGAAGAGAAAGAAGACAACTTAGGAATTGAAAAAAAAAATAACAAATTAGAGAAGGTGAAAACAAACGTAAGTAAATTTTTTGGACAAATAAAGGTGAAACTCCTTACTGTCGTTATAATAGGGATACGATTTAAATTCAACTGATGAATTTTATATAAAGGAAGAAGAAGACATAGTTGTGGAGAGGAAATTTAACCTTTAATACGTATATTTTTTTCTTGTGTGAGTAGCGATGAAAAAACTTCTTACAATTGTTGATAAAGCGTGTTGTATTGACATGCTAAGAATTTTCAACGCAAACGTGGATTGTACTATATTATTTTAAAATATTTATATGACAACATGTGGACGTCATACTAGACATTTTTTTTGTTTATTTTTCATAACTTATTTCTATCACAATGTGTGTTAATTATCTTTTATTTATTTTTTTATAATTTATCTACATCCTCTCTCTTATGTACAATTAGACCATAATTTTTCAATTTACAATCCTATTGAAAATATTCTTTTTCTCGACTCCATTTTACTTGCAATATGTATAACAATACACTTTGTTTGCATCAAAGATGCTTTAAGAATTATTGGATTCCTAACATTTGATTCAATTTGGGGATCTCATCGACAAGGACAAGGACAAGTTGGAGCCCCGACAACACCATAGCTCTTTGACCAAAGTCCTGGCGATGCACAAATTATAACGGTTCTACGGTCCTACATGTCCGATTAAATTTAAAATGATTACTTGTAGTTGAATGAGTAAATTTTAAAATAATTACCTTTTCAATTAGTTTAAATTTAAAATAAATAAATTACCACACTTTAATAGTAAAATAAGAGTAATTTTTGAGTATATTTGTTAATGTTTATAAATAATTGTGTGAGCACATGCGATACACGTAATGTATCGATAATTAAAAACGTAACAGTGTTTATTATATCTTTTTTTATGAGTTGGCTTGATATTGGTAATCTAAATGAAAAAAAAATCATTATTAACAAATCAGATGATTGAAACCTAAATAGTATGCTTATAACTTAAAATCTAGCTTATTAAAATTCATTACGGTAGATGACTCAAATATATGATAAAATTGAATTCAATTTACTTCATAAATGCAACTATTCTTAAATATCATTTTCTCCGAATTTGCATTCCTCCTTGAAACCTGAGTGCATTCTTTTATAATATTTTAATCACGTAAAGAAAGATGAATGCCTTTGCATTAAAAATTTTTACATTTACTTTAGAATAAGACTCTGTGCATAAATCTCTACAACAACATCTACACATTAATTTCAAAAAAAAAAAAATGAATTAACTTAAATAAAAGATAAAGAGATGATTGAATTGAGCTTACATCATCCAAGATTTGGGTTTTCAAGAAAGGAAAATTAAACTTCTTCGGTAAGTATACCAACACAATGTTTAGTGGCAAAATAAAAAGTTCATAAAAATATTCTTTCTTGCTTTAGATGAAGCTTTGGAGATAATCAATAAGTTAATTAATCAAGTCGTTTCATGGTCGAATTAAAACTTTTAAAACAACATAATTTCTAAAAGTAAATAAATCACTTTGTAGTTGTTAACTAAGCATGCTAATGAAGTTGTATGTATTTGATGCAAGTAAGAGATTATGGCAAAAATAGACTACAAAAGTGTAATAAAATAAACAAGTCAATAAACATATTAATTACAATTAGAATTATTCCACAACCATTATTCCACAACCAAACTTCACCTAGGCTTGAAGCTAAAATCACGCATTGTAGCATCTCTCTAACTCGCCTATCCGAAAAGCAAATTTCTTCACAAACCACGCTAAGCTTTTTAGAACATTGGTGCAAATTTCTAAAGCACTAAGTAGAGTTTGCATTGCTAATGTACAAGAAAGTCATTTTCAAAAATAATACCCTAGAGTTGCATTAATATTCAAAAGAAAAATGACAATAATTTGAGACATTACTAAAATGCTACTTTTCAAAACCCTATATATAAATAAGCAATTTTCATTTCAAGTTCATGTAGTTCAAGAAATGATAATACAACTAAACGAAACAAATTTCAAGTTAAACAATGCCACAAAGTGACATCAAATTACAACAAAACTAAACTAAATTTTCTAAATTTAAAATTATTGAAAAAAATGAACACAAATCTCAAATTTTACAGAAAAAGAAACTAATAAAAGGAAATTTGAAATGTTTTCTAAAATATTCTAATTGTAAATTTAACATTCTAATAGACTATAAAAGTACAATTTTTCGAAAATTCAAACTCTTAAACAAAAAATAAAGTAACAACTCATGTGTCTTTCAATTTGAGTAAGAAAAGGTAAATGCGAGTAAAAAATACGACAAAAATCTAAAACAAACAAGACTATAAAAGTAAAAAACAATAAAAAGGTTAAACTTTTGAAATATTTAAAAAAAATTGCAAATTTAATAATCTAATAAGTAGTAAAACTACAATTCTTATAAAATTCAAACTCCAAAACAACTAAAAACCAAAACCAAAACTCACATGTCGTTAAATTTAACCAAAAAGTTGTTCAAAGTATTTCACAACAACTTTGAATTTGTCAATTATTTTCATTCATCTTATTGTTGTTTCACTATAAGATTCGCAAAAATCTCTTACGTTTTGTTTTTCTTAAAACTGAATTTTACGAAATATGAATCCAAATTAATGACATCATTTCTAATTCTAAAGTCAGACATCATTCATCAAAACCTTTTTGTTGGACAATGACTTGAAAACTTGAAATAATCAGTGTTCTAAAAGACCTGTCTAAGCCTCGCCTAGGCGCGCCCAAGCTCAATGCGTTTACAAAACACATCGTATTGAAGGTATGCGCCTTAAAATGCGGTCAACTCTTTTTGTTGACCGCCTAAGCGCGAATAGACAAGAATATGCGAGAATAAACATGATTAAGCGAGAATAAGCGCGAATAATCATGCATAACACGCATTAGAGCAAGCAAGCTTCTTTTTAAATTTATTTTCAGATTGGACCAAAATAAATATTTTTTAAATCTACAAGAGATACTAGAAATGCTCAAGATAAAATAAGAGAACCCAGCGAAAATGATTTTGTTTCGGATGGCACGGAAGATGAGTTAGATGAAGAAGAAGAGCTTGACTTAGAATCCGATAAAGAGTTAGACAAAATTTAAGCTATGTTGGTATGTAATAAAATTGTAGAAAATTATTGAGTAATTTGTGTTTATGTTTATGGTAGTTAAAATTTACTAACTTTTGAAAACTATTATGTTGGGCTTTTATTTTGTAATTTAATTGTAGACTATGATATTAAAATCAGTCCTGCAATTTTGATTTTTTTTTATTTTGAACCACATTGAATGTGATATGTTCAACCATGATATGTGCCTTACTATAAATCTAGTTTTTCTTCATTGTTACAGCGTGCATCTAATTTTGAAAACTCATGTATTTTTTATGTGTTTTTTGAAAACTAAGCCTGTAATTTTGTAATCTAAATCAGTATATTCTAGGCTATGTTATTAAAATTTAAAATTTGAGCATTAAAAAAAATAAAAATTCGAAAACGGATTTTGACGCCTTGGCTTCGCATAGGCGCGCTTAGGCCTATAATTCTTGATGCTTCACCTCGCTGCGTCGTCACGCATTACGCATTTTAGAACCTTGGAAATAATCATAACTTAGTTTATTCAAAACTGATATAAAAGTAGCCAAAATTATGCTAAATATACATTTTGCCTATTTGTGGCCAGCAGTTGCAACACGATGCAACAATTAACTGGTGTAAGCCTATATAATCAGATTGAATTCAAATTCAAAGAAAAAGTAAACAAATACGTAGATATGGGTTTAAAAACACCCAAGTTTTACTGTGTGAAAAAATTCAATAAAACCAAATATTTTGATTATATTACTATAGTAATTTTGGTTTACTAATCCTCTTTATAATGTGTTCTACCTTATTGCATTAATCACAAAATACTTTCTTTCAGTCTATGCAAAACAAGCCACAATTATCTTAGAATTTGCATTCAAAGTTGAAATACTTTTTGATCAAGTCCTACAACTTGTACCCAGCATAACGATGGATATGAAGTTCTTCTAATATTTCATTTTATATAAGTTGGTTTGGATTTCAAAATGTATTTTAAATTCTATTCATTGACGTTACTTTGGAGAATATTACACATGCAAATTTACAAAACACTTATTAGTTCTTCGTATAAAGTTAGTAAATTACACTTCACATGCCATATTTTCAAGAATTACATATGTATTTCACGTCCATTAAGTCTCTATAAAAATAAAAAAATAAAAACATTAAAATACTGAAATTATTTTCATAAACCTAATTTTTAAAATTATAATTTACATACCATTATTTCAAAAAAGTGAACAAATATTGTTATGCCTCCCAAAATTACACCCCGCTGGATAAGACATGTAAGCCCCATACACTGACTCAGCCTCAAAGCAGATACACTTTGCGACACGTGGAAGGCGCCTTAAAAGATGTCTAGACTGCTTTTAATGAAGGCAGTCCGGATGCTCCACGGTAGTCGAACCATTGCAAATGATTGAACAGAAGTAAGGCGGCACTATTGTCCTGACATAAAGGAAGAGTGTAAGAAAAGATAAGGCAATAGTTTGCAGACCAAGAGTCAGACACAAAAAGAAACGATGACGTTGACAGTTTGATGGGACATGAGTTAATCGTTCACTCTGACATTTGACTCAAGTCAATTGAATTTCAAAAGTGTATAAGAAGAAAGAGAGAGAGAAAGAAGGTAAGTATTCTGAAACATGGCTTTGATATTAGTTTTCTCTTAAATTCTATCAGTTTGACTAAAGCATAAATCTTAATTTGAGCTTCGGAGTGCATACGGCAACCTCCTGGTCGCCTATGCTAACTGACAATCTTGATGTTAAGTGTGCACAAATTTCATAGCTGGAAAGAAAGAAGATACGTCAGTGATGATTATAGATCCGATTAGGAATTTCATAGCTGGAAAGAAAGAAGACACGTCAGTGATGATTATAGATCCGATTAGGATTTGTAGTCAATATTTTGGTGCCTTCTGTGAAATGCGGTGCATAACCACGAGGAAACATGTGAAAAAACATAGCCACTCAAGAATGAAGAAAAATGGATACTCAATTTGAAGAGACAAAGAACCCGCGAGTTGAAGATTTGAAGTTGTGAGAAATTTTCCTTTGACAAAAGGAGAAATTTTAGTCGAAGATTTGAAGTTGAGAAATTTCCCTTTGAACAAAAGGAGAAATTTTAGTTGAAGATTTGAAGTTGTGAGAAATTTTCCTTTGAGCAAAAGGATAAATTTTAGTTGAAGATTTGAAGTCGCAAAATTTCCCTTTGAATAAATAGAGACATTTTAGTTGAAGATTTGCAACTACAAGATTTCTCTTGAAAAGGCAACGTCTTACGCATGTTTGGTAATCCCAAAGTATTCCATTTCGGAAGCAAGGATATGGCTTAACCCACATTCGGGAAGTTATAAATTTTTGAATTTTTATGCTAGTATATGATTCCTCTTTACGTAATATAAAGAAATAACAAATCACAAACCACTAGTTATTTTGAACAAAAATAACACAATGAGTGACGAAGACGGAACACACGTACTAGACAAACCGGTGGACAACTAGAATGAGAGAATGAAAGAGCCCATGAGGTTGCACAACCACACAGGCGTGGAAGGCGTTCTAGAGCATGCATGGCACGCAATATGGAAGTCATGGCAGAACAAATACTGAAATGCAAAGACAATAGGTTGCGGAAACTACTACCGTAAATGCATACCTACAACAGGGACTTAGACCCCCTATACTACTTACGTATCTGCACCTTACCAACCTCAAGGATACGAATGCCAATACGAAGATGAAGAAAAGGACCCATACCCATATACCTCATTGGAGAGACCAAGAGCCCCATTTCGGAGAAATGATGAAAGGATCCACCTTAATACCCATATCATGGATACAACACAGAAGAGAACTATGGAAACCCATAATTTCCTCCATATCATGGATACAACGCAGAAGAGAACTATGGAAACCCATAATTTCCTCCTGAATACTCTCAAGAACTAGAAATCTCAAAGAGGTCCGATTTGGGATTCGCAGTCTCCTAGAAATAGAAGGGAGAGACGGGTGGCGGCTGCCGCAGCCTTAGCCCAAGCACTGCATATACCCAGGCTATATCAATATCAAACCGCACAGGATCCCAGCATAAGACCGACGCACGAACCTAATGAGGGATTGGGACGGC
This sequence comes from Forsythia suspensa, assembly GCA_023638005.1. Taxonomy (NCBI): domain Eukaryota; kingdom Viridiplantae; phylum Streptophyta; class Magnoliopsida; order Lamiales; family Oleaceae; genus Forsythia; species Forsythia suspensa. Next base: position 14,528,352 of record CM042667.1, read on the forward strand.
CCCAACGGGTCCATTCTCCTGAAGTAATATCTTTGTCCCAACTTTGATCCTATGAGATAGATGATGATGAGGAGACAGATCGTTTCTCAGAAGGGATACAACGATGTAAAGTCCTCATGATTTTGAAATGCCTAAAATTAGCAAATACACCAGTTGAGGCGATCCAAATGATCATCTTTTAAATTACAATGCCAGCATGAAATTGCTGGGAGCCATCTCAGCACTAAAATGCAAAGCATTTCCTCTGACATTGGAAGGAAGCGCACTTAGGTGGTACAAGAAACGGCCACCCAGAAGCATTCATAGTTGGAAAGATCTAAAAACAGCCTTTAGGAATGGATTTGTATCATCAAAGTCCGCCAACTTCGGTCCAACTATTGCAAGACCTAAGGCAAGGAAAACACGAGTCGCTGAAAAGCTACTTAGCTCGATTCTCAAAGGAGATACACAACTGTGAAAATATCATAGAAGCAGAAATGTTCTCGCCCTTAAAGGAGGTATAGAGATGGGAAGCATGTTCTGGAGAGACGTTTGAAGTCGTAAACCCAGGGATTACAATGCACTAGTAGACATGATGAAAGAAGAAATGATATCAGAAGAAATTGCTAGAGCCAGGGATAATCACACCCAGCAACGTTATAATCATGATGGGCAGACAAACAATAAACCATCCGATGACATTACTCGCCGCCAAGGACCGGATCGACTGTCGAAATCAACGTCCTTTCCATGAGACTGGATCCAAGAGGTTTATTAACGTTATCAACAAAATCGAGACTTTAACCGATGAAAAAGCCCTGGACGCACTCGTGACTGGGCTTTACATGTGCACCCTCTTTTAGAGAGTCGTATAAAACATTCAACCAAAGACTTACAGTCAGCTGATAGACTTGGTCCAGCGCGAAATCTAGTCAGAAGAGATGATCAAAAACAGGAAGAAGTCTGAAATGAGAGAGAGAGAGACGAATAGAGGGGCGATGTTTTCCTAAACCCCGTTTCAACTACTTTCAGATATGGCGCTCTTCTGGAACCGAACAACCATTATAGGAGATTTAACCAGACGGAGGTAGCCCCTACCCCCATCCTAAAACACTCGCGATGGCCTCTTGCTTGCAACAGCACCACCCAAGTTCTATCGTATACACAAGACTAGGGTGCATAACACGGATGATTGCCTGGATGTGAGAGAACTGATCAATCGCAGAAACCACGGGCATGGAGAGAGGAATCGACCCGCGCGAGAATGTCGAGGGCCGCCCACCCAGGGACGAAGACCTCCTCCTCGACGCCGGGACGATGGACCTCACCATGATGATGGAAGGGCCCACGGGAGTCCCTTCACCCGAGAAATAAACACGATCATAGGAGGGCCCTACGTCGGAGAGCACATGATGAACTCTCGGTGAAACTATGCGAAGGCAGTAGAGAAGAACCCATATTGAGTTGGCAGGTCCACAGACACTGACTAAGAGCACCGCAAATCTCGTTCACCGAGGAAGACGGGGCTGGAATAGACTATCCTCACTGCAATGCCCTGGTAGTCCGTGTTGTCGTTGCTAAAAATGGATTAGGGACAGATGTTGGTCGATGATGGGAGCATCGTGAATATCTTGTTCGACAACACCTTCGATCAGATGGACGTGGATCATGAACTGATGGCCATCTCGGAGCCACTATTCAGTTTCACGAGAGATAGCCTGGTTCCGCGATGAAGGATTACCCTCGTGATGGACTTCGAAGAACCCATGCCACCTCGAAAATTTATGGAGTTCTAGGTAGTGGATATCCGCTCTGCCTACCATGGAGTCCTCGGAAGGCCTGTATTGAAGGATTTGCAGGCGATCACGTCCATACACCACTTGGCAATGAAGTTCCCGACGCTGGGAGGGGTCGCCAAGATTTGCGACAATCAGACAGAGGTGAGGGCATGCTATATGAACGAGTTACAAAAAGTGGCAAAACACGAAGATGTCACCCCGATGGTAATGACAATACAATCAGAGCCAATGGATGTCGACCAAGAAAAGATGGAAGAGGAAATGATACTGGACGAGGGCCTGGACCCTCGAATTATAGGCTCGGACTCTCTTGCCTTTCCATTCGAGGAGTTGAAAGCATTTTCGGTGAATCCTTCGGAACCAACCCAGGTGTTGTAGGTGGGAGAGAGACTCGAGGAAAGGATGAAGGAGGAATTGAAGCAGTTCCTACGAGAGAACACTGATATCTTCGCATGGAAGCATAGAGATATGGTGGGGATTGACCCATCTGTGTTGTGCCACGCCCTAAAGGTGGATCCAAAAGTACGCCCAAGATACAAAAAAGAAGACCTTTGAGCACCGAGAGGTATGGCGCCTTGAAGGAGGAGGTTGATAAACTATTAGCCAACGGGTTCATCAGGAAAGCAATCTACTCCCAATGGGTATCAAACCCTGTACTGGTAAGAAAGAGCACCAAAAAATGGAGGTATGCATAGATTTCTCGAACTTGAACCAAGCATGCTCCAAAGATAGCTTTCCGTTGCCACGTATCCACCAGCTGGTCGACGCAACTGTCAACCACAAGCTACTTAGTTTCATGGATGCCTACTCGAGCTACAACCAGATCTCGTTGTTCATAGGAGACGAGGATCACACTTCGTTCATTATGGACCGAGGATTGTACTTGATCTGAAGAATGCATGGGCTACATAGTAAACAGCATGTTCAGCAAGGATAGATTGGAAACACTACGGAAGTGTACGTCGATGACATGCTCGTAAAAAGCGTGAACACGAGGATCGCATCAGGCACTTAAGAGGGATGTTCGGAGTCCTTCGCAAATATCGTATGAAGCTTAACTCCCTAAAGTGCGCTTTCGGGGTTGCATCCGAAAAGTTCTTCGGTTACATGGTAAACCAATGCGAGATAGAGGCTAATCCCGAGAAGATTAATGAGCTCATCGAGATTGCGGTCACCATCCTCCTCTAAGGAAGTCCAGAGCTAAACGAGAAGGTTAGCGGCCCTGAAACTATTCATATCAAAGAAAACCAACCGTTGCTAGCCTTTCTTCCAGACCATCAAATGAGAGAAAAGGTTTGAATGGACTTAAGAATGCGAGAAAGCTTCGTGGACCTCAAGGTCCTTCTCGAAAAGGTCCCCGCTGCTATCCAAACCGAAGAATAGAAAAATATTACTCGTCTACCTCACCGTGTTCGAAAAGGCAGTAAGTTCGGTCTTAATTTGAAAAGAAGGCCCGATACAGCTTCTTGTCTATTATGTAAGTAAAGCCTTATAGGACGCAAAGACAAGATACCCAGACATGGAGAAGCTCGCCCTGTTTTTGATTATCACCTCAAGAAAACTCCGACTATACTTCTAGTCACATAGCATCGAAGTCCTGACAAACCTCCCATTGAGATAGATACTCCAAAAGATGGACACCTCGGGAAGGCTGATGAAGTGGTCAATTGAACTTAACTAGTTCGATATTTCCTACAAGCGAGACCTTCCATAAAGGGATAGGCTTTGGCAGACTTTATGGCTGAATTTTCCCATATCTCCGAAGGCTCGCTTGAAGCCCAGCCTCAGAAGGTACCAACATAGAAATTATATGTTGATGGATCTCAAGCGGCGGAGCTGAGCTGAGCTAGGATTTTGTTAGTCACCCCGATGGTCACAATCTCAATCTGGCTACTTTGCACAGAGTTCAAAGTCTCAAACAACACTACGTAGAATACAAGGCGCTCCTAGCAGGCTTGAGGCTGGCACAAGAGATGAAGGTAAGAAAGCTCCAGATCTACAACAATTCGCAGCTGGTCGTTAGTCAAGTCAATGGGACTTTCACGGCCCGCAAACTTGACAAAGGCCAAAGACCTCTTATCCCACTTTGAGGCCTTCGAACTCCTCCAGATCCCGTGGATGGAAAATGGTTATGCGGATGCCCTCTCAAAATTGGCAAGCAGCGACCTGATGAGGGCCATCTCGGTTGAAAAGCTCAACCAGCCATCCATCGACGAGTCTCCAGCACCTACTACCATGATGATATCTGAATCTCCTAGATGGTTGAAGGAAATCATCGCATACTTGACCAACCAGTAATCGCCAAGCGATAGACAAGAGGTTGCAAAGCTTCAGGAGGGCGTGAAGTTCAGATTACAAGACAAGATCCTATATAAGAGAGGCTTCAGCCACCCTCTTCTACGTTGCTTGACACAAGAGGAAGCAGTGTACGTGATGAAAGAGATACATGAGAAAATCTGCGGTAATCACTCATGAGGAATGGCTCTGGCACAGAAAGTCTTGAAGCAGGGGTACTATTGGCCAACCATGAAGAAATATTTCCATAACTACGCGAAGAAATGCGAAAGATGCTAGAAATTCACTACTAAACCGAAGATCCCAACTCAGAACCTTACCCCGGTCACCAATCCTTGGCCTTTCGCCAAGTGGAGGATCGACTTCATAGGTCTCCTTCCAATCGGAAGGGTGGGGTTAAATTTGCAGTTGTAGCAGTGGACTATTTCACCAAGTGGTGCGAAGCTGAACCTCTTGCCAAAATCACGGAGGAAAATATATGGAAGTTTGTGTGGAAGAATATTATCTGTCGCTTCGGGATCTCTCGCTCTCTCATTTCTGACAATGACACACAATTCGCTGGAAAGAGGTTCAACTCGAACTGCGAGGACCTTGGTATTCGAAGGGATTTCTCCACCCTACTATCCACAGTCTAATGGCCAGGTGGAAGCTGTAAACAAGATCATCAAGCATACCTTTAAAAGAAGGCTAGAATCTGCCAAAGGAAGATGGGCTGAAGAATTACCAGAGACCCTATGGTCCTATCAGACCACTTCTCGAACGGCGATTGGCGAAACCCCTTTTACCATGGCGTACGGGGTAGAGGCAATGATTCCCGTCGAAGTAGGGGTACCCTCTCTCAGGCACTTATACTTTGACGAAGTAATCAATGACGATCTACGCAGGGTAAACCTGGACTTGCAGGATGAAAGACATGCAGACTCGCAACTTCATCTCGCGGTCTATCAAAGAAAATGGCTAGATACTACAACTCCAAGTTTAAGGGTAGAAGTTTTCACATCAATGACTTCGTCCTGAAGAAAGTGTTCTAGGATAATAAAGAGGCGGGAACAGAAACCCTCGAGCCCACCTAGGAAGGTCCTTACAAGATCATCGAAGATATCCAGCCTAGAACCTACAGATTAGAAGACTAGGAAGGAAAAGAGACGAGGCATCCCTGGAATATCACCCATCTACTACCATATTATCAGTAGTTTTTATTTTACACTTCTCAGTTTCCCAGCATTGTTTTTAGCATCTCTAGACACCGCGTTCTTTCAATAAAGTTCATTGTTTTCCAAACCAAAAGTGTTCTCTATCCTACTATACCAAAAAGAGAAATTCGTAGCGAGGGAGTGTGGTTCGCGCCAACTCTGTCAACTCACTGGATAAACATTCAATGCGTATTTAAGCAAGTAAAAAAAATTCGGCAGTAAGGGAGTGTGGTTCACGGACAACTCTGTCAACTCGCTGGATAAACATTCAATACGTATTTAAGCAAGTAAAAGAAATTCAACAGCGAGGGAGTGTGGTTCGCAGTCAACTCTGTCAACTCGCTAGATAAACATTCAATGAGTATTTAAGTAAGTAAAAAAATTGACAATGAGAGAGTGTGGTTCATGACCAACTCGTCGACTCACCGGATAAACATTCAACGCAGATTTAAACAAGTAAAAGAAATTTGGTAGCAAGGGAGTGTGGTTCATGCCAACTCTATCGACTCACGGATAAACATTCAACGATATTTAAGTAAGTAAAAGAAATTGACAAATGAGGGAGTGTGGTTCGTGACCAACTCACAACTCATTGGAAAAACATTCAACGCGTATTTAAGCAAGTAAAAGAAATTCAAAGAAATGAGAGAGTGTGGTTCGCGTCCAACTCAATGACTCACCGGATAAACATTCAACACATATTTAAATAAGTAAGGAAAATTCGGCAATGAGAGAGTGTGGTTTGCTGCCAACTCACAACTCATTGGATAAACATTCAACGCGTATTCAAACGAATAAAGATAATGCATTTTCGTTAGCCTACATGGCAGAATAAAATAGTTTATATGTAAATATACGTCGCAAGAGGCTTTACATTCTCAAATCAAAAGATAGCGACTGTAAGAACATGCAAGACTCTTAAGTCCTATTGGACCTTTGGGATATGCATAACCTGGGACCCCAAGCTTAACCAACAAATCCTGGGCCTTTGAAAACTCAACCAACGCCTCGGTCAATTCTTTATCTTTGGTATGGATCATGTTTTGACAAGATCTCAGTTGCGATTCGGCCTTCTTCTGAGCCTGGACACATGTCCTCTGGATCGTCTTAGCTTTGGTAAGGTCATATATGGCACGTGCCCTCGCATCTTCAGAAAATGCGAGCTGTTTCTGAAGATATTTGTTACGCAGCGCGTCGACATCCTCATCCTCCCAACAGTGGAGCGTAATTCGCCAACCTTCATCGCCAGTACTTTTTACAACTCGCAGTTAAGCACGTGACCCCGAGAGGTATACATTTCGGCCAGTTTCAACAACTCCATCAATTCCGCGTTATCTGCAACTTTTCTAAAAGCAGAAGTCTAATACTTATGAACTGAGGCCGCTGCTATGGCAGGCGAGGCTGGCATTTTTCCTACCACCATTGGGTCCAGCTCGTCACGACGAGACCCAATGTTGATGTATTCGTATTTTTCGATAGGAGGAGGAACAAGGGTTAGGAACGCCTCTTCTCTGCTATTGGCGCCTGCCTTCCTCTTGCCCGATTGCCTAGAGTTTTCCGACGAAGGCACAGGTCCCGCAGGAAACAAAGCGGAAGGCATCCCCGATACCACTTCCGGCGCTGGAGAGATAAATGGAGAGCTGTCTACCATTGTCTCTGGTGTCTGCAAAACAGTAACCCCTGGAACAGACGTCGTAGAAGGTACTGGAGGTGGAGGAGGAATATCATCCACAACCCCTCCACGCCTTATCTTAAGCTTTGGGATGCTGGAAAAATAAAACCGACTTGACCGATGACAACTGAGATCTAAATATTGTGGTAGGAGAGCAAAATCAGGAAAAGTGAAGTCCTACAAGCGTATATATAAGTACGGGAGAATACGAGCAATCGGATAAACCATCACGTGGAGAAGGGGTGAATGCACCTTATATATAAGCACGAGAGATGTAAAGGGTGCGTGAGGATACACACCTCGTGGATTGTGCAGTCATCACTGAATGATGACACCGCCAACACGTATCCCACGTGGAAATGTAAAGTGTGAGAGCCTCACAAGGTTCGCGAGGGCATCTTGCCTCATGAGCCTCGCAATCGCGTGGAAGCGAAGGCGGGGCATGAACTCCGTAACTTCGGTTTAAGCGGTACTGCTTTCGCCGACCGTTCGAAGTTGCTCGGTCGAAATATCACAAGCCACCCATTCAAACAAGGCAACAAACGTGAAAATTCTGGCACAATCTTATTTTATTTACCATAATTCAAAGTACAAGGCAGAAACAAACAAGTATGATTATTATCCTACTACCCCACCGCCTCTTTGGGTCAGTACATATTGGGATATTGGATGTACTGAGTCTATACACTGGTCTTTGTCACCCCAAGCCTCATCAAGGGATGAAAATATGATTTTACCATGGTCGGGAGTCTCCCAAAATCAATATTAGTTGATTTGGTGACTAATTAGGCCATACTGCTCAAAAATATCGTTGACACCTTTTGGCAGATGGCTTCCGATCCCATCATCTCGAATCGTGGATGCGCTGCTTTGAGGGCATGGTTGGGTTAAGGCTACTAGGCCCAACCCTCTTGTATGTTTGGTCCTCTGAACGTTGATTAGTTGGACATTTGGTCCTCTGAATGTTGATTCTTCAATTGTTAGGCCTTTTGGACGCCATTTCTTTATTCGCACTTTCATAGCATGTTTGACATAAAAGGTATGGTCACACGAATCAAGAAAAATTATAGCCCTGAGGGCTAACTCATGTGATTTACTAGAGTTACACATGCGTAAGGAACACGATCAAAGGCCCTTAGTGTTTTTATAGGAGTTGCATGGGAACTTGACATAGGACAATAAATGGGACAGTTAATGTACAACTGTTCAAGGGGTATTTGGAACACCATACGACTGTGTTTTCTTCCACTTTACCGGGACATTAAAGACGCTAACTCTTCAGATTCTACAAAGGAGTCAGCACCATTAATGTCCAAGAGAATGATTCTTCAATTTTAGGAGCCATTTTCCATGCTTGGTAGGCACAATCATTCGTAAAATTATCACTCTGATTTTCACACAAAGATACGCTAGGAAAAAAAATTTGATAGTTAATGCTGGAACATACGCAAAAGAGAGAAACAAAGTTTTAAGTATAGATGCCTCGCCGCCTCTCTATAGGTCGGCACACTATGGGCCTTCTTCCACAATAGGTGGAAGGATTTGATCATCGGCTTCGCTTGGAATGGTGTCCGCACCGAGCCTCGTAGAGCCCGTCAAGGAAAGAGATATCCCACTCCAAATGGGTTTCCACGATCTGTTCTACCAGCTACTCGCCTTCTATGGTCATCAAGCGATTGGCGAGGTCCTGATACTCTGGTGTATCTACGAATGCGTTCTGATACGCCTCACCACATTGGCTTCGACATCTACTCGCTCGGGCCCCGACCATCTCCACCTCCTACTTAGCAGCGCGCCAAGCAGCTTCTCCTTCGTCAGCGACGATCTCTAGTCATTGCTCATGGTGGCTAACAAGGTCTCTCATTGCGGTCCGATCTTCACCAACTTTTGAGCCTCCTCGGCACACTTTTGAAAAGCCTCAGTAGCCTTTTTTTCGATCCCGGCTTGTTTCAAACTTTCTTTGGCGACCTTCAACTTGATTTCATACTTGTCCCTCAGACGGCCTCCTTCGTCACAACCAAGTCCATCTTAAACCGAGAGCCCCCTCTTCTCGATTTCACCAGCCTTCTCGAGACTCATGGCCTTCGTGTCTTGACACGACTTCCTGGACTTGGCCTCTCCCTCGCTCAGATCGACCATCAAAACTTTCTGTGGTGATAAATAACTCTTTGGTCATAACTAACCTCCGTATCAAGTTCATCTCTGCCATTTACAGCCGCTCGCGTATTGTGGCTTCCTTGGCCGCTCTTTCCCATTTTTGAGTCCAGTATTTGTATACACTCGCCGCCATCATCGCAGGGTGGGCGGAGAGCAGTTCCATCATAGAAGTTTCTAACTCTCTCTAGAGCTGGGAAATGCGAACACAACTCCATCGACCATTCGAGGAGCTAGAATTCTCTGCGCCCTCAGCCCTTCCATCAGGGTGTGGCTAAGATCGGTGCCTTTTCTCGGCCTTCTTCGCCTTGCAGTGCATCTCTCATAAACCTCTCGCACGTCGCAGGGCTTTCCTTTTCTCAGGCAGCCACCTCACCCATGTCCTCGCAATTTCTTTTTCCTTATCCTTGGGAAAAATAGAGTCTGGTAGAGGATGGGAGGACGAAGACGGAGGCGGAGGAGAAATAGTTTGGTCGATAATTGGAACATCGGAGGTCGGAGGATGGGTCGTCCTTGACAAAGATAGCATCCTCGGACCTCTTGAATGGACAAGATGCCTCCTGCAGAGGAGGAGCTGATAAACCCTCTCCACCGCATGGACGGGCGAAGGTGGAGCACAGGAATACCTTTACACTTGAAAGCTGTTGACATAAACACCAAGATACAACTCATTAAGGAAGCTTTTCATAACGAAACCAATATATTGAAACTTACGGGACTCACCCATCAGACCGTAATAGATCAATAGATTGTCGTCTTTCAACAAATTGCTGAGACTCTTAAAGTCACTGTCAAGCGCTCGAACCCTATTTTACTTTGACCTCAACTCTTCTTGGTCCTTCTTCGGGATAGGTGGCTTCCCACATATGCAAAAGTAAGCAAGACATTAAGTCAAGAACTATGATCAAAATCCGCACAAAGACAGCAATATGTACCAAGTTCTCTAAATCGATAGAGAATAGACACGTGGGAAGGGGGTCCTCTGGCATAAACTCTTAGTCTCCTCTTATGAAGATGAACCTCTTCTTCCAATTATGTACTTTGTTAGGACTGTCGGTGTCCGTCTCCTATTTCTGACCTGGTCTAGGAGAGATATTGTACCAACCTCATGGACCGGTAGGGCCGGTATACAGATTCAAACTTTTCAGGGTCAAACTCCCTCTCGCCTTGACAATACCCCATAATAGGTAGGAGGCCAACATTTACCCCCAGCCATTCGATGTTATCTGGCAAGGGCTAGATTCCAATCTTTCATAACCTCGCAGAAAAAGTGGTGCATGGGTAGGTGAAGGCTTTGCTACATCGCTGGGTTCGTAAGATCACGACGAATCCTTCAGGTGGATCATCGGTGCGTTCCTCAGACCCAGAGCTCTGAGTGTCACGGACGCAGGAATATCATAGGATAACCGTATGTCTTCCAACTCCACATCAGTGATCCTCAAACGAACCACTTGAGCTCCTCATCGAGCGCCTTGGTTGTCGGGACATCCCTCTTATCTAGCGGTCCTCTCATTTTAGGGACCCCGGCGTCAAGCCGCCATTTTTCTGTGACCTCTTTTGGTGATACGCTTGGACAAGTCCCCCTCCCACTTGCAGACGTGGCAGACAGGCGTGGACTAAAGGCGCTGGGTCCACTCTCCCTACACCCTCAGATGATGAAGATGATGATGATGACTTACCTCGGATACTAGGGTTTGTCCGAGCATGTGACTGATTTTACGAGTCATCGTGTCCAGACGACATTACAACCTCTCTAAATCCTAGAAGAATATACGTCTATTGTCGCCGGAATGTATGGCACGGTACAGTCCCCAAATTGTGAACTCAAGCGATAATTACGAAAGTAGACTATGAAACAAATCATAGCAACTCTCGCGCTGCGCTTACCCTGAATCGCAGCCAAAACAATGCACACGCTTTGAAATTTCTTAATTATCGGCGAAGCATTCTACAACACTCACAACAGGTACAGAAGCAAGAAGAAGTCATAATGAAGGAGGGCGCCAAGCTTTATAGATTGAGGCATTTTAATCTCCATCGTCTAAATCGCAAACGTTACACCCGAACCGTTGATCAGTGGACGCGTGTTCGAAATAGGGTAACAGGCGGAAAACGGAACCCTAAGCGTTTATTGAAACAAGGACACTCGCGCCTCACGCGCGCCTCTATTGTCTCGTCATGCACCATTAGCATTAAATGCATACACCCTCTCACTCATGATTAAATGGATTACACCTTCTCACACTAACCACGAACACGTCACCAAATGTCTAGTCACTTGAAGCCCTCACCCATCATAAATTTCGACTTCGGACTTGAGAGACTATACTAAGTAAGTTCAATTTATACTAGATAAGAAATTCAACGCATGAAGACCACACCCCTCGGAATCTACTAAATTTGCCTTCGGTAAATTTTCGTCTAAATTTTCTTCTCTTCTTTTACTTTCAAAGTCCCACGCCTACTATAAATAATATGCTTGGACTTGGGGACTATTGTTACCACCCAATTTTGGTAGGGCCTCCACGTCAGTAAAGACATAATGAAGATCCCGTATAAGCCCAATTCAGACCTCACTAAAGCCTTATATGCCCAGCGGGGATCTCTCAGAGTTATAAAGTCCCATAGAATCAAGCGAAGGCCTTGTAGGCTCATTGGTATTGTAACATCCTCGGATCGTGGTATTGCGAAGCCCATGAACGTTCCCAATACTCATGGTCGACCCATAGTGCCTCATGAGCACCGATCTGTTGTAGACAGACTGATGATGGTATTTTGACAATGGACAAAGATGGTATTTTGGGATGACCAGAGAGATAGTTAAATGAAGATTGTGTTAGATTGGCACAAGGATCCTCACAAGGAAACCAAATCGTAATATCTTAAAGATTTGACAACGTGATAAATTTAAATAAGGACAATAATCTAGAAGATTGCCTTGACAGCCAATCACCCCTATTTCTTAAGGAAAGAGGATCCGATTAGATACCTAATTGATTTGTTCCCGAAATCAATTAAAACTCTTGTGCTATAAATACAACGTCTCTGAATATCCTAAGGTACGCTCTTTTTGTACTTAAATTTCATCCTAAACTCTGCTCAAATCTCTACCTGCTTGTCCCTCCCACACCCAATTACTTTCACCTCCGTATTGTTTCTTATACCGGCAGTTAACTTGATCGTCGGAGTACCAACGATCGACAGGCTCTTTTTCCTCGAAGATCTTGGTGTCTAACGATTATCCAAGTGTGCATGTAACATACATGTTAACAGAGGAGTAACTGGAGATCTGTTGACACGTGGACGGTGCAGGTTTCAATATCAACAAATACCATGAGAAATTTGTAGACCAAGAAGTCATTATGATCAATATAGAAATGGAAGAGGTCCTATTAGATCCTCAAAGACTGGATAGTGGAAACAATGAAGAAGATGAGTAGATGATTGAACAGGAAGACCTGGAAGATCTGGATCCACGAGTGGACGAAGATGAGCATCGAACCTCTCCGGCTGACAAACTAGAATGCTTCCATGTGGATCTAGATGATCTAACAAAAGAGCTGCAATTGGAGAGTAAATATCTAGATGATTTCAAAGACTGTCCAAAATGGTTATTATTCGAAAATATAAATGTGTTCACATGGAAGCATGGAGACATGGTGGGATTATAAATAGAAGCAAATCATCCGGGACACAAACAGAAATGTCGACCCATGAGTTCTCAGAAATATGTTGCGCTGGAAGAGGATGTATCCAAGCTGTTGAAAAATGGCTTCATAAAATAATCCCATTACCCAAATGGGTTTCCAACCCGGTGCTAGTGCCAAAGTCCAACGGAAAAATAAGGGTATGCATAGATTTCTCCAACGTTAATCAGGCGTGCCCTAAAGATGGATTTTTCCTTTCCCGCATAGACCAGTTGGAAGATGCCATGGCCGGTCATGAAGTGTTCGGGCCATGGATACATATTCGGGGTGCAACCAAATCTCCATGTATCCACCGGATGAGGAACACACATCCTTCATTACCGATAGGGGCTAATATTGCTACAAAGTTATGCCCTTCGGTTTGAAGAACGCCGGAGCTACATACCAGAAGCTGGTAAACAAGATGTTCACCGAACAGTTGGGCAAGACGATGGAAGTTTATGTAGACGATATGTTGGTTAAAATCTTGATAAAAGCTAACCATATTGACCATCTGAAAGAAATGTTTGATGTATTGAGAAAGTACAAGATGAAGCTAAACCTTTTAAATGTGCTTTTGTAGTATCCTCCAGAAAATTTTTGGATTTCATGGTGAACTAAAGGAGTATTGAGGTGAACCCCGAAAAGATTAGGGCGTTACTTGAGATGAAACCTCCTCGGACCCCAAAGAAGATGCAAAGTCTGACAGGTAGGGTAGCTACTTTGAGCCGCTTCATCTCAAAGTCAACTAACAGGTGCCTACCATTCTTCAAGGCCCTGAAAGGAAATAAACGATTCAAATGGACTCCCAAATGCAAGGACGCTTTTCAAGCCTTGAAACAATACTTGGGAAAGCACCACTCCTATCTAAGCCATCGAACAAAGAAATTTTAATGTTATATCTAGCCGTCTTAAAAGAAGTTGTCAGTGTAATCCTCATCAGAGAAGATGACGGCTACCAGTGCCCCGTCTATTATGTGAGCAAAATCTTGTTGGATGCTAAAACACTCTATCCAGATATGGAAAAACTAGCTTTGGCCCTGATCATATCCTTTAGGAAGCTTCGACTTTATTTACAGTCGCACACCATACATGTGCTGACTACGTTCCATCTGAAATAGGTGTTACAGAAACCTGACTCATCCGAGAGATGGATGAAGTGGACAATAGAGCTAAGCCAGTTTGAAATTCAGTACTGGCCCCAAAATGCTATCAAAGGTCAAGCTTTAGCTGATTTTGTAGCTGAGTTTAATCCAAAGATAGAGGTGGCTGACCAGACTAAACCCTCTAAACTTTGGAATTTGTTTTGGATAGATCATCAGGAGAAAATGGGTCCAGGGCAAGCATAATGCTGATTAGTCTGTAAGGTCACAAATTGTATAATGCTTTGCACTTCGGGTTCAGAGCCTCTAAAAATGTTGCAAAATACGAGGCTCTCCTAGCTAGTATGAGATTAGCGAAAGCATTAAGTCCAGACTATAGTTGTGCACAACGACTCCCATCTGATTATCAGCCAAGTGAATGGCAACTTCCAAGCAAAGGACAAAAATATGGCTTTTATCTTTAGAAGGTCCAGGACCTGGTACCATATTTTGAAGACTTTAAATTAATCCAAATCCTTTGGACCGATAATCATAGTGCTGATGCACTATCAAAATTGGCTAGCAGTAAGGACTCCGACTTCCTCGGATGTGTACAAATCGAGTTCCTTCCCAAGCCTACCAATGAATAGAACGATACTATGTTTTTTATTGAGGAAAGTGACTCATGGATTAGGCCCATCTTCTCATATTTAACAGGGCAAACCTTACTTGAAGATAAAGATGAAGCACAGAAGATCCAGAAAATATCAAGACGTTTTATCATACAAGAATGAGTACTTTACAAAAAAGGTTATTCTTCCTCCTTCTCAGATGTATTGGGCCAGATGAAGCGGACTGCATTATGAAAGAAATCCATGAAGGAACGTGTGGCAATCACTCTGGAGCAAACTCATTTGCTCATAAAATCCTTAGACAATGGTATTATTGGCCTAATCTTAAAAAGGATGCACTTGAGTTTGTACGTAAATGTAATAAATGCCAGCGCTTCTCCTACATGCACAAATAGCCTCCACGAGAGTTGTAAGTTGTATCCAACCCTTGGCCTTTCAATAAATGGGAGATTGATATAATCGGACCCATGCCCTAGAGGCGAGGTAATAACTGTTACGCGATTGTGGCTATCGATTACTTTACTAAATGGGTAGAGGTCGAACCAGTGATGAAAATCACAAAAGCCAATACTTCTAAATTCATATGAAAAAATATCATTTGTCGGTTTGGTGTTTCCCGCTCACTCATTTTAGACAATGTAAAACAGTTTAGAAACTACCAAATCGAAGAGATGTGCAACAATCTAGGGATAAGGCATCACTTCTCGTCCCCGCACCATTCCCAAGCTAATGGTTAGGTAAAAGCCACAAACAAGACCATAAAATACACTTTGAAAAAAAAGTTAGAATCAGCGAAAGAGGTGTGGGTAGACAAGCTGTCTCAGGTGTTATGGGCGATACGTACCACCACCCGAACGGCCACCGGAGAAACCCCATTTTCAATGGCATATGGTGTCAAGCAAGCGGTGTCCTAGGTAGAGATTGGAGTGCCTTCCCATAGGCAAATCTATTTTGATGAAATTTCCAATGAAATTCTAGAAAGGCAGGGTTATACCTTCTCCAAGAACGGAGAGACGATGCACAAGTGAAGCTAAAGCGTTACCAACAAAAGATGACCCGTTATTATAATAAAAGGGTAAAGGTCTGCTCATTCCAAGTAGGGGACTGGATCCTAAGAAAGGTGTCTATACAAGGTTATAAGCGAAGCGGTCCTGGGGACTTACATGTTAAAAGACCAGCGTTTGCCACACCCATGGAACACAGAGCACCTCCGCAGATATTATCAAGTAAAATCCTAATTGCTTGCAGTAGAATTCCTTATCATTTATGTTAAAAGTTTTACATCTGTAAAATGTGGAGGTTCGGTCAATTGTTTCTTTTAATCCCATGATGTAAATTTAAATCGTCACTTAAACTCCATCTAGTTCAAACATTTGAAGCGTCTCATGTAGGATAGCTCATCAGAAATGGGACATATCGAAATTATTAATCTCAAGATTTACTCGCAAATTACAACTTATGTCAAATGGCATACTAACAATTTAATAAAAGGCTACGCCATCAATGCAATTAAAAAGTGATTACCCATACTTAAACGTAAAACCCGAATACTCAACGGATTCACACAACAAAATTCAAACAATTAGAGTTAATGTTCCATTCAAAATTGGACATTGTAAAAGCTGACAAATATACACCAAAATCCTATCCTAGGCCCCCTCGGCAATAGGTTGGTCCGCCAAGTCTTCAGCCCCATCAGCAGGAGATTGGCTGACACTATCTTTGACCTCTTTGGGAGATGGGTGTCCGCCTCAATAGTGGAGAGGTCTAGGTTAGAATGCAACTCCTTCACTTCGGTCAACACCTGTCGGGCCCCAAAATTGACAAAGAAGGCCTGTAGGTTCTCATAGTCCAGAGGAAACTCAAACTGACTTCTAAAGTTTTCCAATCCTGCCTTCAGTGCTTCCCTGTGCTTGTCTTGAGGCTAAGATTCTCGCTCTTCAAAGATTCGGCTACCTCCTTAAGCTGGCCAATCTTGTCCAAAAACCCTTCTCTTTAGACATTGGCCTCCTCCAACTAAGCAATCCTCTACATAAGCCTCTCCTTCTGAGCATTGGCCTCTTCTAAAGCTTTGGCCTTTATTTCTTGAGCCTAATTGGCTTAAGTCAGACCTCTCGGAAAACTCAGCCACATCATACTCAGCAACCGCTAAGTTTGCCTTAAGTTTGTCCTTCTCGTCAATCAATAGTCTCATTTCTCCTTTTGACTCGTCAAAGGATCCCTACAACCAAGTGGTCCGTTCCTGGAGACGATCCCGATCTTTAATTATGTTCTCAATGTTTCGAAGAGCAGTCTCTGCGCTCATCTTGTTCAACTTTAGGTCCTAAACACTGGATTCTGCCTCCTCAATCAAAACTAAGAACTGGGCAACAAAAGTCTTGACAGCACTCAACTTAGCACCAGCAGATGACTTATCATAATAATCGAACCAATCGCGGGTCCAAAATGAGTCAACATTAGCGAGCGCCTGTTGAAGATGCGGAGGAATCATATCATAAACCTCACGGCCGATATTAGAAGGCTCCCCTCAAACATTTTCTTGATATGAATCGAATGATCATAGTCCGGCCCCTCAGAGCTATGAGACTCCGCTTCCTTGTCTCCCTAATCGCTTTCACGAACCTCAGCAGCGATATTCTAAGGAGACTTGGAGGAGGCAGTCCGAGGCTTCTTAGCTTCCTTATGAGTGCGACATCCTCTAGAACTTTCACGTCTTCGTCATCCCACAAGGATATTCTTGAGGAACCTATCCATGTTTCCTTATCCTTCTCCATCCTCTTGACTTCCCAATTTTCGCTTCTGCACCATAATTTGCAGGCCCTATGCTGAAGTGGTAGGAACCAAAGTGGTTTACCTCAGATCAACAGGAACAGACGGAGCATCTTGATCCCGTCTTTTAAACTTAGACCGGCAAGAATCCTTTTTTGTTCATTGTCAGATGATTTCTTTTTCACAATCGGAGGAATCTTCTTGGCAGCCAAACCATCCAAACCAATCTTTGGGCAATGTACTTGACCTTACACAATGCTCGCAAAGGTTTTCCTTAGATAATATCAACTATGACATACATATGAAGACAATACCAATGGAAGGCACAAATAGTTATCTTGCTTTTCATCAGGTTGTGTTTCACAAAAAGGTGATCCGAGCTAATAACTCCATAAAAATCTCCTCTATAGGAATAAAGCCAACCAATCACAGCCAAGTCATTCTCAGTCAAGAAAGAGGCAGACACCTCACCTATATACAAACATAAATAATTAAAGTTCAAAGAAAACAACTATACAAAAATACGATGCTCAAACAAAATACAACACCACGATATAAGTAGAAAGTCAAACTCACGCCGAAGAGAAAGAGTCCGAGGAACAGTCATCTCAGGGACCGGATCGGAAGAAATAAATTACCAATCCCCAGCGGCCCACAACCATTGACTCCTCCAATGTTTGATAGATGAAGGGTGTCCAGGTAATGATCGGGTTGTGGGTCCCTCTAGAGGTTAAATAATACCAGTCCATTATCCATTCTCTAGGTTCTCCATCCCTTCTGGCACACTTATTCAATTTAAATAAGGTATGGAATACATATAAGGGCATAGGATAGTCCATACTAACTTCTTGCCACAACAACCAAGTCCCTACAACCCGGGACCAAAAATTTGGAGACAATTGGTATGGACAAAGATTTTAACTCCTAAGTATGGCCCTAAAAAATGGGATGAAGGGATAATCTCATCCCACAAGCTATGGTATCACTCATAATAGCCACATGGCCGTCTGTCGGAGAGCAGGGTCTATCTATTTTGTTCGGAAGAATTAACCTTATGCACTTCGGAATCCTATACTGATCCGTAAGTTTTGTAAAATCAGAAATATTAAGATTCGAAGGGTATTCATTGCAAGCCCAATCCTCCAGCTTAGCCTCAGGATCCTCATACCCTCTGACAATTTCCTAACATATTCAACCCAACCCTCTACCTGGTCCATGTCATCAAGAACTATCCCAAGATTCACCCTATAAGTCCTATGACTAATTGACCCTCCTTCATCGCCAGGCCTCTGCCGCTCTAGAAGAACCTACTACCTCCTTGCCTTGTCTTTGCCTCACTTTCTCATCCCTTTGTCTCTGCAAGTCAGGAGCCTCTTCTGCTGTCAATTTTGCCATCATTAAGTGAATCACTTCTGTTTCACTGTCAGAATCACTTAAATTTATTACTCCATACAATTATTCAAGTCATTTTCTCCTAAACATTTTAAAATAATTGACGTTAAAATCCATTTTGGAAATAAAACAGATGGCTCTAACAAATTCAACCATAACCACTATCTCCCCCAGAGTAGTTCCCCCAATCTCTTCCAAATCACTATCACCACAATCCATCGTGTAGTTGTGATGGGAATATGCAATATTTTGAAAAAAAAAGAATAAAACACACAAAGCTAGGTAACCAAGCACAATCTCAATACAGGGCAGAAAATGTATCTTTAGGATCAACTAAATTTCTAGATTGGTGCTCCTTCGTCGCAGCAAGCAAGGCCATTTGCACTAACGATAATATAAAGATAAAACCAAAATGCGCAACTCTAGATGAAGAGGTATCCTCTCGCTTGCTTTCGGAGAAAATGCTCGAATGAAATCTTCTCTTTTTTGAATAAATTTGAATTTCAAAGTAGTGAAAAGCCAAATTTGGAGACTTTGAGCCTTATATAAGCAACCATTTCTCACTCCCACCATCCATCTCATCAAGACAACCTCTTTAAACATTCTACGTGCCCCTTCCATCTAAACCGTTAACAAGAAGAGTATAAAACACGCGGATACATCCAACAGACCTAGTCCGCGAGTGTATTACATGCATGCGTGGTGTAAAAAGTAACCGCAAGCTCATTTAATGGTGCAACAATCATCATTGCTTTTACACTTTCCACATCATTATTACTGGACTTTCCATTATCCTGTAAACACGGAACGACCAACCCACCAACCCACTTACAACCTGCCAAACGCACCTACAATCAACATTTCTTAACAAATTCAAATATAAGCCCAAGTTCCCAAACTCTGGATGCCCCCAGAAGCTCCTTCGCTTAGGCGCACAATAATAAACCAGTTCAGTCAATATCAACATTGCAAATATAGCAATTGCCCAAATGATCTGGCAATTCAAGTTACATCTTAATAAGCCCGTGGCCTTACATTAATAAGCCTAGGGCTTAGGAGACTAAATGTTACGCCTCCCAAAATTACACCCACGTGGCATACGACATGCAAGTCCCATACGCTGACTCATCCTCAAAGTAGATACACTTAGCGACATGTGGAAGGCACCTTAAAAGATGTCTAGACTGCTTTTAAAGAAGGCAATCCGGATGCTCCACAGTAGTCGAACCACTGCAAATGATTGACAAGACAAAAGTAAGGCGGCATTGTTGTCTTGACATAAAAGAATAGTGTAAGAAAAGATAAGGTAACAGTCTGCAAACCAGGAGTCAGACACAAAAAAAAAAAAGAGACGTTGACAGTTTGATGGGACATGGGTCAATTGTTCACTCTGACATCTGACTCAAGCCAATTGAATTTCAGAAGTATATAAGAAGAAAGAGAATGAGAAATAAGATAAGTATTCTGAAACTTGGCATTTATATTAGTTTTCTCTTAACTTCTATCAGTCCGACTAAGACATAAATCCTAATTTGAGTGTCGGAGTGCATACGGCAACCTCTTCAGTCGCTTATGCTAAATGATAATCTTGGTGTTAAGTGTGCAAGAATTTCGTAGTTGGAAAGAAAGAAGACACGCCATTGCTGATTATAGATCTGATTAGGATTTGTGGTCAACAAATATCATATTTAATTAGGATGGATTTCATCTTTGGATTCTTATAATTATTTTGTAAATTTTTTAAACAAAATAGGTAGGAAACAATATTGGTTGACCATTTTGAATAGTAAACCAAATATCCACACTTTTAATATAGGTAGGACTTATAAATTGATTAAACTTTATTTTTATTCACACATTTCGTAAGTCTACAATTTTTATCCACACATTTTATAAGACTCACTATCTATAATTTATAAAAATCTTTACCAAACATATTCTTTACTTTTTTTTTTTTTTTTTAAATTTAGCCAAACATATTATAAATCTTTTGTCTACATGTATTAATTAAATTGGAATTCTACTTTTATTTTTGTATGTCTTCGCCTAGACTTGTCTAATTCAACTGCAATACAAAATCTATAGTAAGTTTGAGAATTTAGATATTATTATCCACTGATGTGCAAACGGTCCTTAACCTTTGTTCTAAGTGTAGAAATGGTCCATAACGTTTGTTTTTTGGCATAGAAGTCTCTAACCTATAGAGCTGGCAAACGGCATGTCCTAACAGAGCAGGGCTAAACTTGAAACTGGACTAGGCCACCAACCTAGTTTTGTGCGGACAAAAATATGTCTTGGGTCTAGCCCCAAATTTACTCGGACCAAACTGGTCTTAAATTTTTTTCTTTTTAAAATAATTTATACAATCTAATACATTGCATCAAATATAATTTTAGTTGTCATGCTCAATTTAACGTACCAAATATTTCCAAGCCGGCCATATACTGACTACACCATAAAATATTGTTATACCATATACTCTTCATTTTTTATGGGTGTCGAATCCAACAAATAATAAATTCTCGCTCTTAAAGTAGAATTTGTGATAGCGGTGAGCAATGTCGTATCCACAGGGATTGGTTAGATTCAATTCTTCAAAAATTAAAACAATAAAAGAAATGGGGTTTTTTTTATTGTTGTGAATTAAAGCAATTTTTGTAGAATGCAATTTAAAGAGAAGATCAATATTAGTCAAATATCCAGCCCAAGGTATAATCTCAGAATTGATTAGGAGAATCGATCATTGATGCAAAAATAAAATATTTTAGTCTTTCACCAAATTAGTTATGGTCATTGATACGATCTAACAACCTATCTTTCCATAATTTTTCGATAATCAAGAGACGCTCTTTAACTATTTCTCTTGTCAATAAACAACCCTAGATACGATCTTAGGATTTAATTTACCAAGAGCATTAATCTCTAGAGAGACTACCAATTTTAACCAACAAATACACAAGCGTGATTTATTTAAACTAGATTATATATCTCCATAACATAAATTGTATCGATTATGTTATTTTACCACTAATATTAGAATTTCTAAACAATTACGGATTTAAATTTCTAATTGACAATATATCGTTTTGACAATCAAACAACGTGCACTTTGTATAATTAATCAAAATAATAATTTCAAGAAACACAAAATATATAAATAGAGAAAGAATATAAGAATAATAAAAATTAATTCGATCTAACAATCCTTGAAGAATCAAAACTTCAATTATCCTTTGTGCTAAATAAAAATTTAGCAATCCATGAAAATAAAAATAAAAACTAAAAGATAAGAGAGAGGGTAAAACGTGTCCTCTTGAGAAGATGATGGAATCCTTTTTGTAGGAAGAAGAGGGGGGAGATAAAATGTAAGATTTTGTTTCCTATTTCTAGTTTAATTCTCTTCCTTTCAAAGAGTCCAAAAATCTTTGAATGGCATAAAATAATCTCTTTTAAAATATTTCTATTCCTTCTAGAAATATGTGTAAATCAATTAAGATCTCTTTTTGTAGTCATCCCATTATTTTATTCCAAAAATCTATGCATGTAGACTTTGGCTGCTCGAGTCAGTAAGGCGTGCCCACGACTTATGCAAAGTTCGCTTCTATTGGTAAAAACTGGGAAATCAAACATGCCCATACCTTAAGTAAGGTCCACTTTTGCATTGTGCTTCTTTTCAAGCTTCAATTCTCATTCCCAAAACTTGTGAAATTGAGTCCAACTCGATTCATCTCCTACACATAATCCACAAAACACAAAATACAATCAAAATTCAAAACTTAAGCAACTATAATCATCGAAATATGATGAAATAATACAATTTATATAGCCATTATCGGTTTATCAATTTTATACATAGAACTTGAACCAGAAAAATCTAATTGATAATTTTATCATTACACACAATTAATTTTTCATAATTCAAAGATAATAAATGATAATTACCGTGTATAAAATATATCATTAATTTAAAAAAAAAAAAAATCAATAACGAGAGCCATCTTAAATGACAACAAAATAAAACTAAGAACTAAATATTAAATTTTTGAAAAAATAAAAAAGTTAATCACATTTTATTAGTTAAATTTTCAATCTCGAGAAACAAGAAAAGAAAGATAAAAATTCATTTGATCTCAAAAAAATAAAAAATATAAAGAAGATTGCCAATAAATAAGAGTTTAAAAATTGTGAAATCTTGAAATAGAAATTGAAAACGAATGAGTTCAATATTGTCGAGCCGATTCGGGTCCAAACCCAATCCACACACAAGCTTTTCTTTTTATCCTACGCCAGTCTGCCGTAGTAAAAAAATAATTGCGGGCTAGCCAAGCCATTTAGCCCGGTTTTGTTCGGCCACGGGCCACCCAACCCAAAATTCAACCCATATAGGTGACCAAAATTCGGGTTATATAGTTTTACCACATCTACTAATCACTATATATATGTTTTGGTGCACAATTGATTCTTGTTTGATAAAAAGACCAATAAACCCTTAATTTTAATAAGAAATGTGCAATTAGGTTGTTAATCTTTGCAAAAAGTTCAAATATGTCCATAATTTTATTTTTTTATAAAAAACTTAAAGGAAACTAATTTTTTTTTTAATTAACACTTTATTGACCAAATTGATAATATATAAAATTATTTTATATATTTTACGAACTATTATAAAATAACTAAAATTTAATCTCATAATTATTAACAAACATGTTACATAAAATTATTTGTAATATATGTCATAAAACTTATTTATTCAAAAATAAAGAACGCATAAAATTATAAATGACATAAAAATTAATTTAAATAAATAATAAAAATATCATATATAATTTTATGACATTGAACCAATCGTATTATATTTTTTTTTTTTGAAATAAAAATACTAATAAAAAGTAATTTACACATTATGTGTTCTTTATTTTTGAACAATAATAAAATAATAAATTAAAATACAAAGAATACAATTAGAGCTCTAATATTTGTAGTTAATAAATGAATAACTCAATTAAATAAAAGTATTTGAGTATCAAGTTTGTGAAAAATGTATTTTTCTTTTTATGTTGTAACGATAAAATAAAAGGTTTAAATTTTAAATAATGTAATTAGTTAATAATATAAAAAATAATTTTATCTAACATGTCTATTAATAATATGAGCTTAAATTTTAGTTATTTTATAATATTTCATAAAATATATAAAACAATTTAATATATTATCAATTTGATCAATAAAGTGTTAAGTAAAAAAAAATTATGTAGTTTTCTTTAATTTTTTATAAAAAAAAATAAAACTATGGATATATTTGTAATTTTTGCAAAGGTTAGCAATTCAATTGCGCATTTTTCTTATTAAAATTAAGAGTATATTAGTCTTGTTCAACAAATAATGACCAATTGTGTATGAAATTATATAAGTTAGGGACTTATGTACAAATTGATAACTTTTAGGAGAATTTGCAAAAGGAGTTCTAAATCTTTTAAAAATGTGCATCCAAGTCTCAAATCTTATAATCTTAGTACTTGCGTCATTTTTCAATAAATGTGCATCATAAAGACCTCTGAATGATTTCCGTCGAAAGAACCATCAGCTCATCAAAAGTCAAAGATATGACCTTAATTTGATTAATTTTAATAAAAAAAAAAATTATCTTTTCAAATTTAATTATTTTATACAATTAATAAAGTGAAAACAAAAATAAAAAATAAATGAGAAAATATTTAAAAAACAAACAATTAAAAAAGAAAAAGAAAAATATGTGTACTTTGTTTCCAATCCACCACCACCATCTTCTTACTCCCACCACCCTGCTATTGCAACCATCACCAACATAGTGCGGGATTGGGTGGAAAAGTTACCTTGATGATTAATAAGAAATAATTAATCTCATCAATTAAAGAATTCAATTTTTCATTTTTGTCCATAATTTAGGCCATTATATTTTCTATACCAGTTGTCTGAACATTTTCAATTGTATATTGTTAGTTTTAAATCTAGATAACAAACAACCTAGAAGGAGTCTGAATAAGTTGTTACTGAAAGTTAATCTGAAACTGTAAATATTTTTAAAAAAAAACAGAACGTTCACTTTAATGTTCTAATGTTGATGAAAGTTTGTTGAACGTCGGTACACATTGTACTGAATGTTTTTGCATCTTGTGACAGTTAATATATAAGACGATTAAAACATTGATTAACACCAGATATAGTGTGGTAAACTAAGTAAAACATCTACGGCCCCCATGCCACGGGTAAATAAATCTACTACTTTAGAACATGTTACACACGTCTCAATTTAACTAGTTAAGGAATGTAGTCAAATACTTGGTCTAGATCTTAGTTCATTCCATGAGTGTTCTTAGATTGATTCCACAAATCGGAATAAGGACCCAGTCCTTATATTGAGGCCGAAATACCGTTCTCTCTCACAATGGATTTCTTCAATGCTCAATTTCTCAGAGTCATTCTCAAAAATAGAATTTTGATCGGGGTATGACTTTTGAATATTTATTTGGAACTAACAAATAATTTCTTCTTAAGTGTTTAAGTATATTTGCTTTCATAGTCCGTAAAATTTTTGGAATACTACATGTCTTATTTATAGCACAAGAAGCTTATCTAAACTTAATGACTTAGTATTTATCTTATATAGAGATAAAATAAAATAAGTCTTTAAGTTTAAATACACTTTATAAAAGATAAAGTGAGATATATCACAAGAATATAAAAATAAATCAAGTTATATATTTTTATTTAAGTAGATAAATATAAGGATAATATTTCAATATCTTATTTACTTAAAAACTTAGTTCAATTACAATGCTTAACATGCAATTTACTCAATCACTTATTTATCTGATAAGAAAAAAGAGTTTTAGAATAACTAAAACTGATAAATAGATTGGGATAAATATAATATTAAGGTTTCCAGTTTTCATACAACTACTAGATAATCATTGAATCCTAATTGGCTCATATCAATAAATAAAATATAATTAAATATGTCAAAACAAGATTCTCAACAATCTCCCCTTAGGCATCTCTTAATTACAAAACTTATATCAAGTTGTTTTTAGGTGAGCAAGCAGGCAAATTAGATTCAAGAACATGAGATTCATTAAAAGAAATAAATCTTTACCAAAATCAAATGCAAGCTATTTAATTTAATGCAATTCCTAATTACCAAGCAAAAGCAATTTTCTAAAATTTACTACTGCCCTTTTTTGTAATATAGAGAGGCCAAAGCAAAAATGAAAGAAAATAAAGAAACTAATTTAAATAAGGGTCCGAAAGCAAAATGGAGAAAACAATACCAACCATATGATACTTAATGTTAACCACACTATGAGGTGCTCTTGCAGGTCCTCTTTTTCGAACCACCAGTCTAGGTTCCCTTCTTGCGCTTGGTGGACGAAGGCATGGAGTAACATCTTGAGGAGTGAAGACATGGTTACCTTTACGGAGCAAACTTTATTCGAACAATTGAGGATGAGTCGCTGAAGTTGGAACATCTGAGAAAAGGATGCCCAATGTTATGATGTTCAACATGAATATCAGGAACGTTCGAACGTTCATCAATTTTCTACTTACCCTTTTGTGCACGTGAGAGCTTGACAGGGACAGTTTCTTAACACTTAAGTTGTCCTCTTCTTCATTCATGGACTCTTCTTCTTCTTTATCATTTTCATCTGCAAAATTTGAGCCTGATTTCTGTGTTCTTCTTCAAGATGCTTAGTCTGACTGAGACTCTCTCGAACTGTCCTCGGACTCACTGCCAGATTGAGACCCAGTTCCATGATCAGAACCCATAACCTCATCAAACTCTCCCTGACTTGTGACTTGTGTGGAAATGGTAGGCGGTGGAAGGAACTTTACTAGCGGTGGTTGTTGATTGAGGACCCGAAGAAGATGGAATGGTTTCGGAGACATGTGGAATAGGTGTTTGCAGCAAACACGGTGCTGCAGAAGGTGGAGGCGAAACAAATGGTGACGATGGTGGTGTGGATGCCGGAGGAACAGCTGCGGTTGTTGCAGTGGTGGCACCGCGATGGCTACGACGAATCTCCATGTGGTGATTGGTGGTCTTTGTCCTTGCCATTGATTGTTTCCTAAACACTCTTGCAAGATCAAGTGATATCAAATAAATCAAGAAATTAACACAAGAGAATTTTGGGGCTTTAGGGTTTTGAAAGGAAGAAGATGAAGTTATAAATGATTTAATTACTAAATAAAAGAAAAATGAATCTTTAAAAAAAAAGAACTCTTTTTAAGAAGTGACTCTTTTTAAAGTTGAACAAGAAAATAAGACTTCTAAACCTAAAACAATTTGAATGTAAAAAATAAAGAAACAAATAATTAAAAAAAAACATTTTTTATTAATTTTTTTAATTATTTTTTTAAATATAAATACAAAATTCATGAGCAATACCAAAGAAATCTCAATCATCTTTCTGGTCAGCCTTGATCATAGAAAATTTTTAACATAGTTCAAAATTTCATATATTAATCATGAAGAGGAGTGTAGTGTGTGAATAAATAATCAAAATAAGATCAATAATATCGAGACAAATCAGCACTCCATCTAAATCACATAACCTTTTATAGAATAAAGTTTCAAACCAGCCATCATCTTGTTTGTCATTTTTATGAAGAAAATACTTGACCTACCAAGCGTGAGTGAAATTTTATTATTATTATTATTATTTTAAAGAGTCTCTGGCTTTTTTTATTTGAAAAATTTACACATTTATTTTATGTTTGCATTGCTAGTCAAATATACAAGAAGTAACTTTCACACTTTCAAGGCGGTAGTCTTTTTTTAATGATTTTTTTTATTATTTTATCAAGGATGGCTTCTCATCATCCAGAGAAATGTAGTCATCTCTTCAAATATATCCGTTTGTTAACATAACAAAAATTATGGTACCGAAAGACATATATACTAACCATAGGACTTCATTCCATATTCAGTCAGTAAATCAGATGGTAGAATACATAATTTATCAAAAGATTATCAACCCAATTTTGACATCTATAAAATATATAAACAAAAGATGAATATATGGAAACTCAAACTATATTTTCAAATTTTATGATAAAAGCAATAACACTTTTGAAAATCAGTATATCTTGCATAATTAACTCAAGAATATGTGCAAATATATAAAAAAAAAAATTCTCCCTTTTTTCATGTAAAAAAGGCAACAATTTAGACAATCCATATCCCTTTTTCTTAGATTATCAAATCTATTAGTATCCATATTTTAGTAAACAAGTTACATTGATCCTCAAAGCTTGTTTCTTAGATTTTCAAGATCTCTAATGAAATGGTGCCTAATATCCATAGTTTTAATGTTGAACAGAGATCTTATGGCAAATTATCGCAAAACATAGTGATAGATTTTGAGCTAGTTCATCCAACATTTGTTCATCCTTAGTAATTGTGTACAACAACTACTTGTCGCAATGTATTATGCCAATTTTTCATTTTCTTAAGCCAAACTAGTGATTTTCCTATCATAAATATTGCCTGTAAAACCGATAAATGAGAGTTAGTTCTAATTGGTTTTTAAATTTGTGGCCATAGGTGTTCTAATTAGTTTGAGTTATCAAGTCTAAATTTTTGATAAGATTTTTGCATATTTTGATCGAGATATGAAAATATCATTGCCCATTTGCTTAACACAGCAAACCAAGAAAGAAGGTTAGTTCTCTTACTATGCTCATCTCAAATTTTTTTTTCATTAAGTTTATGAGTTTAGTAGATTGTTTTTCTGAAGATGAGCAAAAAACAATGTCATCGACGTAAATTTGAGCAACAATTATACCAGCATTTAAGTATTTGATAAAAAGAGTTTTGTCAACTCCTCCTCTCTTATACTCCATTTCAATAAGATAAGTAGTTAGATGTTCATACCAAGTTCGTGGAAGCTTGTTTTAAACTATAAAGAGTTTTTTCAAGTTTATACACATGGTTTGAAAAATGGAGATCTATAAAACATTTAGGTTGTTTAACATAAACTTCCTCATTAAGATAGCCATTTAAAAACAAAATTTTGACATCCATTTGAAATATTTTAAATTTTATTTGGCAAGCAATAGCAAGTAAAAGTCTTATAGACTCTAATCTAGCAACATGAACAAATATTTCTTCAAAGTCTAATCCTTCGATTTAAGTATATCCCCAGGGATGGCAACGAGCGGGGGCGGGACCATGGCGGCCATTACTATCCCCACCCCGTCGGGAATTTTTGGGAGGCGGGGCGGGTATAGAAAAATACCAATTTATCGTCCCATTTAATTAATCAATTACTTTTTAATATATCTTTTATATTTTTTTACATATAATTTAAATTTTAAAATATAAAAATAAATAAAATAAAAATATTCAGGACGAATTCAAAGAATTCGGAGCGGGGACCACGATTCTGGTCCCCGCCCCGTTTAATAATCGGGGCGGGTCGGGGACGGATTTTTTTTGTCATCTCTATATATCCCTGGACTACTAAGCGAGCTTTGTTTTTAAGTATAGTTCCATGTTCATCAAATTTATTTTTGTATACCCACTTAGTTCCTATTATATTTACATTATTTGGTCGAGGGACTAAATTCCAAACATTATTTCTTTCAAATTGGTTAAGTTCATCTTGTATGGCTATCACCCATGATTCATCTTCTAAAGCCTCTTTCACATTTTTTGGTTCAACATGAGAAATATAACACATGACTTATCTCATTTGAAGCTTTCCTTCGAGTCACCATACTGTTATCCCATTTTTTGATGGCATTAGATGTGGGGTGTGCTTTTTGTATCCAGGTAGGTGGTTGCCTTCGGGTGCTCTGATCTTCGAATGTGTGTGTACTATCAGCTGTAGCATTATCTTGTTCAATTTGTTCTGTCTATTTAGTTGCATTAGTAATGGCAACGTCTCCATGAATGTTCTAACTTTCATCAGTATCTTTCCCAAAATTCTGATGTTCACTTGTTACCTCAGATTTTCTATTAATGTCTAAATGACTTGTTCTTGTGAATACTCTGCAAAATCATTAGTATCATCCACTACAACATTTATTGATTCAATTATATTTTGAGTATGCATGTTGTAGACCCGGTAAGCCCGACTATTTTCAGAATATCCCAAAAATACCCCTTCATCACTTTGAGGATCCATCCTATTTGTTCATGATCATTTAGAATATAACACTTGTTACTAAAAGTGTAAAAATACTTAAGATTGGGTTTCTGCTTTTCAAATTTCATAAGGTGTTTGGGATGTGCATGTCCTAATGGTAACTCTGTTCAAAATATAACAAGTAGTACTGAATGCCTCAGCCCACAATTTTACAGACAATTTTCTACTGCTCAGCATTACCCTGGCCATTTCTTGAAGAGTTCTATTTTTTTTTCAACTACTCCATTTTGTTCTAATGTCTTAGAGGCTTAATATTCATGAAAGATATCATTATTTTCACATAAGTCAGAAAAACTAGTATTCTTAAATTCTTTACCATGGTCACTCCTAATTTTACCAATTTTTTGACCATGGTTATCCTTTTCAATGGTCAGTTTAGCAAATAAAATTTTGAATCTTTCAAATGTGTCAGATTTTTCTTTTAAGAAGCTAACCCAGGTATATCTAGAGAAGTCATCAATACACACAAGAATGTACCTTTTTTCTGCCAATGCTTTCGACTCGTATGGGTCCCATTAGATCTATATGTATTAATTCAAGGATATTTGAGGTGGCCAGATATTTTTTATGTGCATGTGATCCTCTAGTTTGCTTACTAAATTGACATGGGACACATATACCTTCAAGTTTGTCCTTCAATTTTGATATTCCTCTTACAACATTACCTTGTCTTAATCTTACTAGATCTTTGTAATTAAGGTGCCCCAAGCGTAGATGCCATAGTTCTATGGAATCAGTTTTAGCTACAAGACATGAAATACTATGATCCAGTAAATAGCATATATCACTAGCTCTAATTCTAGTCAACAAGCTAATAATATTTATTGTTTACAACCGTGCATGTTTTTTGGTTAAAAAAAATAGTAAGATCATCATCACAAATTTGTCCCACACTAATTAGATTTTCTTTTAGACCTTCAACAAGAAGAACATTTGTCAAAGATAGTGAGCCTTTAATTATTATAGATCCAGTCCCAAATACTTTACCTTTTACACTATCACCAAAAGTGACAATTCGACTCCCAAAATAGTTTTTAAAATCAGACAAGAGTGATTGATTTCCTATCATATGCCTAGAGCATCCATTGTCGAAATACCAAGAATTAGTTACAAACGCATGGAATGCCAGATCAACCACATAACAGTTCAAGACAGTTTTCTTCAACCATATTTATCGGATTTTAGTTTAACTTCTTTTATTTGGTAAAAGGTTTCTCGAGTTCATTTTCTTGTGCTTAGGTGGATAATTTGAGATGTTAGCATGCTTTTGCTCTATCTTACCACATGTTGGACAAGTAGGAGATGAGAGTATGTTACCTTTAGATTCAACTTTGGTGACCTTGTCAGTAATTTATGTAATTCCTGATTGTTTCAACATCTGACCGTTGATTATAGATTTAGTGGACATTAGAACGTTATCTGGAATATCATAACCTATTTATGTTATTCCTTTGACAAATGTAGTTTTCTTTGTTTCTTTATCTTCTCCATGATGAGAATATCATAACCCATGTCTGATATTGGTGGTTCTTCCATAGCTCATCGTTCAGTCGAGCAACTCCAATGGTCAATTATTTGTTTGCTTCCCTACTTTGTTTCATTCTTCCTACAAATCACACAATTGTTTACTTTTATCAGCCAACTATATTTCAAAATGAGTTTTTTTATCATTGGAGAAACTTTGTTCTTTAGTGGACACAGTAGTCAAAGCCTTTAGGTTGACCCTAATGTCATCAGCTCCAATGTTTGGTTCTATGTCAGAACATTCATAAAAAAGAACAGATAATTCAGAATCAGAAATAGAGCATGTTGTAAATAAAATATCTTGAGTATTAGAAACTTTCTCATCTCCTAATTGATCATTGGTTGATTCTTCATCCTCGCTCCAAGTTATATTCATGGCTTTTTACCAAATGTTATCTTTTTATTATTAGCGCATTCAGAGGCAATGTGACCATATCCTTCCCAAGTATGACACTGGATATGATTTTCTTTTTCTTTAGAGGATTTGATGAACTCTGTCTATTTTGGTCATGATATTTCTTTCTATATGATCCTTAATTTTTTTGCTAATTTAAATATTTGAGATCGTTTCAAAAATTTGCCCAACTGTTTGGTAACTAATGCAATACCAATATCTGAATCACTTTTCTCGCATTCATCTTTTGTTCCTCAACTAGAAATGTTATGCATGTAGCTTTTTCTTTCTTTATTGTGCCATGGTTTAGTTTATAAGTCATTAATAACCCAACTAATTCTTCAATTTTGATCTCGTCTATGTCTTTGTTTTCTTCAATTGCGGTCACCTTGGAGTTAAATCTATTTAACAAAGACCGCAGAACCTTTCTGACCAATTTTAACTCTAGATATTTTTCTCCAAGGGCATGTGCTTGATTTGATATATCACACAACCAAGCATAAAAATCTTTGAATGCTTCATCGTTTGTCATGCATAGGTTTTCAAACTCTATGGTGAGCATTTGTAGTTAGATGATTTCACTTTAGATGTTCCTTCATGTGCGATTTGTAGGATCTCTCAAGCTTCCTTTGCTATTCTGCAATTAGATATTAGCCTAAATTGATTTGTATTTACAAAAAAAAAAAAAGTGTTTAAGGCTTTGTTATTCCAACTAGCATTATTGAAGTCAGTAAGTTACCCATTGTTCACATGGTTTTTCTATTTCAATATTATTTTCAGTGATAGTGGGAGGACTATAACCTCTAATGATAGAATGCCATGAGTTTTTATCTAGAGCTTGAATGTAAACAGTCATACAGATTTTTCAATAATTATAGTTCATTTCATCTAAGACTAGTGGTCAAAAAGAAGTGATGTCCACACCTAGATTCATTGGATATCACTTTCTAGAAGTGAATTCGCTCTGATACCAATTGTTAGTTTTGAATCTAAATAACAAAAAACCTAGAATGAAGGTTGAATAGGTTATTACTGAAAGTTAATTTGAAACTGTAAATATTTTTTAAAAAAAAAAAACACAAAGTTCATTTTAATGTTATGTTTTTAATGAAAGTTTGTTGAACGTCAGAACATTGCACTGAACATTTTTGCAGTTTCATAACACTTAATATGTAAAACAATTAAAACATTGATTAACACCACATATAGCATGGTAAACTCCTAAGAAAAACATCCACGACCTTATGCTACGGGTAAATAAATCTACTATTTTAGAACAGGTTACACATGTCTCAACTTTTTGAAATTACAATTTTAGACCTAATCTAAAATTTTATCAGCAATTTACAAAAAGTAAAACTTAGTTAAGAACAACAATAAAACTTTTCTATGTTATATCTTCTTTAACTATTCAAGGAATGAAGTCAAGTACTTTGGTCTTGATATTGGTTCATTCCACGAGTGTCTCCAGATTGATTCCACAAATTAGAATCTTGCCGCCGAAATGCCGTTCTCTCTCACAATAGATTTCTTCAATGCTCAGTTTCTCCGAGTTGTTCTCAAAAATAGAATTTTGATTGAACTAGGACTTTTGAATATGTATTTGGAACTCACAACTCACAAATAATTTCTTCTTATGTGCTTGAGTATCTTTGCTTTCAAAGTTCGTAGAATTCTTGGAATACCACATGTCTTATTTATAGCACAAGAAATTTATCTAAATTTAATGACTTAGTATTTATCTTATACAGATATAAGACAGAATAAGTCTGTGAGTTTAAATAAAATTTATAAAAGATTAGGTAGGTTATAGAATATGAAAATAAATCAAGTTATATATTTTCATTTAAGTAGATAAATATAAGGATAATATTTCAATATCTTATCTACTTAGAAATCTAGTTCAATTAGAATGTTTAACACGTAATTTACTCAATCACTTATTTATTTGATAATAAACAAGAGTTTTAGAATAACTAAAATTGATAAATAGATTAGGATAAATATAGCATTAAGGTTTTCAATTTTTATACAACTACTAGATAATCATTGAATCCTAATTGGCTCATATCAATAAATAAAATATAATTAAGTATGTCAAAATTGGATTCTCCAA
Organism: Forsythia suspensa; assembly: GCA_023638005.1. Classification (NCBI taxonomy): domain Eukaryota; kingdom Viridiplantae; phylum Streptophyta; class Magnoliopsida; order Lamiales; family Oleaceae; genus Forsythia; species Forsythia suspensa. Next base: position 14,562,225 of record CM042667.1, read on the forward strand.
CATATATATACACTCAATACATAAAAAATTAACAATACAATTATTAGATAACACTGAGAGACGAAAATCCAAGAAATTAACTTTATAAAATTATACTAGCACGCATTGAAAAGTAGTTATATCATCAAAATGGTAAAATCCATTTCATAACAAAATCAAAATAGAAGAACTTAAGAATATGAGAATCAAACTAATATATATGATTCCTCGTATGCTTATGCGTAAAATTCAGAGTCTTTCTATGCTTTATCCACAAGAAGAAAAACGATGACAAGAAATAAATGACAAAAATGAAAAATGAAAAATGTTCATGCCATATTGACATTAGTCTTCTTTCATCTCAAAACTTAATATCCTCAAATTAAAATCGAGAGAAAGTACCTAAAGGTGTGTACACGAGCAACTTGAGTTTCCCTGGTTTAGGGACCAATCGAGTGGGATTTCTCTTCTTTTGTTTCCGACTCAAATTCATGCTCTGTTGGTTACGGTTGTTGTGGTGGGATTTGGAGATAAGAAAAAATAAGAAGCTGATTTAAAAGAAGTTTAAATTTTTTGTTCTATGAAAAAAAAAACTCTAGATTCAACTTATATCGGAAGTTGAATGCTCATTTAATAATAATAATAATAATAATAATAATAATAATAATTATAATAATAATAATATTATCATTAGACCAATATAGATGGAAGTGAAGTCACTGATTCAATGATCACAACTAATGATAAATATCATTACTTTATTAATATGAGTTCTAATTAGGTATGGGAGTCGGGTGGGTATGTCCGAGTATTTCAATAACTAGAACCACCCGTTACAGTTTGGGTATTTTGTAAATAGAACCATTCGGTTCCATGTAATTATTAGAACCAAACCCGAACCAGAATCATCGGTTCCGGATTTGATTCCGATTCGATTCTACCTATAACATTTTTTTTAAATATGTTTTGAAAAAATTAAAAATTGCAAACTTGTGAACATTAAAGTATGTAAGATATTAAAATAATTTATGAAAGATATAAACATTAACTGGAAGAATAGACACAAAATTTCAAACTCATAAATTGGGGTTAGAAAAAGGAAAATTACCTATCAAAATTGAGGATTCATTTCACTTACAGAAGAGTTTCGCCTTAGCTGTTTCACTGTGTGTTGAGCGAGAGATAGATGAGCAAAAGTGCGAGACAGACGACAATGTTTGTATTACGTATCTGAGCAAATAACGATTGAGATTTTGATATTTGGGTAATTAGAATTGGGTTAATTGAGTTTGACTTTAAGAGTGATAGGTTTTGTACATTTTTGTTTGGATCTTGGACAGATTGGACTATTATCTTCGATACCGTGGTGTTGGAATGTGGATCATTGGGTTAGGGTGAATAAATTGTAAAAATTAAAAAATTTATATAAAATGACAAATTCGGTTCTAGTCGAGTCCTTACGGTTCTAGTTCAAGAACTAAAACCGACCTCAACTCGGTCGGTTTTCAATTTCGATTCTTAATTTTATTTGTTTGGAACCAGATCGGAACCTCCAGTCCTGGTTCGATTTCGGTTTGAATGTTCGTTTCTGGTTAAAATGCCCACCCCTATTTCTAATTCTCTTGTGAATCAACACATCTAATGAGATAGAATTTAGACCATATTATTTAACCACGTCAGGATTAATATAAAAAATTAGTTATTGAAATACGTAAATTTACTTATATGTAAACATTGCTTATAAACTAATAAAATTACTTATAAGTTAGAAAAATTAAATATAAATCCCTTTTTTAACCAACGTCTAATAATATTTCGCTATTCATAAGTAGAAGGAAAAGAAAAAAATAAAGTCATTGAAAGCACATGCTCTCAAGTTCGTGAATGTTTGGCAGCACTGAAATATTTTTTAAGCGTTTATGAGTTGTGAGTCATATGAAATATATGGATAATAAACAAATAGTAATTTTAGAACTGGCACACTTGAAACGAGTTCGGCTAGGGCCAGTTTTTGTATGGGGCAGCACCGGCTCTAACTTTATTTTTTTTTTCATTTTTTTAATTATTATTTTTAACTAAAAAGATAAACGATATATCTTATATGTTAAAAATGTGTGTTATAAGTTAAAAACAAAATTTATAAAGTAAATTAATACATTTCTTTTTATTAAAAAAAAAAGGTTGAACTCCAACCTTGAAGGCCCCCACCGCCCCTGCCCTGGAGCCTTGGTGGAGGATGTAAATCGCAGGATGTGCCTCAGTGGAGCAGGGTTGAGAGCTGCTTTTTAACTGCGCTTACTAGGGGCCAAATCCATACCAAAGGCAAGACTCGAACCTCCACACTACAACCGCCAAATAAGCTGACTACCTCACTCCCGTCCTTTCAACCATCGAGCTATGTCCTGTGGACAATATATTCCTCTTGCTAATGAGAACTTAAGTTGAGTAAATTAATATGTTCCTCTTTATTCCTCTTGATAATATATAACTCCTTTTTCGTTTGTGTGCATATATATTTGCATATGCACAAGTATAGGTCGGTCTACATATGAAATTTATGTTGAAACTTGAATTAAATTAAATTTTAATTGAATCTAAACAATTTGGTGTTGGAGCTTGGGATTCTTATACTAATGTTTCAAAAATGACAATTTAGATTGGGGACTTGGGCTTAGTCCATTTGAGATTGAGATTATTTGAATTATGTATTGAGACTATTCATAAAATGAGTTATTAGTGTGAAGGATGAAGGGAAAAAAAGATTATTAAGCGGTCGGTCAAAGCTTGACTAGCCCCCATAGTTAATCAAGCTAGGCCATATAGGCCTAATTTTGTTGGGGCTAGCTTTTTAATGGCCCAGCCCAGCCCGAGATCGGTGTTATACGGTTGGCCCATTTGATCGGGCCTGTTTTTTTTACCTCTAAGTAATTTGTAGATCCTACAACATATGTAAGTAAAAAAATATTTTTGACTAATTTGACCAACTTAAAATATAATTTAAACTTAGTCAAACAAATATGAAAATAGGTTTAACAATGGAGACATGGAAGCAGAAAAGCACAAGTAAGCACAAATAAGGTTTAACAATGAAAAAACAAACTAATAACTTTCTAATTTCAAAACTAAAATAAGTGTTTGTTTGGTAGAGTTCAAAAGTATGCTTTTTAGGAGATTTTGAAAAAAAAAATTCTATTAGCCATATTATTATCAATGTCAACAACCAACTAAAAAATTCACGATCGAGAAACTGTAGATAAGGTAGTGAGGCCCTCCAAGAGCTATAACCATGTCTATCATATGCCAACTACTTTAAAGGACTATCAATTACAATAACCAAAAGTTGTTCTTCATTTGCATGTGAATTACATGGCTTCTTGATGACAATAGCCTTATTCATATCAATCTACAGTCATGATACAAAATTAATACAAATTCACCCACTCGAAATCGAACTTTGACCACCGAATAGGAAGCAAGCCGGATCAATCAACTATACAAAGTTCTCTTGACACCAAATTGACTACAAGAGAAGGGCGTAAATTTGTTTCTCCCAAATCTTCACAACAATAACTCCCACCAACGAAACCCTAAATCACCAATCTAAGGCCCAGAGGTATTCACAAAGAAAATCAGGAGTTTCTTTGGACTAACAGTCACCAAGAATGTAAAACCTCACACAGAGAAAAAAAAGAAAGAAGACGAACTAAAAACAAACGCTCTCTTAATTTTTTTCACATACAAAAACCCTCAAAATCTATTGTAAGAGAAAAGCACGAGGGATGCCTTATACCATTAAAGGCAGCCATTAGATGAAGTTTAAGATCCAACGGCACAGATTAAGGAATACCAAGAAAATAGGCTAGGCAAAACAACAAGAACACACAGTCATCGTTATCTTTACTATATAGATAATAAAAACAATGATTAAACTTACTTCTTTGAATGACAATAGAAGTACAAATGAATCAAATCTTCTAAACTACTATCTAGGGGACTATTTTAAACCATATAATGACCTTTTAAGAAACACACACATGTTCACATTTTTGTTTATCTCTAAAACCTTGTGGTTGATTCGTAAATATCTTTTCATCAAGTTCACTATGTAAAAAGATAGTTTTTCATCAAGTTGTTCAAGTTCTCAATGTAAATATGCAACTAAAGAAAGCAAGACTCCAATAGTAGTATATTTAACAACCAGAGAAAAGATTTTATTATAATCAACCCCTTCATTCTGTGTGTACCCTTACTAACCTTGCTTTAAATATTAAAGGCTCGATCTTAGTGGAACTTTCATTATAGTCAACTATTGACTTGTATTTAAGTCTAGAGACTAATTCTCAAGTTTGATTCTTAACTAAAGAACTAATTTCATCTTTCAATGCTTTCATCAATTCTATTGATTGCTCACTTCATAGTCTCCTCATATGTGTTTGGCTTTCTATCAGCTAATTATTTATAACTAGCAAAAACAAAAGCAAACTCTTATTCATATCCAAACCTCTGAGGTCATCTATATTGTCTCGTCTCTATATCTTTAGCCAATTGATAATCCACTAAAGGATCGGGCTATAAGGGTGTTCTTCTGCCATTGTTTCACATCTCTCTTTTTCCACGAGTTGCTAAATTTAAGTCTCCACCTCAATAGGGGTGCTAGAAACATGTATACTAACCCTATCTAGCTCTACCTGCAACTAATCACTAGCACTACATTGCTGGTTTTCACTCAATTGATCAACATCAAACCCTAAATAGGACATCTCAGCCTTATTAAATGTGACCTCTCTACTCACAATAAATTTTCATCTCTTTTGGTTTCTATCCCACAATCTATACCATTTAACTCCCTCAGGGCAACATTTTTTTTATCTCTAAGTTCAAGCTTTTCCTCATTTTGATAAGAAAAATCGGCACAGCTAAAAAACATAAGCACAAAATAATCATCACGATGTCTATACCATTTCTTATGAGGGGTATCACCATTTAAAGTAGTAGATGGAGTTAAATTTATCAAATAACAAACAGTTACAACAACTATTATCCAAAATGATTTTGGAACACCAAAACTTAACATCATGCATCTAACTTTATCAAGGAAAGTTTTATTCATCCTTTCAACTACCTCATTCTGTTGGAGAGTGTAAGGAACTATTTTATATTTTGTTATTCCACTTTTTTTATATATTCTATTAAATTCAGCAAACTATTATCAGTTCTTAATAATTTTATCCTTTTACCAGTTTGATTCTCTACTTGCTTCTTCCAATTATTAAAGCTGTCAAAAGTATTAGATTTATCTTTTAAAAGTTAAAACCACACTTTTCTAGAGTAATAATCAATTATAGACAAACAAATGTCTCTTCCCACCTAAAGTGGGACTATTGGCAATCCCCATAAATGAGAATGCACATAATCAAGAATTACAACAGTTTTATGAGCATCTGAAGAAAATGATAACATATGATGCTTACCAAGCACACAATGATCATAAAAATGTATATTAAACTCACATCATAGAAAGACATATTGGACTCACATTTCTTTCCAAAAACACATTTATCACTTAGGAGCTTAAGCCCCTTATTACTCACGTGTGCAAGTCTCGTGTGCCACTTGTGTGTATGGTCTGTGTTGGTAGAAGAGATAGATGAATTTAGACCTCTAATTACTTAAGGAGTGGTAACATACATATCATTTCACTTTACTGTCTTACAAGCCACAAGAGCACATTTAATCATTTTTAGCATTTAATTCTCAATTTTACCAGTTACTCCATCTCTTCTAATTTACCAATCGAAATTAAATTTCTAGTCACTTCAGGAATGTATCTGACTCTTTTTAAAACAAGCACATAACCAATATCAAATTTGACAGAAATATCACCAATTCCAACAACTTTGCGTGCAAGATATTACATATAACAACATGGCTTAAATCAGATTCATGCAAGTTTTCAAACCAATCTCTATAGGATGTAACATGAATAGATTCAGTAGAATGAAGTACTCATTCATGTAATATAGTTTCACAGTCAAATTCAATTCAGTCGAGTCATCTACAGAAGTTATCGGACAAACCTCACTAGGATATGAAATTCAAGAGTATGTTACATTTGCTTCATCTTTCACTTTCACTTTTTATTTGTTCTTCTTTTATACCAATCTTTAATAAAGTTACCAATTTTACCACAATCATAACATTTCTTACCATTTTCCCTAGACTTTGATCTAGATCTGCCTATAACATTCCTTTTACCACCATTACTACTTGACTCATTATTGTTTTGACTATCCTAATTCCCACTCCACCTATAATGCATACCTCTCACCATATGCACTTAACCGCTTCTTTTCTCAAACCTTTTATCTTTTAGTTCCATTTCTTTACTTCTTAAAAAATTAGTGACAATTTCAGGTGTTAAAGTATCTTTACTATACTTAATGACATTTTTAACCTCTTTATGAGTTTCAACTATACCATTTAGTAAAATAACGGCTTTATACTTTTTGACACTTTCTCACCACAATTAGTAATATACTGCACTAATTTATTAAAAATATCCATATTGTGATCTAGATCTTTTGAGGGATTAATTTTAAAACTAAAAATCTTTCAACTAAGAAAAGCTTATTTGGAGTAGATTTTAACAAATAAAGATCCTCCATTTTTTCCAAAGTGCTTGTACATTATCAAGTTTGCCAACTTTTCTCAAAACAACATAAAAAAACATGTAATGTAATGGAAGTGTAAGCTAATTCATCAGATTCTTTCTTTTGATCATCGATTCTGCTTTTGGCTAAGGTACCATCTCATGACTTTATAAACTCTTTGTTGTACTAAAATCTTTTATTGTCAAATTAAAAATTCATCCTTCTCATTTAAGACCCCAAATCAAAGTTACGTGTAGTTATGCTTGGGACTTAGCTTAACAAAATACTAGCACAAATACACAAAGTATGGCATACTGTACACAATTAAACACAACTCAAAGACAAATAAATTGCATAATCACCAAGAAAGTGTTATTTTTTAAATTTTTAGGTCATAAGTAGTATACATTGTCCTATACTGCCAAGATTCTCTAAGAATCAAGTTCTCAGATTAAGAAGAAATATAGAGTAGGTCACGTGTGGGAGGAAAGATTAAAAGATCTATAGTTTCAATAGAAAAATTAATCACCGCAACTCAAGAAGGAATCAACCAATTTACAAACAACAAAGAAAATTTCTCCCAAAAATAACATGTCACAGTTATAAGAAGATGCTTCAATGAAAACCAATAATCAACACAAAAACTCAACAAAGCAATTTGTTATCAACAAGATAGCTATTCTCAAAAACATAAACCCACCTAAAAATAATTTGCTATCGACAAGATAGTTATCCTCAAAAGCGATAAAAAGGTTTAGGGATTATAATTTTTATATCTTGAGTGTACAAATCTGCGTGTTTGTACTCATCAAGATATGCAAAATTTAATTTTTCAACTCTAAGGCTTGTGCATTTTTTGCCCAAAGGTTTGCAATAATAACTTTTCAGCATCACATACAAGCCTCAACACCACATGCGACACCCACGAAGGAAGTCCTCGTTGGTGCGAAACCAATGTTCTCGGTCCCACTCGCGCACCCCAAAGTCTGACCAAGAAGATAAAACGTCGGCGGAAGATTCAGATATTCTATTTTGAAAAATTAATTTTAGGAATTTTGCACCAATCGAACAATTTTCCTTCGAATTCTAAGCTATAGATCATCAATCTAGGCTCTCATATGACTTTGATACAAAATTAATACAAAATCACTAACTCGAAATTGAACTTCAACCACCAAGAACGAAGCAAATCAAATAAATCAAATGTATAAAGTTCTTTCAACACCAAATCGACCACAAGAGCATGGCTCGATTTGTTTCTCCCAAAATCTTCACAAACGAAAACTCCTACAAACCAATCTAAGGCCCGAAGGTATTCACAAAGAAAACCAAGAGTTTCCTTCAACTAACACTCACCAAGAATGTAAAACCTCACACAGAGAAGAAAAAAGAAGAAGAATGAAGACGAACAAAATATTGCCGCTCTTTCAATTTTTTTCACACACGAAACCCTCAAAATCTGTTGTAACATAGAAGCACAAGGGACGCCTTATACCACTAAAGGCGGCGTTGAATCAAGCTTAAGATCCAACGGCTCGATTAAGAAATAACAAGAAAATGAGTGGGCAACAAAAGGATCGGGCATTGAGCAACCATCCCAAAATGACTTTTTTCCTCTAAAATAGCTCACTTGACTTGGGTTTGGTTTATTGGACTACCCTTTTGTTAAGAAGGATTTTAACTACTCTTCAATCACAAGCCGATGCCTATGAAATAAGTAAATCTGGTCACTTCTTGTTTTATCATTGTCCTAGGTTTATTTGGTCATCACGACCTAAAAATTTGTAGAAAGGTGTATATACAATGTAGATAATGTTTGAAGAGACCGATATAAAAATATAAGAATATCTTCAATGGCATATATCGAATGGTTTCCAAGTGGACAATATGTAGGTTAACGATACACAATTCGGACTTTTCTTTACAAGCCTTTCGCTCAAGATCTATTTTATGCATCGTTATCTTACATATCAATTTAGCAAGTTGCCCAATTTGTACCAACATTTAACATAAGTTCCTTTTAAAGAAGAAGGTCAAGGGTTCTAATCGTTGAATACGATAATTAAATACACATTATCATGTGAATGATATCGTAATGAAGGTTGGACCAGTCAACCATCTATGGACTGTGATTGAATATATAAATTGATCAACAAAATTTTTATAATTCAATAGGATCTACTTTTTACGATAATGAATATTTGTTGCTAAAAATTCTAAGAATTGAGGAATCAATTTGCGACACCTATATACGTCATTGTTTTAGCTTGTAGGGATGGTGGAAAAAAATCGTGGCATCCACATTCTTCGCCTATTAGTCTTTGTGATGAACAACATTTGTTACAATTCTACTCTAGATTTGTTAAGACTAAACTTATGCTCCGATTTGAAAACTTTGTGACAAACAACATTTGCTTCAACTAATCAACTTTTCAAGTTTCTCCATTTTAAATTTTCTATTTTTCATTTGTGTTAACGAACCGCATCATAAACTAAGAAAAAGAAATGTATAGATCAAAATTCTAACTGCAATATAGAATATAAGAGAATGTCAGACTAAAATTCTGGAACAAAGTAAGCTCAATAGCTATAAATATTGTACTTGTGCAAAATCATAATATAGATGTGACACCAGCTCAACCAGGCTAATATTCAAATAACAGAAACTTCATAGCCGCACTATGTGCACAATCTCATATGTATTTACAGTTAACTAATGCCATAGTTAGCATTTAGACCTACTGGCACCACACAAAAAACTACATCCAACAAAAGCCACTACTAAACATAGACATGTTATACAAGAGAGATGTTCAAAGAATAATAAACAATTGTAAGTAGGCCGTGTTTCTTTGAAGCCACCAAATATTATGTCCTCAAACACAATAGTAAGGAATATATAGAAACGATAATAGATACGAAACAATAGCATTCAAGAAGGGACATATATATTGTATATCACACACTTCAACATAATATTAAGAAACATGCTCTTACTTGATCCACTAAAAGTCAATGAACTTAACTGAGGCATCCTAATGCTACTCAATACAATCAATGACCACCAAATAGAAACATTAGAGAACTATCAATTATTTGCACTACAAGAAACATGAGTATCGTCGGCCCAAAGTTTAGTTACTAAAAGTCAAATATGAGCCAGTAAAGCTTAATTCTGACAAGAAAATGTTGGTCGGCAGCTGGTCACCAAAAGCCGACAATAAAAGTTTTGTCCGACAAGTCAACATGTTAATCGGGAAAGATAGAGATTTTTCATGACCATAAATTGAGTGGGGAAATGTCGAAAGGAAGTCGACAATACTACTTGGCGGGAAGTCTTGAGTAATAGTAGTTTGTCAGGGAAAATCTTCATTTGCCAACCAAGAAAAATTTTAATTAGGGAATATAAACCTGTGCAGTTGACATTTCCCGACTATGGTTTGAGCTAGTAAATGTGATATAATTTTTATTTTATTTTTCATTTAGATTTCAATAAAGTAAAAAAATAGAAGATATAGAATATAACAATTTGTAATAAAATTTATATAAATCATAATATATATATATATATATATATATATATATATATATATATATGTGTGTGTGTGTGTGTGTGTGTGTGTGTGTGTGTGTGTGTGTGTGTGTGTTTACAAGTCAAGTTAAGTTGCCCAAAATATGAGAGAATTTCAATCCATGTAAGATGCCATTGAATCTATTATCAACTAGAAAACCTTTTTACTTGTGCTTGTTTTCATGCTAACCATCTTACCTGGAAGCATATATTCTACTAATCCCTAAATCTGTTCCATTCTCCTTACATACAACTTCTTCAACAAAATTTTCATAGATAAACTATTTTTCGTGTTGGTAGCACAGGTGTTCCATAAACTTAATCAAACTCCAGATGTCCTTTTGAGCATCTTTCTCAACTTCATCGATTATTTCAAGGGATTCTACAAATAATTTATGTACTCCGATGAGGATTATTATTCATATCAAGTTGGCATAAGAAAATGAAAAGAAGAAAGAATTAAAGGAATGCTTGATATGCGCTTAACATTGAGATAATCCAAATGGTTGATTATTGTTTAAATCTTGCACAATTTTCAAAATAGAGATAATTCTAACAAAATTAATGAGAAAAATAATTAATAAATTCAAGAATTCAAGCACTTGGCAATATTATTCCAAAATGAATTTTATGTCGTTGAAGAGAAATTCAGAGTAAAAAAATAGAAACCAATAAACTGAATGAGTAGTACATTCTAGATGATTGCACAAACCAAATCAAGGAATTATCCAATCACATGTATAGATTTCTAAATTTTGATTGGAGAATAAGTAAATCATGCATTAAAAGACTATTAGACTTGTTTGGACATGATTGTATCTAAACAGCACTTTTCTAAGTTCTACTTTCTCCCATCACTATGCTCTAAGCTACGACGACGATCTCTCAATCCAACATGTGAACTAGGTCATATAATTTGCATAGAGTTATAAAATAAGAAAACTATAGTGATGATAAATATTTTTCTCCTCCTCTTAGCGTGGTGGCGACAATGGTGGAGCTGCAAAATAGTGGCAGGGCATTCTATCTCTCCGTGTCCACCTCGATGTGATAATTAATAGATGATCGAATTATATGTGCAAAGAGCAATCTAGAAAAATGGCAATCCCTTTTACCTTGAGGGATCAACCTCTATTTATAGGGGTGATTGGGGGAGTTTGTCTTTAATGACGGGTGCCCTTTCATTTTTCTCATTACTCGGAGTTAATGAGGGACGTTACAGCCTCCCAAATGCCAATGTTAACCGTAACTACATGGATCATGTGTATGACTGGTTCAACGATAGTTGGTTTATTGATATCCAACTGTCAGATGCGAGCTATAAGATCATCTAAACGGGCGAACCGGTGAGGCATGCATGCTAGGACGTGCCGCTATTGGCAGACAACATACAACAACTGTTATCGTTTCTATTATCATAACCCACTTCTACTTTTCATAGACTATCATTAATGAGAAGTAGAAATAATCTACCGCACCTGCTTTCTCTATTTTTTTTTTTTTATTGAAACGAATAGTTGTTTGTATGTTGTGTGCTATAAGTGTGTATAGTCCCTAATCAATATTGTGACGGTGAAGTAGTTCAAAAAAATAGATACGAGTATGACGGATCAGGCGCACGAGTGGTAGGCATTCGCTCACCAAGCGCACTCCCTTAATTAGACGAGCGCTAGCTCGTCCCATATTGGTGAGGCCCGTTGGACGGGCATTCGCTCACCGCACGCACGCCCTTAGTGAGGTGGGTGCTAGCCCGTCCACTATTGTGAGACCAGTTGGATGGGCGTTCGCCCGCTCCCTGTTGGTGAGAGGCAAGCGTGCGCAGTTTGGCAGGCACGCGCCCGTATGTCCATCCCTAGGCATGGGTCTCCCTTTTCATTTTGTGTTTTCGTTCTATTGAAATTTTGCTTATTTAGACTAAGTTTCATTGCCTTACTGAGGCTCATACTGAGGCTCATCGCCTTGATTTTTAAACAGAAGCTCATCATCTTGATTCTAAATAGAGGCTCATCGTCTTTATTCTAAACAAAGGCTCATTTCCTTGATTTTTAGATAGAGTCTCATCGCTTTTTTTTTAACAGAAGCTCATCGCCTTGATAAATGTTTTTCTCCTCCTCCGAGCGTGGTGGCGACAGTAGTGGAGACTTGCAAAATAGTGGCAGGACTTCTATCCCCCATATCCAATCCGGTGTGATAATTAATAGATGATCGAATTATATATGTAGAATAGCAATCTAGAAAAATGGCAGTCCCTTTTACCTGGAGGGATCAACCTCTATTTATAGGGATGATTGGGAGAGCCTATCTTTAATTATGGGTAATTTTTTCATCTCTCTCATTACTCGGAGATAATGAGGAACGTTATAACTTCTCAAACGCGAATGGTAACTATCACTCCGTGGGTCATGTGTATGACAAAGTTCAACGACAATGATTTATTGTCGTCCACATTAGTCGAGGCGAGCTATGAGACCATCGAGGTGGGCGAGCCGATGAGGCGCAGTGTAAATCATTGAGGCGGGCGTGCAAATATTGGTAGACAACATATATACAACTATCATCGTTTCTATCATTAGATAGTGTAAATCATAACATTCTATCTAAAATTTTGGGATTTTGGTACAAATGGTCCCTATCCTTTGTTCTTTGTGCGTTTTTGGTCCCTAATATTTCATTTTTATCTGAAAACAACACGAATCTATGCCTCAAGGTGCCTAAATGGTCATTTGGACAAATTTTGTGCGAAAGGACTCTTAGTTTTGTGCGTGGTTTGCACTTTATTTATTTATTTTTATTGCAGGGACAAAGTCATCAAATCAAGTGTTTTGCTTCACTCCAATTGAACATGGCCAACTAGTTGTGCAAACGGATTAAACGTAATTCCTTGATGCAAAATGCCTAAATATCTCCAAAATTAACCCTTAATGGAAAAAATATTGTTAGAATTTTGAACGAATTTTTGGTGCTTTTTGGCATGGGTAAGTCAAGTTGTTGTTTCTTTTGTTCGTTTTCTTTATTTTTGGTTCGATTATTAACATTTTTCCAAGAAATAAACCATGGCACACAATTCAGAGGAAATAACCATTGTTCTCTTTTGGAAAATTTGGCAAATGCTATTTGGGAATAAATGGGTGTACGACTCAAAGGAAATAAACCCGCACCAGTTTATGGTAAGTTTTTTCAAAACTTTTGCGTGAAATTTGTGGCATTTGTCATGATTTTTGTGCATTTGTGTACAATATGAAATATGTGACATTTGTTCGGATTTAGAGATGATTTTATGATGCTTTTATGCAGTGTGGAAATTGTTTAGTGTTATATAATGCAACCGATGCATTTTAAGTGATGTGGGACAAATTTTTATGCATTATAGGGACATTTTGTTAAAATATTCTTTGTTGTGGAGGACCATAAGTAATTTGTTGTCTTTTGGTCCATTAATACTTTGTCCAGTAGTGACAATATTTTCTTTTTTCATGTAGGTAAAAATTCTCCGTACTTCACCATGGCATGGCATTACAACGTCACATTCTTTCATAAGTCGAACAATTTATTGTACGAGCATGGTAAAAGAAAATATTTGGATAGGTTGACAATTTATAGGTTTGATAGGTTCAGGAGTTTCTTGGATATAAATTACTAATGTGACTCTTGTACACGAGTGATATAATGTTATTATTAAATGGTTTGGTTCGAATTTAGACTCGTGAGGATGTGAATGCAATGTTAAGTGGGATATATATCTCTAAGGCGGTTGAAGTGTACTTGGTTTCTCCAACTTACACATTTGCATTGTCTTAGAACTCATCAACTCTCAAATGGAAGAGCAGTGTAAAAATAGAAGAGATTTTAGAGCCGGTGACAATTAGTGAGCCAAAGAAGATTATTCGGCTTGAATCCTAGCCCCTTGGCGGTGATAAGCCTCTAGTCGAAGAACAAAGTAAAGACGATTCTCCAACAATGATGGATTTTATGTGCCGCAATGTCAACCGTAGCCATGGGATAGTGTAGATTGGGAAGAATTACTTGATGGAGTTGGAGCAAACGTGTTGAAGGTGTGGGATGAAGACTTCATAGAGTCATTTGTTAGAAGATCAGAGAATGAAGACTTGAGGCTGGAGAATAAGAAAACTGTAGCACCTAAATGTGCATGAAAATGGTGATAGAATTGAGGAAACACATGCACATGAGAAAATTGAAGCTGAGTAAGATAATAATCTTGTTGACTTAGACTACGAGATGAACGAAGCCAATTTACCTCAAACTGGAACCGATATTTGACACCAGTGTCAATATCGAAATTAGTTTTTGGTGATATGCACGAAGAAGATGGCACAACAATGTAGACTATGGGTGTTTTGATGAGTTAGAGAGTTTGGGTAGTGACGAGGAATTACCAACTAACATAATGAGAAGAGAATTTGAATTCAATCTACAGGCGGACATGGTGAATCTACAATTCAAAAGAGGTAAAATCCACAAATAGTTTGAGGCTTCTTTTCTCAGTTTGCAATTGATGTTGCTTCAATTTGATATTAGTCTGCTTTTAATACAGAAAAAATTTCATTACAGGTCATGTTTTTGAACAATGAGTTAGTATTTTGTTGTAAGCAACATAGAACTAATATGGAAGAAGAATAACAAGCAAAGTTTAGAGAAATTTGCAAGACTGTTGGTTGCCCCTTTGCGTTGTACGCAACAGTGCGGGATGACAAAACAAGTTTTGAAATTAAGAATTTCAAAGGTGAACACAACTGCAACTTGTCGTTCAACAATAATAGTGTTAATTCAACGTACATGACAAAGAGATATACGTCGCCGTTTAAGTCCAACCCTGATATACACATGAGAGCTTTTAGGGATACAATGAAGGAAAATTGCAATGCAGACATCTCAAGGTAGACCTTTTATCGTACAAAAAATAAGTGTATAGAGCAAATCAGGAGAAGCATTCATGATCAATATAGGCTGTTGTACGACTACTTTGAGCAGTTGAAGGCAACTAATGTTGGATGTATACAATACTGAGTTCAAAAGACTATACATATGTTTAGTTCTTGATATATAGGCAAGGAGGAGCACTTACGATTCAAAGATAATCGCTTTACTCGAGCGTTTTAAGTTCTGAATAAATGGATATAAGTTTTGGAGTTACGCTTTTAAATGAAAAAACGTAAAATAAAATTCCAAAACGTAGCTTGCACTTTGTGGCCAATTTTTGTTCATTCGTCCGACATTCTGTGATGCAGTCGCGCCCCGCACACAAGTTCAAACTCCGGCTCGGCAAGCCAAGTCGGTCCAAGATTTGCACCCCCTGTCAGGCCAGAGGCTACGGGAGGATTCTCTATGCAACAATTGGTTACACTGCACAAATTGTTAACCATATATAAATTGGTCCACAATCTTGTTTTTATCCGATGTGGGACAACTATTTAAGTTTTCCACATTTTCATATTTTATCCATTTTCCAATGTGGGATGGAATATTTATATTCCCATAAATTCCCACTATTCCATTTGTAATCGATGTAGGATTGTAATCCCTTTTAAGGCTCCTCTCCCAATCCCACTTCTCAAGCAATGTGGGATTCAATTTCACCTTCATTAGTGAAAATCTATTTTCTCCAATATATTTTCCAACAATCCCCACATGAAAGGAAATTGAGAGACACGGAATACTTGATGATAAAGTTCCATAGTTGAAACCGTGATAGGATAGGTAGGAGTTACCTTTGAACCTTCCCTTGTTAAAGTACATTTACTTTACTAGTCGATTAGTAGACACGATGTCTTTGAACTATTCTCGCTTTTGTGTAAACGATGATGTACCTCACATGATTCTTCCTAACACATTTCGCTTCTCATTGGTATGTTCGGTTTGTGGCCATGAACATATGCTGGTTCAGTGAGAGTTATTAATTGAGCCTCACAATTCTCTCTTCAAGCGCCCCACTTCTCTCTCACATAGGTGATTTCTTAATTAAGAGTAACTCAGATTACTGCCTTCGATTCAAGACGCATAAGAATCATTAAAAGCCTATTGCTTATCCTCTTCCACGGCATCATCATTATTACAGAATGGACGAGTTAACCCCAGTGATCCTATTAAGTATTTGTAATTAGGTTTTCTCATTGAACTTAGATCTTGGGATCTCCGGTCAATTAGGTTGAGTTTCCATTACAACAACTTATTCCTTCGGATTAAGTCCCATTCCTCTAGATGAATTTGCAACTAACTCTCTATTTAAACATTTGGTTAGCGGATCCAATGTTATCTTTAGACTTTACATAGTCAATAGAGATAACTCAGCTTGAGAGTAATCGTTTTATGGTATTATGTCTGCTCACGTATGTATGTGTCAGACTTACCATTGTACATGTTGCTTTGTGCCCTTCCAATTGCGTATTGACTATCACAATGAATGTATGCAAATTGTCGGCTGAGTTTTGACCATCTTGGAATATCATCTAAGAAATTGCGTAGCCATTCGGCCTCTTCACCACATTTATCCGAGCTATAAACTTCGGATTCCATGGTAGATCTCGCAATAACTGTTTGTTTAGAGGATTTCCACGATATCACCAAGCACCTCCCAAAAGTGAATACAAATCCACCGTAGACTTTGAGTCCTTGATATCGAGATCCAATTAGCGTCGGTATATCCTTCAATAATCGCGGGATATCTCGGTATAGTGCGATCCATAATCACGCCAGATATCTCAAGTATCTCAAGATTTTACTATTCCTTTCCAGTGGTGGACCACTGGATTATCGTATATCTACTGGTTGCTAATCGTAGTGAAGCTATATCTGTCTTGTACAACCATATTAAGTATATAAGACTCCTCTATTTTTCGATAGATGTTGACTTGTATCTATCAGTGGTTCTAGCCATGCCAAGATCATCATTATTGAATTTTTCCAAAATTTTGTCCACATAATGTGACATCGACTTAGAACGAGTCCATCTCGATGTTCTTGAAATTTTAACCCAAGAATCACATCGCCTAAACCCATATCCTTCATGCTTAATTTTGAATTCAACATATATTTTAGTAGATTTAATCATCTTATCGTTGCTACCAACGATGAGCATGTCGTCAACATAAAGACATAAAATGACATAACCATGTTCCGTGGTCTTTGATGTAGACGATTTGTCATATCTATTAATTTTAAATCCACTTTCTATCACGGCATTGTCAAATTTTGCATGCCAATCGTTTTTGGTACTTGTTTTGCCATATACATAACGACTTTACCAATTTACACCTTTGTTTTCTTGTCTGCAGCAAAGAAAACCCCTCGGGAGTTGTTCCATGTAAATTTCTTCTTCTAAATTCCATTTAGAAAGGCGCGCTTGACATCCATTTGATGTACTTCGAGATTGTGAAAAGTCAAGAATCGATAATATCATCCGAATGGAAGTTATTCTCGATAGAAAGCCCCAAAGACTATACATATGTTTTCTCAATCATAGCTCATATGTTCGTGCATGTTCAAAGAATGATACATTCTTGAATTATCGTATTTTGAATTATCGTTTTTTGATCATACACAAGATGGTGCATATCCGATAAATATGCAATCAACTTTTTTGTCCTAACAATGATAGGGTTGAATAGGTGTTTTTAAAGGGTGAGATCTCTACGAACAATTGGCATTGTTAACTGTTGGGGACAACTATTTAAGTGCATATTTTATCCATTTTCCAATGTGGGATGGAATATTTATATTCCCATAAATTCCCAATGATGGGAACAATGCAATGTTCTGTTGTGGCTCAGGTTGCGTTGTTGTGATGGACACCGAAAACGAGGAGCGTTTATTGTGAGGTGGACACTGAAAACAAGGACAAATTGGTGTTTTTTGAGTCATTTGGCGTTTAACTTGAACATTAACAACTCGTTTCAATGGACATTCATAGACAAGCAGAAATGTTTGATGGAGTCGATAAGCACTTTGCTTAAGAATAGTAAATATAGAACTTGTGTTACACACTTGTACAAAAACTTTAGCATGACTCACAATGGGATGGTCTTGAAGCACGCCTTGTGGAATGCAACCTAAACAATAAGTGTGCTAAATTGGATTGGAAGAAAGAAATAGACCAACTTAAGGAAATGGACTGTGAGACATATAAATGGCTTGATGCAAAGCCAACTAGTCAATGGTCCATATCACACTCTCAAAGAATCGAATAAGTGCGATATTTTACTTAATAACCTATGTGAAGTATTGGAAAAATCAATCTTAACTATGTTTGAATAAATCAAATTCAGTTTGATGACAAGAATGGTCAACTAGTTTACAATATTTAACTTGCCTATTTTCTCACTTCTAAATATTAACATATCCAACGAATTAGTAGATAGAAAAAGAGAGCATGTTACTATTTTTTTTTTGCCCCAAAATCTCAAAGCATTTATTTTTTTGTTAACTCATTAGTAATTTTTAAAGGAAAATCTCCCAAGATGGGACGATTATATCCATTTTCATTGAATGTAGAGGTTTTAAAAGAAAATGATTAAGTGTTAAAGATCGAATCCTGATCCAGTGGTAAAAAAAATTAAAAAATTAATAATAAAACTAAAAATTAGGGGGGTCAAACCTTCCGCCCATCCGGTTTTGACAATATTGGTTTTAACTGGAAAAAAATTGGATTCTCAATATAATTTGTCAAAACCGTTTCATCATTTAATGTCACAAAAATATATTTTAAACATGTTTGTCACGTGCAATTACTGTTGGTCCGATTCCTGATGGTCCAGTTTTGGATTCATGGTGGCCCTTGATGGGAAACCCTAAGCCTGACAGGGGCCAATTTTGGAGGTCCAAGCGCCTCCGGAATTGCTAGGCCCGATCCCGATCCAATCTACTTGGAAATTTAAATGAACAATGATCTGAGTCAAGACTTTTGAAGGCAAGGCAACCCGCACCACACACTAACTAGCCGAGACTACACTATGGGTCCAACTACTTGTTCCCCACCATTCCCAAGCATACGGTGCAGCCAATCATACAAGCCTGATGAAGATTCCGTTTGTGTTTACACCTTGGGGTTGGGGGTGAAAGGGGGAGATTTTAAGCAAAACCCTCGAGATAAGCAGAACATTGTAATTCTAGCATCAAACTAATAAGATGTGATTACATGTTAATACAGAAACACATACATGAACCAAGAATTTGCAACCTACAATTACCTAGCATTAGTAGTATATAATCATCCAAAAAGACCACTGACCGTCCTCATTCCAGCAAGTCTGAAACTGCAGTCTTTCTAAATGCATCCACCAGAGCCAACTGTGAGGCCATTGCTTTATTTGGGATTACGTTATCAGCCTTCATCCTCTCCCGAAACCCATAAGCTGGGGATTTGGCATTAACATATGCTCGAATAAGCGACTGGAATAGCCGGAGCTGTGATACATATCCGGCCTGTTTTATCTTGTGGAACATCTTCTCAGCATTGTGTATATCACCTCGCTCTCCATATTTGTCCATTATAACCAAATAAGAACTGATCAAAGGTCGTCTTCTCCTGTTCTGTTCAGTAGCCTTGTGCAGTATGGAGTCTGCTTTTTCCACTTCCCCAGCTCGGACATAAAGGTTTACAAGTGCATCCCACGTCAGTGGACCAATGTCGCACCCACTTTCTGCCATTCTCTTTACAAGATCCTTTCCTTTCGCCAACATCTTATGGTCTGAGTATACTTTCAGTAGAAATAAGAATTGCTTCGGAGAAGGTTTCTTAACTTTTTTCAACATCTTCTCGAAAACGGCCTCGGCCTCTTCAATTCTGTTAAGCTTCCCCCAAGCTTCAATAGCTGCCAGGCACTCTTCAGACCGTGGATTAGATTCACAGACTTGCCAGAGTCGACCCACTTCATTGGCACTTCCAAGTGAGGCATAAAGACGAAGCAAATATTCACATGCCCAACGGTTTTCCTTAATACTGTTTCCTTCCATCTCTTTTAACACAGCCTCCGCTTTATCTTTTAGCCCGGCAGCAATATAGTGCCGGGCCAAGATCACTTTAATATGGGAATTCGGTTCCATCCCTTCAGCCTTCAATGTCTCCAAAATTTGTTCCATCCCAGTAATATCATTGGATTGTCCTTTTGCATCAATCAAAATTTGATAAGTGAAAAGGGATGGCTCGATATTTTCTTTTTCCATTAACAACAGAACATCAGAAATTTTCTTCCAGTCAGTCTTCTTGTATAGAAGTATCATCTGGTCATAAGCAAAGCACGTAATAGGGAATTTTAAATCCTTCATTTTATTGAACACCTCCTCAGATTTCTTCAAATCGCATGCAGAAACACAATTGGCCAATAAAGTTCGATAAATAACTTCATTTCTGAAGGAATCGGGAAGATGCTTGATATAATTATCCGCCTTAACTATACCACAAACTTTGGCAATTAAATCAACACGAGAAACGTAATCTCTCTCAGCAAATTCAAGACGCTTTGTTGACTCCAACCATTCTGAAAGCTGCAGAATATGAAAGTTAAAAAGAGAAACACATCAGGAGTATAATAAAGTCACTATTTTCACTTAAGATAAAATGAAATGCATTGCAGAATCAAATAAAGCCTCTATTAGAAGTTGGGGGATTTTAATTTAAAATATGTACAGATAAAATATGAAGCTCAGATGATGAAGGAAAATTTCTACATAAGACAAAAGATTAAATCCCTCACCTTACTACGGACCTCACATTTCAACCAAAATAACCATAGAAAATTAAATTGCTAAATAATGAACCATAATAATGATAGCTGATTATATGAACGTCAAGATTTCAAGAGAAACATTGCAGACGACAGTGCAAAATAGAAAGGAGGGAGATAAATGGATAAAGGTGGAGAGAGACCTTAGGGAGTCCAAAAGGTGAGAAGTATAGGAAACTGCACCAGTCAATTCACTTCAAGGTCATTAGTTGCTCTTGGAATCAATAGTACAAAGCTACCTATAAAGTATATAAATTCCAATGACTGCAAATCTCATGCCATTTTAAGGACTGTATGTTATAGCTTATAAGCAAATAAGTAAAACCAAGAATCTAGTTGTCAGACCTACAACAACCATCCTGACTACAAAAATTAACAACCCAATTAAAACCAATAGAACATGAAGGAAAAACCATATCTGCAACAGCAAACTAAATTTACAAGAAAACCATTTTTAAGGGGTCAGTAAAGCTGCAGAAATTATATTAAATTACTGGTCTCAATGTAGATGTAGATGTGCATTTCTGGAGGTTATATATGGCTTATGGTTTGCCACGTCCTTTCAGCAAAGGACAACCCCATTGCCAAATTACACTAATCTGGAAGTCAGAAAAGTAAATATTTAACAGACCAGGAAATAAAATAACTTTTTCGATTCAGGTAGACCATTGAGTCTTCAAAAAAAAATTATAACCCAAGTGACCTAAGACTGTCGCGGGAATCTTAGACCACTTTAAAGTCACCAGGAAATTATCCCCCTTGACCCTTCCATGGATTTAAATTTAATCATAAGACATAACATTCAATTTTAGTTCAGTACAAGGAAAAGCCCAATGGAGCAATCAAATAAAAATTTCTTCCAAGTGGTTTGAGCCATCCAACCTTTATCCAGTAAATAGAGCATTAGGAGATAACTACTACTTGCAATACCAAAACCAGAGCCTGGAAAAATTGAACTGTACAAGTTCTATTCAGTTAATCAATTGTATATCAAAGAGGATTTTATGCGACTTTTTAAAACAGGTGATTGAATTAAGAATAGTACGAAGGGAGCAGGCCTAAAATCTTCAGAGGTTTCCTTCAAAGCTTTCACATGATATATAATTAATCACATCTTAACAAATATTACAAAATTAAGTACCAGTAAGGACACAGTGGACTCTACCTTGCTCGTCCTGATACTGTGATACCTGATAAATACTTAAAAAGATAGTTCAACTGAATTATTATTACTGGTTGGATCTTAAGTATGCAAAGAAAAGGCAAAGCCAAGATGAAATCTAAGCAACAACTATTAAGAAACAAGAAAAGGACTAGAAAATCACCTGCAAGGCCTTGGTGTACAGATGGCGTCTCCGGAGATTAAGCATGGCTGATGATACTTCTGTACGGGTCACTTCATTTCCTTCTTCGACCCATTTATCCAAAACCTTGTTAAGAGAAAACATGGGAGCAGCCAGGATAGCCTCAGCCAGCGCTGAAATAGATCTAATTTTTGAAGAACCTTTCTCTTCAACCTCAATCTCAGTGTCTAATACCTCCAACTCATCTTTAACTCCTCCAATATCAACATCAGTATCCTCCTCTTCAGGGAGCTCTGGATCAGATATTAATTCATCGTCATTCTCATCTCCGGCATTAGCTTCCTGAACAGCATCAACAGCATTTAGAGCTTCAAGCTCAGAAAAACCATCCTCCATGTTGTCATCTTCATCTCCATGGCTCTTAGAGTTGGCCTGTGAAGAAAAATTGCGAATTTCCATATATAATTTTGGAGAATCAGATGACGTGTTATAGAATCTTGTAGAAGACAGCAACCCATCAAAGACGAGTCCTTGAGGTTCACTAAATCCAGCATTATAATATTTGAAGTGTCTAACTCTTTCTGACTTAACAGAGAAAACTCGAGAAGCCCCTATGGTAAATCCTGGATTCCTGAATGCAAACAGGATACATGTCAGAGTACGACAGGATGGCAAGTAGATAAAGATAAAAATGCACAACCATTTCCCAAACTGGGTCATAAGGAGATAATAAGAAAAATAATGATTACAAAAACAATTGACACCGGCAACAAGAACCAACAAGAAGAAATTAGAGTTTCAAAAAGGTTCCATATTCAATCCAACGTCACATTGACAGCCTCAGAGTGAGCAAACTTGGAGCTATAAATCATGCAACACATCAGAAGTCAACAAAATTTCTTTGGGTGACTAGCACTCTGAAACAAAAAGGAAAAGGAACCTCTATGTTGAAATAACTTTTCTAGTTCTGTCTTCTAATCATGCATTGATCAATTTTATTCTTCTGTGACATGTTCAAATTAGTAGTAATTGAATTCTATGCACCATGTAGAAGCAGCCTTTCCACAAAACAGGGATAAAACATAACCCAATTGTCCATATACCGAGGCTAACAACACCAAAAGTCAGCAATAGAGCCATCAAGAGAGATACTATGAAGTAAAATGAGTATCAAACAACAATTACTAGTATACCGCTTCATTGCGATGGAATCCGACTGTTGAAGCTTGTTCTTTGAAGAATACTGAAAGGAAGAAGATTGTGAAGGAAATTTGAACAATGGTGAAGAGAAGAATTGAGAATGAGAGATTTGAGGAGAGGGTGATTTTTTTTTGTTTGAAAGACAAATATGCTAATTTTGTGTGAATGGGGTGAAAACCTCTCTCAATCGGTGATTAGCTAATTCAATTATTTAAACCCATTTCTAAATATTCCTATGTTGAGAAACTACACTGAGAAAACATTAAATCTACATTCTTTTCTTGCCCCCCATTTTATCACCTGAAATAATATGAATAATCCACTAGCCGAAAATGTAGTTAAAAAATATATGGACCTTTTGGAATACGAAAAATACAAAGAGACTCGAAAAAAGTGTAGAGAGATAAACATTTGAAAAATGATCAATTTTACATATAATATGTCCATCATTGCTTGACACTAATAATACTAGAAGAAAGTATTTGGATAAGTGACAATACTCATAGAAGCAGAGAAAATCTAAGATACGTTTTCGTCCACCAACTTTTCTCATTTCCACTTTTCCTCACTGCATTCTTTTGCCATAGGAAACAGCAACATCACTATAACAAACCTTTCCAATAAATACATTGTAAATTGTACACATAATTGTCACATGTCTTGTCATTGCTCAAAACTTCAATAATACTAGGAAATATTCAGGTGAGTGATAATACTCATAAAATAAGGGAGAATCTAATATATTTATTCTTCCATTACCTTTTTCTAATTTTCTCTTTTCGTTGCTGAATTCATTCACCTAAGGAAACAACAATTTCACTACAATTAACCTTTCAAAAATATGCGGAAAAATTCTTGATCTCTCATTGCTTCTCAATAGCCTATAAAAAACACGAGCACTATAGTGAAATGCACAGGTAATAACAAATAATACCCATAAAACGATCATACTAACCAAAAAATGCACCCAAGAAATTGAAAACAGAAAAAAATTGTACTACTGGGTCACTCTCCCCCGTGAAAAATACATACAACTCCGCAATACACATGTACATTTTGAAGAAAAATGAATTACTTGAGAGGTATAGAGGCTCTCCGTAGTGCCCACATTGTGATTTTCCGAGCTCAATTAAGGAAAATAATAGCATAAATGCGAAGAAGTAGAGAGAGTAAAACTGCAGAAAATGAGTGATTGAGTGAGTCTTAAACCCTAAAAACCCTACTGGGCTTTGGTTTGATTGATTGGAGGTCGAGGTTGAAGCTGGTAAAAGTTTCAGGATACTCCCTTAAGTTTCAATTATTGTCACAGAGGTCCTCTTAAGTTTGTGGAATTTTCAAACCGAGTTTTAGGGCTTTTGTTTTTCAATATTCTTTGTATTTTTATTTACGTACAGACTCATAATATAGTGACTCATAATATAGTGCCGATTTCAAGTTATTAAATACGTAAATCTAGTAATCTTGTGTTTGGTAGGGAGACTGAATATTATTCAACATCATCAATTTAGAGTATGTTTAGTAAAGATTTTTTATAAAATATAAATAGATATAAATAGTAGTTCTTACAAAATATGTAGATAAAAGTTGTGGATCCTACAAAATATATAAATAAAAATGATGTTTGACTAACTTATAAGTATTTATAAACATACACAAACATACTATTCGTAATCGTACTAAATATACACAATGAGCGAGCGTTAGGGTGTATAATTTTTTCAAATTTTGCAATAGCAAATAAAGTCGTTTGGATAATTGGAGAATATAGATGTGTTGTAAAATATGGAAAACAATATTGATGACCATATTTAAATATTTCTATCTAATCTATAAGGGGCCGTTCTCTTTGTGTTTCAGATTTCAGTTTTGAGGTTTTGATTTCATTTTCAATTTTGTGTTTTGAGTGTTTGTTTTGAGATTGCTGAAAATGCGTTCTTTTTGTCATTTTGATAAACTGTTTCTCGAAACAAAAAACTGGAAAACGCGTTTACTTGGAAATTTTGAGAATATATTTTTTATAATATTTTATTCAAAAATTTTGATTATTCAATAAATTTGAATAGTTTAATGTTAATATAGTATTAAATAACATATAAATTTTAAAGTTGATGAATATAAGGTTCGGAGTATAAGAGTAGAAAAAGCAATTTTTCAACCACCTTACCATAAAATAAATGCTAATCATTTTACTAATTAAGAATTTGAAGCATGCAGCAAGAATTTAGTTCAGGAACCAAAAATGATTTTGGGACCGCTTAAACCTACGATCCTTTTATTAATTACACGGTTCAAGAGATGCGAAGAAGAACAAAAAAATCAAACAATACAATGGCAAGATGTTAACTTTTTTTTGTTCTTTAATACTATCGAGTACTATACAAGTCCAACTTACCAAACAAGCTACAATCGATTGTGCACAATACATGTTTCACAAACATAGTTAACTTCAATTTCTCATGTCATCATGCTTCAAAAAAGCGACAACAACTCTCGAACAAAAACTATATCAATTGAACATGAATTCTTCTTAAAATTCTAAATCGCTTATTGAATAAAGCGTGACTTAGCGTAATCGAGTCGAACAACAACAATCAGACAGTCTTTAAATCTAACAGACCTCTCATACTATGAACATTATCTAAATAATGTTTTCTTTGTACAATTGGTAAACACAAGCTTGATAAGCAAGAACAAATACACTATAAAACTCTTGTTGTATCCACAAAGAAGGATCGATAGCCTTTGCCACAGGGCACCGAATGAAGAACCAATTAATCCCCTTCCTCTCCACCCACACGCCTTCCTCTCAGTTTCTTCAATTTCCGTCTCGGGCTCATCCTGCAACAATTAAACATACAACAACTCCAAGGAAAGTAAATGACCAAAATCATCAAATGAAATCTTCACAAGTTTTGCACGTGTAACTTTTGAAAAACAGAGCTACCACAATTCAACAACTCGACAACTTCGTCTTTTCAAGAAACAATAAGCTACATAAATCTTTTGAAATAGATGAGGTTATTATGTTAACGAGGTTCAGAAACCTGTGGGAGGAGCCAATAAAGATTTTGCCACTGGTGATGATAAGTTTGATGAGGATGCTTTAACAAGGAAAGAACAGAGCCACGGCGATTAAAATGGTGAGCAATCTAGTCATGTAAAGGATAATGAGGCTTCCACTTCAACACTTGGGCAGAATGTGCCATCAGCACTCAATCGACCATCCGATTCAAATTCTTTGCAAGTAAACAACTTAGAATTCCAAAAGCATGTTATTGAACACGACGCGGGAAATTGAGTTCCGAAGAATAAATACGAAGCCATATGCACCAAAGAGTAATTTAATTTAGCCTCCCATTAGTAAAATTCGTCATAGGAATATACAAAATATCTAATGTAAGCACCCTCATATTTACACAGATGCACACGTACAAAAATGCATATATATATATACACGTTTCTTTATACAGATATATAGAAGACTATATCAAAACAATCAAGAACATAAGAACAATGGAATTCGGTGATCAATTAAAAAAATCAAACAAAATACTTGTGAAAATTGGAAAAAACACTTGAAATCAGATTTGTACTCGAATAATCACAATTAGTAAAGCGAAAACCCAAATGAAGCCACCATTTCAATTGAGTAAAGTGAACTTTAAAAAGGTATTCGATCAATCTTAAGCAATTCAAAATAAGCTGAAAAAACTAATTATTACTTGTAGATTCAAGAAACCCTTTTCATCAAATTGAACCCATTTCCAAAATTATACCATCAAATTGAACCCACTTCCAAAAATCAAACCCTAATTATAAATCCCAAATCTGAAAACATATGTCGACTCACCACAAAACCAGATTTAACCTCAAATTATACAAATAAAAATAAGAACACTTACCTAATTTGAACGGAGGAGGAAGAAATTTGATGGATCAAGTGCTGAGAAGAAGAATAGGAAAGATAAATGAAGGAAGAAGGAAGAAGCGTTGGAGAGAAAAAAAAAAAATAAAGAGAGGAGAAATGACATGGGAGGAATCAAATGCAGTCCGGAGAGAAGCTTTTCCGCGTTTTGGCCATTTTGGATCGGGTTTGGTTTTGAAGGAAAATGATGAAAACGGTAAATGTTATTTTCTGTTTTTTTAATAAAAATTTTGAGCGTTTTTAAAATGCATTTTTGAAAATAGATAAGTAAACACGTTTTCGAGTGTTTTGAAAAACTGACAACTGAAATGGCTTAAAAACAACAAAGAGAACAGGGTTTAAGTGTTTGAAATTTTATATATGTGGTCCTTCATTATAATGAAAAACAAAATTTTTCTCTATTCTCTTCTATTGTTCTCTCTACTTTATAACACGTTATCAGCACGAATAAGCTCATCCAAAGTATAGAGAAAATTCGAGAGCAAAAATTAGAAAATTTGCAGAATGTGGACAGCCTACACGGCTATGATCAAACGTTGATATCTCAAAGTTCCATGGTGGTCCGACCATTATGAAATTTTGATAGCTGTGAATATCAAGATCCAACGGTTCCTTCGTAAGAAATTACTACGTGAAAAGTAGTGAATTTTGAATTTTGAATTATAGCTACTTTCAACAAATGACTATTTTCATATTCCAAGTAAGTTTATTCATAGAAATCTTTTGATTATATTTTGTAAGATTTACATTATTGGTGAAGTTTTTATTGCTTAAATATTTTGTTTTAACAAATTAAATGATTTTGAATAAGCAAAATAGTGTTGATCTTCCTGAAGAAACATAACACAACTTCATAAATATTCAAGAATAATATTTTTTTTGTTATTCCTGACAAAATTAAAATTTCATACAAATCAATATTCTAGAAGAATATTATTGTTACCACCCGATTTTGGTAAGGCCTCCTAGACTCAGTAAAGGTCCCGGTCAGGCCCCACAAAGGCCTTGTGAGCTCAGCGAGGACCTCATGAATTCGTAGAAGGCCTTGAAAACCCAGCAACATCCTAATACTCCCGAATCAAGTACATCAAAGCCCATAAATGGCTTCGACGTTCATAGTCGACCCAGGACGCTTCGCCGGTCTTCAAATCCATCATAGCTCGCATACATTGTAATATTTTGAAATGACCAGAGATATAATAAAAAGAAGATTGTGTTTGATTGCCGCACGAATTCTCACAAGGAAACCAAATCTCAATTTCCTAAAGATTAGGTAGCGTGATATTGGGATCTACTTAAATAAGGGCTAATCTAGGAGATTGCGTTGACACACAATCATTCCTTATCCCATAAGGAAAGAAAATCCCATTAGATGTCTAATTGATTGCTTACCTAAATCAATTAAAACTTTGAAGCTATAAATACAATGTCTCTAGTTATTCTAAGGTACGCATTATTCTCACCCTTAAACTCTGCTCAAATTTTTGCCTACTTGTCTCTCCTACATCCAAATACATTCTTCTTCCCCGTATATTATTCTATATACCAGCGGTTGACTTGATTGTTGAAGTACCAACAATCGTCGGACCCTTTTTCTCCGGTGATCTTGATGTCTAATGGTCGTCCTAGTATGCAGGTAACATACAGGCTTGCAGATGATTGAATAGAGATCTGTTGATGCTGATGAAGGATGCCAGTAAGACAAGGCGGACTGAGGAGGGTTGTCGAACTCCCTCCCGGGCTTTCTCTTTTGGCCAAGGGCCTCGTCCATCCCTTCTACAACCCTCTTTTCCTCGTCTTGTTGAGGCATGGGAGGCGGAGGTGGGAGATAGGTGGTTAGATCTGAGGTCGGTACACCTAGGACCGGATGAGGTATCTCCTGAAGAGGTGTCACAATCTGAACCTCTTGCCATGAAGGCTGGACCGCTGTGCTTGATGTACCCTCGTCTTCGTCAAGATTGAAGTCAGGGACTCTCTTGAAAGTGAACGCAGTAGCAATAATAACAAAACTCCAGGATGTCAAGAATAACTACCGATACAACTTTTATACAACTCTGCCCATTAGTCTAAAACAAATTAACAAGTAATTATCATTGTAAGTTGTCGAGGCTCCTGAAGTCGCTGTCAAGTTCGCGGATCTTAGCCCACTTTGACCTCAACTCTCGTTGATCCCTCTTTGAGATCGGTGGCTTCCTACAATCTGCAAGGACAATACAAGCATTAAGTCAGGAACAAGGTTAATAAGCCACACAGGTGAAAATAAAATATACCTAGTTCTCCAAAGCGACGAGAAATGGAAACATTGGGAAGGGGATCATCCGACCTAAATTTCCAGTCTCCTCTAGCGAAGAAGAATCTCACCTTCCAGTTAGGGATTTTGTTGGGATTGTCGATAGCCATCTCCCACTTTTGGCCGGCCAGGGAGACATATTGAACCAACTCCCAGACCGACAAGGTCGATAGATTGATTCAAACTCCCTGGAGGATAAGTTGTCCCCAACCTCAGCGACCCTCCACAACAAGAATGATGCCACCATCTGGCCCATCCATTTGATATTATTTGACAAGAGGCCAGGTTGAAGTCTCGCAGAACCTCGCGAAAGAAGGAATGCATCGACAGATGAAGGCCTTACTGTATTGTCGGCTCGTAGATAGCGACAAACTTTTGATGGGTCATCGGCCCACTCCTCTGGGCCAGGGGCCCTGAGCACAACAGAATTAGGGACCGCGTAATCAAGCTGAATAGCTTCCAGGTCCACCTCTTTGATCCTCGAACGAACCATCGAAGTTTCAGTGGCCGAATTGGTTAACTCCTCATCCAGTTGTCGGGCTGCCGGGCATATCTTTTATCTAAGGAGGCTCTCATTTCGAGAACCCAGTGCCTCAATGTTTCTTCTTCGCATTCGTCTTTGATGGGGTTCTAGAGGTTTCTTCCCTCCCACTTGTGGACGCTGGGAAAATAGGCAACAATCAGTCTCTGCTCAACCTCTTCTTGTCCTTCGGAAGAAGATGAAACTTCGCCCATAATCTCAGAGTCGATACCGGTGGCCGACTGGTTCTGTTAATCATCATTTGCAGACGACATTGTTGTTTTTCTCTTTGTTTGAAATGAAGAAATTTCTGAAGCTGCCGGAGAAGATTGTAGAAAGGGCGGTCGGAACAGGAGATTTGGAAAAACACAAAAAAGGTACATGAAATAGCACAAATCAAACTCTACAACTTTACCTAACAAACTCAACGAACGGTACAGTAGAACTATTTACTCGTCGAAATGCTCTAAATCTTTGTGGTTTTCATCGAAATCTTAGGAAGTTTGAAGAAAATGCACAAGTGAAAAAAACTAAAGGAAGGGCGCAATGGTTTATATAGACGAGGTCCTTTCCATCCTTATCATTGAATTTAAAAGACCCAATCTAAACTGTCTATAGCGAACACGTGTCAAGAACAAGGTAAAAAGACAAAAATGAAACCCTAGGCATTTAATAAAAGAAAAGGACGCGCACCACGCGCACCCCCAAATACCCCCTACGCACCTGCAACAATGATGGCGCTGACGCTTCGATTCATCATTGCTTGTCCTCACTGACAACGCTGATTGATGGCTCGGTCAGAATCACACCTACCCCAAACCAAACAAAGACACATCATTTGCGGCTAACCCAATCAAAGCCCTCGCTTGCTATAAATAAACTAGCTTCGGACTTGGAGAACTGTACATAACTGCTTTGAAGATTCCATATATGCATGTGCGAAAAACTCCACCGCACAATTCAATCAAGACGAACGCCTTCTAAAGACGCCTTTTTCGTTGTAAAAAAAAAACTCTCCTTAAAAGTCTCACGTCTATCATAAATAATATGCTTGGACTTGGGGGACTATTGTTACCACCCGATTTTGGTAAGGCCTCCACGTCAGCAAATGCCTCTTAGGCCCAGTAAAGGCCCAACGAGGGCCTCGTAAATTTGTAGAAGGCCTCAAACATCCAGCAACATCTTAGTACTCTTGAATCAAGTACAGCGAAGCCCATGAAGGACCTCGACATTCATAGTCGACCCAGGACGCTTTGCTAGTCTTCGAATCCATCATGAGCTCGCATACATTGTGATATTTCGAATGACCAGAGAGATATTTAAAAGAAGATTGTATTTGATTGCCGCACGGATTCTCACAAGAAAACCAAATCTCAAAATCTTTATTAGGGATCAACTTAAATAAGGGCTGAAATCTAGGATATTGCGTTGACACCAAATCATCCTTATCCCATAAGGAAAGAGAATCTCATTAGAGGTCTAATTGATTGTTTACTTAAATCAATTAGAACTATGAAACTATAAATACGTCTCTGGTTATTCTAAGGTACACATTATTTCCACCATTAAACTCTGCTTAAATTTGTACCTGCTTGTCTCTCCCACACCCAAATACACTTCCATTTCTTGTATATTATTCTACATACCATTAGTTGACTTGATCGTCGAGTACCAACGATCGTCGGACCCCTTTTCTCTAGTGATCTTGGTGTCTAACGGTCGTCCTACGATGCAGGTAACATACAGGCTTGCAGATGATTGACTAAAGATTTGTTGATACGTTGATAGTGTAGATTTCAAAGTCAATAATTATGTTAATCCTGAAGATTAATTTTATACAAGTCTAAGTTTGATAAATGTGTTAATCCTTCAAAAGAGCACAATGTTACATTAATATTCTAGAAGAATGTTACTTATCTCTAAATAGCGTGATATTACAAATTTAATATTCCAAATGAATATTAAATTATTGGTCCCAAAGAAGCATAATTTTTTTGTATCAAAATTATTCAAAAAAATTATATCATTATTCTTAAAGAATTGTCTATTACTAAGAATCAATATTCTAGAAGAAAATTGTAAATTGTTTTGAAATCAACACAATTTTTCAAATAGCAATATTTTAGTAGAATATTACTTGCTCCCGAAGAGCATAATTGTATAACATTTAACATATAACATCTATGTTTTTGTTACTGATAAGTAAATATTTACATAATTTAATATTCTTAAATAATAATATGTTGTTGCTCCTGAAGTAGCACAACATTATATTAATATTCCATCTTTAATATTCTTAAATAATAATATTATGATAGTCTTAAAGAAGTACAATAAACTTTTGACACAATTCTCCATCTTTCAATTCTCTATTCTTGTGAGACAATAAACATAAACTTATTTTTCAAACAAATGAAAAATATACTTGTTAAATTGTATTGAACCAGAAGTTCAATACCTCAAATTTTATTGATTGACATTACTTATACTATTTCGAGATCAATATGATGCGAATTATTAATGATAATATCTATTGAAAATCATAAGATTTTTAAGTATAATAAATTCTAATGTGATGCTTGTGCTCGTGGTATATAAACTAGTAGGCATTCACTAGCAAAATTAGAGACTAAATTCTCTGCCCTCAGGGAGCATAGGCGAGTTGGTAAGGCTTGAAGTGATGTTGGGAGAAATCCTCACTTCCGAGTTCGATTCCCGTGTGGAGTAGATTTTTACTGAAATATTGTGGAGGTCTGCTTGGGGTTGGCATGTTGGCTCTCTCCTCGTGTCCCCGCTACTGCACACATCCTCGATTTACAACTCACTTTGGTCAAGGGACCTCTAACACAAGTGGGGGGATTCGCCTTCGAGACTTTCCCCTTAACAAAGAGACTAAATTCTCTATATTTTTGAAATTATTTAAGGTGATTTATAAGCTTGCCACCCTCCATGTTGACCATTTAGATATTATTTGTATCTAATAGATGCATCTACTAGATGATTGTATGGTATTATTTTATATTCGTAACTTGAAATTTGCAAGATTACTTACTCAAATTTTAAATTATGAACATAATTTTCAGATTATACAATCAAGACATGTTTCTTGTTAATGTTAACTTTTAATAAACAATAGTTGATATGATGATAAATGGTTTAACACTATTCTTTATTAAACGCTTCCAATTAATTTCTAAACCATATTATTGAGAACAAAATACTTCCCATTTTTTTAGGAAATGTTATTTTATACAGCAATACTTATATGCATCATGCCAACATTAAAGTTATCCCCGATTTTGTTAGCTTATGGTCATAACATAATTTTATCCAAGTAATGGTTTTTTATAGTGCAATATATGTACAATCGGTCCACAATAGTGCACTGAGATAAACATTAAAGAATGTTGAGAATATATGTTTAGTTTGAACCTTTATAAAATATCTTAAATCCTAAAGGGTGATATTTTATAACATAGTTTGTCTACTGTCATTTTGATAAGACAGTTTTCTCAATATTAGGAGGAGAAATTAAGTAGTTGAAAAGAATATATAAAAATAAAGCATATTATATTTTCTAGATCCTCGCACAAGACAATATGAACGAGAAGTTCGACAGATAATTTATTTGTAAGTTATACAATTGATAGATGTATTTACTGACCAAATAGATTAAATAAATCTCATATACCAGTTGTAAATGCTCCAATTTATATTGACATATTGGAAGGACAATCTATTAACTCTATATTTGATAAATTTAATGATAAGCCTGAAGCGTGATGAAATTTGATTCTAAACTAAAAATCCTCAAAAGAAAAATAGAACAAATAGTAAAGATAGTATCATTGAGGAGACGCATATTCTTGAAGAGTATATGAACATAACTAATTGTAAAATCTCAGAAGAAGTTCGTGTACCTGAAATATTGAAAATGAAGAGATCTCAATCAAAAAGAAATATTATTAACAATATTTTTGTAAATAATGTAGCGTTTCATATAATGAAATGTAGTGAGGATATTGAAGAAAATATGTCAAAGAATTCATTGGCAAAATAAAAAGGATGCAATCCAAGTAAATTGAACTGACTAGAGAAACCTGAAGTTTTAGGACCTATAGTCCGAACACCTAAATATGTATACTTATGCGAAAAGGAAAGGAAATGAGAAAAATGAAGTCGTAGCATGTAATGCACGACTCTTAACATCATGAATTTCACAAAGGCTTGTGTAAAACAATCAATAGTCGATATCTTGTTAGCCTATCATTACATGACACTTGAAATGCGTATGATGCATATGGTTATAACTTATAACCAATTTATCTGGCATGAATGATAATACTATGTATATAAATCTATGGATGATTTAATATGCCTGAAGCATATAATTCAACTTTTTAAGACTTAATCGATCAAAGAACAGATCTGAAGTGATATTATCATGGGGTAAGTAAATATGCACTATACTCTTTTTTCCTTAGCTGTGATTTTTTGTCCCATTGGGTTTTTTCGACAAGATTTTTAATAAAGAGGTTTTTATGACGTATTAAAATAATTATATACTCTTTTTCCTTGACTAGGATTTTTCCCAGGGATTTTCTTAGTAAAGTTTTAACAAGATATATTCTTTGTTTAAATGACATCTAATGAAAAGTGTTATAAATATTATAGTTATGAATGTTCATAACCTATATTATATTTATTCTCAACATAACTCTATGGTTATACTCTCGTATGTTACAAATTATATATGAGACTCCTGAAGGGAACAACAAGAAGATCCGTTTTTAATATAATTGCATCAGACCGACCATACGTTGATTATAGTAAACTAGAGATAGTTTATGAAGATGATATTGCTTGGAGGTTATAACATGTAACACATTTCACCATAATTATTTTATACAAGTTCTAAAAAGATGATGACATTGAAGACATTGATGCACAAGATATTGATAGTTCAATATTAGGATTTTCATTGATTGAAATCAGGAGGAGTAGATATACTTTTTTTTTCCTTCGTTCAGGTTTGAAGACATTGATGTACAAGATATGGATAGTTCGATACTAAGATTTTCATTGATTGAAATCAGGGGAGTAGATGTACTATTTTTCCTTTGTTCAGGTTTTATCCTATTGAGTTTTTCTTGACAAGGTTTTAACGTAACAACATTTGATTACTCCAAAAAAATTTATAATTATTTTTTTCCATTCGCTTGGTATTTTTATCCCATGGACTTGTTACCAAACAAAAATTTTAACGAGTGAGTTCTTATACTAATGATCATCAAAAGAGTAGTGTTGTAAAATATGAAAAATAATATTGATGATCATATTTAGATATTTTTACCTAGTTTATAAGTGTTTGAAATTCTATATATATGAGTTCATTATTATAATAAAATACACAATTTCTATTTATTTTGTTTTGTTTATAACAAAAATGTAGATTATGTTTGTCAATTTTAGAATATTTTAAAAAATTGTGCACCTACGGTAAATATCCTATTACACTCATCAAAATATCTCCTATTTTCACCTTTTTTAACATTCTTTTTTGCTTTTTTGGCTGTTCTTTAGCTTATTTTCGAAGCACAAAACAAAATCTAACCCTAGTACCCACCTCGATCCATACAAGGGTTCTTTGCTCCTCAAATTGCATGCTAAACCCATAAATTTAGGTCCTTCGATCGATTATACATTCACATGTATACATATATTTTAAATTCCACTTGTTATTTCTATCTATTGTATGCTGTTGATTTTCTGTGGTCATTATTCACGTAATTGATAATTTTACATGTATGTAAATATCAATTATTTTATCTGTAAGTTTCAATTTTTAATCGGAAACGTGATTTTTTTTCCCTTGCAGGTGTTGAATAGGTAGTATGAGTTCTAACAAACGAGAGAACGTTGATGGAAAGGCTGAATTTCGGAAACCTTCGAATGATACAGCTAGCAGGAAGTACCGGCGCCGGTCTCCAGTTGGTGTGTCATCGTCTCCATCCGAGGGTTAGTTTTGAATTGGTCTGCTTATTATCTAAGCTCAGTCATGAGGAAAATTGTGAATGATATTTTGTTATTTGCGGGTGATGTTGCGTGACAAAAATTGTGTAGATGGCTCTGGTCGTTGATATTGTTTCATTCTCCATGAATGATACATGCGTGTGGGTGGATGGATTTTTATGTGCATGTGTTTGTGAATTATGAGTTGGATTTGCAAGGATTTCAATTTTCTATAAGAGAAGCTATGTTATTATGAAATATCTTAGACGACTAGACAAGAAATACTTGGAGTCCACTCTTGCAGATTTAGAGTTAGTTTCTTCTTAATTATGGAAATTCTGTCATAAGAAAGATTGAATGTAGCACTTGATAGTCATACTCCCCAACGAATCTGAAATATGGAATTCTCTTTCCTTTTGAATTTGTAATAGTGAACATGTTTGTCGATCTTTTGAGTATTCTGCAATGTCTGAATCTTGCACCTTCATATTATGTCATATATGCAATTATACATCAGAGATACATGATAGGTATCGTGTTATTAAATGATGAATGGATAATATCTTCCTGGAAATTTGTTATTAACTTATTACATGGATTCAATATTTGAAATCTGAATAACTTTGCTGTACTCTTGGACTAATATTTGGGGAAATGAAATGATTCTAGACTTGTCACGTGTTCCTGTAAAATTTCAATTGCAGTCCCAGATGAAATTGCTTCTTTTCTATATCTTACTTGTTTCACTGGCATAGCTTCTTTTATATGTCACCAGGAAGTCCTCACCCTGAGCGCAGCTCTAGTCCAATCCCATCAAGCAAGGATATTGCAAAAGTTGCTGGTGATAAACGAAGAAAGGGTGACGGTAGGGACTTAGATAGGGATTCCAGTAGGGATCAGTATAGCCACAATGGTGAATCATACAAAGATTTTGATCGTTACTCATCTAAGAGTTCCCATAGTAATCATAGGCACGAGTATAACAGACGTGACAAGAATGTAGATGATTATGATAGAGATTATTCTAAGCCGTCATCTCATTCTGACCGGGACTCACGAAATTATCACTATTCCAATTACTCAAGGCATGAGAACCGACCTAGAAACTATCCACGTGACATGGACAAATACTCTCGATATAGTTCTGATGGTTCAGGGCATAGAAGCAGGGATAAAGAGGAAGACTCATTTGACAAAGCTGGATCTGGTAGAAGGTATGCTAACGTTGAGGACATTAAATCTGGGAATGGAGACAAGGACAGAGACAGGAAGAGGCATAAAGAGGATAGAGATGGCCGAGATGGAAAGACGGACTATCGAAGGAGTTCAGGAGACCACAGAAGTGATCTCTCACCTGCTTATGAAGAGCTCAGGGACTTGAGAAATGACTCATCTTTTCGAAGGGACAGTTTTGGGCGTCATCTGAAAGAAACTGCTAAGAGAGACGCTAAGGAACTAGATGGTGAAAAGTACAATAAAGAGGAGAAGAAGATACATGAGGATCGGGACAGGTACAAGGAACAACACTACAGGGAACTAGAAGAAAAATCTGATGACAGGAAGACTCTCCCCAGCAAAGATCAAGAGTCCCTTGCTAAGAACCCAAAGTTATATAGCTTGGTTCCTGCAAAAGATGGTATGTTTCAATATTTCTTGTAGCTACAAGGTGATTACTGCTGTCTAAAACATGAAAGTGGGCTCCACCCAGGACATTGGTGGGCTCAGTTGTCTATTTTTGGAATGGAAATATATGAATTCTTTCTGTATACTATCCGTTGTTAATTTATGGTTTTGTATTCTCATAAAATTAATTCCTAAATCAGCAATCTCAGCTGATGAAAAGCAGTCATCAACCTCGAATCAAACTCAAGATGCTTGTGAAACAGTGAGTGCGAAGCAGGCCTACGTGACAGATTCTGATATTGATGCTGCAAAAATTGCTGCTATGAAAGCTGCTGAATTAGGTAGGCATTTATTGATTCTGTCACTTTTTTTTTTTTGTTGTTATTTCTTGTTTAACTTATTCCACGAGAAATGTACAACAATTGAGTTTAGTTTTAATTAAATGCTGACTTTGTTTATGCTGGGTATTTCGCTTTCCTAAATGTGTGTTTGGTTTGGAGAGAAAAAAGAGGAGAAAATGGTGGAAAATGGCAAACACCCCCCCAAAAAAAAAAAAAAAAAAAAAAAAAAACTCACAGCAAAGTAGTCGAGAAAATACTTTTAAGTACCTATTTATTATGCAGTGCACTTGGATTCTTTTGCAATGATTCTTTCTTTGGAATAACTTGCAGTTAATAGAAATCTAACTGGAACTGGGTATATGTCTGCTGATCAAAAGAAGAAGCTATTGTGGGGCAATAAGAAAAACACAATTACTGAAGAGGTACTTGTTATTTATCTTCTTGGTTACTCGCATTCATGTTTTCCTCTTTCGTCTTTTCCAAATTTTGATTTGCACAAATAGTGGAGAAGGATAATAAATCAATTTAGCTTCAACAGAATATACCCATGATCTGTACTTTTGAGGGTTCTTGATCAAGCAAATATTTTTATTATTCCGAAATCTGCATGGAAGTGTTGTGGAAACTACATTTATCTTGTCAAGGGACTAGGAGGATGTTGGCTAAGCTTAAAAAGTTCATTTATTAGTAAATAAGTAAGTTTTAAAATAAATAAATTTTCCTATTGAAATTGAAAGTAAGTTGCTTATTTTGACAGTAAGCTATAAGTTTCTTTGAAAATGAGTAATTATTTGAAATTGAAAGTAAGTTGCTTATTTTGATAGTAAGCTATAAGTTTCTTTGAAAATGAGTAATTATTTTCCTTGACAGTAAGCTATAAGTTTCTTTGAAAAAGAGTAATTATTTTCCTTAGAAGTAAGAAAAAAGTAATTTATCCAAACATGTTTGGAAACTAAAAATACTTAAAAGTAATTTTTACTTGTTCTCTAGAACCAACACCATGTTGGTCTTATCACAAGCCACTTCTAGATTATCATTTTCCGAAATGGGATGCTTGAAATTCACCGTCTTCTGCTCTTTTTCTGTATGTTATGTTCAATGCTCAATATAGTCTGCTCATCGCTGGGATATGACAACATTTGGTGATCGTGAACGTCAAGAAAAATTCAACAAGCTCATGGTAAATTCCAGTCCTTTTGTTTTACTGTTTATAATATTGTGATGGCATGTTTGATATGTTGGATTGGACCGTACTCAATTGGATGAAAGAAGAAAATGAAGTTCAATTATTATCTATTATAGATGTATTGTCCACTAACGCCAAACATGCCCGGAATGAAAAACAGTGTATTCTGTTATTAAAATTTCTTCCTACATACTAACACACTTTTAGAGTCTGAGGTTGCCTTGGTACCTATGGCCAATTGTAGGGAGTGAAAGGCGACATGAAAGCCGAGCACAAACCAGACAATCCCGATATGGAGAAGCATCAGGAGCAGCTACAGTTGGATTTGGAGAAGCAATACACTGCTGGATTGCGTCGGAGAGATGGTCGAACAGTTGGACTTGGTCTTTAAAAGTTTATTTTATGTACTGTTGTACTCTTTTTAATGTACTTGGTAAGTTCTTTTGGTATTGGGCTTGTAAAAATATTAAGTACGATGTTGCACTTCTATTTTATGGCAGTATTTTGGTCTGTGATCTTGGGAGCAATGCTACACAGTGGACATTATACTGGGTGCGTGTTTGGCTAAGCTTAAAGAATTTACTTTTAAGTAAATTTTAGAATAAATAATATTTTCTAAAAGAAATTTGAAAATATGTAGATTACTTCTTTTGAAAAGATAGGCATGTTTAAAAATAAATTGACTTATTAAAACGTGCTCATTCAAATCTTAGGACCCTGCTGTACATTTCTTTACCAGGAAACTAGAAGGTAGGAGTGGAGGTGGTTATGTTTGGTTTGATTTTGAAGAGAATCGAATTGAAACTAAGAATTAATGATTATTTTCTAATAGAACTATTGGTTTTATTTGAAATTATGGAATTGAACCAAAAATGAATCAAATGTTTCTAATTTGGTTTGATTTGATTACATAATTAAAAATTATAAAATAATAATGTAAATTAAAATACAAATTTTTGTTTCTGTTGCTAAAGATTAATTGATTTTGATTTGGAACAAAAAATAAGAATTTAAAGAAGCAATTGATTTTTCTTTTTAAAAATTAAAAAAAATTGATAAATTATTTAATTGGGTCATGAAGTCAGCATTCAGCAACATGCAACAGGTACACTATTAAATTACTAAAATTTTAAAAATAATAATAATTAATGAATTAGAACTAATTTTAGTCCTCGATTCTAGGAACTAAAATCGTTGATACTTACATAGTATTGAACCAAATCAAACTAGTCAATTTTAGTTCAGTTCGATTGTTTCCGATTCTTTTATCCACTCCTACTAAAAGTGTTTTGGCAAAATTTTGGAGTTGGCTTAATTGTGATCTAATGGGACGAATTTCATTCTGCAAGTGAAAAAGGAAAACATTTAAAATGACATGTATGGAAGATCGTATGATAGTATTAACAAAAAAAAAAAGTTAAAATTGTATTATATTGCTTGCAGAAAATCAATAAAAAAGAAAAAAGAAAAACATTTAAAAAGGTACTGGGCACGAGGCTTGCCCGACCTGCACATGCTTAAAGCAAGTTGCATCATGCAGGCTCTAGAATCGATCAATCTACTTTACACCTCTATTTCAGTTTTAGGAAATATCATGTTTCAATGAGGAAGCCTCAATCCTGGCCGAATAAACACGACTTTGCTGATATCTTTCTACTCCACTAGCAACAACATCATTGAAAAATCAAACTCAAACTAACCTTTTCCATTACACAGTTGCTGAATTAAATTTCACATGTACAACAAAGGGTTCCTCCAATGTCTCTCACTTGCACCTGGCAATTTACACAAAAAAAGCCACAGAATCCCCATTTTTGACGCAGTAGTTCCTCGATCTACAGTGTGTCAAACAATCCACTCGAACAAGAATCAAAGAGAACACACAATTAGATGGTACTTGACAGTATTAAAGAAGAAAAATATGCAAAAATCAGATATATTGTAACTATATAGTCCTATCCAGTACTCTGTACCAAACAAGGACTAGTAGTATTAAGAGAATTGGAAGATCAACATTCCTCTCTATCCTTGGTATAAATGGGTATTTGCCATGTCTTGGTGTTCTTTTTTGGATCATCAGTGAGGCTGAGATCTGTATCATCTTCTTTAAACGTCCTGATAAACGTTTTGGCCCCCATCATTATAAGCCTTTCTACCATGAATAGTTGGTAGTTGTTCTCAACTAATGGATTCAAAAGACTGCTAAAATTTGATGAATATGCCAATTTATACCTGCAAATAATGTCATAGAAAAAACGATGAAATTAACTAAGATATAGAGTGGTGTGTATCCAAGAACAACGGAACAAAACTAAGAAACCGGGACATTATAGAACTTGAGCATAAAACCGGTTCTCTCAATTTTGTCTTTCTAAATAACTAAAGCATATAAAAAAAGTAAAAGATCAATTGATGGTTAAGCAGTCAAATTGAAAGTACTATTATCTTACCGTCAACACAAGTAACTTAATAATTAATCAATAAAAAAATTATTTATTTTAAAACGTACTTATATACTTATAAGTAAACAACTTTATGTCCTGAATGAACCACATCCAATTCACAGGAGACACTGGATTTTTATTATAATTAAACTTATTTATTATAAAATAGCTTGATGCCGCGATCATAAAAATCTTTGAGTCCCAAATGGAACACGGGACGACACCATAATCCGTACACAATCTTATATCACCATGCCATGTGTCAGGTTCAGGACATCTACAAAAGGGTTTGCATGTG
The DNA here is from genome assembly GCA_023638005.1 of Forsythia suspensa. Taxonomy (NCBI): domain Eukaryota; kingdom Viridiplantae; phylum Streptophyta; class Magnoliopsida; order Lamiales; family Oleaceae; genus Forsythia; species Forsythia suspensa. The sequence continues at coordinate 14,604,304 of CM042667.1, forward strand.
AGAGAGTTGTCAAAAGATAAGAATATACATAACAGATGACCAAAAATTACACATACAAATTTCCAGTAATTGAAAATAATGAGGTTGGCTTTATTTGGAATGACCTGAAGTCTGAAACAGGTTCAACCAATTTATCAGCTAAAAAAAAAAAAATGATTAATTCATACAAATTAAGAATGTATAGCACAATCCATCAGAGATGATAACGGACAATAATTAAGAATAGGGTTAATTACACTAATGGTCTCAATTCTTTTAGATTTGTAATGATTTCATCTCCATTCTTTTTTTTAGCAGATATCATCCACATTCTTCTATTTATACTTACAGATGGTCCCAAAATCACTATTTTTCACTATTCTAACAATTCTTGGACAATTTTGCCCATTGATTTAAATAAATTAAAATGATGGAAAAAAAAAATACAATGAAAATATTACAATTGAACCCTTAACCTTTTCAAAAGTACAAATAAATCATAAACTATTTTATTTTATTCAAATAAGTGTTTCTCTCCAACTAAAAAAAGAATCACCCACCCCACCCCACCCCACCCCACCCCACCCCACCCCACATTACATAAATATATTCCCAAATAAATATATCTCAAGGGTTTTATCGAATTGACTTGAACTTACCAAAGATTCAAGAAACTGATTAAAAGCAGAGAGCGAAGGAAATTACCATCTTCTCGGATCAAATTGTAGATTTGAGCAACCTCATTGGGGAGCTTCGAATTGACGTAGACTGACAAAATTGTGTCAATGAAAATGGGTTTTGTGCTAGAGGATGGTGAGAATTGGGAGTAGAGACTGTAGAGTTGTGAAACTCAGTGTCCTGAAATAAGATTTTTGACGTACTTTTTGACCGTCTCAGTCCGATTCTACTGAAGGAAGATCCGGACCTTTCGAAGCTCCTCTTTCAATAGGGTTTGGGTAGTCGAATATATGGAAGAGGAGAAAAGGCAAAGGAATTTCACGGAAAGAATACTCGGGGAGGTGGGAACATAGAATTTCATCATTTTTAAGCAGTTGAAAAATTGAATGGAGACCCTTTTCTCTGGTTGTGGTGGCATTTGGGACAAATGGTAGAGGCGTCGAAGCTACAGTCGCGAATGGTGGGATGGTACGTGGTTGAAAGGCGGCAACGCAGATGGCTGGAAAAGTGGTACTTGGTCGGAAACTTGGGTATGGGTGGCGGCATGGCGCTAGTGTGGTGGCAGGAGAGGGATTGGGAAGGCTATGTGTTTCTCTTTTTTCTTTATTTTGTTTTTATCCAAAAAATTAAATGCAAACAGTTGTTGTTGGGGGGGGGGGGGTGGGGGTGGGGGAGGGAAGGGAACAACACTTTTTGAATAAAATAAAATAGTTTAAAATTTATTTGTATTTTTGAAAGGTTAAAAGTCCAATTGCAATATTTTCATTGTATTTTTTTCTATCATTTTAATTTATTTAAGTTAAGGGGCAAAATTGTCCAAGAATTGTTAGAATAGTGAAAAATAGTGATTTGGGGACGATCTATGAATATAAATGGAAAAATGAAGATCATATCTGCTAAAAAAAAAATGGAGATGAAATCATCATAAACCTAAAAGAATGGGAGACCATTACTATAATTAACCCTTAAGAATATAGTTTCCTGTGACGTGAAATGATCACAATTTTCAACGAGAATGATAATCGAGAAAGATGTTTGGTAAGGTAAACTGGACACACTATTAAGGAAGAAAAATTAGCTAAAATCTTAGTCATTGTATTGTCCAACATGAACTAGAAGAACAGTGGATGGCCAAGTTAACAAAAATAATATTTAGTGTCTTCAAGGGAACATATTCTGCAATCTCGGACCAAAGAAACAATTTATTTGATCAACTTATCCTTCATCACAAATATGCATTTCAGTTTACTGCAACAACATAAACACAGCAAGAGCACCAATATCCAAGAAATACAAAAAAATGACATACCTCACAGCCAGAGGTGAAAAAAATCCCGGCTTCCTTTCATTGGAGGCAATAAAAAGGGTTCGTCCAGGGGGAACCCATTTTGCAATTCTACAAAGAATGAACTCGGGGCGTGTATCTCTGTCTAGATGAGGATGTACGCTCCGATCAACCCCAAACCTGTCCTTCCTAGTTTTCAATTTATCACCTCGACGAACATGGATGGCATCATAATCACCAAGAAGCACCTTGATCTGTAGAAATGGATACTCGTAACTCATTGCTTATAAGAAAATAACACAATTTATGAAAAATAATTTGACGATAAATAAAAATAAATGCAGTAGGACAATAAAGATGAAAACAGTTCAATAAATTATTCCTTTAATTCTTTTCCATTAAGTGTCTGATTATCTTTATCAAAGTCCTAATTGACTCAACTCTTTCTCACATTTGTTTTCCTATTTCCTTATTTACCCCTTTTCTCTTTCTTTTTTGGTGGAAATTCGTAAGGCTTAGAATATTGGTCTTTCCTCTCCATATATCTCCCCTACCAAGCTCAAAGTTGACCCTTTCATTTCTTCTTCCTCCACATTCTGGACACCATCACTCAATATCTCAACACAGAACCACAAGCTCCATAACACACACCCCTCCGATCAGCGTGTGCATGGGTGTTGGGGTATATAATAATGTTAACCATTAAGAAAAGTGGTATTATTAGATCCCGTATACACTATTATGTGGGCTGTAATTGAAAAGTTTTTTGCTAGCAGAATGGTGCAAGTTGCAAGTAACATGACCAACTTTCACCTACAAAGCTGTATGAACTGCTGAAAAGAAGAGATGTGATCATGTGCTAAATCAATAGTAACAAAAACAAACACACAATTTGCAGGGTCAAAAATTGCACATTTCACCAGTAACCAACAGACGGAAACTAAACTGAATGAATTTAACTACCTTTTCTGCTGCATCTCGTAGCTTCTCTGCAGCCATTGAAGGAAGAAATGAATAAGGCAACATAATAGCACTGCGGTTGTTTCGATCCTTGCACTCCATGAACCTGGATGTTTATTATGATTAATACCTACACAAAAGCTATCAAGATTCAAAACTTAAATTGATTATATTCTAAGAGACTTAAACTATTGAAATGTACAACCAGGCAAAAATTACAAATAAGGTCAATGAAACGTAAATAAAAATAATAATAATAATAAAAAAATAAAAAATAAATAAAAAATAATAATAATAATAATAATTCTATAATATCTAAAAGATAATATCACAGCACCCAAAATGAAGTTAATAGATTATTCATCTTTTCAGAAGTGAACATGGAAACCAAATTGCAAACACTGGTCAAATCACATCTTTAGACAAATGAGCCGCAAGATATGCATTACTTGAGTCTTTTAAATTAGTTACAACTACAAGGTAGAATGGAGAGGGGAGAGCAGGAAAAAAAGAAATTAGAGAAAGAAAAACGTAGAGATAGTGCACTTGCCACGATAGAGGGCTCGCAGTTCGGTTTATGAGCAAAATATTTGAGTACAGACTCCTCTCTTTGAGATCGGCCCGGCTGACCCCTTGTACGTGTGCTACCCCTCTGGAGCCCAATTTCATGCTGGTTGAAAGGACATGATGCCACTGTTTTGAATTATCCAAAATTACAGGTACTGTGTTGGATATTAGGTCCAGATCATAAAAAGAATCCATAGCGCAGGAGTTAGCTGCCCACCTAAAATACAAAGTTCAACATTTACAAAGGGCAGTAAGAAACACCCGTTAGCAGCTTTATTCGACAAGCAATCGATGAGAACTGAAATGGCTAGTGGAAACCACGAGACATGTATCTTTTAATTTTATGAACAACAATTTCCTTCCTTTTGACTATCTTAATTATAAGAGTTCTAATATTAAAATACTACCAAGTTTCAAAGACTATTCATGTCCTGGGTTGCTTTCATTGGGCAGCCTGGTATTATCAAGTTTCAAAAATACTACTCGTGTCTGTAGTTTTCAAGTTCATTAACATGGAAAACATCAAACTTACATGCCTATCTCCTTGCCAAGTGATGAATCAACAGTACAAAAGCAAGATTTTGATTCTTAACTACTCAACACTGGGTATTTCCATGTCAACCAACAGTTTTATGATATATTATTTTATACCATGAGAACAATAAACTCTGTAGTGACACGATAAAGAGAAAACTCACCTTTCCTCTGAAATCATATTTCCAGATGAATGAAGAATTCCCTTTTTATTGTGTATTGGATTTATGCACATCCTAGAAGGCATCACAAAAGTCCTGTAACCAGGAGAAGGAAAGTGCAAGGACGACTGTTACGTTGAAAAAACATAAAGAGCGTGTTGAGACAGCAAAAGGGGAAATCAAGACAATTAAGCAACATAAAACTCAAGTTAATTATAATGGAAAAGGGCAGTTACGATACATGTGACGGCTTATGATCTTAAGGTGTATCTGTAAGCACTTTCGTGCTGCTCCAAGAACAGATCTCATTAAACAAATTGCTGGAAAAAGTGACATCGATGAGATTATTATTAATTCGTAGCTCAAGACGAATTAAATTACAAAAGATAGTATTTTTCTTTATTCGTGTCACCACCAGTTTACTAAATTATAAGTGATCCTTTGAAAATTTGAATCCGAAATACAGATTATTTTCATTGAATAGAGTCGCAGAAGAGCTCTTGCGTCACTACGATGTGTGAAAAATTATTCCCTAGAAGCTCCCTTCTAAAATCAAACAACTTATATTATATGAACAAACACTTTCCAAATTTTGTATGGACATCACTAATTGTTGATTCAATTATCAATCTAGTCGTGCAAAAGACTCTCATTACCTCAACAATAAAAACGTAAAAAACATTATTTAAGAAAAAAGAAGAAGAAGAAATATATATATCCATTCACCAACAAAAATAAACACCATTTCTAATCAGAAACAACAGAGAGGTAGACTCCTCGTGAACCCAAACTCTTAAAAGATTCGCAATAAAATCCTCTGGTGATTTCTGCCTGTGAAGAGTAAAATTTCTCGTTGCTTAAATATGAAAACAATAATCGAATACATATTGGGGTACTCCTGTTGAACTTTTAGGATGAAATCCCAAGACTCAACATTATATCACAGCATGAAAAGCGCAAACCAGCAATCTGATCCATCTAAAGCTCAAACGAAATAGTTAAAATTCCAAGAATGGTGCTCTCAAATTAGCCACCATTAAGGGTAAGATAAGATTTTCCAATGATTCCAAAAGAAAAAAGTAGATAAAAACATCACGATCCAAAATTCAATCCATACAAAGAATCAAGCTTTATAACATATACCTCTCAAGAAACAAAGCTTCTTCAAGGGCACACCTAAGGCTGGACTCTTGGTGTCCCAGACCCTCGCAGGACTCACAGTGTTTTCCAGGGCAGTCAATTTTGCTCCCCCAATATAGGTATTTCTCATGCCCACTTCGACGATTCTTGGGGTTCTTTAGGCTTCTTGGAGATGAAAATGAGAACCCAATTGTGGAAACTACAGATGAAGCGAGGTACAATACCGCAATGCAAGCAATGGAGGCTATGAGTATAAGTATTGGAGATCTAGGCTTTGTTGATTTTGCCCTGTAGATCTTTTGGATCGCCATTGAATTTCTCACACTCAGTTTTGCAGAAGAGTGAAGCGAATAAAATATCAAAATACCTGCATTTGATTTCTTAAGCAATTTTTTTAAAAGGCTTAATTTGAAGAGTAAGATTGAGAATACATTGTTCTTGAATCTTTATCAAAATAATCAAAATATTATCTTTTTGGTGACGATGAAATATTACGTTTTCGACTTTATTTTGTTTGATTCAGATTAAATTATAATTTAAGTTAATTAAATATATATATATATATATATTTTATAGAATTAAGCTATAATTAATAAATACTTAAAAAATAATTTTAGCATTATAAAAAATACTTTGGTGTAAACTTATCATTCCAAGATGAGAACTAGGATTTCTTTTTTCCTTTTCCATGCTTATCGTGCGGTGACACGAAGGCGAGAAAAAGAAATAGAGGGATAAATTCTTATACACTATTCTAAAAATCTCATCAAAGTGTTACGCATAAGCTTGAGACGCAGCTTCCAAACTTAGCTACGCCTCATCCTCCTTTTACCATTATTTCGTTCTTGTCTAAGTTCAAAAAACTTGAAACTTAATTAAACAAACTGAGAGATGAGTCTAGATTTACTGTAGAAAATACATATTTTCTTAGTCGCCTATTAAATAGAAATTTTTCACATCATTAAATAAATAGATGATGGGATCACACCTATTATTATTAATGATGTGTAAAGTTTATATTGAGAAGACGGTTAAGAAAATATGGATTTGAAAAAGTAGATGTGGACTTATACTTAAGTAGGCACAAACATGATATGTCTGAGAACAATGTTCTAAAAAGCGTAAAGTGTGGCTAGTCGTGGAATTGAAAAATATAACCTTAAACATGTCACAAATTTCCTTAAAAAGTAGAGTGACAAATGGCTTCTTTTTTCACAAAAATGAAAAGAAAATAGAAAAATAAAAAAAGGTATATGTGGACCTTGATACTTAGAACAACCGTCTAACTTGTTTGCCACATCTAACTAATAAGACTAGATAAACTACTTCGAAGAAATTTGAAGTTCTAGATGTGCCAAGATTACTCGAGATTACGTGAACATTAGTCTACATTAGCAATCTTCCTATTGTTGAAAAGACTAGTCTTGTGAAGGTAAGAGGAACAATTTTGTGGACACTTTTAATGCTGATATTCTGTCGAATGTGCAATTTGCATTACCATCATGCCTTCAATTTTTCACATATCCATACATGTTTTTCACCTCATCCATTAAACATAGTAATAGATGACATAATAAAATTTAATCAGACAACTCGTTTTTCTTACATTCGAGTCCATAAAAATAGTTCCGATATATCTTTGTAAACAATTTACAACCTTTGCAAATTGTTCTCCACAACTCGACCTACAATGAATATCAGAAGAGAATGTACGAGGTAACGAAGGGTATATCTAGTAAGCAAAAAATGATGCTAAAAAATCCAACTTTTTTTCAGTCTTACATGGCTCAATCTAAAGTTCATGGAACTCAACAGAGTCGTTACTAGGAAGGAAACATCAAATACAAGATTTAAGTAGCACAATATAGCAAAATACATGTATGATATATATGGATATCCATTTCACAGTACAGAAGCACTCGACCGATGAATGTAGCAGTTGAGTAAAACAAAATGTGTGGTGCTCCTAATGAGTCATCTCGAGTTATAGTAACTATGAAATTCGACACTAGACAACAGAGAAATATTAGATTCACCTTCTAATTTGAGAACCTTAAACAAAATTTCTTGTCTAGAACTCGTTAGTGCAAGCAACAATGAGTTCGTCTAGAGTTGGCTCCCCGGTATCAATTTGGGGAGGGTACGTATTGAGCATTTTCGTGAGCAAGTTTTCTTAAAATCTGCTGGTACGCATTGTGTGCTGCTCGATTGACAGCAATAAGTTTCTTGGCATCGTACTTTCCTCTTCCAGCAAATTTTCCATCAACAAAAATTTCTATTTCACCAGTTCTTCGCCACGAGTCTCTTATGTTAACTTTCCGACCATTCTTCTGGCATATTTCATATAACATTGTTACTGGATGTGTCTGAACAGATTCTCGAGTAATCACTGGCTGTAACAAATCCTTTGTTATCTGCCCTCAACACAAAAAGCTACACTTGTTAAGAACAATATTGTGTCATGCAATCAGGAGCTGAGGGGAGACTACTACGTATATAGCCAAAAATAAAAATTGCACTTCAAAAATTAATTTTTTGGGGATGGGACGGGACTGTAGTCATCCAGCCCCCTACATCCGCCTCTACATGCAACGACCCAGAAATTTATTAACAATTATAAATATATACATCAAAGGAATCAAGTTATTTTGAAATTCGAAAATTAATGAAGCATCCAATTTAGTTTTAGTTATTAATGGTATAATATCGCACGTCCCTTAAATTTGGTCTACTCGTAACCAAGGATGGAGCCGCGGAGATAGGGGTGGGACCGGACTCCGGAAAAAATCAATTTTAGAAGTGTAAACAATTTTTTTTCCCAAGTAGCAACTCGGTTTTGAAGTACAAATTTTATTTTTTTTAAAATCGAAGTCCCATTCAAAAAATTCTGGCCCCACCCTTACTTGTAACAATGTGGTACTTTTAAGATGAAACCCGACCCTCAATAGGTTTTAAGGTTATACCTGGCAGGTTGTGTTCATCGAACTGTTGGAATCAATATATATGGCGCCGATCAAAGATTCAACAATGTCAGCAAGAGCTTTTGGGGCATCAATTAGTCCCCACGAATGCAAAGGATATTCCACGACTGCATCCTCAAATTCTTTAATCTATGATACCAAAATTAGTTTTCAAATTAAGTGATAATAAATCAATAAAAAAAGAAAAAAAAATTCCTCATACTTGTCGAGCAAGAAAAGGTTTATTGTGGCGTAGAAATTTGTGTAAGTGGTGTTTCAAGGCGGCGCGTGCAAGCTTCTCAGTGTCAACATTAGCAGCTCGTAATCGAGTCAAATCGCCAGGTTGTAAATCTGGATACAAAAAGTAGTGTTCTTCAGCAACCATTAGATTGAGAACTGAATCACCAATGTACTCAAGTCTCTTGTATGATGAGCAATTTTCATTATACGAATGATGAGTAAAAGCTTGCACTAATAACCTTCGATCACTGAATTCGTAACCAGTAATATTTCTGATTCCTTCTATCAAATCATCTCTTCGTTCTCGTTCGTTCTTGTTCTCGTTTTCTAGTACAAGATCTTCCAATGAAAGTTCGATATTTTCTTCACCCTCCATTACAATTAGGCCATGAAACACAATGTGTGTATATGAGAGAGAAAGAGACGTAGGGTTTAAGGCAGGTCAAAATAGAACCTATAGATTATATTGAGGTTTCGAAAAGATTAAGAAAGAAAAATATTTATTACATTTTATATTATTATTTTGGTATAATCTGTTACTTTATTCACTCATCTGAAAATCTGAATGTGTTTGGTAATTAAATTGATTACAGATCTTACTTTTATTTATTATTATAATTTAGCTTTTTATGGATCGATTCTAGAACACGTGTGGGTATGTTTAAAAAGTTTGCTTTTAAGTAAAATTAACTCTTTTAATATTTGAAACATGCTCCGATTAATTCTAGACAAGTAGACTACTTGCAGAACCCAAACTCTTGAAAGAGAAGATTTTAAATGAACTACAATCTTCGCAAATTAGTGTAATATTGAACTCATTCTCCAATGAATATCATAAGAGGATGTAAGTAGGGTTGGCTGGGGTGGAGACATGGCATGGGGTGTTTGAAAAGTATAGCGATTTTAAAGAGTGTTTGGTAAGTAGAATTAAATAGAATTGAACAGTATAAGAATTTAATCTTTCTTCTTTTCAATATTATTTGGTATAGTCGAGCCCACCTACTACACGCATCATAGAAGTATGCAAAAAATGATGCTTGAAATCCTAAGTTCCTCGAGCTGGGTGGTGCAGCAACAATGAGCCATTTATAGGTGGCTTCACAAGATCAATTGGAGTGGACCAAGAGTAAGATCTTACATGTTAGTCACTGAAACACGAGTTCTATCTGACTTGCATGTGTTAAGCATCCGGCCAGAGTTAGACTGCTATGACTCTGAAAACCGATTTCGGATGGGGTTGGGGGAGATGGGATAAATGTCATTCTACATAAGAAGTCTGGAAGTCCATTGAACAAGAATACCATGTTTCCTTGACATTTTGCCTCAAGAAGCTTTAAGTGCATCAAAGACTACTCACTTCAGCTCTAAGCTGTTTTCTAGCCCTAAATACATTTTGTAATCTACCCTCGAACTGTACAACCCAATAAATTTCCGAAGCACTGAATTTGCAGCAAATGGATACGGCTTCAGAAGTACTGCAATCTTCTAAGGAATGAAGGTGTACTTCACACGCTTCTTCAAAGCCGCCTAGATTGGGAAAACGGCAATTCCCTTTATGCAATGAAGTCCAAGACAATGACGCATTTGACAATGAATGTGTTTAGCTAGACCATGTTTTCATGCCTTATGAACTGCCCGAGACGAAACTCCATGCAGAAGTCTGACGAACCCCAAGAAACTGAGGTTACCATCGGAGTGTCTTATCCAATCCTGTAGAACTACATGGATTGGAACAGATGGACTAAGTCCAAGTTCCTGTTGAAAAGGAAGGTGAATGTGAGTATATTTTACCAACAATTTCATGAATCTAAATCCATGAGAAACAAATCTTTGGAAGATCTTTTGAACTAAATTTCCAATATCTGCAATATTTTTAACAATTTGAGAGAGCTCTCCTGGGGTTTTCTAAATGTCACGGATATCCCTTATTAATAGCTTAGCTCCAACAACAATACCGTAATCAATAAAGCGACGATCCATTACCAGTTAATCCTATTCAGTGTCAATGTAAAGAAAATCTAATTCTAAGAACGGTGTTATTTTAGCAACACATCGTAGGGTAGTAAAGTAACTGTTTATTTGGTTCTTAGTCATGCCCCATCTCCATTTGGCTTTAACAGCATCACGATGGCTGTTATAGTGATGGTCTAGCCTTGTGTACAGCCACTCAAGCACACACACACACACACACATATATTTACCGAAGCAAGTTCCTCTATCATAATGGGCCGGTTACCATCCTTTTCAAAAAACTCGTAAGCCTGGCATGCGTGTTGCTCCCAGCTTTCCATTCCTTCGAGCTGATGTACACTTATTGCTGCTGCACAGAATTCTTCAAAGTCCAATTTTTTGTATTGAAGAGAACTCACCTACATGACACGTGAAAATGCATTTAGCAATTCTCATCACTAATGTGGTAGTAAGACTACGTAATGACACAGCCCAGTAATAAACCTAGAACTAAGATTCAAACATTTTAAAAAAGAGGTTACTGAAAGTTTTACCACATTGACATAATCTAGAACCCGTGAATCCTTCATTGCATCTGTGGAGTTCTTCACCACAGCCTGCTGACAGCAATAAAATCGGTAAAAGCGATATAGAAGACAAAAACAGCATAGCATCGACATTTTTCAGGGTTGGGGTAAGGAAAGAGAGAAAAAGAGCTGACCGTTTTCAAATTATGCAGGGATATAAGTCCGCTTTTGTTAGGCACTACTAATGTGAACTGTTCTCGAAGATACGCTAGCTGTGGTATTGTTAATGTTTTTGCTAGAGCCTGTTACAAGGCAGAGCAAATAAGTGTCTCTGATTGAAGTCACAGCCTTAACGTAATTTAACAATGAATTTAGCATTACAAGATGCAGTTAGTTTCCAAAAATAGAATTTTATACTTATTTCATTAAATGATAACATGTAACACATTAAATCAGTATGTAGTAGCTAAATAATTCATAATAGAATTATTCATAGTTTTTTGGACTAGTTCTATCGGCCAAAATATACATACCGCTAAAGCCGATCTTCTTAGAGAAGAAGAACTTATATAAGCTTTTACAAGCTTATATGTTAGCATATCCAGAGGAATCTTCTCATCTTGGTGACCGGCCAGCCACGGATGACCTTAACAAGACAATCGAACGTATGCATTAGAATATTATGCAATCACACTAAACATGGAGATTCCCATAAATTTTCTTGGGGAGCTAAGGAAATGGGATAGGAGCATGTTTGGCTAAGCTTAAAAAGTTCACTTATAAGTAATTTACTTACAAGTAAATAGGTAACTTTCATCATAAATAACTTTTTTATAGGTCAAAGTTGAAACTAAGTAACTTATTTTAACAAGGAAAGTCAGAGATACTTTAAAAGAAGTAACTTTTTTAACACACAAAAGTAAGAAAAAAAGTAACTTATCCAAATATGACGACGAAGTCAAGAAAATATGCATAGAATCCTATTGAATAAGGTGGGCATTAAACCAAAAGTCTGACATTTTACAGTCCAACTACTTACTGAGTGCCTGAGCTGCTGTTATTCTTTTACGGTAATCCTTGTTCAATAATTTCTTTACAAAATCTATCGCGTCAGAAGACAATGAAGGCCATGGGGCTTCATCAAAGCTCGGTTCAGCCTTTAGGACAGCTCGGAATATTCCAGATTCTGTCCGAGCCCAGAAGGGTCTGCTTCCACAAAGAAGTATATAAGCAATCACACCAATACTCCACATGTCGGCTTCTGTTCCATATGATCTATGCAAAACTTCAGGTGCCACGTAGTAAGCACTTCCAACAATATCATTCAACCTCTCATCTGCCAAAACATCTACCTGTCAAAATGTAATATACCATAATACTACACATGTTCAACTGTGTGAAGCCTAATCATATTGTACACTTCTGACGGAAGAAAGGATAAGGGTTTAATCTGTAAAAAGCAGAACACCAAAATATCTAGCGATATACTTAACCTGGCTTCACATAATCAGAGAGCCCAAAGTCAATGGCCTTCAAAGGAGAGTGATCTTCTTTTGAAGTAAAGAGAAAATTCTGAAGAAAAATTTAGAAACCTTGTCAACAGAAAAGAAAAAAAAAAAAAAAATTATCAATGAAGCAGATAAGAGAAAGGAGTACCGTTATTGTATTTTTGTACTCACTTGGTAATAGGATCATGAAAATCAGCTGACTAACTTTTTGACCCAGAAAGGAAAAATAATTGTACAACATAAATGACACTGAATTACCAAGACCGAGATCAAGTATTGAAATTTCAGTAGCAATTGCAATTTATCATCTAGATTTAGACCATACTCCAAAGGTTGTCTCTTCAAGGAAATATATTGCTTCAATCAATAAGTATTTTCTGAAAACGGGGGAGACAACATAAATGACACTGAATTACCAAGACCGAGATCAAGTATTGAAATTTCAGTAGCAATTGCAATTTATCATCTAGATTTAGACCATACTCCAAAGGTTGTCTCTTCAAGGAAATATATTGCTTCAATCAATAAGTATTTTCTGAAAACGGGGGAGACTTCCAGCAAGGTAATTCTAGATGAGCCAGTCTCAAACTTTCTAAGTAGTTTTTTGAATCCTAGGCCAGAAGGAAGCTTCACCATACAATTTCTGTATCTGTGTTGTGACAACAGATGGTACAATTTTGTTTTTAACAAAATAAGCAAAGTAGGAAGCCAGTATACCTCCGGTTTTAGGTCACGGTGAACCACACCTTGGAGATGACAATAAGCAACCACACTTAAAATCTGTATCATGACAACTTTGGCATCTTCTTCTGAGTATTTGCCGCCCCTAAATCAAAGAGATGAATAGTTATCTAGAAGGAATGGAAGCATGAGAGAAGTTTGCTAAAGATAAGAAGAAAAAAACTTTGAGTATACCTAGAAAGTATCTTATCCAATAATTCACCTCCTTTGCATAATCTGAACAAAATAAATAAATAAATAGACATTAGCATCAGAACTTCGAACTCAATTAGTGGTTAGAGTGTACATAGTTTATGTAAAACACTCTAAAGTTACACCATCACAATTCTCAAATCTTTGTTTCTTTCCTTGCCTTTATGGTGGGGTTGGGAATGTGTTCAAGTTAGCTAGTTGAACACCTCCATAACTTTCAAGTTTCAATCTAGCCAACTCGAAGTCTTTTGACCTTCTAATTAACAAAATCAAGACTTAGCTAACTTCAATGTAGATTTACTTCACGGATGACCAACCAAATTATATCAAGATTTTTAGCATTAACTGTACCAAGTAAAGAAAGATATAGATGACTTAAATGTATCTTTACATTATTGACCAAACAAGACACTAACTTTAGAAATTAAGTGCACTGTACACTTAGATATCGTGCATTGCTGCTATACACAAGACTGTGAAAAACTGAGCTCCACATATTTAAAAAGAGAAGGAGAAAAGTTAAATCAAAACCAACTTGTATGACACAAAGTTGCCATAAACAATACAGGGTGACAAAAGTTAAGGCAACAAATAAAAATAAATAACTTTTATCTTTAACTACCAATCTACTAGACTATTTATTTTTTTTCATTGGCTGGAGGTCTAGTTCTACGTCTCCTTCCTAAGTTTGTATTTCATTCCATTAGTAATAAATTCTCCACCCTTGTGGTGGTTTAATTTTATAAAAAATAAATAAATAAATAAACAAGAAACACAACATGAGTAGACCTTGATAAGTGAGATTGAAATGGTCAAGACTTACTCCATCACCATATAAACATTATCTTCATCTTCATAGGCATTGTAGAACTGCACTAAATTCTTATGTCCTGTTAGTGCACGTAGTATCTTCACTTCTCTTCTAACGTCTTCAATGGCAATGGCCGTAGTCATCTGCATAAATATTTCTATATTTCATTCAGATAAAATAAAGAAGAGCTTCTGTTTTCACACTCTTTACACTATGTCGCTAACCGTACACAGCCATACATGAAGATCACTTTTGACCATGGGCTGAGTTAAAACTCTTTACAAATGAAAAGGTATCCATGAGATCATGGCACTCCCGATGACCAAACTTTCCATCTAGTAAGCCATAAACAAAAGTACATTACACATATGTATTAGAAATCACTGTCCACAGATTTAGTAATAAGTATATACAATAATGTGCCTGAACGAGGGGAGTAAAAAGCCGCTGTCCATGCATCCATTGTGAAATTTATCTAATTTCTGATTTCTCGCTAGTATGATATCTGCAATTTTGAAGTTCTCTATACTCCCTGTATATTGGCCATTGGCACTCCCTGTATATTGGCCATTGGCCAAGATCCACCCCAAAAAACAGCAAAAGAACCTATGATGCATCAATAACCTAATAAAGTACTTACACCCAAATTATGCTATTTAATACCAAAATCTGAACCTCAAAAGCATTTAAACATCTAAAATACACGCAGAAGGTAAGAATTTAAACTGTTGCAGGAAGCCTCTAGTTCATAAAAGCATTCCAAACAAGAAATGAAACAATAACAAAATTTAAGAGAGCATCATCACTAACAAAGTGATACCAATAATCCAAACTTAGTTAATAAAATATAATACAGAAATATTATGATATGGACATAACATTGGCAATTATGACAGAACACATTTTGCTGTAAATATAAGTTTTAATCATAATAGTAAAAGCTGAACTTAGTGCCATTAAAAGCCAGACCTTTGATTTTGGGATCACTTTAACAGCCACATCCTGCCCCTTCAAGCTATCCTTCTTTCCCTTAGCTGAACAAGTGTACCCAAAATGTCCCCTCCCCAACTCTTCCCCAAGCTCAAAGTGGTTGATGAAATTCTTTGAAAACCCAAAATTCTTGTCCAACCCAATAATCTCACACTCACTCCCTTCGGGTATAGTGGCCTCATTAGGCTTCACAGAGCCATGTCGCCTAGCGAGCAAGGCCTTAATATGCTTAGCTGGTGATGGTGGTGGGAATGGGCGCTTAAGGAATCGCAAAGGGGTTGAAGGGACACTGCTAGAGTGTGCAGGGGAATTCTTGAATGCACTAGGCAGCGGACTTGGGCTGTAAAATGGGAACTTGGGTGTCTTCCTAGTTGAGGAATTGAGTGGAGGCTCATTGTTTTCACCTGAGAGATCTTCAGAGGAATTTTGTGGGGGCTCGATGGGTTTTCCATGACAAAGTCCCATGGAAGAAAGAAACCAATTATGAGAAGATTCAAAAAATTAAGTAAAACCAAAAGGGAATAGTATATCACAGAAGATGTGATCAAGGAGAGAAAAAGGAGAAAATTAAACCATTTGAAGGAACAAGAAATTCCAGGGAATTTGGAGTTCAAGAAAGACTGAAATATAGAAAAATTTGTGACAAGTTTGAATCTTCTTATCTTATGGAAACTCAAGAAATACCAGATTTTATTTTTTTAGCTTAATCAGCAGAACCCAGAAAGGGAAACAACAGAATTTCCCAATGCACTGAAATTCCAAGGCAAATCCTAGAGGAAAACAAAACGCCCAAGAAGGGAAAAGAATGAAAATTCGAGAACAAAGAGAATGGTAGAACTTTCCGTTGCAATGATCAAGCCCAGAAAGATTTCTTAGGAAAAAATATAAAGAAATCAGAAGAAAAACTAACTGATTCCAGCTGAAGAAGTAGATAGAACTAGAAGTTTTGCAATCAATCAATCAAAGCAAGAAAAAGAACCTTGAAAAAAAAAATTAGTATATCAACAAGAAGGTAAAGAAATTTGGACTGAATAAAAAGCAGAAAAAGTAAGAAAAAGATGCTTGGTAGAGGCTACAAGAAAGAGAGAGGTGAATAGGGGAAAAGGAAAGAAAGAAACCAAACCTTTTTCAATTTTTTTCCCCTTATTTTTCTTGGGAAAATTGCTCGTTGGTCCCCCAATCTAGGATGGTAAAATACCATCCCGACCCACCCCACCCCACCTTGTCCGGTCTCGAATTTTTTAAACCTGCTTCGAATATTTTTATTTTATTTTATTTTTTTACAAAATATAAGTTGTATTTAAAAAATAAAATAAATTAATTAATTAAACGAAACGATAAATAAAGATATTTTAATCATCGCTTCTCAAAAATATCTGACGAAGTGGGATAGTATGTGTCCGCTTCGGTTGCCATCTCTACCTTGGCCTATACTTGATCCTAAACACAACCGTTATAATTTTACAATCGGTTCCTATTAAATTGTCTTATAAAGTACTCATGCATTTACGAGACCATGTTATCATTAAAAGAAGATTTGTAAGCTTTTTTTTGTTGATGACAAATTATTTAACTTATTCATTATTAAAAGTTAGAGACCAACTGTCCAAATTTATTATCTCGAACTTACTACTTTCAATTTTATTTTTAACACCTTGACATGTCACGTTTTCATAAAAAAAAAAATGAGAAGAAATCAGTGTAAGATGTCAAATATATATTAGTGAGTAAGTCAAGTACAGAGCAATTTTAGGACAACACATCTCCATATGAGACCAACTTGTTATTAGAACAATAAATTGAGGACCAGTGATGCAACCTTATTTCTTTGTGGTTCTTCCTTTTAATTTAATATTGTTTTGGGTGGTTTAAGGGAAAAAAATGTTAATAAAGGCGGTGAGAATTTTAGAGTTTGGATTATCCAGCCTGTCTTTTATTGCATTTGTACAACAACTAACTTAACTAATATTAATATTATCTATGTAGTTTGACGTTTGACCAGCTTTTTTGGGATTTTCAACTTTGAATTTTTGGAATTCAAAACTTTCGACATTTTCATTAGGACTTAATGACTTATCACCAAATGTCTTTGACAAATTATATAAAGTTTGAAAAAAGAAAAAGTGACTTCTTTTTTTGGTGAATGCATAGATGATTGTCGTTCAATCTTGTGAGGTTACAATATTAAATAGAATTAAATAATATTACAATAAAATTTTAATTGCTTTCTTTTTTTTACTATTTCTACCAAATATATATATATATATATATATATCTGTTGAAACGGACATGAGTAAATTTGAGTGGGGGATCGCACATCTCTACGAGAGATATTGTTCTTTGTTTGGGAAAAGATGGCCGGGAAAATGGGAGAGGAAATGTTTGGCTCGGAGATATTCAATACGATTGTTCATGATCTTTGCTTTTAAACTTCTTTGTTCTTTTGAAATAAAATTTTCAATTTTCTCTTGAGAAGGAGTAAACAGATAAAGAAATAATTGTTCTAATAATTGTAAGTCATCTTTTTGAAAAACGAATTCATGAAAGAATTCAACAGAACAACAGAAAAGATTTGAAACATCCATGATTGATATTAATTGAAACATAATACAGACATATTTGAAACAAAGCAATACAATATAGTAAAAACCAGTTTGCAAAGGAAAAACACACTCTGTCTATTACAAAGAGAGATACATCTTTAAATAGATTTTGTTTGCCTTGGATGCTTGGAGGAATCTGCTTTTCTTGATGGATGAGTCACCTTTTGTCGGCCATGTTTGAATAATTCACCGAACTGTTCCACTTTTGACATTTTGAAGAAAGGAATCTGCTTTCACTGTATATCTTTTGAAAAGTTTGTCGGAGGCGTCATCATTGATGATTGAAATGTTTGGAATCTTGGCCAAATCCACAGTTTTTTCCTACATGATTGTAGAGTAATGATAAAGGAAAAGCTTAAGATTCAAAGAAATCAACATTGACACCTGTGATCATCTTCGTTGAGATCAAACTCTAGGTCGGGTTCTTCGTCGGATCAGAAATGGGCAGAACCCCTGCTTGATTCAGCCTTTGCCATAGAAGCAGCTTTGTGTGCGAGAACAGCAAAAACCTCAGGGTTAGAACATTGAGCCATTTGTGCCATAATTTTTTATTTTTCGGACAGGAAATCACTTTGAGAAGAAATTTGGAGCCTTTGATTTTAATTATTGATTGATCCATGATTGTCTTGCTTTGGAACATGCATTTGATTCATTGAACTTATCCCACCATTTTACCTTACACTGGCGACAAATAGACTTGTAAATAAAGGTTCATTTGAGGTTGGGAGAACTTGGAATTCCCAACGAGAAGATCCAAAGCGATTTTGAAAATCAGCAATATTGAAAGAAAGACATTCATTTTGGACAAGGTTGATTGGGTTTGATTTGAAGAGGTTAAAGCCTTCTGAAATACGGTTGGGAAAGATTTCTTGAGCACCAAAGAAGTGCCACCAGGATTGGAACCAGACCGGAAATTTCTTGGGGCAATTTTGATCAAATGAAACAAACCAAGAATGACTTGAGGGACGGAAATAGAAAACGTTATGCCAGGCTTTGATGTAGTTGAGATAAGAAAATTGAGATTTTTGGCCATTTTTGAAGGAGAAGACTTTTGTTTCCCATGGTTCCTGTCCCCAGTCGGAAGGAGAAAGAACCTAGAGAATTTTGATTTTTGAAAAATCGATCCAGTGAGTATTTGGTTTATTTGGGGTATGAGAAATAATTGCGGATTTAGTAACTTTGAGAATGGTTTCATACCACATCCTTGATTGATGAATCGACTGAGGAATGTAGTAGAATTCATTGAGAACATGGTATTTTTGATCAATATAATTGAGTAGATCATCGTCTTTAAGAAAAGGAGGAAAGATTCTTGAAAAACATTCATCAAGAGAGGGGTATTTAGCCCACTCATTCTTGAAATCAAAAACATGAATTGTTGAAGGTTTGGAAAAATATTGATTTTAAGGTATTGATTTCGGAAGTTTGCACGATCAGGGAGCGATGATCGGGTTTAAGGGCATTTTGAAGCTTCTTTGTGTTGGTGCTTTGATTTGAGAAGGAAGGGTACCAAGAACGGTAAAAGGGTTGGAAGTTTCGGTGGAATTTTGGACTTTTGAGAAGATAAAATTCTTGAAGAAGAGCTGGAACTTTCAAGGAGGTAATCCTCGGAGTTCTTCCCTTTGGGGAGAGGCTTCTTGGACATTTTCTCTTGTAAAATTCTCTGGTGAGATAATCTGGAAGAGAGTTATCCTCACCTTTTATAAACTCAATTGAGAAATCAAAGCAAGATAAAATTGCTTGCCATCTGGCAAAGATTTGCTTAGACACAAGATTCTTGACATCCTTTTGTAGGACATCTTTTGACGCTTTACAGTCAGTTCTGACAAGAAAAGTTTTATTGATAAGATCGTCCTGAAACTTTGAAATACACAAAACAATAGATAAGCATTCCTTTTTGAAAGTAGAATAATTTTTTTGGGCTGACGAATACCCGAATGAAAGCGAACAAATGTCGTTCTTTTCTTGATTAATCGATTGTTTGAGTATACCTCCATAGCCGATATCGAAGCGTCTGTTTCAACAATAAGGAAGGCTTTTGGGTTAACAATATTGAGGCATAGAAGGGTTTTGACCTTTTCTTTGACAATTTTGACCGCTTGGGTATGCTTATCAGACCATTCAGGGGGGGACTTTCCTAAGTCTTTGATAAAGGGGTTCACAAATTTACCTAATGTTTGGAATAAAATCAGAAATATAATTGACACATCCAAGAAATCTTTGAAGACTTGTTTTTCTAAGATTTGATCGGAAATTTGGACATAAACTCGAGACTTTGTTTGACCAGGGTAATTGTTCCTCTAAAAATTTCGTGACCTAAAAACTTGATCTTAGTTTGGCGGAGGACGGTTTTCTTTTCGAAACTTGATTAAGCCATTTCTTCTAGCGATTGAAAGAAATATTTGAAGATGCTTAAGATGTTGTTCAATACTATTGGAGTAGATAAGAACATCGTCTATGTAAGCGATAGAGAAATTTTGATAAGGATTGAAAATATCATTCATAATTTTTGAAATTCGAAAGGGGCATTTTGAGGCCAAAGGTTATCACATTCCATTTATATTGACCAAATGGGACATTGAAAGCGCTTTTGTATCTATCTTTTCGTTTATTTGTATTTGCCAGAATCCCGATTTGAGGTCAAATTTTGAAAAGATAACAGCATCATTTAATCTATTGAGGAGATCTTTTTTTGAGGCATAGGATACCTAATCCATTGGAGGACTTGATTGAGTGGTTTGTAATTGATTACTAACCGAGGGACACCTCTTTCAATTTCTCCATGATTATTGACGTAAAAGCGACCTGACTCAAGGAGATTTCTTGGGCCTAATTAAACCTTTTTGTAAAAGATCTTGAATTTCATTTGTCTGAGGTTTCAAAAGTTCCTGTTCATTTGAATAGGTCTAGCTTTTGTTGGTATTTGATTTTCGTCAAAATTTGGAATATAAGGAAGAGTAACAATATGTTTCTTCCTTTCCCGAAAAAGCATTAGGGATAGAAGAACAAACTTGGGACCTAATAGCTTTATCAATCTTTTAATTTGGTCTTTGATATTTTTGGTTTCTAATTGTTCGAAATCTAGAAAATCGAATATCTTCTTTTAAGTACTTGATATGTTGTTTTTGAGATTAATATTATTGATGATTTGTGAAATAGAGTGTCTTTTGATGAGATTAATATCCACGGTAGATGGAGGATTAATGAACTCAAAGAATATTTCTTGATCGAGATATTTGGATTTTAATCCTTTTTCAGTGACAGAAATAGGATATAATTGGACCAAAAAAGGAGTTCCTAAAATAACTTCTTAGTCGAGATCTTTGACAAGATAGAAACTATTTTTGAGACAGACATTACCATTGCAAACATGGGCTCTTGATAATTTATATTTGATGTTAAGACTCTTTCCACTAGCACCATAAAGATTCTCAGTGGTTTTTTCAAAGTATTTGGTAGGAACAAGTCATTCTCTAATACAATTTTGATCGGCACCGGAATCAAGGAGGACTTTTGATTTGAGCTTGAATTCTTTATTGATAATAATGGTAGCATTAGTATACCATTTTTGAAGACGAATTTGATTAATAAGATTCATGGAAAGATCTTCATTAAGTGGACTTTGAATTTTAATGGGTGAAGAAGCCTCATTATCAGAGAATTCGGAGGTTGATTGAGAAGAGCTTGATTGGATTTTTTCTTTTCCTTTGTTAAGAGAATTTGTCTTAAGAATTGTGACATCAAATTTTAATTGAGAGAGTTCATCTTCGAGATTGGAGATTTGATTTTCATCGATTGACTTCATATCGCAAATCTTGACTAGAAGATGCCTTTCATTTTTTTGTTTGTCCATGACATCATTAAGATTATAAGTTCTGGGAGGTGGTTTGGAGTCAGTATGAAGCATACTTTGGAATTTTTGCTTAAGATCGGTATCATCAATTTGATTAATAATTTCTTGAATTAATTCATTTTCAAAAGTAAGGACATTGATAGTATTTGTTTCACAAGTACAGTTGTCTTTGCAATTGCAGATTTCTTTAGAACCAGAAGATTGAGAGGAAGAAGATGAGTCATTATAATAATCAGAGTCTTCTTGAATATTATAAATGATATCTTGAGTCTCAAGAACTAGAAGAATTGATGAGGTAGAGTAATTGATCTTTAAGATCTTTGTCAATTTGGAGATTATTGATTTTGTCTTTCAAAGGACATTTATTAGCATAATGGCCTTTCTTTTGACATTTCCAGCAGGTTGCATCTTTGGGGTCACGAGATTTTGAGGATTTTCCCTTGCTTTTGAAGTTATCATTTTTTCTTTTATATTTGTTATACTTGTAAAATCGATTAGGATTTTTGTTTTTCTTGTAAAACTCAGGAGAAGGATTCCTATGAAATTTTTTACTTTTGAAATGTTTTCTCTGTTTTTTGAAGGCTTTTGAAGGAGGAGGATGGATACGTTCGTAACCATATTGTTCACAGAAAGAACCAAGTTCTTTCCTTCCTTCAATCCTTTCAGATTTGAGTTTTGCTTTGAGTTTGAGGTCGTTACAGAGGGATAAACCTTCTTTGTTTATGAATCCTATTATTTGACCATATGTGAGGGCATCATAAGGAAGACCGGAATATTCATCTCTGATTGTTTCACGGACTTTTTCGGCGAAGAGTTTGGGAAGACCAGCAATAAATCTTTCTTTCCAGAAAGCAAAATTGCAGTCATCGCGGAGCATGACCTTTTGAAGGAAAATATCCTTGTACCATCTAAAGTCTTGAAGTTTTGGACAAGAAAGGTTCATCAAAATAACAGAGGCTCTTTCCATTAAGATGGAAGGTTCTCCGATGAAATGTTTGAGGATGGTGAAGAGTAAAGTATTCACAGCATCTTGTTTGGTTGGGTCAAGATGACTATCTCCTTCAGTTTTGACAGCTTGAAGAACGTGGAACGATTGGCGGGGGTAAGATAGTTAATCCACCAATGTTTTAATTGACCAACAAAGCCACTGGCGATATTGGTAGCAGCATCTTTGTCAGAGATATTTCGACCGCTGTAGGCAGCAGCAGGCATGGTCATTTCTCTGATAAGATGAAGGATTTGATGCTCAGTTAAACCATCGATATCCCAAGCAATAACTTCATTACCAGAAAAGGTTGTCCTAGGTTGTCTAGGTTCTTCATGAAGTATATCGGGGAAAGTTGATCGAGGGTAGTAAGTAAGAATATTTTGATTTACGTTTTTTAGTTTATTAACGTGTAAGTCTTCAAACTGTTCTTGTATTTCTTGAATAGAATCAATAACATTGATTTTGCTTGATGATTCTTTATTGTTAAGGTGTTTGAGAATTTCTTTTAACACATCAGAGGAGGTCGAAGAAGAACCGAATTGAACTTTACTTTCGGTGGGTTTGAAGAGAGTTTTCGTTGTGGGATTAGGCTCAGATTTTGGAGTCTGGACCTTCTCCTTTCCTTTGTTGATTGTTGAAGGAGTATCAATCTGATTGGCTGATCAATTTGATTGAGCTGAGTAGCAACAGAATGAAGAAGAATGTTTGTATAATTATTTTGTTGTTGGAGATTCTTAATATCTTTAATAGTTGGGTTTTCATGTTCATTTTTATCGGAAATTTGTTTGAGAGGAGAGGCAAAAACTTTGACATCTCCTTTCGGGACAACAATTTCCTCAAAAGGAGGATGAACAGATTGGAAAGAATTCCCAGAAGGGGTTTTCCAAACTTTGGTTTTGTCGTGACCAGTATTGACAACAGGTTTGGGTGCTTTGGGTTTTTTTCCAAAAACTTTAAGATAACTCCATTCATAGAAACTAATATCTTCTGGATAAGAGTAGAATTCTTCCCAGTATTTATTAATTTCCTTTTTGGAAAAAGATTTTCGGTGTTCTCTTCGAAAGGTTGTAACTTCAGGAGATTTGTCATTTTTGAATTCTCTTTTTCTATCAATTGTAGATGAGATGACATTTAATTGATTTCTATCAAATCTCATATCTGAGTTTCAAATCTTTTACATTTGTTCTGTTGAATTCTTTCATGAATTCGTTTTTCAAAAAGATGACTTACAATTATTAGAACAATTATTTCTTTATCTGTTTACTCCTTCTCAAGAGTAAATTGAAAATTTTATTTCAAAAGAACAAAGAAGTTTAAAAGCAAAGATCATGAACAATCGTATTGAATATCTCCGAGCCAAACATTTCCTCTCCCATTTTCCCGGCCATCTTTTTCCAAACAAAGAACAATATCTCTCGAGAGATGTCGATCCCCACTCAAATTTACTCATGTCCGTTCAGCGTCAAACGGTATCGAGAGCGAGTTCAAGCCAAAGTAAGCAAAGTGAGATCCCTTCTTCAAGCGATTCGGTCATCTTAGTTGGTAAGGCCTTGTCCTATTCAGAGTCTCCGGAGCGTTGGTCGACCAAGGTGTGTGTCTGATTTGGTGGTCCCGTTGAGATTGAATAGTAGGCCAAGCCAACCTTGTTGTCCCTTCTCCTTGAAGTAAGGTATCAAAACTTTTCTTGCAATGTCTTGGTCTAGGTCTTGGTTCAATAGGTCTCGAAGCATGAGTAGTTCGAGTAGAGATCCTCTCAATAGTTTCAATAACGATGATGATAACAATGAATTAGAAAACAATCAAACAAATCTTGAATCTCTTAATGTTAGAGAAACCCAAATTGCTGAAATTGAACAAAGGTTACATAATTGGTCTATCCCTACTGTCGATGAGAAAACTATCTATCAAATTGGCACGTTTGATTTTAAATCTGATTATGCTATCAAAACCTGCGAACAATCAATTTCTGTTCAGCCAAACTACAATACAATTAGATTATTTTCAAGAGATGCTATTCTTCGTCATAGAAAAAAATACAAATACTTGCATGTTGGATTAGTTCAAATCGCTGTCAAACCTCTATTTAGACTTGGTTTGGATATCCCTATTTGTTTGACTCTTAGAGATAAGAGATGGGGAAATTTGAAAAGTCCTTATTATCAATAATTGATTCAAATCTCGAAAGTGGCCATGCATATTGCAACTGCTTTCCCAATTTCACTTTAGATCTCTCTGATGATTCAATTATGAAATGTTTATGTCTTGATCTCCAAACAAAAAATCTTGATATGGATCTCAGATCCAAAGCTATCTGTATCATCTACTGTATTTACTACAAAGTCATGAGTACAAACATGAGTCCTAAAGCTCTTAGGTCTTCACCCAAAAATGAAACCCTTCTTATCGAAGTCAATCCTTTACATTCTAATGTTGCTATTCCAAGGAGACTTGCTTGGAATGAAGTAACTAGGAATCCCCTTTGGACCTTTGAAAATGAACAGGCTCCAATTAGGGAAATTCCTAGAACAAAACTCAGAGAAATCAATGAGCTTCCTGATGGGAGTGTGCAAATCCAATTTGCCCCCTCATCCTCCACAGTTCGCTCCTCGTTCTGTTCTTCTAGATCCGAACCCTTTCAAACATTCAGACAAGCTGATAAATAACCTTCAAATGAAAGATTCAAAGGTGTTGATTTTATACCCAACATTCCCAAAACTCATTATTCCGAAGAAGAAGAAGATTCGACCCATCGTGGTTCTGAATCCCCTACCTTCTCAGATATGAGATCTGATAGAAATCAATTAAATGTCATCTCATCTACAATTGATAGAAAAAGAGAATTCAAAAATGACAAATCTCCTGAAGTTACAACCTTTCGAAGAGAACTCCGAAAATCTTTTTCCAAAAAGGAAATTAATAAATCTTGGGAAGAATTCTACTCTTATCCGTAAGATATTAGTTTCTATGAATGGAGTTATCTTAAAGTTTTTGGAAAAAACCCAAAGCACCCAAACACATTGTCAATCTTGGTCACGACAAAACCAAAGTTTGGAAAACCCTTCCGAAATTCTTTCCAATCTGTTCATCCTCCTTTTGAGAAAATTGTTGTCCCGAAAGGAGATGTCAAAGTTTTTGCCTCTCCTCTCAAACAAATTTCCGATAAAAATGAACATGAAAACCCAACTATCAAAGATATTAAGAATCTCCAACAACAAAATAATTATACAAACATTCTTCTTCATTCTGTTGCTACTCAGCTCAATCAAATTGATCAGCCAATCAAGATTGATACTCCTTCAACAATCAACAAAGGAAAGGAGAAGGTCCGACTCCAAAATCGAGCCTAATCCCACAACGAAAACTCTCTTCAAACCCACCGAAAGTAAAGTTCAATTCGGTTCTTCTTGACCTCCTCCGATGTGTTAAAAGAAATTCTCAAACACCTTAACAATAAAGAATCATCAAGCAAAATCAATGTTATTGATTCTATTCAAGAAATACAAGAACAGTTTGAAGACTTACACGTTAATAAACTCAAAAACGTAAATCAAAATATTCCTACTTACTACCCTCGATCAACTTTCCCCGATATGCTTCATGAAGAACCTAGACAACCTAGGACAACCTTTTCTGGTAATGAAGTTATTGCTTGGGATATCGATGGTTTAACTGAGCATCAAATCCTTCATCTTATCGGAGAAATGACCATGGCTGCTGCTGCCTACAGCGGTCGAAATATCTCTGACAAAGATCTCACTACCAATATCGCCATGATGGCTTTGTTGGTCAATTAAAACATTGGTGGATTAACTATCTTACCCCGCCAATCGTTCCACGATTCTTCAAGTCACAAAACCGAAGGAGATAGTCATCTTGACCCAACCAAACAAGATCTTTGTGAATACTTTACTCTTCACCATCCTCAAACATTTCATCGTGAGAACCTTCCATCTTAATGGAAAGAGCCTCGATATTTTGATGAACCTGTCTTGTCCAAAACTTCAAGACTTTAGATGGTACAAGGATATTTTCCTTCAAAGGTCATGCTCATGATGATCGCAGTTACCTTTTACGGAAAGAAAGATTTATTGCTGGTCTTCCCAAACTCTTCGCCGAAAAAGTCCATGAAACAATCAGAGATGAATATTCCGGTCTTCCTTATGATGCCCTCACATATGGTCAAATAATAGGATTCATAAACAAAGAAGGTTTATCCTCTCAGAACGACCTCAAACTCAAAGCAAAACTCAAATCGAAAGGATTGAAGGAAGGAAAGAACTTGGTTCTTTACAGAAACAATATGGTTCTGAACGTATCCATCCTCCTCCTTCAAAAGCCTTCAAAAAAGCAGAGAAAACATTTCAAAAGTAAAAATTTCATAGGAATCCTTCTCCCGAGTTTTACAAGAAAACAAAAATCTAATCGATTTTACAAGTATAACAAATATAAAAGAAAAATGATAACTTCAAAAGCAAGGGAAAATCCTCAAAATCTCGTGACCCCAAAGATGCAACCTGCTGGAAATGTCAAAAGAAAGGCCATTATGCTAATAAATGTCCTTTGAAAGACAAAATCAATAATCTCCAAATTGACAAAGATCTTAAAGATCAATTACTCTACCTCATCAATTCTTCTAGTTCTTCAGACTCCGAAGATATCATTTATAATATTCAAGAAGACTCTGATTATTATAATGACTCATCTTCTTCCTCTCAATCTTTTGGTTCTAAAGAAATCTGCAATTGCAAAGACAACTGTACTTGTGAAACAAATACTATCAATGTCCTTACTTCTGAAAAGGAATTAATTCAAAAAATTATTAATCAAATTGATGATACCGATCTTAAGCAAAAATTCCAAAGTATTCTTCATACTGACTCCAAACCACCTCCCAGAACTTATAATCTTAATGATGTCATGGACGATTCAAAAAATCTGGAAAGGCATCTTCTAGTCAAGATTTGCGATATGAAGTCAATCAGATGAAAAATCAAATCTCCAATCTCGAAGATGAACTCTCTCAATTAAAATTTGATGTCACAATTCTTAAGACAAATTCTCTTAACAAAGGAAAAGAAAAATCCAATCAAGCTCTTCTCAATCAACCTCCGAATTCTCGATAATGAGGCTTCTTCACCCATTAAAATTCGTAGTCCACTTAATGAAGATCTTTCCATGAATCTTATTAATCAAATTAAGTCTTCAAAATGGTATACTAATGCTACCATTATTATCAATAAAGAATTCAAGCTCAAATCAAAAGTCCTCCTTGATTAGGTGCCGATCAAAATTGTATTAGAGAAGGACTTGTTCCTACCAAATACTTTGAAAAAACCATTGAGAATCTTTATGGTGCTAGTAGAAAGAGTCTTAACATCAAATATAAATTATCAAGAGCCCATGTTTGCAATGGTAATGTCTGTCTCAAAAATAGTTTCTATCTTGTCAAAGATCTCGACCAAGAAGTTATTTTAGGAACTCCTTTTTTGGTCCAATTATATCCTATTTCTGTCACTGAAAAAGGATTAAAATCCAAATATCTCGATCAAGAAATATTCTTTGAGTTCATTAATCCTCCATCTACCAGGGATATTAATCTCATCAAAAGACACTCTATTTCACAAATCATCAATAATATTAATCTCAAAAAACAACATATCAAGTACTTAAAAGAAGATATTCGATTTTCTAGGATTTCTGAACAATTAGAAACCAAAAATATCAAAGACCAAATTAAAAAGATTGATAAAGCTATTAGGTCCGAAGTTTGTTCTTCTATCCCTAATGCTTTCTGGGAAAGGAAGAAACATATTGTTACTCTTCCTTATATTCCAAATTTTGACGAAAATCAAATACCAACAAAAGCTAGACCTATTCAAATGAACAGGGAACTTCTTGAAACCTGTACAAATGAAATTCAAGATCTTTTACAAAAAGGTTTAATTAGGCCCAGTAAATCCCATTGGAGCTGTGCTCCTTTTTACGTCAATAATCATGGGGAAATTGAAAGAGGTGTCCCTTGGTTAGTAATCAATTACAAACCACTCAATCAAGTCCTCCAATGGATTAGGTATCCTATGCCTAAAAAAAAGATCTCCTCAATAGATTAAATGATGCTGTTATCTTTTCAAAATTTGACCTCAAATTAGGATTCTGGCAAATACAAATAAACAAAAAAGATAGATACAAAACTGCTTTCAATGTCCCATTTGGTCAATATGAATGGAATGTGATGCCCTTTGGCCTCAAAAATGCCCCTTCTGAATTTCAAAAAATTATCAATGATATTTTCAATCCTTATCAAAATTTCTCTATCGTTTACATAGACGATGTTCTTATCTACTCCAATAGTATTGAGCAACATCTTAAGCATCTTCAAATATTTCTTTCAATCGCTAGAAGAAATGGCTTAGCTGTTTCTGAAAAGAAAATCGTCCTCTGCCAAACTAAGATCAAGTTTTTAGGTCACGAAATTTTTAGAGGAACAATTACCCCGGTCAAACGAAGTCTCGAGTTTGCGTCCAAATTTCCTGATCAAATCTTAGAAAAAACAAGTCTTCAAAGATTTCTTGGATGTGTCAATTATATTTCTGATTTTATTCCAAACATTAGGCAAATTTGTGAACCCCTTTATCAAAGACTTAGGAAAGTCTCCCACAATGGTCTGATAAGCATACCCAAGCGGTCAAAATTGTCAAAGAAAATGTCAAAACCCTTCCATGCCTCAATATTGTTAACCCAAAAGCCTTCCTTATTGTTGAAACAGATGCTTCTGATATCGGCTATGGAGGTATACTCAAACAATCGATTAATCAAGGAAAAGAACAGCTTGTTCGTTTTCATTCGGTATTTGACTTGGCCCGCAAAAAATTATTCTACTTTCAAAAGGAATGCTTATCTATTGTTTTGTGTATTTCAAAGTTTCGAGGCGATCTTATCAATAAAACTTTTCTTGTCGAATCGGTCGTAAAAGCGTCAAAAGATGTCCTACAAAAGGATGTCAAGAATCTTGTGTCTAAGCAAATCTTTGCGGATGGCAAGCAATTTTATCTTGCTTTGATTTCTCAATTGAGTTTATAAAAGGTGAGGATAACTCTCTTCCAGATTATCTCACCAGAGAATTTTTACAAGAGAAAAATGTCCAAGAAACCTCTCCCCCCAAAGGGAAGAACTCCGGAGGATTACCTCCTTGAAAGTTCCAGCTCTTCTTCAAGAATTTTATCTTCTCAAAAGTCCAAAAATTCCACCGGAACTTCCAACCCTTTTACCGTTCTTGGTACCCTTCCTTTTCAAATCAAAGCACCAGCGCCAGCAAGCTTCAAAAATGCCCTTAAACCTGATACTGCTCCCGGATCAGGCAAACTTCCTGAAATCAATACCGGAAAAATCAATATTTTCCAAACCTTCAACAATTCATGTTTTTGATTTCGAGAATTAGTGGGCTAAATACCCTCTCTTGATGAATATTTTTCAAGAATCTTTCCTCCTTTTCTTAAAGA
The DNA here is from genome assembly GCA_023638005.1 of Forsythia suspensa. Lineage (NCBI taxonomy): Eukaryota > Viridiplantae > Streptophyta > Magnoliopsida > Lamiales > Oleaceae > Forsythia > Forsythia suspensa. Next base: position 14,634,470 of record CM042667.1, read on the forward strand.
CGATGATCCGCTCAATTATATTGATGAAAAATACCATGATCTCAATGAATTCTACTACATTCCTCGATCGATTCATCAATCAAGGATGTGGTATGAAACCATTCTCAAAGTTACTAAATCCGCAATTATTTCTCATACCCCAAATAAACCAAATACTCATTGGATCGATTTTTCAAAATCAAAATTCTCCGTGTTCTTTCTCCTTCCGGCGGGACGGGAACCATGGGAACAAAAGTCTTCTTTTCAAAATGGCCAAAAATCTCAATTTTCTTATCTCGACTACATCAAAGCACAGCATAACGTTTTCTATTTCCGTCCTCAAGTCATTCTTGGTTTGTTTTATTTGATCAAAATTGCCCCAAGAAATTCCGGTGCGGTTCCAATCTCGGTGGCACTTCTTTGGTGCTTCGAAGAAATCTTTCCCAAAGTATTTACGAAGGCTTTAACCTCTTCAAATCAAACCCAATCAACATTGTCCAAAATGAATGTCTTCTCTTTCAATATTGCGAGATTTTCAAAATCGTCTGGATCTTCTGTTGGGAATTCCAAGTTCTCCCAACCTCAAATGAACCTTTTATTTACAAGTCTATTCGTCGCCATTGTAAGGTAAAATGGTGGGATAAGTTCAATGAATCAAATGCATGTTCCAAAGCAGTACAATCATGGATCAATCAGCAATTAAAATCAAAGGCTCCACCTCTCTCTCAAAGTGATTTCTGTCCGAAAAATAAAAATTATGGCACAAATGGCTCAATGTTCGACCACGAGGTTTTTCTTTGTTCTACACACAAAGTCGCTTCTATGGCAAAATTTGAATCAAGCGAGGGGTTACGCCTCCGGATCCGACGAAGAACCCGAACCGAGTTTGATCTCAACGAAGATGATTGCCTGGGTGTCAATGTTGATTTCTTTGAATCTTAAGCCTTTCCCTTTATCATTACTCTACAATCATGTAGGGAAAAACTGTGGATTTGGCCAAGATTCCAAACATTTCAATCATCAACAGTGACGTCTCCGACAAACTTTTCAAAAGATATACAGTGAAAGCAGATTCCTTTCTTCAAAATGTCAAAAGTGGAACAGTTCGGTGAATTATTCAAACATGGCCGACAAAAGGTGACTCATCCATTAAGAAAAGCGATTCCTCCAAGCATCCAAGGCAAACAAAGTCTATTTAAAGATGTATCTCTCTTTGTAATAGTGAGTGTGTTTTTCCTTTGCAAACCGGTTTTTACTATCTTGTATTGCTTTGTTTCAAATATATGTCTCATTATGTTTCAATTAATATCAATCATGGATGTTTCAAATCTTTTACATTGTTACATTGAATTCTTTCATGAATTCGTTTTCAAAAAGATGACTTACAATTATTAGAACAATTATTTCTTTATCTGTTTACTCCTTCTCAAGAGAAAATTGAAAATTTTATTTCAAAAGATCAAAGAAGTTTAAAAGCAAAAATCATGAACAATCGTATTGAATATCTCCGAGCCAAACATTTCCTCTCCCATTTCCACGGCCATCTTTTCCCAAACAAAGAACAATATCTCTCGTAGATGTGCGATCCCCCACTCAAATTTACTCATGTCCGTTCAGATATATATATATATATATATATATATATATTTTGAGTTGTGTTTTAATCAATTAAACAATATTCTTAATCCAACCGAAAGATTTGTCATAGTTGGCCATTGCATATGTATAACATCAACGATATGTTTGGTAGTAAAGAATAAGTAACTTTAAATAGTATTAAATATTAATTAAAAAAAAGAAGATAACATCTTATTCGTTATAACTTTCATTTCAACCATTTATATGACATACTAAATGGGGTCGAATGGAAGAACGCTGCCCTTGGCTCCCAATTTTTTTCTTTTTCTATTTGTAAATGTAAAAAGAAAAAAAAAATTAGGAAAGTTTAGTGTACAAATGGCATAATTGTAATCTCCATGTTTACCTTTCGTTCAATATACAGACTGTTGGGTTGTATGTCCAAATAGTATAATTTTACTGTGATGAAATGACAATTTATGTTGAATAAAATTTTGGTTTGTATTCATTTATTATTATTGCATTTGTTTAATATTGAGTATGTAAATAAAGTGCCAATGATCACTTGTGATAATATAAGTTGGATGCTTGCGTTGAGAAGTATAGTGTGACACAACTTATATTTTGATCATCAATAAGATTGTTCACAACTACTGTATAAGGGTTGGCGCCTTGTACTGGAAGGTTGTAGTGTTGACTATTTAATCATTCGAATTTGTGATTTGTCCTTATCGCAGAAATGGATTAATGGTGACACTAGTACACTTGGAGTGTATTGAACGGACCATGTGTCGAATTTAATTATATAGCATGACCGTGCAAATAATTAAATTCTACTTGATCACCGAGTATTTCATCTAAATCCCTTGACAGGATTGTGTATATCTTTTCATTAGTTTGATGGTTCTTTGATTTACTAATGAGTGAGGTCAATTTAGTTGATCATATATCTCGGTGAGTTGGGAGCTTTAGAATGAACGGCAGTAGAGAACACGAATTCATGTCGGGGCTGTCACGCCTCGAAAAATGGGTCAAGTGACAACTTAAGTATTTTACATTGAACGGTTATAAATCGAGCTCGGTGTTTAGCGACGGCTAAACTTCGACATCTGTAAATTAGTTCACGGGATCGTTGAAGAAAATATAACTTAAAGTTAGTGAGAATAATTAGAAGGGCAAAACGGTCATTTATGCTCATACCTAATTATCGGATCTCAGACAGAGATGAAATATATATACGGTAGGTCAGAGGAAAGTATTACAACTTCTGTAATTTTATATATTCCGAGAGTGCAGTCTCTTACCTTTAGTGGAAAAAACAAAAGACTAATAATTATGTTGAGGGGTCTAGGGTCGACTAGACAGAATCTAATTATTGGAGCTTGGAAAATATATGTCCGAACAGGTCATGTGGTAGCTCTATAAAGTTTTGGACTTAATCACAGTTACTATGAAAGTTTTGGACTTAATTGTAATTATAGTATACGTTTAGCGATTACATGTGTAATTAAATAAATCATAAGCTAATTGGACTTGGATGTCTTTTCATTGTTTGCAATCAGGACTCCTGTCATTGGTTGCAATCAGGATACTTGTTATATTTATATCAAATTGTATGTGATGTAAATTAATTCATCATTCAATCAAGAAAAAGAAGAGAGAAAATTCTGAAGTCTTTGTTTGACTCGAATTTTAGTTTCTTAGTTTTCTAGATTTGACTAGTCTAGAAATTAGTTTTGTTTTATTAAAAGGTGCCCACACGCCGGTGTAATCTAGACTTGGAGAATACCATAGAAGGCTTGGACGTTGGGAGCACCAAGTTCATGAATCAAAAGCAGCAAGTTCCTGAATCAGATCTAGACCAATATCGTTTGTCGATTCAGATAAGTATTTTAATTATAATAAATACGTGAACACCTAGCAAAGATCCTAGTTTTATTGAATTAAATTTTTTTTTTATTTTCTAGCTAATTCTCGTGCCAGTTTCCAACACAGACAACCCAACTCACTGGTAATTTAGCTATTTTCAATCTCCAAATTAATTCTTCTATATATACCTCTTAAAACCTAACCTGATATCAAAGCTTGAAAGGCAAGCGCTGCAAGAAGATTATAAAAAAAAGAAAAAGAACATGTATGTTGTCTGAAGCACTCCATTTGCTTGTACAATCTTCACTGCCCTTGAAATACTGATGGGAAGCTTTCCAAACTGATGTGTACTTGAGAAATAGATTGTCTACCATATTAAAGGAAAAATCACCTTAAAAAATGGTTAAAACAGAGTTCCAGACTTCATACAACTTTAAAGTCATTGGTTGTGCTTAGTTTCCCTGCTCGAGACCCTATCAAAGCCACAAATTTTAATTTCACTCAACCAAATGTGTGGTTTTAGGTTACAACGACTCTTATAAAAGGCTACAAGTAAGTTCTAGTGGTAGAATTTATTTATCAAGACATATCATCTTTAACGAAAATGTTTTAAAAATAAACTAAACAATAAGAGAAAAAAAAATTTAAATCTTTGTCGAGAAAAAAATTTAAATCTTTGTCGAGTAGCTCGACAAACTCTCTGTTGAGTAACTCGACAAAGATTTTGTCAAGTTACAATAAAAAAAAAAATTATACCTTTGTCGAGTAACTCGACAGAGAGTTACTCGACAAACTCTCTGTCGAGTTACTTGACAAACACTCTTTTGATAATTTTTTTTTTGTGTGTTTGCAATTCGACAAGTACAGTGATATTATTTTTTTTGTGCTTGCAGCTCGACAAGCACAATAATATTTTTTTTTTTTATGTTTGTCAAGTTGATAACGTTTCATTTTGTTTGTTTGTTTGTTTTTTTTAATTTTTAATGTTTGTCGAGCTGATAACATTTGAATTTTTTTTTTATGTTGTCGAGTTACTCGACAATATTTGATTTTGATTTTTTTTTTTTAAATATGTTGTCGAAGTAACTCGACAACATTTGATTTTGACCTTTTTTTTATATATTGTTGAGTAACTCGACAACATTGATTTTGAATTTTTTTTTTTTAAATTGTGGTGTGTGGGTATTTATTATTATTTTTTGGTAATTTGCATTTTTGGTTCTCAACCTTTCCAATTTATAACAAATCCACTCCTAATTTTTTTTAGCATTGGCCATCCACACCTTTGAATTTTGTTGCAATTCACTTCTTTTTAACATATTTTGATGATTTTACCCTTCACTTTAAATAAATAAAAATAAAATAAAAACTAAAAATAACAAAAAATTAAAATAAAATTACAAATGATGTCCTACAATTTTTAAAATATACAAAATAAGTTCATCTTCCTCAAAAATCCGCCCCACCCCGCCTCGCTCCGCCTCATTTTTCTTTTTTCATTTTCAGCAGAATTACATTACTTAGATAAGTGAGAGACGGCCAAATTATTGTAGTATGTGCCAATCATAAATTTTATTTTCTTATTTGTTTTTCTTTCACCTTTTCATTCAATTTTTTATTCATTATAATATTACACATTATTCTAAAAAAATGCTATTATTTTTTTCCTTAATTTTTTCTTTTACTATTCACATATTCATCCAAATTTTCATTCAATTTTCCACCAATCTTTTCTTTTATTTTTTTATTTGATGTTATAAGCAAATTGTACACAATTCTTTAATATTTGACTTTTGGGTCATTAGTAAAAAAGTTGAAAAACTTGAAGCCGAGTTTGAAGAATGAGGGTTTGGTCTAATTCAAATTTTCGAAGTGGTACAATTCAATAAAAATATAAAAATAGTCACTTTACCACATCACTTTACCAACATCCAAATATCTTTTACAAATCTTAATTATTTAATTTTTTTTGTACGAGTTATTTAAATTTTTTGTACGAATTATGTGTTTATTTGATTCTGCTTTTCTTAATAGAATTTCAACATTTTACTTAATTAATTGTATTAAATGGTATGTTCAAAAATATGTTTTTCATATTTATTATTTACGTATTATGCATTTAAAATTTTTTATACTAAAATTTTTTATATATTCAAGCAATGCGTACATGCAACCTACGTGCAACGCACGTATCAAAAATTAGTATATATATATATATATATATATATATATATATATTAGTCATAATTTTCAATAAAAGGTATTAGGGTCAAAGATAAGGCCTAGTTGGCATGTCAACGTTTTTATACTCTCAACGGCGTCTTTAGGAGAGAAGTTTGTGTTCGATATATTGTAGTATAGTCTTATTTAGTGCTTGTTTGGTAAAAATTATAATGAGTTTTTTGTTTTTCTATTATTTGACTACAGGGAGAAAATGATCAAAATGACCTTTTGTTTTCTAAAAGAACCGTAATATTTGACTAGAAAAAAGTCATTTTAATCAAAAAATAGATTTTGGTCAAATAATAGAAAATCAAAAATTCATTATAATTTGTATCAAACAAGCAGTTAATACCAAATATTATTTAGTTGACATCCAATATATAATACATGAACGATGAGATAAATGACTTCATTAGGTCAACGTTTATAAAAATCTGTGAAAAGAAAATTTGTCTCAAGCTTTTCAACAATTTTGAAATGAATTTTAAATAAGTTGGAAAACATATAATTTATTGTCAAATTTGTTAAAGAAGATTAAATATTACTCGACAATTTATATTCAATACTAATATTAAACATAAACTATTTACATTGTGGTGCTTCGTAAAAGTAAGTCTTTAGAAATGAGACATTAGAATTTATTCCCACTATCATCCTTGGAATTTATTCCTTCAAACTTTTAGAGCTCATAAAATACCAACTTTTAGTAACTTTGCTTCAAAAATGTGTGGCCAAAACAATTAACTTCCAAGAATTTACATTTAAAATTCTATATCCTATTTCCTCTCCCAAAAAGATAAGACTTTCTATTTGTAACTTGAAAAATAAAAAATAAAAAATCCCAGCACATTTTTTCCGAGTTTATAATATGTTTGATATGGAGGATTAAAAATATTTGACGAAATTAAATAAAAATAAAAATAAAAATTTCGTTTTATCATAGTTGTATTTGATATTTAATACTGAAATTATTACAATAGTACACAATATATATCACCTCACGTGAAAATTAGAATGATTTTATTCCTTCTACGAAGATGAGTGAATTTACGAAATGAATATTTCTTTTATTAATTATGTCCAAATGTTATTCATAATCGTTCCTTATCGGTAGTCAGTCTACATAATATTATTTAATTAGAGTAATTATTTATAATATTAAGTAATGTTATTTATAGTTAGCAATTATTTACAAATACATTCTGATACTAATTATGTTTAAAATGGTATATTTTGTCTAATTAAAAAACTGCTTAAACGCTAAACATATAATTATAATTTCTGCTTTCGAAGCAAGTGAAGAATTAGGAAGATAGTGATTGGTTTTATATGGTTATTAATTCTCACTTTTCAAGGTCCTCATGAAAAAATAGAGCATCTCTAATGCAACAATGTGGATTGTTGTATTAAAAGTATCAAGACGGCCAGTCGATCGAACCCGCATCGGCCCACCCGCCTCGACCCGAGACCGCAGGTCGACTCGTGAACCGAGCGGACGGGCCGTGGGCCGAAGAGGCTAAACCGCGGGCCTAGGCGGTTCAGCTCCCAACCGCTGGCCCGTATTAAAAAAAAAAAATAATAAAAAATTAAAATTAAAATTCAAAGGCAGAGAGCTGTTAAATGCAAATGTAACAGTCGCTACTGGAAAAGTAGCAGCACCTTTGACCAAAAGCAGTAGCCTACTGTTGCTATATATTATAATATTAATATAGTATTATTATGTACTATATAATATAAACAAATAAAAAAAAAATGGTAAAAGGCTAAAAGTAGCCTGCTGACTGCTAATTTTTTTTAGTAATTTAAAAAAAAATTAATTTTTTTTATACGGGCCGAACTGAGTCGAACCGCGGCCCATATGGGCCAATGGGTGGGCCGGGCTCGTGAAAAAAATTCGTGGGCCGGGCCGACCCGGCTCGCAACCTACAGTGGTGCGGGCTTTTTTGAACGCAGGCCGTTACTGCGCTTCATCTGAGGTGGGCCGACCCGCCCGCCTGACCCGGATTGACACGTCTATGTTGTATATGTGACAAATAAAATAGAGACGGAAAGAATAATATCTCCAATAGAGTAGTGGATTGGAAAAATTATGGTCCATATGTATAAGAGATATTTATAGATAAATTAAAAAAATTAATTTAAGAATTATTAACACACATTTCGATGGAGATAAATTATAAAAAATTAAAATAAAATAGACTTAACACACATTTCGATAGGCATTAAATAAGTAGAGGATATCTAGCACACCGTCCAAATGTAGACGGTGTGCTAGACATCTTCTACTTTTTTTCTTTGTCATGTAAGCAATTTAAGGTAATGTGACATATTTTTTTAGTGTAATTCACGGTTGTATTGGAGATGTTGTAAGGCAATCATCAAAACAGAATTTTTTTGGGACCCTCATTATATAATGACAAATTTTTTATGATAAAATACCTCTTAATTAAATAATTAATTAATCTTGAAAATCTCAATCAAAAGTTTTGTATACTCCATCTACCTACAAGATTTAGATAAACCCATTAAATATATTGGGAAAAGCAAAGGAGGACCAACTATTGGCTTGTTTCTTTCTGGCTCGGTGGAGTTTTGTGCTATACAAAAAGGAAATTCTTATTCTTTGATGCCCTTCTTTCTTCCACATCTTTTCTTGGAGAATAAAGTTAAGTTACATTTGTTAAAAAACATTTTTTAAAAATTTAAGTGGTTAGAAAAGAATATATTTATATATTTAAATTTAGTTTTTAACATACCCCATGATATATTATGTGGGTCGAATTCATTTTTCCATAAAAAATCTTGCATGTGCAAATTATTAATAATTGAGAGACAGTAAGACTCAGGTGGAGGTAACTAGATTATGTTTTGTACAAAATTAAAGGTCTCTGTTGGGAAAACAAATCACACAAAACGCATAACAAACGCGACGAAAATGAAAAACTACAACAACGATAAAAGAGAGAAAACACAATTTTAAATATGGTTAGGCAAAATGCCAAAAACCACAACAAAAATCGATTAACTCAAAAAAAAAAAAAATTCAAAATCTCTCAACTTCTCATACACAAAATTAGAACTCTAAATGTACGCCCCAAACTTGCGCGCACTGTTACTCTAAATTTTCTCAAATTCTCTCTATTTTCTCTCTCCAACCCAAGAATTTTGGCTCCTTAATTCTGCACTATTTCTGTATGCATTATTGTTTGTATATATATAGTATACACACACACAAATTTTTTAAATATCCTAATTGCTATATAGTTCATTTTCCTAATTGCACTAGGAGTTCTTTTGTCACATAACACTATCAACTGAATCTTATTACTCTTCAACTACTCCTAATACAATATGGCCTCTTTCTTTTTTTCTTTTTTCTTTTTTCTTTTGAAACAAGAATTCTATTTTCCTATCCATAAGTTCCTATTGTTTCACAAATTTATTTCAAATCCAACAATCGCCACCTTGATTGAAATTTTCTAAATCATGGCACGTCTTCATACTCATCTTCGTACCCCTTTAGCGTAGATGCCATCATCGCCCTATCAACTGTGGTAGATACGAACAGAGTTCGACGACTTCGCGAACCTAACTTTACACTTTTGCTTCTTCCTACTATATTCTTCAATTTTCTTGTCATTGGCCACAAACTTCGTCTTTGGCAATAGTGGAAGACTCTATTCGGTGCAACTCCAACATGATGGCTCCACCTAAAACTGTCTTCCCTATTAGCCTGTATAAATTTTCAACATTTTTACATTTCATTGTCGTCAATAAATTTTTCTTCTAGTTCATCATACCCGTCTGTGCAACATATTCGTAACCTAATGTGTCTAGAACTCTTGACGATATCAAACTTTGCCTCAATCTAAGGACGTGCATAACACCTGTTAGTCGTCTCATTGCTCCACTAAACATCTTCACCTTCACAATTCTCGTACCCTTAATTTCAAATTTTTATTTTTAGCTATCATAACTTTAGACAAATCACATGGCTTATAGTCCTCAAAGTACTCCTTTGCAGTCACATATGACAAAAACATCCAGAATCGAAAACCCAAGAGTTGACTAAACTTTTATAATCAATAACAGACATAACATCACATTCAATACAATTGTCATCATCAACCATGTTTGTCAAATCTGAAGGCTCTCGAGACTCTTGATTTCTCTTTGGTTCAAGAAGTTTAATCAATTTCTCGCACTTTATCCTAATATGCCATTTATGACAGTAATAACACTCCACGTCTCATCTAAAAATGAGATTGAGAACAATCATCCCCTTGACCATAATTACTTCATTGTGACTCACCTCTACCACGCCTTGTTTTAGACTTTGCCAAAAGAATTTGATCACCATGAGAAATACCGCTTGTTTTCTTAAAGTTGATTATCTCTAATAAAGCAGTAGAGACCTTGTTTATGGTCGAAGTAGTTTTTCCTACTAGCAACTTGGTCACCAACGTCTCACATTACGCTAGGAAGACATCAAATTTATTGCTTTATGTTTCGCACAGAAAGTGTGTCCTTCGCTAACAATTAAAAGATTCAGAAGATGTGTAAGGGACGTCAAACCTCTTGAGACAAAGTCCCAACAAGGGGTGTTTGATTTACGAAGATTACAATAGTGACAAAGGATGAAAGAGCCAAACAAAATGCCTCTAAGGGGCACAAGCACACTAGAATTCACTGTAAAGAAATATTTAAGACTAAAATGGAATGAAATTACATTTCTCTGTTTTTTTAGAGTTGTCTTCTTTTTTTTTTTTCGTCATTCAATCTTCTTTCTTTTATACTTTACCAAACGGTTTTACCACACGCTTTCTTTCAATCTTGCGTAAAAACTTCTCGTCTGATATGAATGAGTTCTATTTGGGCCGGCTGCGTTCGTGGATCGCAGACTCCATTAGGCGGCCGCTACGCCCAATTTTTTTTTTTTGCACCCAAGAACCTCCTTTCTTGGACCCTTTCTCTTTGAAGCCATCCATGAGAAGAGCATTCGCACATGGCCTAAATCGATACCACTTTCCGCCTCCGCATGCGCATGCGTATGATGAAGCATGGCCCCACGAAGGCACTTTTTGATCGTGCCAAGATCTCTGATCTTCTGGAAATTGCCACACGTCTCCCGCTCTATGACCCTGTTCTTTTCCCAATCGCCCTAAGTTTCTGGTCTTCCGAGTACAACACCTTCATTTTTCCTCTTGGCCCAATGTCGGTTACTCTAAGGGACGTTGGTGCTTTGGTCAATCTTCCTCCTCTGGGCGATACCATTTCTCCTGCCATGCTGATATCCTCCCTTGCTCCAAAATTTGATAAGAAGTATATGGATTCCTACTCAGGCATGCAGGAGCTTTATGATAACACTGGCAAAGACCCTACTCATGCAGAGCGTAGCCTTCCTCCGTGTTTGGTTGTGTAGGTATATTCTTTGCGTTCTAGTCTTAAACCTTCTATGGCCTATTTGCCCATTGCCCACGAGTTGGCCCTGGTAGGTCTTTAAATCTCCTCTCTGTTTCTAGCGACCTTTTATAGAGGTATGGCCTACCTTCAACATCAACTTAGGACCAATGCTTCTCCCACTCGGAAGTGGGCCTCTTTGGCTCGCTTCAATTGTGGTTGAGAGCATATTTTCCACACTTGGTGTTCTTTCAATACCTCCTAGGCCGGTGAGTTGTTACGGGCTAGTTATCAACCAATTAGCTCCCGTTGATATGTCTAACCGTGATGTCTTCACATTCTTTTATAACTTAAACTCAATTCCTCTTTCTTTCCTTTCTCTATTCATCAAGTCCCGCCTATGTCCAACCCCTTTTACTCGAACGAGGTGAGTAATGTCTTGCCCGTTTGGTCCAATACTTGACCGGGCGAGAATTGTTTCATGACATTCTCACGGGCACCAATGCCAAGGCTGGGGTTGAGGTCTATGCTCCCGCCTTCTTTGCCCGACAAATGACTTGGTTTTGGCCAAACTTGGCCCTTCCTCCTTGTTACTCAAAAGTTTTCAAGAACGCTTCCATACCATCACCAAAGTAGAAGCACAGGCTATAGATGAGCGTAATGCTTCTCTGATGAATGGGTTCTCTTTGGCTCCTTTCAATTCCACTTTGGCCATTCATCCTCTTTTTGAACAATTTTGGCCTTCGATGAAACGTAGATTCTTCACTACTAACGTCAACCATGCATTCCATATACTCGAGGGATCAGGGTCTTCCAGAACTTCCATTTCTTCTACTTCGATTTCTATCCTCGCCGTGCCCATATCCGTAAAACATCCTCGCTCCCTTCGCCTTCTTCTTCAAAATCTCCGACAAAGCGTACTAGACGCGTTACCGCAATTTCCACCCAATCCAGTTCTCCTCCCGCCCAAACCGGAGTTGCGAGAGAGGTGTATCCAACCGTAACGGCCAACATTGGACCCATCGATCAACCCGATGATGATGGTGATGACGATGATGGTGCTCCTCCTCCCACCGTGAGAAAGGTAATATGATTTCCTTTATTTAAAGAACACTTTAATATAAATATTGATATTCTTTTGTACTCTAAACCGTAAAGGGGTCACTTCTCCTTTGAAAGATTCTACGTCGCCCGACCCTTGAATTCCTCGATCTTCCGAGCCATCCGTCAAGTAGATTTGCCTCGAAAAGGATTCGGGACCCAGCTGCTTCGATCGCCCACCCGGTTGAAGAATCTCCGTCATTTCAGGGCGTATGCTTCCCCTCGGTGTTGAATCGGACGGTAATATGTGCACATAGTTATGACATTTTCCTAATTTCACCATTTGTCATGGCGTTACTTTTGAAGCACTTATCTGTTGACCTATGGTTAACTTTAAACCTTAATGTTTTGATTATTACAAAAAAATTGGTTATGTTTTCTAACATTTTATTTTCAAGCAAAATTCAAAGCACTACAAATCGAACTCTCATGCAAATGTCAAGTTGAAAGTCAAAATCAATACAAGAGTTCAAGCATCTCAAGATCCGCCTGAATTTCAAGATTCAAGATCAAGATTGAAGAATAGATTTTAGATAAAATTGTAAAGGTATTAACTCTTTAATCCTTAGCAATTAAATGAATGAAAGCTCAAATATAATTTTTATCACTTGCATAAAAATTAGTTTTATCAAAGCCAAAATCGATTTTCAAAATTGTGGAAACGGATCATCCGTTTGGTAAAACCGGATGAACCGGTTCGACCGCTTACTTTGAACCGGGTCGACCATCCGAGCATATCTTTTCAAAAGTATCCGTTCGACTTTTTGCGGTTCAACGGCTAGTTCGACCAATCGGACGGTCGACCGCTTGGTCATCCGTTTGGTCATTCGTTTGGTCGAAAGTGACGAAAATTCATCTCTATAAATACCACTTCATTTACTATCATTCTACAACACTTACAAGAGCATTTATAGAGAGAATCATATTGAAAAACATCATTCAAAGCTTCATTGCATTCATATTTTCAATATCTCTCTTTGAAAAACTTTGTTTGATTAAATCAAACTTTTGGTTCATCTTTCTCAACAAAGTTTTCTTCTAACACTTGAGCTTTCCTCATCCATTGCTATTCATTAAAGTGTTAGTCTCTCTTAGAGCTAAACTTGTATCTATCATTCATCTAGAGAGATACTCAAATCAATCTCTTTATTTATTTGGGTCATATTGAGGTCCCTTGAAAAGCTCAATATTGTATAAGGATCGGTGCTCCTTGCTTGTAAGTCATCGGATACATTGTAAGGGGCTTGGATTGCACCATAAGTCAATCAAAATAGTGGAAAGGCCGTGCTCGTGTTGGAGAGCTTGGTAACAGGGACGTAGATCATTGGTTGGATCGAACCTCTATAAAAATCGTTTGCACTCTCTCTTCTCTTTTATTTACTTATATTGTGCTTATATTATTGTGAATCTATTTTTATCTCTTAAATATCATTTTTGAGAATATTTTTCGAAAAAGTTTGAGAAAACCAATTCACCCCCCTCTTGGTTAGTTATTCTTGGGCTATCATTATCATCATTCGTCCCTTTGCAGAAAGACCAATTGATTTGTCGGTTGTACCAGAGCCAGCACGTCCGGATAAAGGTGAATCTTCGCAGGCAGTCAAATCGCCCAGTGGCACACTTCCCCATTTTTCCTCCAAAACCACTGATGAGTCAACCCATGAGATAATTTTCTTTCGATTTACTTTATATTGCTTATTGCCATAAAGACATTAAGTAATCATTTTTACCTTTACAGGACGCTGATACCATCTTGCGCTCTATTCAGGACTTGTTTACGTCATGGGAACAAGTGAAGGCTAGTCAGACCGCTCGTTCATCTTCAGCCAGTCGTCCTTCTTCTGCCTCTGGTGCTTTTTCCGTAGAAAACATGAACATTCTTAAACAGGCAGTACTTGAATACACTTCTTTCATGGACATGGACATCTCACACGCCAGTGCTGCCAACCACCGAGATAAATTTGAGCATTTAAGTCGCCAAATGGCCCAAGCACTTAAGCTTCCTTCACTCAAACTCTCCACGGATCTCAAGTTATCTTTGAAAATCATCCATCAGGAGATAAGCGCGCTGTTGGCCAAAAATGTGGAACTCAAAGCCAAGAAAACTCAATACATCAATCTTTGTGACCGAAAAGGAATCTCTTCACCAGAAATCGATCAAGCTAAAAATAATCGAACGAGATTTCTTCCGAGGTCATGGTTGAGGATTCTTTGATGATGAGTTTGGCTGCTCAGATGAAAGAAATTCAAGAAAAGATGGACGACTGTAAGGTCAGGCTGGCCACCAAGAAGCGCAATGCTTCTCAGGAAGTTGAACGGGCTAGATCCTTGCTTAAGCGTTATTTAGGTCTAGAAGTGGACGAAGGAATTATGGCTGAACTATCCACCGCTCATTGAACAAACACGATGGTGGGAGAAACTTAGAGAGCGGATGCGCTCTATTTGGGGAAGGTCAGTAATTAAGATTCTAACGTTTTAAGGACAACTTTTCTTTTGTTCTATTCAATTTCCTTTTGTAATGGTGGCCAATCATGGCAACCAAATCATCCGATGAAATGAATAGTTTTATTCGTTTATATAATTGTGTCCTTTAATGTTAAACCTCTAATCGTTCAAAATCCCAAACTGATGGAACGTACTTCTTTAAATATTTGCCATTAATAGACCTCATGTGCCTCATACCATCCAAATTTTCTAAATGATATGCCCCATTTGGTAACACCTCTTTAACTCTGTATGGTCCTTCCCAATTTGGCGACCATTTTCCAAACTTTGAATTACTACTATCCAATGGGAGTATTGTTTTCCAGACCAAATCCTTCGTGTTAAAACATTTGGCTATAACCCTTTTATTATAATATGAAACCACTTGTCTTTTTTGAATTTGCAATCTATCTAAGATGCTCAACTTTAATTCGTCTAATTCTAATAAATTCTGAACGAGTAGCTCAGTATGCTCATTTTCATCTATACTATTTTGCAAACGTACTCTGATCGGTTGCACATTAATTTCCATAGGCAGCACCGCTTCTTGCCCATAAGTTAACTGGAAAGGAGTTACTTTAGTACTAGATCACGGAGAAGTTCTATAAGCCCATAACGCTTTATTCAAACACTCATGCCAACTTCTGGCATTTTCGCCTATCATTTTCCTTATGATACTCTTTAAAACCTTATTTGACGATTCCGCTTGACCGTTGGATTGGGCGTAATAAGGTGTAGAGTTCGCCAACTTGATTCCAAACTCGCTCAGAAATTCTTTCACTTGACTCCCATTTAAAGAAGTTCCATGATCCATTACTACAGTTTGAGGTATCCCAAATCTATATACGATGTGATCATGAATGAATTCTATGACACTTCCTTGAGAGATTTCTTTTAAAGGTATCGCTTCTACCCATTTAGTGAAAAAATCCGTAGCGACTATTACAAAGGTGTGCTGTTTGGACGATGGTGGGTAAATCTTTTCTATCAGGTCTATCACCCAACACTTGAATGGCCATGGTTTAATAATAGGTACCATTTCCCTTGCTGGCACTCTTTGGATTGGGCCATGTTTTTGACACTCCAAACAACTTTTAGCATACTGAACGCATAACTCGCCCATTTTAGGCCAGTAATACCCACTCCTGATGATCAACCACCTCATCTTTTGGCCAGCTTGATGTGCTCCACACACTCCTTCATGCGCTTCGGCCATAACCACTTTAGCTTCTTGCAAATTTATGCATTTCAAAAGTACACCATCCGAGCGTTTCTTATATAATTCTCCCTCAACCAGCAAATAGTTCAGTGAGCGTAATTTTACCTTCCTATCGCTCTTCTTATCGGGTTCTTCCAAGAATTTTTGTATTTCTTCTCTCCAATCCATTGTGTCTCGATTTTGTATACAATGCATTATTAAACTCCTTAAGCCTTTCGTTGAACTACAGGCAATATCGTTCCATACTCACAAGCAGAATCGTTATTTAACATTTTTGAATAACCCGATGCCATTTGGGCCATCTCATTTGCCAAATCGTTATACATCCTATTAACGTATTGAAGCTCCACTTGGTCGAATTCGTCCAAGAGCTCTTGAGCGATGCCATATTGACTTATGACAGAATCACTTTGACATTTGAAATCGCCATTCAATTGATAAATTACTAATTGAGAATCACCTCTGATAAGCACATTTTTCGTCCCTAAATCTAATAATAGCTCTAAACCGACAATCAATGCTTCGTATTCGTCTTGATTATTAGTACACATTTCAGTCAGGGCGAAAGCAAACTTGTAACAAACCCCTAGTGGGTTTATTAGTACTACTCCTACTCCACACCCCAAGCGCCTTTGAGCATTCAAAGTATAAAATCCAGGTTTCATTTCGAGCAAATTGACTTCTAATTCAATTTCTTTAGCACGTCTAAACATGGATAATCGGCCAAAAGTTAGCCAACGATTTTTGACCTTTTTTAGGGTATGAATCAGTATTTCAAATTACGATAGTGCTAAAGTCCAAAGACCAATCCTTTGATGCAAAAGCAGACGAGAGAACATGTGCTTGACTAAATTTACTTTAGAAATTAAGTAAATAGTTACAGTCATAAGTAGGCTCTTAATTTAGTACATGTAAAATATAAAGCAAGGCATAATTTTTCAATAATGAAATAATTACATTCACATGCGCTAATCGTCTACTAAGGTAATATATCGCCATTTCTTCTCCAAACTAATCGTCTTGGGCGACTAGTCCAGCTATTGATTCCTGCTCGGCCGATATGTAAACTTTCATTGGCCGTCCTTGGATAGGTGAAACTAACACTAGCGGATTTGACAGATATGTCTTCAGGCTATGAAAAGCCTCTTGATGCTCTTTCTTCCAGAAGAAGTCGTCCTAATTTTTCAACTTCAAAAGAGGCGAAAAAGCTTTCACCACCTCACACAATTAGAGATGAAACGTCGTAAGAAATTCACTTGTCCTAGGAATCTTTGCAATTCCTTTTTGTTCTTAGGTGGTTTAGCCTCTAAAATGGCTTTTGCTTTGTTTTTATCAAGTTCAATTCCTCTTTCATGTACTAGGAATCCTAGGAAATTTTCTGCATTAACACCAAATGCACACTTCAACGGGTTCAATTTCAATTTATACTGTCTCATCCGTTCAAATGAACGTTTCAATTGTTGGAAATGGTCTTCTTCTTTCATCGATTTAACCACTATATCATCAACATAAACTTCAACGAATTCTCCTATCATATCATGAAAAATTAAATTTATTGCCCTTTGATAAGTGGCTCATGCATTTTTTAAACCAAAAGGCATGACCACCCATTCAAAACATCCTAGAGCACCCGGGCATCTGAATGCAGTTTTATGTACATCTTCTTCAGCTATATAAATTTGGTTGTATCCTCGAATATCCATCCATAAAGGAGTACATCACATGTCCGTGATTGAATCTACCAAGGAATCTACCGTCGGCATTGGATACTCATCTTTGGCGTTGCTAAATTTAAATTTTGAAATCTATGCAAACCCTAATACTACTGCTTTTCTTTGATACAAGCACAATATTGGATAACCATTCAACATATCTCGTCAGTCCTAATAAAACCCGCCTTTAACAATCGTTCTATTTCTTTCTTTACTTCGGGCAATACATTGGGAGCAAAGCGTCTGGGGCTGCTTATGCGGTTTAAAATGTGGCTTGGTTGGCAGCCTATGTTCTACCAAATCTTTATCTAACCCCGACATGTGTTCATATTCCCAAGCAAAACAATCCTTGTACTCTTTTAACAAAGCGATTAAATGGTTACTTACCTCTTTGCTAAGCATCGATCGACAAACGTTGGGCAATCTTCTCGTTCATCCCCAATATTTACTTTTACCAAAGGATCTTGTGCTTGAGCGTGCCGGTCTTCTTCATAACTCCTATCACATCATCGTCCGTGTTCCTTGTGGTGATGTCTTCGCATCCAAACAATCTACCTTATAAACTTCTCGGCCAATATTCTCATTCTAATTTGAACACTGCTAACTTGTTCTTTAAAATTTTTAAAGCCGTTTTTTTTTATTTCTTCTTCGCACCTCTTCCCGAAAGCCACTGACTTTGGCTTTGACATCCTGAAAGCTAAACACCTCCTTCAACATTTATTGAATATCTTTTTGCCAATCATTGGCTCTTCAAGGGCCACTATGTTTGGCCTCATTTGATCAAATATTTCAAAAATACATCTCATCGATAATGACTCCTCGCTCTGCACGATGATTCGAGTTTTTCGCCATCTTGGACCACTCTCACAGGTCCATAATTCCCCTCATACATGAACTTCTCGATCGAGTTCACCTCTGTAATAAAAGGCCTGTGATATGCTTGCACCACCTCTGCCTCACCTTCATCGTTACAAAAAACTAGATATTGATGGAGCGACGAAGGTATACAACGATTTCCATAAATCC
Source organism: Forsythia suspensa (assembly GCA_023638005.1). NCBI lineage: Eukaryota > Viridiplantae > Streptophyta > Magnoliopsida > Lamiales > Oleaceae > Forsythia > Forsythia suspensa. The sequence continues at coordinate 14,653,061 of CM042667.1, forward strand.
AATCTCTTCCTAACAACACATTGTAGCTAGTCGGCCCGTCTATTACAAAGAATACTGTGGTTTTGGTGATAGTTCCTACCGTCACGTCTAATGGTATTACTCCTTTGGCTGAAGTCGCCCCTCCATTGAAGCTCGTAAGAATAACTTCAGTAGGGATTAAATCGCTCTCCATCTTTGCAAATTTCTTTATCATTCTGGATGGAATGGTATTAATAGCGGCCCCATTGTCGATGAGAACTTTGGCTACTGGGATGCCATTGACTAAAGCTTTTACATATAATGGTCTCAAATGTTTGGTTAAATTGGCCGTTGGCTTCTTAAAGATGACCTTTTCAGTTGCCTCTATCTCTACCTCTTGTTTTCCATCATCTTTTAGATCAAATTGCTGCTTCCCATCATCTTTTGGATCAAATTGTTGTGTCAAGTTCACGTGCAACATTTCGCACTGATCTTCCGTGCTGGGCTTCTGAGTTTCTATGTCGCTCACTTCTTGCCAACCTGTAGGGGGTGGCAATATCATTGAGGTGGTCCATATTTTTCGAGGCGTGGTACCCTCATTTTTCTCTTAGGCGTTCCATATAATACGTAATAATAAAAGATCGCCCAGATAGTTCGCCCAACAAATCTACTTCTCGGACGCCTTCATGATATAGCTGCTTTAGTAGATTGTTATATGAAACTCCTCTTTTTCTTCTTTCTGATTCTAGGTCAATCTCTTCTTCAACATCGGTCAAGCCATCATCTTCTTCTTCTTCTTCACATATACCTCCGTAGGTTTGCCCGATTTCTTCCTCACATTCCAACGTGCATGTTTCTTCTCCCCGTCCGTCTTGTGTCTCCTCATCCCCTTTACTTTTAAATTCATTGGCAAGCAGATAATTATTAGCCAAGACTGGGGGCAAAGAACCAAATTGAATAGTGATGGATCGTCCTGGATCATCTTCATCTTCGTCTTTGCTGCATCTTTCAAATCTCGACCTACCAGAAGAATCTTCCGATAATTCTTCTGTTGAATCGTTCACATTATGTTCTTTCTCATCTTGAGATTTTCCTTAGCGACGGCGTTGGAGAAATTAGGGCAATTTAGGACATATCGTCTCCTGTTGTTGCCTCATCATTCGTCCATAATTTCTCTGATGACGTTTTTGCGCGTCCTGGTCATTTGATCAAAGAGTATCACCCTTCCCGCACTGTATTGGAATGAATGCCATACATTCGATCGATGGGACTGTGGCTCGAATGTTCTCATTGCTGAGCATCGGCTGTTGTTGTACATGCATCGGCACCGCCATCATGCATCGGCCTGACCTGTCTTTCAAAAGGAGACCTTGATACCTTTCGCTCTTGAATAGGCTGGGAAATTTGGGGTCACGTTTAGATGATTGTGACGCCCCATACTTCCATTTTCTCCTCATCTTTATTTATTTCTCTACTACATCTGGCACACAACATTTTTTTGTTCCTTTCGACTTCTTTACCTTTGAGACGTTCGAACACACTAGGATGCTGTTCATCCTCGTCTCCATTATCAACTACCAATTTGAATTTAGGTAAACCACTTTTGAAACCTGCTGATAACATATTCACTCCTAGTGGCCGCGGAAAAGGATTCTCATCCACCGCCATCTTCTTTTTAGCTTCAAAAGTGATTCGCCCTGATTCAATGGCATCCTGTAATACATGACGAAAAACCAAACAATTATTAGTCGTATGAGACCATGCATTATGCCACTTACAATATTTTTTATCCTTAACTTGCTCAGGATTTGGCAATTTGTGCTTATCGCTCAGTTTTATTTGTTTGTCTTTATACAATCTATCAAATATAGTATCTGCTTTGGTTATATCGAACGAAAACGCTCTAGCCTTTTTGCTTGTATCTCTTAGAGGCTCATTTTTCGCCATTGTCCCTGAGTTAATCACTAACGGGCATGCATAAGCATCTCCTTTAACCAATTCGGCCAGACATATTTCGGTTTGATCATAATATTCATCTACAATATGAACGTCGAAGTTTGGGTCTCTATAGTAAGTCCCTTTGCTAGAATTTTTCATTTGTTCTTCTTCCCTTATCAAGCGCTCATATCTAATCACATTGGCCGTTAATTGGAAGAGATCGAGAAACTCCCTATCCTGAAATTTCTTTTTCAAATCGAAACTTAAACAACTCGAGCGATCTTAACAAATTCTTTTTCGAGTAAGGGCACGAAGCATTTACTCCTAGTAGTTTTAAATCTTTGAAGGAAAACTTCCGTCCATTCAGTTGGCATTTGACGTAAATTCGCCAAATCGGCTAAGGTAACTTCAGATTCGATTTTATAGAATTGAGCATGGAACAACTGCTCTAATTGTTGCCATGTCTGAACAGAGTTCGCTGGTAAATTAATGAACCATGAAAAGGCTACCCCTGTTAGCGAACTAGGAAACAACCTTATTTTATGATAATCACTTACTTCACCACATTGCAGTGTAAATCGCCCTACATGTTCCAATGTTGAGACTTCTCCCAAACCTGTGAATAGTGAAAATTTCGACACTTTATATCCTCTAGGCCACGGATACGCTTGGTCTATCCAATCGGGATATGGCTTCCTATAGGTCGGCCTAATGAAAGGACGCATTCCAAAAGCCATCTGATCTTGCATTATCTCGGTGATTTGGTTTCTTAAGGCCATGTTAGGATCGTATGGGACTCCTATATGTTGATTCACATGTGGGATCATCTGAGGTCTATTGTTTAACCCTGGGTTTGTGGCGAGATTACCATTATTCAAGGTATTATTGCCATTTATTTGGACATTTGCCCTTAAACGCTACGCGTGTTGCGTTTTGTCCTATATTTGGTATATTTTCTCTTGCGTTTGGGCTACCCCCCAAGTTGGACGATCCCACATTATGACCACTCAAATTGGCCATGCCGCCTCCACCCACATTTGACGTCGATGGTATAAAAGGCGTTTCTATTCCCTGACTAGGATTCATAGGGTTCATCGTTGGTGAATTGTGCCCCACAACCATCCTGGCTTGGAAATGATTCCCTATATTTGGAAAATTTGGTTGACATGTTTGGCCTACTAACCTATTCATAAGTTCATTTAAAGTACTTAATTGTTTGGCCATGTTATCATAATGCACATTTTCGGTTTGAACAAATTTTTCCATATCATGAACATTTTGTAGGCTTACCTGTCCCATGACATCTTGTGTGAGTTTGCCAAGTAATGCGCGTATGGTGCGTGGACTCAATTCCGTCATTGGTTCATAACGGCTTTGATTTTGTCCCTCCGCTATGGGTGTATTTTCTTTCGTTCTTCATATCGCTCGATCACGGATTGAATTCGCTGGCTTGCTTGGGGTTCCTTATCTGAGTTCTTGTGAGGCATATTGTTCCACTTTCTTGTATCTTCTAACACCAAAAGGGTCCCACTGGGCGTGCCAAATTGTTTCATGAGAAGTGTGTCCTTCGCTAACAATTAAAAGATTCAGACGATGTGTAAGGGACGCCAAACCTCTTGAGACAAAGTCCCAACAAGGGGTGTTTGATTTACGAAGATTACAATAGTGACAAAGGATGAAAGAGCCAAACAAAATGCCTCTAAGGGGCACAAGCACACTAGAATTCACTGTAAAGAAATATTTAAGACTAAAATGGAATGAAATTACATTTCTCTGTTTTTTAGAGTTGTCTTCTTTCTTTTTTTTTTCGTCATTCAATCTTCTTTCTTTTATACTTTACCAAATGGTTTTACCACACGCTTTCTTTCAATCTTGCGTAAAAACTTCTCGTCGCCCAGTAGCTACCTCATCGCCCAATAACTACTTCGTCGCCCAATAACTACCCATTTCCTCCATAATGATTCAACTGTTTGTAACTCCCCCATCATGATGATTCAACTGTTTGTAACTCCTCCATGATGATTCAACTGTTTGTAACTCCCCCATGATGATTCATCTGTTTGTAACTCCTGAAACATGGGAGAAATGATAAGAGAAGAAGAAAAAACTGTTTAAGAACGGTTACTCTTATGCAGTGATTGATCGTTCTAATTGCCCAACGCCCTGGGCGTTTCTGATCTGGGCGATATCCATTTTGGGCTCTATCTGGCCTGGATAATTTCCATTGGGCCTATATACAAATTTACCTGGACATCCATTGGGCCTGGACGACATATATTTCTAGGCCTACATGCTTGGTTACTTTTTATGGGCCTATATGTACAATTTTTCTTAAGTCTCTTTTTAGGCCATTGTTATTTTGTATGTCAACACTTTATCTTAGCCCTCAATCTTGATATCAACATTTAACAACTCTGTCGCACACTTATTAAACTTATTTAGATGGGTATCCCATCCATCTTCAACTTATATAATTGGTTATTCCGATATAATATATCTGTTAAGGATTTAGACATATACAACTCTTCTAACATTTTCCATTTCTTAGAAGAAAATTTATCGTTTGAAACAATGTACTTTATCTCGAGAGCAATAGCCAATGTGATGGTACTAATGTCTTCGCTTCTAGTTCTTTCCTCTTTAAATCTTTTGTCATTTATGGTCTCTCACCCTGCAACACCTTGTAAAGTCCTTGTTGTACGAAAACATCTTGAAAAGTACTTCGCTAGATATTGAAATTATTGTTCTCGTCAAAATGCACCACCTCAAACTTTGCACTTGCCATCGTCTTCAACGAAATATCCCAGAGTTTGAACCATGATCTCTAATATCACTTGTTAGAAAAAAATCCAACAAAATGCATAGCGGAAAATGAAATACTAAAACGACCACAAAAGAGATAAAACAAAAATTAAAAGTAATTGAGAAAATCGCAGATGGCCATAGGAGGAGAATCAATTAACTTAAACGACTTCACAACGAAGAGTTTCTTCACTCTCTCAACTTCTTCTACACAACATTAGAATGCTCAAAGTTCAACGCAAACACGTGCATACTATTTCTCTAGATTTTCTCAAATTCTTTATCTATCTTGGCTCTCAAAGCCACGAATTTTAGCTTCTTAATTCTCCACAATATCTGCATGCGTTGTTGTGTGAATCTACACACAAACATATCTTTCAAATATCCTAATTGCATTATAGGTTCGTTTCCTAATTGCAAGAATCTTTTTATTTATATAACACTACCAATTGAATCATATTTCTCTTCAACTTGTGATTGCATTAACATATATGGAAAGACTCATATTCACTTTTCTTTTTCTTTTTAATTCTATCTTCATTCCCATGATCAAACTCTTTTATTTCAAATATTTGGGTCAAATTCAATGGCATTGGCCTTCTTAAGAATAATGTGATTTTGACGTAGAGAATTAGAAAAGAGAAATTGGCACAAATGGTTTCTAACTTTAGCCCAAAGTGCGGAAATGGTCCCAACATTTATTTATTTTGGCATATAAGTAGGCATGGCAATGGAGGCAGGTCGAGGTTGGATTGGCCCGCCCCGCCAGGGATTTTTCACTCCCATACCCTTGTTTCCCCGCTTAAGGCAAGGCGGGCGGGCGGGCGGGCGGGGCGCTTATCGCCCCATTCTTGCCCTGTTTATTTTTATTTTGTTGTAAACGCGATTTTCATTTAGGGCAACATATGAAATTACGAATTATGAAATAGGGAATTAAAGTTAATTCTAAATGGTATGATTAGAATTTAAAAAACAAATTGTGTATAATATGTTTATTAAACAAAATAAAAAAAATACAAATCAATAGATTTTGGTGTAGTTGTTAGGAATTGTAAATCAATGTTCACAACCCGAGTTCGACTCATTCAACACCCATTTCATCAAAATATATTTTAAAATTTTAAAAATTAAAAAAAAAATCGTGGATGGTCCGGGGGGGAGTAGCTCCGCCCCGCCCCGAATACCCGATTATCCGGGACAAATTGCCATCCCTACATAGAAGTCCCTAACCTATGTATTTTAGAGCGTAATTTGTCTTTATTCGATAAAAAGAACAAATATGCTATTAGTTTTAATTAGAAAAAATTGTAATTGGATTTCTAACCTTTGCAAAAATTACAAATGGATTCGAAACTTTTTTTTTTTTTTTATAAAAAATTAAAAGAAACTAACGAGTTTTTTTTTTTTTAACAAAAAAAAATAACTTTATTGACCAGATTGATAATATACTAAATTATTTTGCATATTTTACGAACTATTATAAATAACTAAAATTTAATCTCATAATTATTAACAAGAATGTTAAATAATTTTTTTATTAAGTAATTATATTATTTAAAATTTAAACTTTTATTTTATCGTTACAACATAAAAAGAAAAATAATTTTATTAAAAAACTTGAAGTTCAAATACTTTTATTTAATTGAGCTATTCGTTTATTAACTACAAATATTAGAGTTTCAAATGTATTCTTCATATTTTAATTTATCTTTTTATTATCGTTCAAAAACAAATAACACATAATGTGTAAATTAACTTTTATTAGTATTTTTAAGTTAAAGAAAAAAATATAATAAGATTGGTTCATTGTCATAAAATTATATACGCTATTTTTTATTTAATTTAATTTTTATTCAAATTTTTTAACATCACTTAGGAATTACATATACTTAAACCACAATAATTTTACACTTTTCTCTTATAAAAAATTTACTTGACACGACTATAGTGATTTATTAAATATGTTAAATTAAATATTATTTAATAAATATATCGGACTCATTTGCACATTTTGTAAATGTTAAGAATCTAATTACAATTTTTTTTAATTAAAACTAAGAACAAATATATTTTTTCATCAAATAAAGACCAATTACACACTAAAATACATAGGTTATGGACTTTTGTGCTAAAAAATAAACGTTAGAGATCATTTCAACACTGAGGACAATAGTTAAGGACCATTTGCGCCAAATTTCCATTAGAAAAAGAAAAGGTATATCAAAATTAACATGTCCATGCTAAGTGCTAACTGATATGATGTAGTTGCTTTTATATTTCCAGTCGATGTAGGAATGAATGCGTGTGTAAAAGCGCGCACACAAATATATTGGAGAATTTAGAAAATTGGCCAAAAGTAAGAATTGGATTTTAAATATGAATTTTTTTTAAAACATTTGCAAAAATAGTAATTTTTAGATGGAAAAATGTTAGATCTACCATTTTACAAAATTGACGACTTTATATCTAAATGCCACTTTTAAGTTGCTTCCTAGAAAAGTTATCTATCATGCAATTACCCATTGGATAATCCCAATAAATTGTAAATTGATGTAAATATATTTTCAATATACAATATTAATATGAAACAACATTCACACAAGATTTAAACCAGTTGGCAATTATTCACAAAGTAGGGAATCTATTATTTGAAAGTTATTTCAAGGCAGGGAAATTCTATTTATTTATTTGAAAGTGTGTGATTGAATTTATGATTATTGGGTTAACTATTTGAAATGTAAAATGTGGACATTGAGATTTTAATAACTTGATTTACTTAGTATATGTCTAATATTTTAATTTTCGCAAAACACTTCATTAAGATAGAGTTGAAGTGTCAACTCGGCAGAATAAAGTGTTGAACCGATATTTCATTTTGAGTGATTTATGAGCTGTCATTTCGATAGTATGAACTGTCAAACATATAGTAGAACCAATAGTTCAATTGAATGAGCTGCCGTTGAACATGATTTAACTGTCGACACGATATTCAACTATCGTTTAGACAGTTAAATTTGCAAAAGGACACTTCAATTGCCGTTTCGATATTTTAACTGTTGCTTCGAACAAATGAAAACAACGACATCCAACAACTAACCAAATATAGGAAATTCATAGTTTCTAATTAGTGGAATAACCAAATAGATAATCAGAAATTATAGATGTGAAAATCTGTATCATAAATAAATTATACTTGGTTACATATCATGACTAAGATGTTAGATCTGAAATCATTACAGTCCACTTGGATGCCGCGTGGATCCTAAAGGACACACGGCCAAGGTGATTAGCCCAATGGATAAGTCCAGCCACGTGCTTGTGTCAAAGGTTGAAGCTAGAAACCTCGGACTGGCACATGGCCTCGGCTGGACAAGAAGGAAGAGATGAAATCAAGCAATGCATATTCTAAGTTTTAACCTTGGCCTCAGCCTCAGGTCTTACAAAGTCCCGTTTAGATGGGAAGTTCGGACAGATTAGACTTGGATCCAATGATGGATAATGTCAAATCATAAAAATTCGAATGAATAAATTACCCTTTAAAAGTTCTCTATAAAAAGAGAACTAAATATTAAAGGAAGAGGTTGCAAATTTAACACAAAGAAATTTCATAACAAAAGGGTTGCCTGGTATAAAGAGATGATTGTACACGTTTCCTAAGGATACTATCCGATTCACGAGGAAGAAGAAGGTCATTATACCCATTTCCTACCAGCACCGTTTCTACCTTGACAGTTGGCTTTAAGAAATATTATCTCTAATCTAGGGTCAACAACTTGGTGCATTGTGTGGGAAACCACACCATAAGCATGAAAAAATACATGTGAGAAAGAAGAAAAGCTAGGCAAACCGTGATTCGAGATAGGAAAGAAAAAAAACGACAAAAATGACTAGGAAAGTGAATCAGGAAGTGAAGAAAATCTAAGAAACAAGAGCAAAGGTCGTTCCAGGAGCGGAGACGGTGGCCTTGTAGCTTGTGCTGGGGGACAACCACGAAGAAGGAATTACCGAACATCACAGATGGTGATTCGGCTAACAAAAACCGTGACAGACATGGTTGTCAACATACAGTATTTTACAGACGAGAACGCCGCCATGAGACAACTCTTCACGTATCAAAGACACCCATTTATTCGTTCTGGCGTTCGGCCAGCCTGCCAACCTACAACAAGTGGGAGAAGAATCCTATCACGATTGAGAGCGGAGGCTTTCAAGGTCTGCCAGTGTCTTTATTAGGATGGGAAGAGCCTAAACCCCAAAAAGTGAAGTCCCACAGAGAGCCGGGCAAGACAAGGTCAATCTTTCTATCAAGAAAAAGTATTACGTGTCCCCTGCTTCCCAGTCGAAGGCATGGAAAACAGAACTCTATGTCCATAAGAGATGGATGACAATGATGAGTACGCCCTGTTCAATGAGGCGATAAAGAAATCGATGGAGGTCAATAGATTCTCAATACTAAAGATGCAAAAATTCAACGAGAAGGGTAATCTCGTGTACCTCGTCCAAGACTACACTACCCATATGAACTTCTTTGGGATGAATCCATCCTTGAAGTGCTGAGGCTTCTACATGACGGTATCTGGAGGCGGCAAAAAGTAGTACAACAAGCTTGCATCCGACAGTATAAAAAGCTGGCCTAATATGAAAAATCAGTTTATCCATATATTCACCATTGGAACCCCTGGTTAGCCACGATGGAAAAAATAGATGATATGAAATAGGAGATGGATGAGCTTCTAAATAACTATCTGAGCCACTTTACTCAGGAAATGATATAGGTGGAAAGTATTCCACAAAATACAATTTTTTAGGCGTTGAAAACAGGCTTGGATTGGACGATCCTATTCTGGAGGGACGTCAACATCTAGAGACCCACTTTGTACGATGAGTTAGTGGATCTAATCATGGAATAGATCCAAAACTAAGAAAAGATCCGTCCCTAGAAAATCAGTTCAGACAGGGCACCCTAATGATAAAGAGAAAGCCATGATGCCCAATCAAAGAGAATCAAGACCTTCTTAGCCAAGAAATAATTACCTGAACGCCAATGTGAACGCGCTCAGTCTAAGAAAGACATATCAGACAGGGAGTTCCAGCCAAGACCTGGAAGGCAGAAAAGCCCCACCACCAAACAGAGACTACGTGTACTATCGTGCATATGATCGTGATATCAATGAGTGCCCTAGCATGAAGACCGCCATAGAAGAGGAGACGGATCGTTCCATGCTTAAAAACAAGGCCGAAGTAGAAACCGACCCCATGCACAACAAGAGCGACCCACACAACCCATGCCTCTACAACGATGGAGAAATCTAACCTTCCAACGGAAAGATTATATGTAAAATAAGAACAATCAACGTGATCTGGTCCAATTCGAGAAATTTAGAAAATCTTTGGAGGCCAAAACGTGTAGAGACAGTTAATGAATTCTTAGCGTAACTATGCTAGGGAGTCGATGGACCCTTTAATGACAAGATATTTAGTACAAAGCATGTAGTGCATTAACCTTACTGTGATGCACTTGTGATAAATGCTGAGATAGCAGCGAATACGATGTGGAGGATATTGGTTGACAAGGAAAGTTCGGTCAACATTATCTTTAGGTCAACCTTCGAAAATATGGAGGTAGACCATTTGCTATCTCCAATCTCAGAACCATTGTTTGCATTCACAGGCGAAGGCATCGGTCCTAGGAGAAAGATCACCATATCAATCATTCTGGGTGAGACCCCAAAGTCTACCCAAGTATTTTTGAAAATCTTTGTACAGTGTGATCTTTGGCATGGCCGACACTAAAAGAATTAAAGGCCATGACATCCATCCACAATATTTCCATCAAATTTTTCACCGAGCAAGCGTGGCAACTCTAAAGAGAAATCAGAGAGGATCCCAATAGTGCTATTTGAATTATCTCGGAAAAGTCGCCATCTGGGTCAAAACCAACTATGTTTTATAGTAGATGCAAATATAGTGGAAGCTACGGTAGACGAGAAAATGGAAGATGTCGGTGTCGTTGATACGAGATATCTTTTCCCACAGTAGAAATGACAATGGATGATAGAATCGATCCAAAGATCTGGACTTGAATGCCCAAGCCTCTCAAGTGGAAGAGCTGAAAAGCTTCTTCGTTAGCCATGATGGTACTAGAGTACTCTAGGTTGGAAACAAGCAGTTTGAGGAAATAAGTCGGGAGCTGGAGAGCTTTTTGAAAACAAAATTGGATATCTTCATATGGAAATCCCCAATTGGCGTGTCACGACTTGAAGATCGACCACATGTTCTCCTCCACAAACAAAAAATAAGGCCATTGAACCCAGAGAGATATGTTGCCTAAAAAGAAGAAGTGGACAAGCTGATTACCAACGGCTTCATCAGAGATGCCCACTACCATAGCTAGATTTCTAATCTGATCCTCATCCCCAACTCCCACGATAAGTGGATGAAGTGCATTGATTTCTTTGACTTGAATAAGGCTTGTCACAAAGATAGTTTTCATTTGCATTACATTGACCAGCTTATTGACGTGACGGTAGGGCATACATTACTGGATATAATCATATTCTTATGTATGGGATGGACAAAGAGTACTCATCTTTATAACTGCGTCTATACTGCTATAGAGTACAAAGTGATGCCCTTCAAATTAAAAAAGGTCTGGGCCATATACCACTAGTTGGTAAACTCAATGTTAGCTAACAAGATATAACAGACTATGGAGGTGTACGTAGATGACATGATGATAAAGAGCCAGTAGGCCAGCAAGCATTTAGCCTAGCTCAAAGATATCTTCAACATTCTTCGATGCTATCGGATGAAACTTAACTGTTGAAATGTGCATTTAGGGTAGCCTCTAGAAAATTTCTAGGTCAGATGGTGAACCAGAGGAGAATTGAGGCCAATCCTGAAAAAATATAAGCCTTGCTAAGAATGAAGTCCTCTCAAAATCCAAAAGAAGTGAAGAGCCTCACTGGGAGGATTGCAGCTCTAAGCCTCTATGTTTCCAAGTATATCGATAAGTGCCTCATTTTCTTTCAAACGATCAAAGAGGAACATATTTTTGAATAGACTTCGGAGTGCGAAAAGGCTTTTAGGCTACATACTACTGGTTGGTAAACTGAATGTTAGCTAACAAGATATAACAGACTATGGAAGTGTACGTAGATGACATGATGGTAAAGAACCAGTAGGCCAGCAAGCATTTAGCCCATCTCGAAGATATCTTCAACATTCTTCGATGCTATCGGATGAAACTCAACTGTTGAGGTGTACCTTTGGGGTAGCCTCTGGAAAATTTCTAGGCCAGATGGTGAACCAGAGAGGAATTAAGGCCAACCCATAAAAAATATGAGCCTTACTAAGAATGAAGTCCCCTCAAAATCCAAAAGAAGTGAAGAGTCTCACTGGGAGGATTGCAGCTCTAAGTCTCTATGTTTCCAAGTTTATTGATAAGTGCCTCATTTTCTTTCAATTGATCAAAGAAGGACAGATTTTTGAATAGACTTCGGAGTGCGAAAAGGCTGTTAGGACCCTAAAGGAGTGCTCTAGTTAGCCCATTTACTATCCAAACCAGTGTAAGGAAAGACACTACAAATATATTAGGCTGTCTCGACATGGGCCACTAGTGCCATTGTATTACAGTCTAATGGAGCACAACATCTCTCTATCTACTACATCAGCAATGCACTCTAAGATCCTGAAATGAGGTATCCTGAAATGGAAAAGTTGGCCCTCGCACTTATATAACACCGTATCCAGAAGACACGAGGCTATACTTTCAGGTCCATATTGTAGAAGTACTGAATAACTATTCGTAGAGAAAAATTCTACAAAAACCCGACGCTTCAAGCAGACTGTTGAAATAGACCATCTAAATTAGCCATTTTGACGTCCAATTTTGACCTAGGCCCTCCATCAAAGGTCAGGCCCTTGTTGATTTCATAGCATAATTACTTGTCAATGTTAAGATGCCAAAGCCATCAAAGTCGAAACAACATGCGTATTCATAGATGGATCGTCCAAAGAAATTGGCTCAAGGGCTTGATTCATGATAAGTCCAGAGGAACACAACCTTAACTACACTCTAAGATTTAATTTCAAAACTTCTAATAATGCAATAGAGTACGAAGCATTGCTTGTGGGGCTCAAATTGGCAAGAGAAATGAAAGCAAAAAACATTGGGGGTCAATTGTGGCTCCCAACTTGTGGTGAATTAGATCAATGGTAGTTTTTCAGCCGAAGATAAGAATATGTAAGGCATATCATGTACCTATTGTCTAATTTTGACAAGTTTGAGATCTTCCAAATCCTTCGCATAGAGAATAGCAATGCCGACAATCTGTCCAAGTTGACAAGTAGCAATGACTCAGAACTATTGATGGTGATTCCAGTAGAATATTTGGTAAAACATTCGACTAAGACCAATAAAGAGTTGAATGTAATTAGCCAGCATCTCAAGTGGATGAAAGATCTATCATATTACTTGACTCCTTATGCGCTCTTGTCTAACAAAGTGATGTTATAAAGTTGTGATTCAAAGCTGCCTAGGTTATCCTGAAAGACGGACTAGTATACAAGAGAGGTTTCTCCACTATCCTGATGCATTGTGTTTGGCCAAATGATGCCAACTAGATAATGTATGAAGCCCATGAAAATGTATACAGAAATCACGAAGGTGGTCCATCAATGGCTCAGAAGATCTTTAGGCAAAGGTATTATTGGCCAACTTTGAAGAAAGAGATTTGGAATACACCATGTGTTGTTACAAGTGCCAAAGATTTTCCAATATACCTCGCCTCCACCTAAAAATGTTGACGAATGTGAGCAGTCCATAGCGTTTCGCCAAATGGAGAATCGACCTAGCAAGCCCTTTGCACAAATGATAAGCTGGAGCCCAATTCATAGTAGTGGTCGATGACCACTTCACGAAATGGGTAGAAGCAAAGTAAATGACAAAGATAACGAGGCTAACACAACAAAGTTTATCTAGAAAAATATAGAATTCAAGTTTGGTTCTCCACACTTCTTATTTTTAGACAACGGCTAACAATTAGACAACAAAAGGTTGCAGGAGTTCTGTGATGACCTCATGATTCAGAAAGTGTTCTTCAGCCCTTATCATCCTCAAGCCAATGGTTAGGCCGTTGCTGTCAACAAAATAATCAAATATGCTTTTAAAAAAGAAGCTTGCCATCCTCAAATGAGCCTGGGCAGATGAGCTCCACAACATACTATGTACTTATCGAACTACTGGTTGAACGACAATGGCCGAAATCCCTTTCTCCCTGACCATGGCGCAGAGTCTTTATCGAACCACAAAAATGAAAGGAATGTACTCATGTGAGGCCATAGATGAGGATCTCATTTCAGAATCCTCAGGAATACGTCACCAATGTAAACACCAAATTTATCACCAATCTCGGAAAAAGCCTCCTACAACCAAAAATGTAAAAATGCAAAAAAAAAAAAAAAAAAAAAAATTAGCCATCGTATAACAAACAACAGATTTAAGTACGTTATTCAATCTATGTTAGTCGCAACTTACCAAAAACGCTATCGAAAAACTATGTAGTGTGTACTCCAGTTGTATTTCAACTTAGCCTTTTTCTTCCTTTTACCCCAAGAGCAGTTCAATAAGTTCATGAGCACTTCGTATCTTTCTAGACCCCACAGATACTTGTAGAACATGTCCAATTCCACCAAGGAAAATGTCTCAAGGTTAATACTTCTTTTATCTACTGGTCTTAATATCCCTTGATCAACAACACCAAACCAAGTTTGTACTTGTCGTCACGATCATCACATGCTGCAAATGCGGCTTGCAACTGCTTCAAAGAGATCTTGTCTAGGTTGAAGAACCACTTTCGTCTCAACCTATGTTTCATCATTGTCTTTTCTACTAGTAAATTTATCTGGGTGCCGTGATAGACTAATCTGGCACGTACTTTTGCATTCAAAATTGACTACAAGTACGTTAAATTTGAACCATGTTTCGTTGACTTTGTTGGACTGTACGATGCACATGATTATTTGATGTACAAGTTTACCACTAAATTGAAGCCATCGATTTTGTAATTGTGAAAAATGTGCAAAACATGTTCGACTAAAAGTTGCCTTCTATTCTTTGTTGAAATTCTAAATTATCAAGTCAATATAACTGGTGTTGCTGATTTGGGTAATTTATCCTGGTCTTCTCGTACAACATGTTAGATTCTCATCTACAAAATAAATGAAATAAATTTTCATACATATTAGCATTACACGTATTCAATATTAATCATGCATGCAGTCCAATGGACTGCGTATGAATTTTATGCAAGCTAATTGTGCATCCAGTTTATGTAAGTCAAAACAAAACCTTAACCCAATATTAATTATGTATCCAGTCCAATGTATTCAGTTTTGGTTCCTATTATTTTCTACTTGTATTGTGTTTTAATTTGGGACTATATATTGAACTAATTCTGACAAACAAAAGTTAAGTTCATTCATGCCAAAACTGTGATTGTATTCTATAGGAAATTGTCTAAATCGACAGATGTGTCATTTCCACAATAAAAGTTCCATTAACTGTCTTTAAAACGACACTTCGCATGAAGAGAATTGCTAGAACGACAGTTTGAACTGTTATTCTAGACAGTTGACACGAGCTTTTTAAAAAGACAGTTCAAATTGTTGTTTTACACCGTTCATGTGAACTGTCCACATGAAAATTCAAATTGTTGTTTAGACATTCCGATAAACTATTATAACAGTTCAAATAGTCGTTTCGAGAGTTCAATCATTTCCATATTTTTCTTGGACCAACAAATCCAACAAATATCTATCAAAATATTTTCAATAATAGTTATACAAATCCAAGTGGTTGGATCACAACCACAATAAATTCAATTATCATTTCATTAATGGAAAACAACAGGATGAGATACGTACTTGGTGGCAATAATATTAACAAATCCAAAATGTATATATTTTTGGACCAAATACAAGTACTTTGAAATCGACTTAGACATGACGGTTGTGGATGTTCGTAGTTCAAGATTCGTTGTTTGTTTAGAGTTCGTTGGTGGGAGTGCGGTGGTGCAGCGGTCATGATGTTCAGGAAAGATTGTAGATCTTAAGAAGAGAGATTTTGGTGAGATTTTGGAAAAGTTTGAAAAATGGTTAAATTTGGATTTTACTACATTGTCAGAAGGTATTTCGTCATATTTATTATAAAATGACTTCGTTCAAATGTTTTTAAAAATTATCATATTTGAAAAGACATAGCGTGAATTCAACATTTTCTATAATTTCTCGTGTGAGAGAGTTGTTGAGAAGTATTAAATAAAAATATGAAGATGAACATGCAAGAACATGGATTGCAAGCCACACAGCAAAGAGTTTCTTTACAAGTATACATCGTCAAAAAATTTGGTCAAATGTTAGTTAAAAAAAAACTTTGATTATTAGGAATCCATTGGCAATGAGAACGCCAATCACGAGTATAATTAATAGCTTTTGTTTACCTCTACATTTTGTCTCACCTACTCACTTACATATCTTCCCTCATTTTTTCGACCCAATATTTTTTTCCCACTAAATAAGCTTTTTAACAATATTTGACAATTAATTGTATTATACATTTAGAGCTTGTTTGAGGGAGTTTTTTTTTTTTTTTTTTTAAATAAATTTCAATAAATTTTTTTTTTGATTAAATATTTGTTTAAAATTAATTATTGACTTTTAATTATATCTTTTTGAAAGATTTTAATCTAGAACAAACAAACACTTTCGATCTGGTCATGTATGTTTTTATTTGGACTACTGGATTTATGTTCTTAATTTTGTGGCGTGAATATCGGTAGGAATTGATTGAAATACTGAACATAAGCTTTTGTACGTGATCTTCTGGCTTGAACAAGAGGGTGACCTACTAAATGAATTCAATGCAAACCATTATCTCGTTGCTTTCTACTTCAACGAGCGAATAACAACACTATACTTTAGCGATTGCCCAAAAAAAAAAAAAAAATCAGTTGCTACAAAGATATGACTAATTTATCATATCTTGATTCGTTCTTTAGATCCAATTAATACAAAGTGATGAGTTGATTATTAGTAATTAGTTCTTTTTTCTTTTAATTAATGCTTATTGGTGTTCGAAAGTACATTTCCAAAGTTTTGGAGAGGAAGATGCATCTTGGGTTGACATATATAGAAAGAATGACTTTCTATATTAATTTTACATTCATAATATCATTTTAAAATCGATCGAATTAAATGTCGACATTCCAATACTCATAATTGAAAATAACAAATATTACCATATTGATTACATTAATTAACGCTTTACGCACTATTTGTCTTTTTCAAAATTTTAATTACTATTACTTTTTTATCCTAATAAAAATGAATTTTCTCTTGGCTATTTATATCTATCTTTTCTATAAATTAACTTTCCGTCGCAAGTATCTTGACTATATTAAACATGATGTTTTTATTTTCAATTTTAACATAAAATTGTATACTTTTGATATGCAATATTTATATTTGTCTACTATTCCGAAATTTTCTCGTAAAAAAAAAAAACAAAGAAGGAACATAAAAATAAAAACCAACGAAATTATATATAAATTCCTCATTTTTTCTAAACAACCTCAACATAAAATAAGTAAAAAAATTAAATAATTTATATATTATTTTACTTATTTTTTTTAATTTTTATTCATTGAACTCAACTTATTTATTCGATAATGATAACTAAGAATTTCCATTTCCCCCCTTTTAGTATGTTGGAAAAAAATTAAATAAAATTATTTTCTATATTTTTCAATATATTACTAAAATATTAAAGTTTTATTTTTTTTTTAATTTCCACAAGTTGTAGTTTAAAAAAAGGTGAAGATAATAAATTTTTATAAAATTCACACAAAAGAATACTATATTTTAAAGACGATATATTTATTAAAACATCATAAACTTCTAGTGATACATAATGAAATATATAGGGTGTGATTTGTTATTTTCTATTAAGAGTATTTTAGTGTGTCTAACTATTTAAATGACAAATTTGTAAATTTTTCAATATTTTTGAGCAAATATTTTTTTGTTATCATTTGCAGAATCCAATATGCAAAGTGTACACAGTCTAAACGCAGAGTATATTTTAATTTCTCTATTCTAGTATTATGTTTGATTAGAAAAAAAAAGGGTTAATTACATTAATAGTCCCAATTCTTACAGGTTTGTAACGATTTCATCCATATTCTTTTTTTTAGTAGATATCATCTCCATTCTTCCACTTATTCTCACATATGGTTCCAAAATCACTATTTTTCACTATTCCGACAATTCTTTGACAATTTGTCCATTGACTTAAATAAATTAAAATAATAGAAAAAAATACAATGAAAGCATTACAATTGGGTCTTTAACATTTTCAAAAGTATAAATAAACCCTAAATTATTTTATTTTATACAGAAAGGTATTCTTCCCCAACAAAAAAGAATCATCTTTTATTCCCACCCCCTCCATTTGATTCTTATTTGATGAAAATGACAAATAAACAATTTTTTGTTTAAATTAGATTAAATTACAATTAGATTCCTAACATTTTGAAAATATGCAAATAGGTCCAACATAATTATTAAATAATATTTAATTTAACATATTAAATAAATCACTATAGTTGTGTCAATTAAATTTTCATAAGAGAAAAATATAAAATTATTGTACTTTTAAGTATATATAATTGATATATGATGTGAAAAACTTAAATAAAAATTAAGTTAAATAAATAAAAAATGGTGTATATAATTTTATGACATTAAAACAATCTTATTATTATTATTATTATTATTATTATTATTATTATTATTATTATTATTATTATTTTTTTTAAAATAGCATATTTGTTCCCCAACTTTTAAAAAACGTAAGAGATATATTCTCAACCTTTAAAAATAGTACCGGATATCTCCAATATTTGAAGAAATAGGCATGGTAGGTCATTTATGACGAAATTGCCATCCTTTTAAATAAACAAAAAAAAAAAAAAAGAAGAAGAACCGAAAAATAACCAAAGGTATTCCTAAAAAATAAAAAATAACAAAGATACAATCTTCTTTATCAAACTTCAAAATCCAAAATTCATCACCACCCAAAATTCCCAAAATCCACCATTAGAGAGCACACAACTCCGCTGCT
Organism: Forsythia suspensa; assembly: GCA_023638005.1. NCBI lineage: Eukaryota > Viridiplantae > Streptophyta > Magnoliopsida > Lamiales > Oleaceae > Forsythia > Forsythia suspensa. The sequence goes on from CM042667.1 coordinate 14,671,941, forward strand.
GCCGCCACCTCTTCCTTCCCAGAGTGCTTCTTTCAAACCTTAAATGGCACAGCTCAACTGGCCAATTTCCTCTCCCCACAGGTGCTATCTTAGCCTTCCAACTCTTGACACCAATCTTCACTAACAACGGCTCGTGTGATGGTGCCACACGCACCGTATGCTTTCTTGGAAACATTCTTTTTGGATATAAATACAGAGAGAATATAGGCTTGAATTGCCTGAAAGTACTTCACCATTGAGTTGGGCACCATGAACACTGACAAGGACATTGGTTGTGGTGGTTTGGTGATGTAAGGTAAGTTAGAGTTATGAGTTTATCAGGTACATGATAGAGCTGATCTGAATCTATGAAAGGCTAAAAGAAATAGAAGTATTGTGGACTATGAATAAGAGGAAAAATAAGTGGAAATTGCACTCCTTACTCCAATTAGTTTCCAAATTCCAATTTTACTATTTAAATTTTTTTATTTCAAAAATACTATTTTAAAAAAAGCCCAAACATATGAAGCCCAAATATCATATCAATATTCGTCCAACTATAAAAGCCCACATTACTTACCTATAACCCAAATACATATAACAGGACTTTCACTCCCAAATTCAAAACATCGACCTAATTTCTCTCGTCAAAAGGATGCAAATCACGTTTGCATAACGAGAATCTCCTAATATCACTCCCAAATTTAGAATTTCTTAATTTCACTCTCGAATTTTAAAATAACAAAACTTGTTACATTTGTAATTTTAAAAATAACAGAACGCGTTACATTTGTAATTTTGAAATAACAGAATTTGTTACATTTGTAATTTTGAAAATAACAGAACGTGTTACATTTGTTACATTTGTAATTTTGAAATAACAGAACGTGTTACATTTGTAATTTTGAAAATAATAGAACGTGTTACATTTGTAATTTTGAAATAACAGAACTTGTTACATTTGTAATTTTGAAATAACAGAACGTGTTACATTTGTTACATTTGTAATTTTGTTACAAATGAAAACATCAATAACATGCATTACAAGAAACAATTGTATTGCAACATTTTTCGCAGATGATGTCTAGGAGTGAGATTTCTGTCCAATTTGTTCTGCAATTTCATGGATAATGGCTGCAAATTCGCGTTGAATTGTTTATTTGGATGAAATTTCACTGATGATGGCTAGAATTGTAACAAAAACATCAGCAACCTGCATTACAAGAAACAATTGTATTGCAACAGTTTTCATAGATGATGTCTAGGGAGTGAGATTTCCGTCTAATTTGTTCTGCAATTTCATGGATAATGGCTGCAATTTCGCGTTGAATTTGTTTATTTGGATGAAATTTCACGATGATGATGGCTAGAATTGAGATTTTCCGTCCAACTTTGTGCTGTAATTTCGCATCCATTTTTTGAGGATCAAATATAAATTTATTTGGAATTTCACTCTTCCTTCCCATCGGCTGTGTGTGATTTATAGAGAAGGAAATTGAGTTTTTTGTGATTTTGATGAATGAAAAGCTCTACAGCTTTTTTGATTTTGTTTCTTAAAATATTATATACAAGATTTTCAAAAATTAGATACTATTACAATATTTTAAGAAATACTTTATTTTTTGTGGTTATTTGTAAAAAAAACTCTGGAAAAATAATCGACTTTTAAGGACAAACACTAAATGGGCCAAGAATTCGTAAACCTAGTAGGATTTTAAGTTCTGATTTGGAAATTATAAAACTAATATCATTGGCACAAGAAAAAATTGATTGATTTTTATGATGAAGTTCTATATTTTCAAATTCTTGAAGATGAGAAAATGTCTAGACTTACTTGTGAAAAAGATGTTTGAAGCTAACTAATTAAGATTCTTTATATGGTCTGAACTAAGATGGATTTTCGCTAATATTGTATCTTGGAAATAGTGTTCCAAAAACCCTTTTAACTTGCATTTTCTAGGTCCTTTTGTTTTCTGCACCACTTAATAGTAGTATCAGAATTATTCATGTGTCATTTTTCTAATTCTAAAACTTTTAAGATTCTTCACTAGAACTAATTTTTTGAAGTTCTTTGATAATAGACTATTATCTAGTGCTAGTGTTCTTAGTTGGATCCACATGGATTTTGGAATTTTTGGGATTGGTGGTGGTGGTGTATATTAGATTTTGGAGTTTGATAAAGAAGTTGGCCTCTTTGTTATTTTTTATTTCTTAGAGGTACATTTTGTTAGTTTTCTATTTTTTTTTTCTTTTTTCGTCTTTTTCTTTTTTTTGTTTTGTTTAAAAGGGAAGGTAATTTCGTCATAAAGGACTTGCCATATTATTTTTTCAAATGTTGAGGATGTCTGGCGCTATTTTTAGAGAGTCGGGGATATATTCCTTACGTTTTTAAAAAGTTGGAAGACAAATATGCTATTTTCCTTTTTTTTTTAACATAAAAATACTAATAAAAATTAATTTACAAATTATGTATTCTTTATTTTTGAAAGATAATAAAAAATAAATTAAAATATAAAGAATACAATTGGAGCTCTAATATTTGTAGTTAATAAACAAATAACTCAATTAAACAAAAATATTTGAGCATCAAGTTTGTGGTAAAGTTATTTTTCTTTTATATTATAACGATAAAATAAAATTTTAAATTTAAATAATATAATTACTAAATAATAAAAATATAATTTTATTTAACATATTTTTTAATAATTATGAGCTTAAATTTTAATTATTTTATAATAGTTCGTAAAATATACAAAACAATTTAATATATTATCAATTTAGTCAATAAATTGTTAATTCAAAAAAAAAATTCGCTAGTTTCTTTTAATTTTTTTATAAGCAATAAAAGTATCGGACTCATTTGCACTTTTTGCAAAGATTAATAATCCAATTGCATTTTTCTATAATGAAAATTCAGGGCATATTTGTCTTTTTTTATCAAATAAGGACCAATTTCGCACCAAAACACATAAATTAGAAAATTTTGTTCCAAAAAAATAAATGTTATGGATGATTTCCACACTAAAGATAAAGGTTAGAGACCATTTTGTGCCAATTTCCCATTTAAGAAAGTAAATTGGACCGTGACAAGCTATAGCTCGACATGACTAATCTAACTCACAAAAAGCCTGCTCGACTCAATCAGGACGACTTCATTTTGCTTCTAAGCTTGCAATTCTAACTACCATTTATTTAATGTTTGAATTATCTTTAATTTGTATAAATAAATTAATTTGGTCGTGAACAAAATAGCAGAACTAATATTTAGATATATTAGTGAACAACAAGGGGAAAATTGAGGTTTCAATATTAGGTTTAAACATAAATATCTAATTATAATTAGAAAACCTAAGACCATCATATTAAATTGTCAAGAGTATGTGTTGAAGAAGAATACATGAATCCATTATATTGAAATTGAGAGAATAAGATCTCTCACAATCAAATCTCTTTAGTGCTCAACGAGATTTTGCTCTAGGACGGGGATAGAGGATAAAAACTATGAGCTAATTAATGATTTGATCTTGTGGACCTAATTATATGATACTCCTTATATACTAGCTAATTGGTCTCATCAATCCTAATTAGATTAATATTAGGTCTCTACACATTCCAGAATCCATGCCGATATATGTTTCTAAAGCCCAATTAATTGATCACTTATATGGGAGATAATTTCACCATACACCAAAAAATATAAAATAATTTAAAAAATACTATTTAACTTTCATTATTCTAAAAATACTGTTTTTATTTTTGTAACACTTGTGGTTACATTTGTTACGTTTATTACATTTTTTTTAATAAAAAAATATGTAATACATTTGTTATATTTGAAATTTAAATAGTAAAAAGTAATTGTAGAATTTTTATATAAAATCAAACATGTGGCAAAATTATCACCTTATATGGCCCTATTAAATTACATAGTTTATAATATAATTGTATTTTAAATATGTAGCCTACATAAAAATTAAAATCAAGAAAAAATTACCTAAAAGTCTCATGCAAGTGACTTGTTTCAAATTAAGTCAAAATAATTTTCAAAATTGTCAATAAGTCACTCTTTAGCAATTTTTCATATTAATCCCAAATGTATCCATGTAATTCATATTTGCCACAAACATTGCCCTTGGTACTGCTCCTAACGCCGCCGCCCCGCCGGTGCTGGTTTGGGTAGCGAAGTCACTGTCTTTAATGCTCTTTTAAGTTTCTACTTGAAATTGGGACAAATAAGAGAAGCGGAGTCCTTGTTTCGGAGGATGAAATTCTGGGACCTGGTTTCTTAGAACTCAATAATTGCTAGATATGCTTCAAATGGAGAATCGTTAAAAACATTGGAGATGTGTTGTGATTTTGTTGTTGTGGAGAAGATTGAACCAGACTCTGTTACCCTACTTAGCATTCTTCCTGCCTATGCCCTACTATTTAATCTTCATGTGTGGAAGCAGATACATGGGTTTGTTATTCGTTGTCGTGACCTATTTGAGGGGATATCTATAGGAAATGCCCAAATAAGCTTTTATGCAAAATCTGGCTACACAGAAGATACGTTCTTGACATTTTTACTTATTCCTAAAAGAGATGTAATATCATGGAATACCCTCTTGGATGCGTTACGAGAAAAGAAACTTGAAACTCGGTTCTCTCAAGTCTTAAAATTTGGATGTTCCGGAATGAATAAAACCCGATTCGATTACTATCTTAGTCATTGTTCGATTTTTGACTAGGTCTTTCCATGGTAGATAAAGTTAAAGAAGCTCATGGGTTTTCATTAAGATCTGGTCTTGCTTAGTGGTACCGAACCCACCTGCCGCGAATGCATTGATTGATGCATATGCGAAATGTGGAAATATGGTGTTTGCATCCATGATTTTTGAACGTTTGTTCAGAGATAGAAATGTGATTACATGCAATTCAATAATACCTGGTCTTTGATTGTAAGACGAGAGCAACGACTTGGAATATTTCCATGAATGCCTCGATTTCCTTCCAAAAGGATTCTTCCGCAAAAATAAAATGGAAGCTCTGGTGCAATAATTTTTTGGAAGAGTAGAGTTAATGCATTTTCGTTTTCTTTTAGGTAAGTGCTAATGCTAATTAAATCTCTTTGTGGTGATTATTTTCGAGGTCTAATTTTGAATTCAGAAAATTGGCTAGATGCTGCAAAGAATTGTACAGAGTTTATTAAGGAAGATTTGTTTGATGAATTTCTATAAAGTTGTCATGATTTATTGTTGTAAATAGCAGTTTGAATTTTTGTAGGAATGAAAAAGTTCGATATGGGCATTGCTATGACGAAAGTTGGCCATTAGATTATTCTATGTGTTGGTAATTAGTCATGTGTGTTGTTTGATACAGTATCTCAAAAAACAGCATCATAACAGAATTTTATGTTTGAGCATAGAATTCGCATACGTGTTTAGAATTTTTATTATAATATGTTTTCAGAATGGTCTTGATGAGCCGGTCAAGACTAGTCGTTTTGCCACTGCGTACGATGGATTTTAGCCGTTTGAAGTCGTCTCTTTAGCTTAAAATGACAATCTTTAAATTTTTTTTTTGTCAAAACAGTATCATACATATTAAAACAATATCACAGATAAATATATCTTAATATATTAGTATCATACATAAAAATAACTTAATAAAACAGTATCACATACACAAACTACAACTCAATAAAATAACAGTATTATAGGTTGAAACATTATCATAATAAAATAGTATCAAAGATAAAAATATAGTATAAGTATACTGTATCACTTTATCTAAATAAAACAGTATCATAGATCTGTTTTACTGGTTGAAGTAATTATATTGTTCTTAAAATACTCTATTAGTAGTACAAGACCATTGATACTGTTTGCATTTAATAACATTATCATAGATTCAAACAGTATCATAGATGTTTTACTAGTTGAAGTAATTATATTGTTATTAAAATACTCCATTAGTAGTATAAGACCATTGACACTGTTTGCATTCAATAACATTATCATAGATTAAAACATTATCATATATTAAAACATTATCATAATAAAATAGTATCAAAGATAAAAGCATGGTGTAAGTGTACCATAGCACATTATCTATATAAAACAGTATCATATATAAAACTAAGTACAAAATATTTTAATGGTTGAAGTAATGATACTATTATTAAAATACTCCATTAGTAGTACAAGATCATATGTTCAAACATTGTTATAATAAAATAGTATCAAAGATAAAATTATGGTATAAATATACTAATATATATTATCTAAATAAAACAGTATCATAGATAAAACAATATCACAATAAAACAGTATTACAACAAAACAGTATCACAATAAAACATTATCATTAAATTAGCATTTTGTTTGCAATTGTAAGGGTATGTTGGTCTTTGATCTCTAAAATGTGACTTTAACTGAATTAAGTTTTGACCATATGACTTTAGAACCCATAAGTGAAAAAACAGTGACCGACCTTGAATTTATCCTAAAATCAAACAATCTTCCACTTGAGCTATATACGTTACTCGAAACTATTATATCATATAACCTTATGTGTATAAAAAAATGTTATCTTGCTTTGAAACATTTTCGAAGTTACAACTGGTCTATCTACTATGTCAACATGAGATCAAAGCGGGCTTTGTTACACATATATTGGTAATTGGACCCATCAATGGTCACCACACTAACATATTCAATGACATAGATCAATTTTGGAAGCTTATCATGAAAATTACATGCAATGTGATCTGAAACATGCTTATTTTCAACTGGTCCAACTTTATTCTTTAGTGAGATCATACCAAAGCTTTTCAATCTTAATGTTAAACCACAAATGAAAATAACAAATTCAGATATTGTAAACAAACAATATACTTTATTTTACAGAAAATAATCATAAAGTATGTCTACTACTAAAAAAAATCAAAATTACAAATTCTCTCTAAACCAGCACATCATCAAACAATACAACACCCATATGAGTTGTATGTTCTGAAACAACTTGGATGGTAAACCCTTGGTAATCGGATTCGCAATCATGGAAGTTTTGCCAATATGCTCTATAGACACCCTACTCTGAACTCTCTCTTTAACAACAAGAAACTTGATGTCTATGTGCTTTAAATTCGTAGAGCTTCTGTTGTTGTTGGAATATCGCACAACCAATTTATTGTCACAATGTATCTATAATGGTCTTTCAATATGATCTACAACACGTAGCTACATTGACCAAGTTTCGCAGCCATAACCCATAATTAGATGTGTCATAACAGGTTATCAACACAACTGCCATGGTGGATAGAGCTATAAACGCCTGCTTAACACTCTTCCAGGATATAGCTCTTCTACCAGTAGATAAAGATAGCCAGATGTGGATCTCTTACTGTCTTAGCATCAAGTAAAATCAATATCAGAATATCCAATGATCTCCAAATGATCTGACTTCTGATAGGTGAGTATGAAATCTTTTGTTCTCTGTAAATAGCGCATAACCCTTTTAGCTGATTTTCAATGATCCATCATAGGGTTACTCTGATATGTGCCTAATAATCTCACTATGAACGCTATATCCAGACTCGTACATACTTGAGCATACATAAGTCCTTATAGCCGATGCATAAGGAATATTTTGCATTTTTTTGACCTTAACCTCATTATTGGGGCATTGACTGAGGCTAAACTTGTCTCATTTAGCAATGGGTGTATCTCCCGATCCACAATCTTTCATAACAAATCTGTTGAAGATTCTTTCGATATAGCTCTTTTGTGATAACCTAAGGATACCCCGAGAGCGATCTCAATCTCGATGTATCTCTATGCCTAATACAAAAGAAGTGTCTCCAAGATCTTTCATCTCAAAATTCTTAGTTAGAAATCTCTTGGATTTGTGCAATAAGCCTATATCACTACTAGCTACCAGTATATCATTGACATATAATACTAGAAAGACATATTTACTCCTACTGAACTTATGGTACACATAATCATCAACTGCATTTACCCAAAATCCAAATGAGATATGACTTGATAAAATTTGTAATACCATTGACGGAAAGTTTTCTTAAGACCATATATGGATTTCTTTAGTCTGCATACCATTTTCTTTAGATCACCGCTTACAAAGTTTTATAGATGCACCATATATATCATTCCACCAATATTACCATTGTGAAATGCAGTCTTTACATCCATCTAATATAGCTCTAAATCAAAATGTGCTACTAGTGTTATTATGGTCTAAAAGAGTCTTTCGATGAAATCGGAGAGAAAGTCTCTTTATAATAAATTCTCTCTTTATGAGTAAAATTCTTGGCAACAAGACGAGCTTTATATCTCCCAGCATTGCCTTTTGAATTCTTCTTGGTCTTATATATACATTTGCAACCAATATGCTTCACACCATCAAGAAATTTGACGAGCTCCAAAACGTCATTGTCTTTCATGGATTTCATCTCATCTTCTATGACATCAATCCACTTTTGAGAATTAAAATCCTGTTTGGCTTGACAGAAGTTGATTGATAATCTTCTACCATTCCTATGTCAACCTCATGTTCTTAGAGAAAGACGATATAGTCGTTTAGAATCACGTTTATCCTTTCTCTAATGGGTCTTCTCAATAGTATTTGTTTTTGAGGTTGTTGAGCTTGCTCATTAGGAGCAACTCCTTCATTTTGGATAGAGAGTTTCTCAACATTGTCTGAATAATTCAGATTCGCACCTTGAACAATTTCATAAATTGGAGTATGATAATTGTTAATAGAAACAGTAGGAAGAGAAAAATTTCTCTTCAAAGACGATGTCCTTAACCTTATCTCCCATCCTAAGCTCAACATACTCAAAGAATTTTCTATTTTTCGTCTAGAAAAAGGACATAGTCAAAGGATCATAGAATTTATAACCCATTGACCGTCCAGGGTACCCAACAAAGTAGCAGCCTACGGTTTTTAAGTCCATCTTCTTTTCATTTGGCCTATAAGGTCTTGCCTCAGCTGGACAACCCCAACTATGCAAGTGTATAATACTAGGCTTTTTGCCTGTCCAAAATTCATAAGGGGTTTTAGCCACTGCTTTGCTTGGAACCCTGTTAAGGATGTATGTTTCAATCTTTAGTGCTTCTTCTTCTGGTAAAGAAAAATGACTAATCATGCTTCTTACTATGTCCTTAAGCATCCTATTTCATCTCTCAGCAACACCATTCATGCTAGGTTTGCCTGGCATTTTGTACTGTAGGACGATACTGCAATCCTCTAGGCACTTTGCGAAAGGTCTTGAACGTTGTTCACCAAATCTCTCATATCTGCCATAGTATTCACCACCACGATTAGATCTGACATCTTTAATCTTCTTGCCAAGTTGATTTTCAACTTCAGCTTTGAAGGTCTTAAATAAGTCCAGTGATTGAGACTTCTCATGCATCAAATATAGGTAGCCATAACGTGAATAATTGTTTGTGAACGTAATAAAATACTATTGACCATTCCAAGAAGCTGTAGGGAATGGTCCGCAAATATCAGTATGAATACTGATAAGATGTCAATACGTTTGTTGACACCTAATTTCCTAATATTTGTTTGTTTTTCCTTTATGTATTCAATATAGACTTGAAAATGTGTCAAGTCAAAGAGATCCAGAATCCCCTCAGACACAAGTCTCTCAAATTTCTGTTTAGAGATATGTTCTAAGCGCTTGTGCCACAATCGTGAGAGAATCCTCATTAGTTAATTTGCGTTTTGTATCACGTGAGCTGGGATGCAAGGTTTCATTATACGAGACAATTGTATCCAATAAATATAGGTTATCATTAAAAGATAAAAACCAGTTCCAATAAGATTCGAATCACAAAAGAGACTAAATTTATTATTTCTAAATGAACAACAATAACCCAATTTGTCCAATGCACAAACATAAATTAAATTTCGTCTGAACGACAGTGCTACATAAGTCTCCTCCAAATTCAAATAATGACCAGTCCTTAATAATAACCTAAAAGTCCCTATAGCCTCAACTGCAACTACTTTGCCGTTGTTCATATAGATGAATCTTTCAGCATCACTTGGCCATCAGCTCTATAGGAAACCATGCATAGACACACTTATGTGAGTGGTGGCACCAGAATCCATCCACCAAGTGTGTTTAGGTACATAAGCTAAATTAACTTCCGAACAAACCATAGCGATAAACATATCTTTCTTAACATGCCATGCAGCGTACTTACGACATTACTTTTTCACGTGTCTATCTTTTTTGCAAAAGTAATAGGTGAACTCCTTAGCCCATTTTTTTTGCACTTTGAGCTGTGGTGCCCCAACTACAGCTTACTTTCTTCTTTTCCTTTTCTTGTCTTGATGAGTGATTGATAAGTTAGCACTTTTTGTCCTCTCACGCTTAAGTTTCCCATCTTCTTGCACATAGTGAGATATGAGCTCATTAAGAGTCTATTTATCTATTTGGGTGTTATAACTCACTTTAAATTGACCATATTGTGTAGGAAGTAAAATCAAAACTAGATGCACGAGCAAGTTTTCAGACAGCTCTAACTTGAGTGCCTTTAGTTTGAAAGCCAGATTAGACATTTATATAATGTACTTATTTATGTTCCCTTTTCTTTTATAGGTCATTGAAACAAGGTGATCAAGAAGAGTACTTGTTTTAGAATTTTTATTTTTGGCAAAACGCTTTTCAATTTCTTCAAAAGAACGTCTTAGAACGTAGCTTAGCATTTTCGCCTTCGAGACAAATAGCACCCTTGAATGTTTGATGATCATAAGACACATATGGTTAGAACGATCCCATTTTTCAAGTTCCTTTTATCCTCAATGAAACTTTCATCAAGTTAATGAGAGTATGAGTTTCAACCAACTTTGCAACAATGGTGTGTATCGTCGCTCATTATACCACCGTGTAGTCCTTATCGAGATGTTTAAATTGATATCAAGTTTGAGTATTTTTCAAGCGTGCCTTGAAGGTCAAGATCGATGTAATGCGAGAACAATCACTTTACAGTTTGACGTTCTCTTCCAATTCTTGAAATTTGTGCCATTACCTTAGCACATGTATGAAATTAATGTTGATAAATATATTATAGAAGTAGATCCGGATAACTAAAAATATACACCTTCTCTTCTTGCGAGAGAATATAACAAGCTCATGATTAATGATCATATCATAATATATGTATGACAAATTATATAACGGTGGGTCATATCATCACAAGATACCTAGCACAACATTGATATTTACTCTTTGAGCGAAATATCAACTTGTAAGTGATACTCTATGCGTAGTAATCAAATATTGATAATTAATTTCTCAAACAACAAGCTTTTCATTGGATCGACTTATTGTCTACATGAAAACTTGATAATTATCACATATTTATTGTCAGAATCTGCAGATATGATGTATGATGGCCATTTTATCAAACATATTAGCTTTCATTTGGACCGATCATTATTGTTATTCCATAAGCAATAGACACACAAATCTTAGTATTCTAAAATAAATGAATCTAATGACGATAGAGGTTACTTTGGTAATGTATCATTTTAATTTATTTATTTTGAAAAATAATACAATTAATTCAAGTATCTAAAGATATTTTATGGATTAAAATTGACAATTTCAAACTTTAAGGGCCTAAGATTTAAAATATCTAAAACTTAAAGACCCTAAGATTCAAAATCTAAAACTTTAAAGACTAAATCTTAAAATCCAAAACTTTAAGGGCTTAATTTCAAAACTCTAGTTTGAAAGCCAGATTAGACATTTCTATAATGTACTTCTTTATGTTCCATTTTCTTTATAGGTCATTGAAACAAGGTGATCTAGAAGAGTACTTGTTTTTCATGTTTATGTGTTACTTTGCTCACTTCATTGCTTATAGTCGTTTTATTATAGGCAAACTACGTTTTCAATTTCTTCAAAGAACGTTTTTTAGCATTTTCGCACATTGGAGCGAAGGGGACTCTTCGTTGTTTTTGTAGTATCATTTAGCACCCTTAGTTAATTATAAACCTTTTAAAGAATGTTTGATGATCATAAGACACATATGGTTAGAACGATCCCATTTTTCAAGTTCCTTTTGTATCCTCAATGAAACTTTCATCGAGTGAGAGTATGAGTTCGAATTAAGTTGAAAAATTTAATCACGGAGCGCAAGGTCAAGATCGATGTAACCGAGAATGATCACAACGTTCTCTTCAATTCTTGAAATTTGTGCCATTAAGCACACATGTATGAAATTAATGTTGGCAGATATTATAGAAGTAGATCCAGAAAATGAAAACGAGAGAATATAACAAGCTTATGATTAATGATCATGTCATAATATATGTATGACAAATTATATAACGGTGGGTCCTAACACAACATACCTAGCACAACATTGATATTTAGTCTTTGAACAGAAATATCAACTTGTAAGTGATACTCTATGCGTAGTAATCAAATATTGATAATTAATTTCTCAAACAACAAGCTTTTCATTGGACCGACTTATTGTCTACATGAAAACTTGATAATTATCACATATTTATTGTCACGTGTATGTCTGCCATTTTATCAAACATATTGGCTTTCATTTGGACCGATCATTGTTCGCATAAGCAACAGACACACAAATCTTAGTATTCTAAAATAAATGAATCTACGCGATAGAGGTTACTTTGGCAATGTATCATTTTAATTTATTTATTTTGAAAAATAATACAATTAATTCAAGTATCTAAAGATATTTTATGGATTAAAATTGACAATTTCAAACTTTAAGGGCCTAAGATTTAAAATATCTAAAACTTAAAGACCCTAAGATTCAAAATCTAAAACTTTAAAGACTAAATCTTAAAATCCAAAACTTTAAGGGCTTAATTTCAAAACTCTAAACCTTTAAGGCCCAAGATTTTAAAATCTGAAAATTTTAAAAACCTAAGATTTAAAATCCAAAACCATAAGGACTAAATCTGAAAATTTAAAGCTTTAAGGGTTAAGATTTTAAAATCTGAAAAAATTAAGGACTTGAATTAAAAATTACACATTAATCTCTGAATTCATCAAATTTACATATGAAATCCTATTTCCAAAAATTGCAATAGCTAGGGTTTGAAACCCTAGCGCCGCTAGCTACCCATTGCCACCGTCCCTTCCGCTCTGATGGGGGCGGTGGCTCTTTAGCCGCGCAATGCTTGCTGTCTTTGCTTTCCTCCCAAAGAATGAATGGCAACGGCGGCGGTGGTCTTTGTTGATGTTTCTTCCCAAGAGTACGCACTTTCTTTGCTTTACCCTTCATAATTTTTATTTTTTAATCTTTAATCTTTAATTCTTTATATCAGGATTTTTCCTCGACAAAAAACAAGCCAAAAATTATTTTACACAAATATTTTTTACCCAAAAATTCCTTAGGGGCATATTTATCCAAAATCAAAACATATATAAAAAAATCATAATAATATAACATGATTTATACTCTGATACCATTTGTTAGATTTAAACATAAATATTTAATTATAATTACATAATTAATTATATAATTATAGAACCCAAGATCATCTTGTTTAATTATCAAGAATATGTGTTGAAGAAGAATATATGAATCCATTGTGTTGAAACTCAGAGGGTTAAGATCTTCCATAGTCAAATCTCTTTGTTCTCAACAGGATCTCGCTCGAGGATGGCGATAGAAGAAAAAAGATATGAGCTAATTAATGATTTGACCTTAGGGACATAGCCATATGATAATCTTTATATACTAGCTAATTAGATTCCCATCAACCTTAATTAGAGTAGTATTAGATCTCTATACATTATAGAGTCGTATGATTCTAGAGCCTTAGTTGATCACTTATATGGCGTTATTAAATTATATAGCTTATAATATAATTATATTTTAAATATCCACATAATAAGTAAAATCCAACATTTAAACCAAGAAAAGAAAAATATATTTTATTAATAGAAATGTTCTAATGTCCACAGTCCAAGAGGGCACCATAACATTGCCCACTATGGGCATTAGAAAGGTGTTGATTTTATTAATACAGACATCATGATATATATTACTTTAGACAACCTCAAACTATCAGGAAGACATCAAACTAATTATACATATATATTTTCTCCTCCAACCCTCAAATTTTTAAAAGCACGTGTCACAATGCCAGCAACACAGATCGAAGAGGCTGCACAAATAAATAAATCAGTTAACTGATAGAGCTCAAAAATTACGTGTATTTTGACTAATGATCTCAATTTTCCAAGCAAAAACAAGGTTTTGAGTAAAATTTAGACGAAAACCTTCGAGCCATTTTCTTTGGCTCGCAGAAGCCCCCATCTCCTTTTGGCTTTGTTCGTGGCCAGCAATTCATCTTCTTTTTCTTCCCAGTTTGAGCATTTCCAGTAGGGTAACCTGCTACCAAAAAAGTTCAAGAAAAGTTCAGAGTTTAAATTTATCTTTTTGCATCTTTAGATGGACGTCGAGTCGAGCTCCTCCTAAGCATGTACTACGTTTTATCTTCGTTTTTAATAAAACACAACACATACAGTAGAGAGAGAGAGAGAGAGAGAGAGAGAGAGACCTGAAGAAGGTTGGTTTGGTGGGTTTTGCATTATGGAAGATGAACAACACAAATTCGTCAAGTTAATAGGAATGTGAATAATCTTTGGGATGTTTAATGCTAATCAGACTTGTAGTGTGTATATATATATACACAAAAAGGCGGGCGAATATTAATTTTTTGCTTTAATTTGTCCATTTTAAATGTCTAATGTCTACTATAAGTATAACCTTATTTAAAAAAAAAAAACTATATGGATAATTTTATTCACAATATCAACTGTTTAGTAAATTTTTAAGCAAAATCAAACAAAGACTAAATCACAAGTATTTAGAGTTTAAGTCTTCTCACAATTTGTTTAGGAAAAGTGTACATGCATTAATCTTTAATGGAAAATATATTTACTTTGTAATACAATTTACACAATAAACTTTTTATAAGGGGTTATTCAACACCATTTAAGAATACGTAAAAAATCAAAATTAATTATACTAGCTAATTTATTATTGGATAACTTGATGTGTACATATCGATACACTACTCAACTTTACATTATGCTCCACTTCTCGTTAACAGAAAAA
This sequence comes from Forsythia suspensa, assembly GCA_023638005.1. NCBI lineage: Eukaryota > Viridiplantae > Streptophyta > Magnoliopsida > Lamiales > Oleaceae > Forsythia > Forsythia suspensa. Next base: position 14,687,054 of record CM042667.1, read on the forward strand.
GCAAATATGAAAGCTCGTTTTAAATTCAATAGTAACAAAACTTTTCTTATTGCTTTTTGTTGTTGGATTCTTTGCTTGGTGAAGATGGAAGAATAAAACGCAAAAAGAAACTCATCACAATGCTGTGGTGTATGTATGAAAGGAGAAGAATTAAGTCCAAAGAATATGGATAAATGTAGAGAGAACGTGATGCCACACGAAGAAATAATGCAAGAAAAAAATAATACTTATTTCAAATGAATTGCTTACATGTTAAGATTAATTGGGTGGTCTATGGTCGATTAGATATGATCTAATTATTGAAGCTATATGTCCAAACAAACCTTGTGACAATATAAAGTTTTAGACTCAATTACAATTAGTATGAAAATTATGAACTTAATTATAATTGTGATTAAAATTCAGGAACTACACTTACAATTAAATCAAATTGAGACTAATTAGACTTGAACTTGAATTGAACTACCTTTTCCTATATATGTAGACCAAAGTGGAGCCTATAAGGACACAGAAGTCTAATACCCTGTTTGATTCAAGAAAATAAAGAAAATTGCTTTTTCTTGGTTTTTTCTGATATGTCGAAATTGACTTTTGATTTTAATTAAAAGGTATCAACTCGTCGATATAATCTGAACTTCGGAGATTGAGGTATAATACTAAACCCACACGTGACATCTAGCAAAGATCATGATTTATTAAACACCAACAAAATATGAGTTCCTGCAAACACAAATTAATTGCAAATTATTAGTTCAATTGCCTACAAAACTTTCTGTTTCTTGATTGCATACAACAACGTTTAACCTTTTGAAAATTGAAACTAAAACGACTGTAATGCTTTATCCTACAGTGGCAGAAAAGACGTAGCGTGGAATGCATAAAGATTACGATCAAAATGACAAGAATCACACTTGCATACTAGTTCTAATAATCATCCAAAAAAATAAAGGAAGGATGAGAGAGAGTGTTGAAATCAAAAAGAAGAATTATTTATGATTTTTATGCTTTTAGATTAAGTGTTACAAAAGATTATACATTTGTTGCTATAAAGACATTACGGTTTTGTTCTAATGACCATGGTGGCGTTGTTATAATAATGGCAAGACACTCATCCAACAATCATTGGATGAGACTAATGGCCCACTTTTACACTCATCCAATGAACGCCGATGTTGACAAGTGTCGATGATTACAACAACGACTACCGTGGGCATTAGAACGGGAGTAATAAATTCAATAATCTCTATTCTGGGAAATCCAAGGAAAAGCTTCATCTAAGCATTTACAAAAGTAATGGACTTGTTAGAAATAAATAAAGCAATAAGGATTTCTTCATTTTGAAAAGTTCAATAAGAAAATCCAGATAAGAGTATACAAAGGAAGACAAAATCCACCTGCCTCATGATACAAGTAGCACATTGCTAGTCGGACACATAAATACCTGTATTCACAGCATGCGAACGCCTCAAACGATTGACCAGAACTTCTTTCTGCAAAATAAGACTGGTTCCATTTTCTTCTGATCATCTTCCAGAAAATGCTACAGAGTATCCCAAAGAAACTTAGGAGCAACATCTGCTATCCTATTAATAACTGGTTCGCTTTCACCTCTGATAATAATGTATCCCTGCACATCAATATGCACGAGATTTTACTGTTATTTGTAACTATTGAAGGAAAAACCTGAACCATTTGCATTTAAACCTCCAAAGGACAGAATGGGGTTTGACGTGTGTGTGTGTGTGTGTGTGTGTGTGTGTGTGTGTGTGTGATGATGGGGAAGGGGTGGGCAGAACTGACAACATAGAAAAATTGATTATATGGACAACATGCAACGAAAAATTGAACTCCATTCACTTCTATTTACACGAGGACCTGTTGTAACTCCAAAGCATCAGTACGACGCTTCGTATTACAGTTTGTGTTGGGGTGGGGGTACATCCCTTTCCATTATATTTCTGTTACATTTCCTAGGTACAATCCTCAGCTGAGAGTACTCCTAAGGTGCAGAAGCACTAGGGAGTTACCACAACAGTTTTTTCTTACATGTTCAGCACATTGTCCAGCGAAATTTAAAGGCACCCAGTTGGAAGGTGTAAGTTTAAGGACGTGGTCTCATGGGGGGCCAAACCTGAGAAATTGTTCTGCCTCTAAACCATGTCATTGGAAACTGAAAGCTGTGTTTAGTAGAGCGGAAGAATAGAGTTGAAGGAAAACTGTTCTCTAGACCTTATTTGATATGGCATGCGGAAAGTATGACATAAACCAAACCTTTGTTAACAATTTTGTGAAATGAAAGAAAATTGTAATCCTTCCACCCACTTTCCGTTCCCTCCCAACTTTCCATCTAGCACAACAAGGGAAAGTCAATTTCCCCTCCATTTTCCACGGTTCCACCTCACCTTCTTTTCAATTCTACCCTCTTCCTCATATCAGACAAAACCTAACATCTTGAGTACTTCCACAAAGCCACAAGCCAAGAGTGTCAGCCGGAGGTAACCAAAGTGGGATGCTGAGTAATAAAAGAAGTTGGAAGTAACCCTGTTTGAGATGAGGCTCAAAAAGGTTCGGCAGCACAAAACCTATGTAATTGGGTACAGACTCTCTGTTTCAATATCTGGATTTAAGTAAGAAATTATGTATCTGATACGCAAAGGTTGACCTTTGTTCTATACATATAGCTGTATGGTCATGCCTGCATATAGCTCTATCGAAGTACTTACCCTTTGAAAAGAATGCTTAACACAACCACATTTGCACTGAGAGGAGTTCACTTTTTCTTTTGATTCTTTCGAACATCAGAAGCAATTTTCTTCAGATGAATGATTCAATAGGTTAGGTGCAATTACATTTCTCATCTAACATCTTGTGGAATCAACGGCTTTAAGGCATGTTTAATTATGATATAACCTAGATGACAATTGTTAAATTATTTGCTGATGCCTGTAAGCATAAAACTGAGTTCCAATAATTATTTACCCGAGGACGTAATATTCGGTCCATCTTCAGCATAATGTCCTCTAGTAAGCAACTTTCTTCCCGATTTTTATATGCAACAAGTCATACGAGCGTGGGTATGTTGAGAACGGTTCACACCTTCAGATTTCAAAACAAAATGGTGTCATGTTCCTTAATGGATGAGAAGCATAGAAAAGTTATAATCTGGAGCTTACCAGTCATGAAAGGTGCCAATCAGACCCCGATCGTAAATAGCAGGTAAGGTATTCACCGTGGTTGCAGGTACAACATTCATAACCCAAACAGGCCATGTACTCAAAGCAACTGCAAATCCACCAAGGAAAGCACTCATGTCTAGGACATTCCGAACTTCATTCTCTTCAACATCCATCAGTCTCCAGTAGTGACGAACTTGATCCTGCCAGTAGATTGTATCTGATAAGAACTTTTCTCGACTTATACCTGCACCAAGGAGGAGTTCGAATATAAAATCATGATTGAAAATGTTTAGCCGCTGTAGAAGCAGGATTGGGGAAGATATGGTTTTAAGGGAGCGTATACTGTTTCCAGCATATAATGAATATTCATTATATGTAAATTCATAAGAAGCTTTGATATCTTCTTTCTATTAGAAACGATGGAACACTCTCTTCATCATATAATGTACTTCAATATAAATGACTTTCCGAAAGAAACTTTTAAATCCTCTCCACTAGTAATTAAAAATTGCTATCTGTGTTTCAGATTTTATCCATGCATATGCCTTCGTTGAGTAAACAATTTCCACCTTCCATTGATCACCAAATTATGAAGTCTAGTCATAAAAAGGATGCACTGATAAAAAATAATATGTATTAGTTGAACAACAACATACTAGCTGGAATTAATTACAGAAATGGACTCGCATTGCCTGAAAAGGAAACGCTTTGTAACTGACAAGTACAATTTTGTATTGATCGGAGCCCACAAAAAAGAACAATTATTAGTACTCTTACATGTTTTGAGTATAATGGTGTACTGTTTTATTATCATTTTAGGAAATAATCAAATTCAAGTATCGATCTAACGAAAAGAGAGCAAACAGAAGAAAGTGGAACGTAATTGCAAAGACAAAGAGACTTAAGAGGCTTGACATGTAAATATCAAAGAAAGAAAAAAAAAACTGCAACTAAAGTAACCAATCGCATGGCTAAAGAGTGATGCGATCGCAACATAATGGGCTCTTACCATGTGATCGCAAGGTATAAGCCCATGCGATCACATGGCTTTTCGGGGCAGCAGTTGTGAAGTCTTCTGATCGAAATAGAACTCTATTGAGTCCAGGATAAAACAACTACCTAAAATTCGTTTTGAAGAGTTCGGAGAGGAGTGTAAAAGCCAGAGAATAGACAAATCGCGGGGGACGAATTTTGGGAAGAAATATACAAGAGAAGAATCGAAGATCAAAGAATAGATTGAAGATTCTTGAGTCGAAATCACGGATTGTAATCTTATTTTTTTTCTTCCGTAACATGATTAATACAATTCTTGCATTATTTTACGAAATCATGTCCGGCTAAATTACTTATTGCTAGGATGAACGATAAAACCTCATGTTTTCAATTAATTAGAAATTTTCTGTTGCAGTAATTAATTGCTTGTGGATTGATTATTCTTTATTCATTTTTTCTAATGTTTTAATGCTAGTGTTAGTAAAACTTGAATTCGTTCTCACAAATTTACTTTGATTACTTGATAATTTAGATTTAATTAAACATAATTAGAATAGTTTTAGAATTAAAATCAAAACGAATCTGTATTTTTTACATTGTTAAAACTCGAACTACAAATTAATTAGTTAATTGATAATTAGTCATCGTGGGTTTGGCACCTTTCACATCACTTTATTATTCGTTAACGATTCGTCCACTTGCAGGATTAAAATCTACAACAAGTTTTTGGCACCGTTGCCGGTGACTAGTTTTATTAAATACTACGTTAATTGATAATTTAGTTTTAACATTTTTTAATTATTATTTTTATTTTCTTTCTTAGTTCTTTGTGCTACTGCTGAATTCCAGCTATTTTCTATAGTTTTAGGTGTCGAGTGTGTATGCACCGTATAAAAGATCTTGATCTATTTGATTTAGACCCAGAAATCGAACAGAGCTTTTACCAACGACAACGTTAATAAAGAGAAAAGAAAAAACAGCAAAGAGACACAATGGATGACAACAACCAGATTCGTGATCACCCACTTGCAGATATGAGAAATATTCTTACACCAATGGCTCGGCCAGTTGAAGTTAATGAACGAGATATTCTTATGGGTGAGTATATGATGCCACCAATTGTTGAGAATCGGTCCAGCATAATCTATCTACCTTATGGATACGATAACTTCCACTTGAGGCCGGATGTGATTAATTTGTTCTCGAAAAATCTACCGTTTTATGAGTGAACAGATGAAAATCTTCATTACTATATTTTTCGCTTCGATGAATACTATGGCAATTTCAGATGCCACGGTGTTAATGAAGAGACACTTAGGTTGAGGCTCTTCCCACACACATTGAAAGATAAAGCTAGATAATGGTTAGATTCTTTACCGTCTGGGAATATCACTACTTGGACAAATTTGATCCAGAAATACAACCTGAAATATTTTCCTCCGTTCAGAGTGAACAGATCAAGTATGAAATATCTAATTTTCAACAATTTCGAGAAAATTTTCACGAAGCATGGAAAAGATTCAATGAACGCTCCGAAAGTGTCCAAGTCACGATTTTCCTTTAGCAATTTAAAATTATTATTTTACTCTAGATTAGCTCCAAACAATCGGTTCTTCAAGAGATTCTACAAAGCAGTGGCTCTATCCAAAATAGATCACCAAAGACCTTCACGACTTGTATGAAACTATGAGTGAACAGCTCGTTATGTGGCCGACATTGCAGGTTTGCGAAGAAAGCAAACAAGAATGCACGGCGTGAAATCAATTCGCTTGTACTGGCGAAAATTGATGCATTGTAAAAGTAGATAGAAGCAATAAAATATTCTCACTCACCAATATGGTTCAAATGTCCCCACCAATATGTGTCACATGCGGGAAAAACCATTAATCATAAGAATGTCCTTTAACCATCGTTGATATGTCATTACCTGAATAAGCTGCATATGCTCACAACTTTCAACGGCAGCAGAATAATCCATACTTACAGACTTACAATCCAGGATGGAGAAATCATCCAAACTTCTCTTATGGAAATACCAAAAACATTCAAAATTTTCCAAATCAAAGGAGACCACAAGAAAGAAAAGGAGGATTGGAAGAAACTGTCACATGCATGGAATCTAAATTAAAGGAGATGTAGAAAAGACAATATGTCGCGATAAAGAATATAGAAAATCAGATTGGGCAGTTGGCTAAACTGTTGACCGAGCGACAACCAGACACATGGCCAAGCAATACCGAAGTCAATCCAAAAGAGTAAGTAAATGCAATCACCACGAAAAGCAGAGTTAAGTTGCCAGAGATTCATGTGAAAAGACCGGGTGTTGAAAAGGAAACTGCGATAAGTAACGAGAGAAAACAAATCGAAATGTGTTGAACAAGAAAAAGAAAGCTCTCCACCAGATTATATTCCGTCACCGGTCAAAGTTTATGTCCCTCCAATTCTATTTCCTCAAATGCTGCGAAAACATAAGCTAGACAAGCAATTCGAAAAATTCTTCGATGTATTCAAGAAATTCCAAATCAACGTACCTTTTGCTAATGCATTAGCTCAAATGCCGAGTTATGCAAAATTTATGAAAGAAATTCTTTCAAACAAAAGGAAGTTGGAGGAGCACGAAATAGTTATGCTTACTGAGGAATGCAGTGCTATCTTGTAAAATAAACTATCTCCGAAATTAAAAGATCCAAGGAATTTTTCTATTCCTTGCACTTTGTTGGTAGTTCATTTTTGAGAAAGCATTATGTGATTTAGGTACTAGCATTAATTTAATGCCTTACTCTATTTTCAGGCAACTTGGTCTCGGAGAAGCAAAGCCAACCACAATCTCACTCTGCTTAGTCGATCGATCAATTAAACATCCATGCGGGTTGTTGAAGATATTTTAGTGAAAATGGACAAGTTCATATTCCCAGCTGACTTCATTATATTGGATATGGGGAAAATATGGATGTACCACTTATCTTGGAAAGACCTTTCTTAGCTACTGGACGAGCACTAATTGATGTACAGAAAGGGCAGCTAGCGTTGAGATTAAAAAAGAAGCAAGTCACTTTCAACGTGTTTACAGCAATTCAATATCCAAGATCCTCTGACTCGTGTTTTTAGATCGATATCATCGATCACGAGGCAGCTAACACATTTGCTTTAGAAAATCCTTCAGATCCATGGAAAGCATGTATTATACATTCTCAAGAAGAAAATTTCGACTCTCTATTTCTTGAAGAATGTGCCAGATATTTACAAAGAGCTGAACAGATGGAAAGAAGAAATAAGTACATGGATCTGGGTACCACACATCCTCAACAGCTACCTTCATTTCAACAGGCTCCGACTCACAGTTAAAGTAATTACCTTTTCACCTTAGGTATGCCTATCTCGGTAAGTCATCTACTCTTCTAGTCATTATTGCAAATTCTATCAATCAAGATTAGGAAGACAAATTACTTTGAGTCCTAAAAAATTACAAATCAGCCATCGATTGGACTATAGCAGACATTAGAGGTATCAGCCCATTCATATCCATGCACAAGATTCTAATGGAAGGGGCATATAAACCGACAGTGCAACATCAACGTAGATTAAATCCTCATTTGCAAGAGATAGTCCGAGCTGAAGTTTTAAAACTACTTAATGCCGGTATCATCTACCCTATTTCAGATAGCACTTGGGTAAGCCCGGTTTAGGTAGTGCCTAAAAAAAGAGGAATAAAGGTTGAGAAGAATGACAATAACGAGCTTATACCAGTCAGATTGACTACATGCTGGAGAGTTTGTATTGACTATAGGAAGTTGAATGATGTCACTCGAAAAGACCATTTTTCTCTACCATTCATCGATCAGATGTTGGAGTGTTTGGCAGGTCACTTTCATTACTGCTTTCTTGATGGGTATTCAAGCTACAATCTTATTCATATAACCCAGAAGATCAAGAGAAAACGACCTTTACTTGTCCTTACGACACGTTTGAATATAGGCGTATGCCATTTAGCCTATGCAATGCTCCTGCCACATTTTCAGCGTTGTATGATGTCTATTTTCTCTGATATGGTCGGAAAATTTATTGAAGTATTCATGGATGATTTTTCATTTTTTGGATTATCATTCGACAAATACCTAAAAAATTTGACCTTGGTACTTCAGCGTTGCGATAAAACAAACTTGGTACTTAACTGAGAAAAGTGCCACTTTATGGTCCAAGAAGGCATTGTGTTAGGACACAGGATTTCAACTAAAGGCATTGAGGTCGACAAAGCAAAAATCAAAGTTATAGAGAAACACCTCTTCCGACAACAGTTAAAGAAATTCTATCTTTTCTGGGACATGCAAGGTTCTATAGACGGTTTATAAAAGATTTTTCAAAAATAACTAAATTGTTGTGCAGTTTGTTGGAAAAAGAAGTCAAATTTAATTTTTCCATAGACTGTCTTAAAGCCTTCTACACTCTTGAAGAAAGCCTAATCTCAGCACTAGTCATTATAGTCCCTGATTGGGATATACCGTTTGAACTCATGTGTGATGCAAGTGATTTTGCTATCAGGACAGTTTGGGGCAATAAAGAGAAAAAATCATACATTTCATTGATTACACCAGTCGAACTCTTAATGGCGTTCAAATGAATTATGCCACTACAGAAAAAGAATTACTAGCAGTAGTATTTACCTTTAAAAAATTTTGATCTTACCTCATTGGATTGAAAGTGATAGTGCACACAAACCACGCAGAATTGAAATATCTTTTTGCTAAAAAAGATGCAAAACCAAGACTGATTCAGTGGATATTACTTCTTCAAGAATTTGACTTGGAAATTCAGGATAAGAAGGAGAGCGAGAACGTGGTAGCTGACCACTTGTCAAAAATAGAGCAATCAGAAGGGAATGAAGAAGGTGATATAAATGAGAAATTTCTAGACGAGCAGATTTTTGGGATAGAGCAGTTTGATAACTCACCATGGTATGCTGATTATGTAAATTACCTTGCAAGCAACATCATGCCACTTAATTATGATCACCAACACCAAAAAAGTTCTTTTCAAAACTTAAATACTATTTTTGGAGAGATCCTATTCTCTACAGACGGAGTTCTGATCAAGCAATTTGAAGGTGTATACCTGAAGAAGAAATGAAAATTGTCTTAGAACAATGTCATTCCTCACCATACGGAGGTCATTTCGATGCTACCAAAACAACAGCCAAAGTCTTACAATTCAAGTTTTATTGACCGACATTATTCAAGGATGCTTATAATTTAGTAAAAAAATGTAACAGGTGCCAAAGGACGGGAAACATATCCCGAAAGCAAGAAATGCCCTTTCGAAGCATTTTAGAGGTTGAACTTTTTTATGTACGAAGAATTGACTTTATGGGACCGTATCCACTCTCGTTCTCAAATTCCTACATTTTAGTGGCCGTGGACTATGTTTCAAAATGGGTAGAAGTTGTAGCCTTACTGACTAATGATGGCTGGGTAGTGGTGAATTTCCTTAAAAAGAATATTTTCACGCGTTTCAGAACTCCTCGAGCAATCATAAGTGACGGATGTAAATATTTTTGTAACCGGTAATTTGAAACTCTCTTGACAAAATACGGTGTGAAGTACCGAGTGGCTATTCCTTACCATCCATAAACTAGTGGCAAGGCAAAAATCTCCAATCGGGAGTTGAAATGGATCCTAGAGCTAACCGTTAGTACCTCAAGAAAAGATTGGTCGAACAAACTAGATGATACTCTTTGGGCATATCGAACTACATTTAAAATTTTAATTGGAATGTCACCATACTGCCCAGTTTTTGGAAATGCGTGCCATTTATTGGTCGAGTTAGAACATCTAGCTTACTGAGCATTGAGGAAGTTGAACTTTGATTTGAAAGAAGTCGGTGAAAAATGAATGCTTCAATTGAACGAAATGGATGAATTCCAGTTTGAGGCCTATGAAAATGCCAAACTATACAAGGAGAAGATGAAGAAGTGGCATGACAAGATCATTCCACAAAGGCAGTTTGAGGCGAGACAAAAAAGTTCTCTTATTCAATTCACAACTCAAGTTCTTTCTGGGAAAACTTTGTTCAAGATGGTCCGGGCTATTCACGATAGTGAAAGTTTATCCACATAGAGCGGTAGAAGTTGCTCATGACACAAATATCATGTTTAAGGTGAACGGACAAAGACTAAAGCAGTACTTGGAAGATGATTTTTCGAAAGAAAAGTCATTCACCACTTTAAACAATCTGGAGTGATCACCACGACAAAGTCGAGCTCAAGACTGTAAACAAGCACTTAATGGGAGACAACCCATTTTTCTACCATTTTATTTAAATTTCCGTATCATTTAAGTTTTATGATTTCTTTTGACATTTTGCACGTTTTTATCTTTTAGGATTTAAAAGTAAGCACTTTCAATTCTTAGGTAATGAGGAGCTATAATCATCATCATTTAGAATAAACACAATTTTTTTAAAAGTTATGTTAGATAAAAAAAAAAAAATTGAATAGTGCGGTGACTATGCGATCGCATAGTTACACCATTCTTGATCGCATAGCTCAGGCGTAAAAATATTTTGTCCAAATGACCTCGAAATCCTATGAAATTTGAACATGTGGAAGACCAAAACATGCACTTCCATTCCATCCTTTGCCGTTTGACTTTTGAACATTCTTGGATAATTTTCTCGGGATTTGAAATAGCTTAGTCGAACACAATTTTTAGAGAAAAATTACTTAAAAGTTCGGGATAGTTTGGGGATGACCAATAATACCATTTATATTCTTTTTCATATCTAACTTGTTTTCATTTATTTTGAAGGTCATGGCTCCAAAAATACCCCAACTGCCGCAGAAAAAAAAAGAAAAAGGCAACCGGAGGAACATTAAAGAAAGCCCGAGGTGGAACCACCGACTCTCTCCACTATCTATCCGAGGAGCACGAAGAAAGATATAAAAAGCTCACTAGCCATTGGACCATATGGGGAGAGCGAGGTTACAGTTGGAGGATTTTCCTCACTCCGAGTTATACAATTTGATCGACGTGTGCAGATGGTCAAAAATTACAGAAACACCACACAAAATCTACTCACAGCTCGTCCATGAGTTTATGCCAACTTCAACCAGGACATCGACATACATGGGACAGAGCACTACGGACAGACATGGGTGTGGGGTAAATGGTTTATGTTTACCCCGCGTGTAATTAACCAATACTAAGGGATTATATCAGAAAATATTCACCCACTGCCCACTATTCTGGTTATGGGTGAAGTGGCACGATTTCTATATTGTCGAGATGATACATGGCCACTACTTGGGAGAGACTTTGAGCATAGCAAATTGACAGATTCCCTACTCATCTTGAATTTGTTCGTGAGCCACAATATCAACCTGAACACGCACCACTGCACTACCATCAATGATGCGACGGCTCAATTTTTATACCATCTAGCTCACGTGAGAAAGATAGACTTAGGTAGCTACATCTACACCTTGATCAATACTCTGGGCTTCTAAACAGATAAGAGGCACACTGCCATCTTGCCATCTCTAATCAACGGCATTTGTGAAAAATCAGGGGTTTATATTTCTGCAGCAGAGCAGGTGGTAAAATCCAAGAGACTGATCAACTGCTTTGCCTTGGAAAATGTAAGAAGGCACACTGCACGAGTTGTAGAGACAGCCATATTCGCAGAGGAGCAGCCTCAAGAAAGACATCCATGTGCACATTAGCATGCCACACCTCTCGGAGACATAGCATCCATGCTACATCAACTAATAGAAGGTCAGGCGGAGAAGACACGGCTCATTGTCGCTACACGGACTGAATTATGCACAGTGCAGCAGGAGTTGACGATGCTACGATCTCGCATGGATACAGTCCGACACACTTAGATGAATCTCAAGAGCAATCAGTGACAAACTGGCCTGGAGCAGAGTCAGATTCGATCCGACTTCGACCAGGTCAAGAGGCGGTTAGACAGATGTGCGGGCAAGCTAGATGATATTCATGACAAGATTTGCAGACCAACACCTAGCCAAGACCCTCCACCAGTAGATTCTACCACGCTCCTTCTTCTAACACCATCCGATCCACCTCTGGGAAGTCTCTGAATTTTTCTATATACATTTCTTTTGAATTTTTACATTGGGGACAAAGTATCTTTCAAGTTTGGGGGTGGTGAATAAAATTGCTTGATTCGATTATGATACTTGATATTGATTGTTAACTTGCTTTTGTTTGTTTAAAAAAAAATTTAGTAATTGTTCGCATGTTTATGTGATATGAATAGCCCTGCCAGCTAATGATGAAACCTTTTCTTTGAGTTTAGCTTTAATCATGACTTGTGGACATATTACTTTTGTTTAAATGTGAGGCTACTTAACCATGTCTGATATCGTGTTGTGTCGGCCAGTTATGATGATTTTTAGCTATGTTGTTGCACTTAAGTTGAAAATAATAGGATACCTTTTAGAAACTAAGAATCATTTGTATCTCGAACAAGTAACCAATAGAGTGAGTAAGTGTGGTAGTTAAGCAATGATGGTGGCTATCTAGGTTGTGATTGGTTCCATGTATGTTAAAAAATTGTGTGGAGCACTTTAGACCAGTTAGAGGAAGCTAAGTAATGATCGAATGTTAGGAATCTAATCCCCACGCATGAACTTATTTCACGCAAGGAACAAGGCTATTACTATTATATAACTCTTTTCGTAGCCTTTTTGACTCGAGTGATAAAGCCCATCAGCCTAAAGCTCGTTACATGAGTCATCTAGAAAGCTTAATGGACTGAGTTTCACACATTATTAATATCTTATAATTCTTTTCGTAGCCTTTTTGACTTGAGTGAAAAGGTCTGTAGGAGTTTTTCAAAACTCGATGCCCTAAAGTTCAAAAGACTTGGGAGTCATCTAGAAAGCTTAAGGGATTGAGTTTTGCACATAAGATTTATATATAATTTTTTTTAAAGCCAATGAAAAATCTTTTGCAAAGTAAACATGAAGATTAGATAACTAATGAGTTTGACTTGCTTAGTAGAAACTTTCTGGTCGAGAGCACTCAAAAATAAGAGAATCTTCATAAATCTAGTTTGTCACGATTATTAGCCTTCTCAACCAGCTTCGAGCAAGAAAATAATGAGTAAAGTGTAACCTTTGAACCAAAATCTCGGAATTGATAGAGAAAATTATTTTGGAGGAAAGTGTACCTTATGAGAGGAAAAGAAAAAGTTGACCAAATGGTTGGCTATCACCACCATAGAAACTAAGTGGATCGGATTAACTGCTCTCACACACATATCAAGTATGGTTTGAGTAGAATCACATTTGCAATAGTGACATGATGCGATCCAGGACCATATTGGAGTCTAATGGAAGATTGGAGGACGAAAATAAGCGTGAAACAAAGTTTCAGGACAAATGTAGATGGGACAGAAATCTGCGAATAGAATCAGAACAAATAACCATGCGATCGCATGGTTATACCAGGCTGCGATCGTAAGGAGGGCATTTCAGAGGCAGAATGTTAATTGATTAAACCATGCGATTGCACAGTTTAAGCCTATGCGATCGCAAGGTTAGATTTTTGGGCAAATTCAGGATTTAGCCTATTTTAGTTTCCTTTTCGAATTAGAACTCTTATTTTATTAGTTTTTAATTATTTCCGAATTAGATTAATATTTTTTTAATGTTTACTATTTAAGCAATTTTCATTGTAAACAATATCCAGTTTAGTATTTTGAGAGATTAATTAAAGTGATGATTCAATTTCTCCCGTGTTCTTAATTGAACAAACCCTAAAAACTTATCAAAGATTTCGTAAATATTTGTGGCGTTTTCTTAACTATGGTTCTTTGATTCAAGTAATCATTGGGTCAAGTTCTTGTGACCAGATTTTAGCTTTGAGGTTCTTAGAGTTCAGATCAATTCTTTTGTGGTTCCGAGATTTAATTCTTCGCGGGTTCGCATAAGTTGATATCAGAACTTTGGTTCTAAAATCAGGTTTTATCGTTTAATTTTTTTTTTTTATCAGATTCATTTTGAATCATATAAAAAAAAATTCTCTTTCATTATTCTTTTTATTCTTTTTCTTGTTTAGATTCATCTTGAATCATATAAAAAAAATATTTCTTGCTTTGTATTCTTTTTTTTTTTTTTAATTTCTTGCATTGGACCGCAAAAGTTAAAAAAAAAACGAAAATTCAAGAATTTCAAGAAAAGTCAAGAAACCCATTCTTTTTAAATTCTTGTGTCATAATTGTCATCCGGTGCTTAAATATTATCCTTTTGTGAATTTTCTTCTTGACCATTCTCGTTATCTTTTAATTTCTTATTCTTGATCTTAAACATTACGGAGGCCGAATTTCTGATTGAGTTTGGTTTGTTCTTTAGAGAATTTGGTAAGAAACACAAAGAGAGGTAAAATGCAAGAGTGGTGAGATAATTATCGAAAAAAAGCCATATAGAGTGAAACACGAGTGCAAATACGTGAGGCAAATATTTTTTTTCAATCCTAATTTCTATTGTTTTATCCCAAAATGTCCAATAATAAAGAAACAACACCTAGGGGAGAAAACAACCCATTCTTTTTGTTGAAAGCCATGCAACAACAATTTGAAAGGATGAACATGGTGTTTAATGAGATGATGAATAGTAATAGAGAGTAGGGATGGCAATGGGACGGGTTCGAGGCCGGTCAAGCTTGCCCCGCCCCGTCCCATCCCTAGACCTGCCAATTGGCGTGGCGTGGCGTGGCGTGGCGTGGCGTGGCGTGGCGTGGCGGGACGGGGTGCCCCCACTGCCCTGCCACTACTCTTTTTAAATTTAAATTTTTTTTTTTTTTTTTTAAATGTTGGAGGGTATAAGTTGTGACTGAATTTATATGCAATAGGTTTGATTATTTGTTTTTATAACGGAAACACAAGAATTATAATATGGGTTACATACTTTCACACAATAAATAAACGCATATAAATTTGAAGATATAATATAACAACTAATAACTAACAACTTGTGACCTGTCCAATCTTCAAAATATTAAATTGTACAAAAAAATATGAACATTACAACCCAACACAAAAATCAAATGTATTCAAATAATACACGATTCACAAAGTTGAACAACAATAACAAATGAAATTGAAATTGAAATCGACAATCTTCATTCTTCTTCATGTATAGTTGTGACATACTCGGTTTCCAATAATTCTTGTATAATGAGTAAGAAAAGTTCGTATATGAAATAATATTATAATTTAAATAGATTTTAACTTGTATATTGAAATAAATAAGATTACATTGTCCTCGATTTCCTCTTCAGTGATAGTAGAACAATATTCGGTGTACGATGACAACGCGGGAGAGTTTTCTAACAATAAAATAAATCGAGTTAACAACAAATAAATGTCAAGAATAATAAATATGAAAAATAAAAATACTAAATACTTTTATATACCATGAATATCAGTCTACAACCAGTTTTGAGCATACATCAATGCCTCCAAGGTCTTCGGATGAAGTCTACTTTATGCGGACTCACAAATCTACCACTTGTACTGAATGCAAACTCAGAAGCAACAGTAGAAATAGGGATGGCCAAGATATCTCTTGCAAGTTTTTGTAACGTCATGTATTTGCTTGAATTTGCTTTCTACCAATTTAATAGGTCAAAATCATTAGACCTAGGCAAGACCGGCTCCTCTAAATATAAGTCAAGCTCCGATTTCACATTACTAGTGCTAACTTTCGTGGTAACAAATAAATCAAAATCTTCTAACTCATCTACTAATTCAACACTTGAAGAAATCCCAGAATGGGAATACGAAGATGAAGATTGAGGAACGTTCTCACTTAAATCTTGTTGTTTTGTATATTGTGCTACCAACTTTAGACAAAGTAAACCGACATTGGTAATTTCAACTGCTGCACGTTCATGTCCATAGATCCTAGGAAAATAATATTCAACCAACATCATTTTAAACCTAGGATCCAAAACAGTTGCTATAGCTAATATTCGATGAATCTCATCCCAATATTTCTCAAATTTGTCCATCATACTTAAGGCCATCATTCTAATCTCAGAATAAGCAGAAGTAGTCTAAGTACGGATTGACAATTTTATATATGCGCACAATTAAGTTCAATATATGCTCGCAACAACGCATATGAAAGAAATCACCATTTGCCAAAAGGAAATCACTAGAAAGCTTATTATCTAAAAGGATATTGATCATAGCATCATTCATTGAGCAGTTGTCAACAGTGAGAGTAGATAATTTACAATCAAAGTTCCAATCTAATAAGCTTTCGTACATAGTGGTAGTTAGTAATTCTATCGTATGTGGACAAGGAACATATATGAACCTACATACAAAATCAAACAAAATAATTGCAACAATATTTAAATTACCAAAAAAAAAAAAAATATTATACTTTGAATTGCTTAGTATTTACCTCATAACACGACTTTGAAGCCTCCAAGCATCATCAATAAAGTGTATAGTGATGACCATGAAATCCCTTTTTTGGTTTGAAGTCCACAAGTCCGTAGTTACGACAATTCTACTCTTGTTTTCCTTCAATACACTCATCATTTTCACTTTCTCTAAGTCACAAATCTTCAAAATGTCATTTTTAATCGTATTCCTAGACACAACTTTAAAAAGTGGCTGAATAGATTTCACAAAATTCTTAAACCCAATATGATCAACCATAGAAAGTGGATATTCATGTAAAATAATCATTTTACGTAATTCCGTTCTAGCATGGTCTTGATCAAAATGGTAAGTCCCCATAACCACCTTTCCAGTCGCTTGTTTTGTAGGGTTCAATATTGCCTACCTAATATCAATTTGCTTACAGTTATGAAGTGCACATCTATCTAGATGTTTTTTTCAAATCATTTGTCCCATTTTTATTATGACCCACCAACTTTCCTCCACAATAATTACAAATAGCCTTAATCTCGTTATCAATCATTTTGAGCTTAAAATGATCCCATACGTGAGATGTCAACTTTCTTTTTCTACCCACCATACCAAGATCTCCATCTGAATCTATACTTATTGGATTTTTATTCGAATTTTGGTCCGTCCGATAATGATGGAGGATTACTTGTATATGTCGTTGTTGTTGGCGTGGAACTATCGCGAGGTGCTAACAGAGTAGCAGGTGTACTTCCTATTGAACAATGCTCTTGTTCCGACATCTTCAAATAAAATAAAAACAAAATTATAATTAAGATAAGGCAAATGAAACACTGAACAATCAGCTAACTCCCATTTGGCATAAACAAGCAATAATCTGAAGCATGTATTTGGAAATTGGATGAACAAGCAAGCTGCAAATGGCCACGTGCACCTAAAGTTCAGAAGTTCAGCATTGAGCAATGCTTTAATTGATTTTAGATTTAACATTTCAGTAAGTGGCCAAGTCAAGTGCATTAATTGATAGTAATGCTTTAATTGATTTACAGTTTAACATTCTAGCAAGTGGCCAAGTGCATTAATTCATTAATTGATTTCAAATTACAGAAGTTTCACATGTTCAGCAAGACAGCAAGTGGCCAAGTCCTTTAATTGATTTCAAATTACACGTCCATGGAAAAAAAATCACATTTCACCATTTAAAATTTCACATTACACCATCAATAGCCCCGACTAAATACTCTACACCACTAATCAATAAGATGGTAATTTGAAATCATTTATTTAATACATTTTCCCTAATCAACTCTATAAATTATTGTAATTATAGCAATCCCTTGTCGTGGAAGACTTTCTCACTAAATATCATTGTGCTTAAAATTTTCCAAATTCAAAAAGTATCAGATTAAAATTTCTAAACTATAAACATCAGATTATCAGACAGAGATTAAAGTGGAAATAAACTTTAAATAGCATTCGATATAAAGGAAATAATCAAAGAAAGCAGCAAAACCTTTAAAGTTAAAACCCAGATTCACTACTTTTACTTTATGCGACTAGTGGTGGCACGTTGGTAGATTGAAGGCGGCAGTGGTTAGGGTTCGAATCGCTTATAGGTAGGTCGCCGATTCAAATGATTCACTTTTGCCATTTGAGAATATGATTTATGATTTCTGTGGCTGAAATATGAGGAATGAAGAAACACGCTTACGCTACCGGCTGCTGCTGAGAAAGACAAGGAGAAGAAGGAGAAAATAAGAAATGAATCTCCTGTAGGCGTAGGGTTAGATATTGAAATGAGGATAGATGAACTGATGAATTGATTATAATACATTAATAAACAAAAAAAGAATCATATCAACATTATAGTGTGGTGGTTAAGGAAAAAGATGTGCATATATGCCACCTAGGTTCGAGCCTCAAGATCCCATTTCTGTTATATTTGTTTTTCAAATTTTAAGTTTATGATTTATTAAAAATAAAAAACACTACAACAATAGGGGAGGGGAGGGGAGGGGAGGGGAGGGGAGGGGCCACCCCGGACCCGCCACGGGGCAGACGTCTTTGTCCCGTACTCGCCCCTATTACCCGGTTATCCAGGTGTGTCAGCTAAATATGGGTTGGGGCGCGGGTCACGAGTTAAATTGCCATCCCTAATAGAGAGATGATAGGTAAGGTGGATAGGCATGATATGGTAATCACAAACTTACTAAGGGAGCAACAACACGTGATCCCTAATGTTAGGAGACGGGATAGGCGTGATTATAATACTATGACTGAATTTGAGGGTGACGATGATTATAATTATATGGCTAAGATGGGTAGAATGAGGCGTAGAGGAGATAGGTGTGAAAGGGCACCTAGAGGAGGAGACTTTCGAGGCCATGATGGGGTAGATAGAAACCTTGGGAATATTAAAATGAAAATACATTACTTCCAAAGTAGGAATAACTCAGAAGCCTATTTAGAGTGGGAAATGAGGTTAGAATTAATATTTGATTGCCATATCATTTCGTAAGAAAAAAGATAAAATTAGTAGTAATTGAGTTAATCGACTATGCTATAATGTGATAGGATCAATTAGTGACAAATAGGAGGAGAAATCATGAGAGGCTGTAGAAACTTGGGGTGATTTAAAAGCTCTCATGAGAAGGAGATTTGTATCTAGTCATTACTATATGGACCTCTATAAAAAATTGTAAAGCCTTACTCAAGGTTCAAATAGTGTAGAGGATTACTATGAAGAGATGGAGATGGCTATGATTAGGGCTAATGTTGAGGAGGATAGGGAGGCTGCTTTAGCCAAATTTTTGAATGGGTTAAATAGGGATATAGCCAATATAGTTGAATTACATCATTATGTGGAGTTGGAAGACATGGTGCACATGACTATAAAGGTGGAAAGACAATTGAAAAGAAAATGGGCAGCTAGGTTTTCTTCGGGATCTAACCCTCATTGGAAATCGAAGTGGAATAGTGTTGATGAGAGTAATAGGACTGTTTCAAAGGAAGAGACCGAACCACCTAAGAAAAAATAGGAGGTACCAGCAACAATAAATCCAAGTCAGATTTCCAACCTTTTAAGAATAGGGATATCAAATGTTTTAAATGTTTGGGATCCGAGCACATTGCATCACAATACCCAAATAAAAGGGTAATGATTTTGCGTGATAATGGAGAAGTGGAGACTGAGGAGGATAGTGATAGTGATGAGATGCCTGAGTTGGAGGATATCGGTGTAGATAACCCTTTAGACGGTGAAATCCTATTTGCGAGGCATGCTCTTCATGCCCAAATTAAAGTAGAGGAATTAGATATACACGAAACGATAACGAGGGAGGAAAAGATTCAACAGAGGCTTTTACTAGTACAAAATAAATCCCACGTTATACTCCGAAGAACTAACCAATCCTCCCCAATTTGACTATTTTTTTACTGCAGGAATTGGAGGACGTAGGTTCTGAAGGGATGTCTAGTAGGTTACTACCTATTAGAGACATCACACATCACATTGGCTTGGTACATGGAGATGTTAGTCCAACACGACCAACCAATATGAGTAATCTAGATGAGATGAATGAGCTTCAACTACATCAAATTAAAGCAAACAAAGGCTGTAGATTCATCTTTGATCCTGGTGATTGGTTTTGGATACATATAAAGATGGACTACATTTTTCTCTCCTTAACACGGGTGATGAGTCGAGGTCGAATCCTTTTGAGGAAGGAGGGGATGATGTGATCCAGTACCATATTGGAGTATAATGGAAGATTGGATGACCAAAATAAGCGTGAAACGAAGTTTGAGGACAAAAATACAGATGGGATAGAAATCTGCGAATGGAATCAGAACAAATAACCATGCGATCGCATGGTTATACCAAGCTGCAATCTCAATGAGGGCATTTCAGAGGTAGAATGTTAATTGATTAAACCATGCGATCACACGGTTTAAGCCTATGCGATCGCAAGGTTAGATTGTCGGGCAAATCCAGAATTTAGCTTATTTTAGTTTCCTTTTGCGAATTAGAACTCTTATTTTATTAGTTTTTAATTATTTTCGAATTAGATTAGGATTTCTTTAATGTTTACTATTTAAGCAATTTTCATTGTAAACAATATCCGCTTTAGTATTTTGAGAGATTAATTAGAGCGAGGATTCACTTTTCTCCGTGTTCTTAATTGAACAAACCCTAAAAAATTATCAAAGATTTTGCTAATCTTTGTGGTGTTTTCATAACTATAGTTCTTTGATTCAAGTAATCATCGGGTCAAGTTCTTGTGACTAGATTTTAGCTTTCTTGGGGTTCAGATCAAATCTTTTGTGGGTTCCGAGATTTAATTCTTCATGGGTTCGCATCATAACACCTGAACACTCGTCATGAATTATAAGTTGTTGCAAAAGCTAAAGCAAGAACGGAAAGCTATTTATGTTGTGAATTGTGTTACTACGTATTTCATTCTATGCATGATTGTCTTTAGTTATTATATTCGAGGACGAATAAAAGTTCAAGTTTGAGAGTGTTTGATAAGTACAATTTTGTACTGATCAGAGCCCACAAGAAGGGACAATTATTGTACTCTTACATGTTTTCAGTATAATGGCGCACTATTTTATTATTATTTTAGAAAATAATCAAATTCAAGTATTGATCTAACGAAAAGAGAGCAAACAGAAGAAAGAGAAACGTAATTGCAAAGACAAAGAGACTTGAGGGACTTGGCATGCAATTATCAAAGAAAGAAAAAAATAAACGCAACTAAAGTAACCATGCGATCGCATGGCTAAAGAGTGCTACGATCACAAGGCCAACTTTTCAGCTGCAGAACATAATGGGCTCCTACCATGTGATCACAAGGTATAAGCCCATGCGATCGCATGGCTTTTCGGGGCAACATTTGTGAAGTCTTCTGATCGAAATAGAACTCTACCGTGTCCAGGATAAAACAACTACCTAAAACACATTTTGAAGAGTTCGAAGAGGAGTATAAAAGCCAAAGAATAGACAAATCGCGGAAGACGAATTTTGGGAAGAAATGTACAAGAGAAGAATTGAAGATCAAGGAACGAATTGAAGATTCTTGAGCCCAAATCACGAGTTGTAATCTTATTTTCTTTTTTTTTTTTTCGGAACATGATTAATACAATTCTTGCATTATTTTACGAAATCATGTCTAACTAAATTACTTATTGCTAGGATGAACGATGAAACCTCATGTTTTTAATTAATTAGAAGTTTTTTATTTTAGTAATTAATTGCTTGTGGATTGATTATTCTTTATTCATTTTTTCTAATGTTTTAATGCTTGATCACCATTAGAATATTTTGTGATCTTTATTGAAGTCGAGAGATTCAATATAGATAAGCACGTGATTTTAAATAACATAGGGTCCACTAATAGATAGAAATTACTATTATGCCTTATGAAATCCGGTTAGGTGTTCTTGTGATTTAAATGCATATTTTTATGTTCGAAACTTAATTAGAGATAATTAGATTCGTATATCGATATAGAATTGATTGACTATCGAGAGAGACTTTTGATTATTATAGGATCACCGATTTTCAATTTAGAGTAATTAGGAGCTAAAGCGATTAAATGGATAATTGATTAAGGAACATGTAGGTGGATTCGCGAATCATAAAGTTAGTAAAATTCGAATTCGTTCTCACAAATTTACTTTGATTACTTGATAATTTAGATTTAATTAAATATAATTAGAATAGTTTTATAATTAAAATCAAAACGAATTTGTGTTAAACTCGAATTACAAATTAATTGGTTAATTGATAATTAATCATCATGGGTTCGACACCTTTCACATCACTTTATTACTTGTTAACCATCCGTCCACTTGCGGGATTAAAATCTACAAAACATACCTATGTTCTTGAGAGTTCTAGAATACTCTGAAAGAAGCTATGACCTGGGAGGCAGATTCCGAGAAGCATGCGGTGTTATACAGTTCCTTCAATCACGTGTCATTTTGAGATGTACGCAGAAGCCCGAAATGATAAATGACCCTAAAAATATATTGATTTATAAAGAATACTGCAAATTTAAAAATTAAATATTGTTGATTCTTCATAAAGAATACCAAATACTTGATTTTAATCATAAAATTGTTAATTAAAAATTGAATAAGAAATTGAACCAAAAGAATTAAAGAAAATTCTCACACATTCATTACTTATTTTTGTTTGATAAAGTTTTTGTAAATTATAAGCAGTTCGTCTTACTTCTACGAAATGTGTAGATAAAAAATAGATAAAAAAATTATAGGTTCTATAAAATGTATAGATAAAAATGATGTTTGATTAACTATTTATAAACACTAACAAACATGTCAGCACATGGGTGCTTCTTAAACCTAGATACAAAGTTCAATTGAACTTTCTCCCTTAGCCCTTAACTCCAAACAAAATATTATATACACCTATGTTTAGAAGTATTGAAATTATTTTCAAGTGCTTATAAATTGTAGATTTTATTGAATGTGTGAATAATAAATAAATAGTAAATTGTAAGTTCTATAAAATATGTGAATAAAAAATATTTTGACCAACTTAAATTATAATTAAACTTTGACAAACATGAAAACGCTATAATTTATTTATAAGTCTTATATTGCATCATTATGGGGACTGCAAATTTTCGTTGTCATTGCTTTGATCCATAATGATTAAAGATTATCATTCTTAGATTCTATTTGTCAATCCTAACATTCTAATACATTTATGTAATTACGAAAGTATTCAAAATTCTTTGTACTTCTAAGTTTTAAAAATTCTATAAAAACGACCATTCTCTTTGTAATTCAAAAACAAAAGAGTAGTGTTCTCTAGCATCCAATGTCAGCTCCACACGTTTCCACTTCTATGCTTATGTTAATTAATTTTATCGAATACTATATACTCAACACATTCTAATTGCTCTTTAAATTATTTCCAATAAATTATTTGTTTGCACAATACAAGGACTTGACACTATCTAAACATGGATCAATCCAAGATTCAATACATTATATTGGATTGGGCTAAACTGGGCTAGGCTTCTAAATTGTGTTTGGGCCTCAAAATTGAAGTTTATAATCTTTGTTTTTTTTAAGAGGTAATTATGCCATATACCTCTTTTTCTTCTGAGAGTTAAAAAATACCTTCTTTTTTAATTCTTTAATTTTTACCATACATCTAAATAATTTTTTTTTATAAATTACCTCATTTTTATATTATATAAAATTTTTAAAAAGTATTTATTTGCCATTCTAAGGCTCCGTTTGTTTTTAATTAAAATTTTTCTAAAAAACTGATGTCAAAGTCAACAATTAATTTTAACCACATATTTCATGGACTCATAATTTTTTAACTACACATTTCATCAACTTTTCTAAAAAATCTGATTTTAATCAAAATCAAACACACCCTAAACACAAAATACAAAAAATTAATACATAATTTTCTCAATTTAACCTTTCAAACCCTAACACTATAACCACCATCTCAGGTATCTTGCACCGCCAACCGCCAACCGCCATCGCGATGATCTGCGACCTCCTTCATGCAGATCTATGCAACACTACCTGAATCGCACAGATTTGTTGCGATCTACGAACTCTATCGCGTAGATCTGTGCAACGTCAGAAGTCAATCGATGTTCGAGAGCCATCGTTGTTGCAGCACGACTACCATCATCATTTTTTTGACCACATATGGTTGTGTTTGTGTATGTGTGTGTGTATCGTTCTATATACATATTATTATCACCATTCATTTATTGAAAAGCGGTTTGCCCGGGAGTAGATGAAGAAGGTGAAGAATCCAGAACATTTTGTCTTAGTTTGTTTTGAAAGATTTCACTTTCAATTTGTTTGCAGATGAATTAGGAAAAAAAGAGACCCAGTTCTTCAATTTTTTTTATGAATCTATCCCTATATATTAAAGAGTGACTTTGGTATGACACTATTTCTATGAATGTGTGCCACCACTTTTCCTTTTCCTTTTTTTTTTTTTTTTGTATTTTTAAGTTTTTCTTTATTTCTTGAAATTGACACTGGTTTTTTTTTCCTTTTTTTTTAGTGTGGCACTATTTCTATGAATGTCCACTACATTTACTTCTTCTTCTTTTTTTCCACATTTTCCTAATTTTTTGAAATTGACATCGTTTTTTTCTCAATCGTAGATTTTTTTCAGCACAATTTTCTTTTCAACATTTCGTTATTTCACTTGCATTTTTTCTTTCATATTTTCCGCCTTTCTTTCGATTTCAGTCATGTATTTTGAAAAATCGTCCGAAAATTTACAGATATGTTGATTATTTTGAGTGTCCATCTAATTTTTGTTTTATAAAAGTTGTTTCTGTAAATCTATTTACTTAACTTTTTACACCACTTATCAAAATAAATTTGAAAGTTGCTATTAGCTCTTATTATTTCTAGGGTTCGTGAGTTGACCATTACAAGTAGTTGTTTAGTTGTTTAAGTCTTGTATTTGTTAATTTTTTATACTTATTTGAATATTTTTGCTTGTTTGAGTATTGATTTTTAATTCTCATTTTGAGTTCTTAAATAGTTATAATATTTAGTATTTTAATATATTAAAAATGGATCTTCACCACTGTTCTTTTTTTTTTTTTATTTCCTAAAATTGACAATATTTTTTTTCTTTTTTTTTTGGTGTAGTACTATTCCTATGAATATTCACCACTGTTCATTTTTTGTTCTCTGTTTTTTTTTTTTTTAGTTTTTTCTAATTTCTGCAACAGAATTGGCAATGTAAGTTTTTTTTTTTTTTTTGGAATACAATAGTAATATTAAATTTAACACTGGTCAAGATACAAAATATTGTTTCTAAATATGTGTTCTTTTACACTAATTTGTTTTTTTTTTTTTTTTACCTAGGTTCTTGATTAAAGTAAAAATAATTTTCTTGATTTTTTATTGGCTACGGCAAAAGAATATAGTGAATACCACTCAGGATATTGGAATTTGCACTTCGGAACACACTATTAAGAATGACAAATGCACGTGTTTCATTGCTAATCGTTGTGTTGAGAAATTATAAGCATAAATTATTTAAATTCTAGAATGAACATTCATTTACTTTTCAAATTATTTTTGTTGATTTAAGTTATTGAGAGTGTTTTTTTTAACGTTTTTACTTAATTTAGTATCGTGAAGTTATGTTTAAATCATTACAATTATACATGTATATAGTATTGATGTGCTCTATACTTTACTATTGTGAAAACAAGTAAAATCTCAAAATGCACTTATTTTTATCAACTAATTTTGAGATTTTTAAATAATTTTGTTGGTTTTCAATTTTTAAATTGAGGAAATAAATATAAAACAATAAATCATCACTTTTCCTCGAATTTATTGCTTATTAATTTCTTCAAAAATCTACCTAATGAGAAATTACTAATTAACAACTTATGCTAATATATAATAAATATTTTTACGATTTATTACCGCAAATTCACAAGTAATCTTTTGCATATCTCATGACACTCGTGTGATCTAAACTTTT
The DNA here is from genome assembly GCA_023638005.1 of Forsythia suspensa. Classification (NCBI taxonomy): domain Eukaryota; kingdom Viridiplantae; phylum Streptophyta; class Magnoliopsida; order Lamiales; family Oleaceae; genus Forsythia; species Forsythia suspensa. The sequence goes on from CM042667.1 coordinate 14,713,157, forward strand.
TTAATGTTTGATTAGAATAAACAAAATTAAATAAGTCAAATCATGAAGAAAAATATAGAACTTTAAATTTGAAAGCGAAGACAATAATTTTTCACATAATAATTGAAGTATTCAATTATAGGAATTACAATAATCAATTTTGCCGTAAAGAACAATGTACCATTCATCACATCTAAAAGTAAAAAAGCGTTAAAAGTCAATCGAAACTATACCACTCACTCTTAAAAAATACGTATTTTCTCCAACAAATTTTACTACATATTTTACTCACCTTTTATAACTAAAAAAATAATTAAGAAACTCATAAATAATGGTCACGCTATTAAATACTTAATTAAAATAAAACACGTGCTTTTGCACGTGCACTCCACTAGTATCTTAATATATATAAAAGTAGGATAGTCAGCAAAAAAAGTCAACCAATTTTCCCGCCTAAAACATCTCCTATATATATATATATAATAATAATAATAAAAAATAAAAAAAATATTAAAACATTTCATTCAAAGTAATTATTAATCAAATTGAATTTGCATTTTATATTCCCAAGGACTCATTTGATAAATAATCAACTTTGTTCCCGAGGACTCAGATTGAAAAATTCAATGATATTTAAATTATGGAAAATATATTTAAATTAACCTTATTCCAATACTTTGTAAATTGTACTATCCCTTAAGCTTATTAAATGTTATAAGTTTGATAATTAAAATTACTATTCCAATAACCATTGTTAAAAACCAATAGATAATAAAGAATTATCTACATCACCTCATTTAAAAATTGGATTCACAAAAATTCAATGATAATAAATATGATTAAATTCCCACATAAAACATCTTCCATGTATATAAATAAAAGTTACAACCCTACTTAAACTTAATAAAAGTTACAAGTCCGAAAATTAAATTTCGTATCCAATAACCAATATCAAAAACCAATATATACTAAAGAATTATCTATTGCAACACCTAACAAAAATTGGATTCACAAAAATTCTATGATAATAAATATTATTAAATTCAATAGTGAACTTTTACTGTACAAGTTGTAAAACATTTCCAATAACCAATGCAAACTTTGTTCAAGAAAACAATTTCCAAAATTTGGTGTTCACACATACGATCTTCAGTAGAATAAATTCAACATTTCAACATTCCAACATTTCACATTTTTCAAATAAAAAATACATATATTTCACAACAACAACAAAAAAAAAAATCAATTCATCACATCTCAACAAAACAGATCACTTCAAACCCTTCTTGCAAATTAATACTTCACCAGAATATGGCCGAACAATGTCACTTCATTAGTGAAGTAGATTCTACCAAAACTCAATGGAGGTTGAAGGTTCGGGTTGTAAGAGTTTGGAAAATTCCTTGCTTTGACAATAAAGCAGAGACAAACAGTCTAGAGATGGTCTTCTCAGATTCACAGGTTTTCACCATCTTCAACTATTATATTTATTTATATAATGTATATAAAATTTTTATATATTTCTCTTTTACAATACAGTCAACATTAATATGTATTTACAAACTACACAATTTTTTTCATTGTTTGCTTTTCAAGATTCAGAACACTATCTTTTCATATAGTCATCCGTTCTGTTTAAAAAATAAGCAACAGTCTTTGGAATAAAAACAAAAAGAGGAATAAAGAACAAAGTATTTACCAAATGTTTTTTTAACAATCTCTTGCCTGAACATTGACAGGGTGGTCGAATTCATGCAACGGTAAAACGTTCTTTGATACCAATGTTTAAAACATTGATATGTGAGGGAAAGTTGCACAATGTGTGCAACTTTGTTGTTGGATACAACAACAAAGTTCAAATTAAATTTCATGCCAAAGACAGACAAAGGTTATGGAACTTATCGACAACGATTTTCCTTCAAGCAATTACATGTTCAAAGCATTTGGTGAGCTTTTGGGTGCAGCAGAAATTGATGAAAATTATTTGGTATGTATAATATCTTTACTTTTCTATTTTTTTTTTTTTTTTAATTTAACCACAAATAACAGTTTCCACCAATTAAATGTAGACATTATTGGAGAGATTGTCGGCAAAGATTACGCTAAGTTTCAAGAATCTTGCGGAAGAACTAATAAATTAATTGACGTTGTCATTGAGGACCTTGAGTACGTATATCCCCTTGAATTTCACTGCTAGATAAAATGTATAAATAATTTTAGCAATATAAGTGTACAACTAACATTGATTATCCATTTTCAGAAAAAACAAGCTTTCATGCACTCTATGGGGAGATTACGTCGATAAGGTTAATAGTTTCCTAGAAAGTGAAAAACCAGAACCTGTCATAATCATACTTCAAATGTGTCGAGCCAAACGATACGGAGGTGATACAAATATTACTATTATTTAAATTTATAATACATTTTAAAAATCTTTATATTATATTATATTTTAATATGTATTTTTGTGAAAATTGATTACAGGAGAAATTAAAATTTGTAACACCTATTACATTATCCATTAATTGTCTCATACGCTTATGACTATCAATAAGAGTCAAGGTCAATCTCCCTCCCACGTGGGATTATATCTGAAAAAACCAGTTTTTAGTCATGGACAACTTTATGTTGCATTGTCTAGAGTTACAAATCGTGCGGGATTGAAGATGTTGATTTGTGATAGGGATGGAGTGCCAATTAATTCGACCACAAACGTAGTTTTTCACAGAGGTGTTTCAAAATTTGGATTAGTTATGTTGTTTTTTTCCATTATTATCAATGAGTAATCAAATATTATTTATATGATACTTTTTTATTTGAATGTAATAAATAAACAATATACTCTTAAAATATTTTAAAATCACTATCATGAAAAATAAATGTCGTGCATCGCACGGGTGATATACTAGTTATATATAAAAGTAGGATAGTTTGTGTAGATTTTTGCCAAGTGGCAATCAATAGTAAAGTCAACTATTAATTTCTCTTCTTTTTTTTTTTTAATTAATTCATTTAATGTTTCGATTTTGTAAAACAATAAATCATTTTCAATATTCAAAATCAAAATACATTAATACATTTAATACCAATACATTAATATATATATATATATTTATATTGTCTATGCTACATTTTTTAAAAACTTCATTTCATGCTTCATTTTTGTAAAATTACATTAAATAAGCTTATTAATTAACTTCATAAAAAAACGAAAGAAAAATAAAGGGCTCTGCATTTTTTTATTTTGCAATTCAAAATAAAATTAAATACGCTTATTAATTAACTTTCTAGGCTCTGCACATTTTTCATTTTGCAATTCAATCTTATCAACGTGACTTTTCATTTTGCAATTCAAAAAAACATTCATTCAACCTAATTACGATTCCATTGTACAGATTAATTTTTTTTTTTAATTCATTTATTTAATACTACGATTTTGTAAAAAAATAGACCATTTTCAATATCCAAAGTCAAAATATATTAATACATTTAATACCAATCATACACACACACACACACACACACACACACACACACACACACACACACACACATATATATATATATATATATATATATATATATATATATATATATATATATATATATATCCATGCTACATTATAATTATTATTTTACTTCATTTCATGCTTCAATTTTATAAAATTATATTAAATAAGCTTATTAATTAACTTTCTCCAAAAATGAAAGCAAAATAAATGGCTTTGCATTTTTTCATTTTGCAATTCAAAATTAAATTAAATAATTTTAGTAATTAACTTTCTCGGGCTCACACATTTTTCATTTTGCAATTCAATCTTATCAATGTGACTTTTCATTTTGTAATTAAAAAAATATTCATTTAAAATATTGGGCTCTGCACTTTTTTCTACAAATAAAATTAATTAAAATTCACATTTAATCTGGACCAATAAGTAATGCAAGTATAAAATAACAATTCATTAAATTCGTAATTAATTTTTTTTAATTATATATATGAACGCGACTTTTTGTTTTGCAATTAACATTAAAATACGAAAAACATGCATTCAACCTAACGGGCTCTGCACTTTTTTTACAAACAAGTTTGGGAACCGTGCTTTGGTATAAATATTAGTAACTTTTGCATTAAAAAAACTAAGACACCATACGTTATTTGTGTCCATGTATGTTTTTGTGCATGTAAGTCTCCGTTTGTATTTCAAACTTGTGTACAGGTAGAAGTTAAAATTTTTGCCTCATAATTTTTTTTTTTTTTCATTTACGTTGACAATAACTTCTAAAGGAATGGCGCCGATTTTTAATTTGGTCAAAGAAATCAATCAAACGAAAACTCCATGGGCAGTGAAAGTTCGGATTATGCGCATTTAGGAGATACCCAGTTGTGAAAAAAAGCAAAGAAAGAGACATGCAGTCTTGAGATTGTATTCGTCGATAAAGAAATATTGTCATAAATATATTGTCGATTTTTTTAATTATTTTTTTTGTGTGCTTTATCCTGCTTACATAGAAAGAATGTGTAGAACTAGAAAATGATAAAAAAAAACCATACAAGAAACCCAATCGATACTTTAAAATCAGTAAAAAATTTAAATATATTTTTGATTAATTCTTTTTTTGTGTTTTTATCATGTCTACGTAGAATACTGTGTAGAATCAGAAAAATGATAAAAATCTATACAGTAAGAATGTCGATACCTTATATCTGATTATGAGTCAATTTGATCGTCAAATCGACCGAAAAAGAAATATCTATCAAGAACTTGAAAAATTCTTTTGTAGAATGATTGCTACTGCTCCTTTTAAAATCAGTAAGAAATTAAAATATGTTATTGAATAACTTTTTTTTTGTGCAAGTATATTTTTTCGAAATTACTATCACGGAGTTGTATAAACGTGTGAATAATTTCGCACTTCATTCAATGAATGGAAAAACGTGCTTGGTGTTTATCATGCACCACAAAATGACTATTCATTTCGTATTAATCATAATTATTTGTCATTTGAAACAAAAAATAATTTCTTCTCGCTATTTGCTTTTGACATGATTTGAAATCGTGCTTTTATACATACGTACATATATACATACATACGTATATATATATATACACACACACACACACACACACACACACACACACACTTACAAATTAACGATTTATATTCTCAATGCATTATTATTGTTTCCAACATGCACAATTTCACGAATTAGAACAAGAAATAATTTACTGCAGAAATCGTGCTTGGTGTTTACCATGCACCACAAAATGACTATTTATTTTCCAATGCATCATAATTATTTCACATTTGAAATACATAAATTTTGTATTTTCCCAAGTGAATAATTTCGCATAATGAATGAAAAATCGCACTTTGTGTTTATCATTTAACATCATTTTCTTTTGGTGAAATCGGCTTATATATATATATATATATATATATATATATATATATATATATATATATATATATATATAAAAGTTTGATAATACACAATTTGTTTGTTTGTTTGCGTGTATAGTCTCCATTTGTGTTTCAAAATTGTGTTTGAAAGTAAATTAAAATTTTTACATCTAATTTTTACTTTTATTTAAATTTGCAAGAAACTTCATCCAAAGAAATGACACCGATTTTTAATTTGATCGAATAAATCAATCCAACTAGAACACAATGGGCGCTGAAAGTTCGAATTGTGCGCATTTGAGAGATACCCAGTTACAAAAACAATGAAAAGACGTTCAGTCTTGAGATGGTATTCGTTGATAAAGAAGTATGTTGTATTATTTCACAATGTATTCCCTATTCAAATTGTGTTTTAATTTGGATTAACAATTTTTTTTCTTTTTTTTTTTTGTTTGTGTATTTTTCCAGTCTACATAAAAAAATTAGGTAAAAAAAAAAATGATACTTACTCATAACTTATTACGTCTCCATCATCATTTAGATGATAAAGTGTATTCCCTATTCAAGCATAGAAAAATAATATTGATTCAAATTTGACAATATATTTGCAAATCGATACGACAAATAAAAGACGTAAATTAGTATATTATCTTCCGGTCAATTTATGTTTGAGCGGCTGAAAAAATGTCCGAAAATATTAATTGTATATTAGAAATAGAAAAATCTTTCAAGTTCTTGAATAATTCGTTTATAAAATATTCTAACCGCAACTTTTCAAATCTGAAAAAATTTCAACTTCTGGACTTTTTGTGTTTTACATTGATGTAATATATCAATTACTTTAATTTTAGGGTGGAAGAATTCATGCAAGTGTGAAATACAGTTTGGTTAAGACATTTAAGTCATTGATCTGCGAGGGACTGCTATATGTGATGAGAAATTTTGTGATTGGGTATAACAATATGAAATTCAAGGCCACAATTCACAAGTATAAGCTCAATTTTATGCCGAAGACGCAAGTTATAGAAGTTAGAGATGATAGTTTTCCATCTCAAATTTATGTATCTAGGGCTTTCAATGAATTATTATCGACACGGATGTTGATGAATTATTATCGGGAACACAACTCCCGTGCATCGCACGGGTTAAACACTAGTTAGGAATAATAGGACCCGATTTTGAAGTTGTTTGCATACAACTTTACATATGAATTATAAGCATGTATAGAAATTTATTTACAAATCAATTTCTAGTAGTTTATTTTGGCCACTATTCCACACCCATTCTTCAATTTTCTTGAAAACAATTTATTTAAGATTCTCTTATTAGTTTCATTAAGCCATGTGTAGAGAATTTGAAGTTCATTGTGCATTCCAACAATGCCGTTTCTAGATTTATGATGTTGGTGGAGTAGAATGGTGTTAACCGGGAAAAAGAAGCGAGAGCTTGTTGAGATTAGAGAAATTCAATCCCAATGGTAGAAGTGGGATGTGACGGTGGTGGTGATTGTGGAAAACTATGTTGGAAGTGGTGGTTCGAAGTTTTGGAATGGGAGTACACATTGTAACACAACATGTTATGCATGTAAAGTGTTGATTTTTTAAAAATAAAAATTAACATATGGTAATACAACATGTTAGTGGTGGTGGGATAAGGTGAGTGGTGGTGGCGGCGGCGGCGGCGGCGGCGGTGGTGGTGGAAGGCGATTGGTAATTGTAATACATATATTATCTGCCTAATGAGTTCTAAATAAAATTGAAATATTGATTTTAAATTAGAATAATGTATTTTTAAAAAAAATAAAAAAATCAATCAATATTTTAAAAAGTCAAAAAATTGTTAAATTATAAAATATTGATTTTAAGGAAAACGAGAAAGTAACATATGACAACATATTTGTTACTTGGGTAACAATGTTGTTTTCAAATGAAAAATGAAAATATTAATTTTAAATAAAAATAATGTATTTTCTTAAAAGTTATAAAAAAGAGATAAATTGTAAAATATTGATTTTAATGAAGACGAATAAGTAACGTATATTAACACATATGCTACCCGTGTTAAAATGTTGTTATCAAATGAAAAAAAAAAATTGAAATATTGATTTTAAATGAAAATAATGTAATTTTTTTAAAAAACTATAAAAATAAGATAAATTGTAAAATTTTGATTTTAATGAAGACGAGGAAGTAACGTATAGTAACACATATGTTACTCGTATAATTGTTTTCAAATGAAAATTTGAAATATTTGATTTAAAATTAAAATAATGTATTTTTGTAAAAATTATAAAAAGATATAAATTTTAAAATATTGATTTTAATGAAATTGATAATTTAACACATATGTTACTCGTGAAAAAATATTTCTTTCTAGTGAAAAATTGAAAAATTGATTCTAAATTAAAATAATGTATTTTTAAAAAAAATTATATAAAGGAAATCAATATTTTGAAAAATTATAAAAATGTGTTTACTTATAAAATACTGATTTTAAGGAAAATGAGAAAAATAAGATAAAACACATGTTATCCTATAACATACATATGTGTCACCGTAATTTAAATTAATAATGGTGATGGTAACACGTGTTACCATCACCACTTCTCCACCACCATGTGTCATTTTAAGATGTACGCAGAAGTCTGAAATGATAAACGACCCTAAAATTATATTGATTCACAAAGAATACTTGCAAATTTAAAAATTAATTATTCGTTGATTCTTTGTAAAGAATACCGAATACTTGATCTTAATCATAAAATTGTTAATTAAAAAATTGAATACTGAAATTGAACCGAAGAATTAAAGAAAATTCTCACACTTTCATTACTTATTTTTGTTTGATAAAGTTTTTGTAGATTATAAGCAGTTTTACTCTTAGAGAATGTGTGGATAAAAAGTAGATAAAAGTTGTGGGCCTTACAAAATATGTAGATAAAAATGATATTTGACTAACTTATAAGTACTTATAAATACTAACAAACATGCCACGATGTGGGTGCTTCTTAAACCTAGATACAAAGTTCAATTGAACTTTATCCCTTAGCCCCTCAACTCAAAACAGGAATATTATATACACCCATGTTTGGAAGTATTGAAATTATTTTTTAAGTGCTTATAAATTATAGATCTTATTGAATACATGAATAATAAGTAGATAATAAATTATAGATTCTATAAAATATGTAAATAAAAAATATTTTGACCAACTTAAATTATTATTTAAACTTTGACAAACTTGGAAACAATATAATTTATTTATAAGTCTTATATTGCATCATTAAGGGGACTGCAGATTTTCGTTGTCATTGATTTGATCCATAATGATTAATGATTATCATTCTTAGATTCTATTTGTCAATCCTAATATTCGCAAAATTGGGCCCGAATAATCTGATTTTTAGGTTGGGCAAGCCTTGGTTCGAACAAAATCAGGCCTATATGGTTCGGTCCGATTAGCCCGCATTTCTTTTTTTGCTCATTGACATTAATTACTTATTTTTTGAATAATTTCAATACATAATTCAAATAATATCAATATACAATGGCATAAGCTCAAGTCTCTAACTTAAATTGTCTTTTTTTGAAATATTAGTCCAAAAATTCAAGCTCCAACATAAAATTGTTTAGATTTAATTTAAGTTTCAATTCAAATTATGTTTGGTATGACAATAAATTATTTATATTAAATTTACTTATAAGTAAATTTTTTAATTTAGGCCAAACATGCTTATATCTCAAAACAATAAGACTAGCATATTTTTACTATTTATGGTTTAGAAAAAAGTGTCAAGAAATAGTTTACAATTAACCAAAAAAATATTATTATTTTGAAAGAAAATTGATGTTTATCTATTGATTAATGCATGAGAGTCTCAATTTTATAAATTAATCTCTTTAAAAATCTCAAAATATATATATCTAGCATGTGCAAGTGCATTCTCTATTAACATATGAAGTTAATTAAGAAGGATTACCTTGTTTCATGCTACGAGGCATTGAAAAATTTAGAACAAAAGTTGAATTTAATTTGGCCCATTTAGTTCTTGAAAAGTTACCAATATTAATTCTATATCAAATTTTGTCTTGTGTGTGTAGATGTATTAATGATCAATACTCTATATTATTGACGTAATTTGGTACGTCAAATTGAACATAATAACTAAGATAGTATTTGATGCAATATATTAGATTGTATAAAAAAATTATTTAAAAAAAGAAAAAAAATAAAATTAAGATCGGATTGGCCCGATGGGCTGGGCTGGGTTGGGTTGGGCTAGGCCAACATATTTCAAGCCTGCACAAAATCGGGTCGGGCCAGCTCGATCCAATTTCAAGTGTGGTCTTGCTCTGACGGGTCAGGTTGGCCCAACCCGGCATGTTTGCCATCTCTAATTCTAATACATTTATGTAATTTCAAACTATTCAAAATTCTTTGTATTTTAAGTTCTAAAAATTGCAGTAAACATGATCGTTCTCTTTGTAATTCAAAAACAAAAGAGTAGTTTTCTAGCATCCAACGTCAACTCCACACGTTGTGTAGAACTCCGAATTTTCTTTATTATTCAAGGACATAGCGAAAACCAAGTTTTAGAATCAATTTATTGAATTGGACTAACTAATTAATTATTGAATGAATGAGTTTTAGTATATCAATATTAGGCTCGTTTGGTAGCTCGTTTTTAATCATGTACTTTAGACTTGAAAAAAAGTAATTTTAAATAAGCTAAACCCAAGTTAGAGCCAATCAAAAGATTCTATAGTTAATTGAAGGGATTTTGGCGCAAATAGTCCCTAACATTTGCCATTAGTGTGAAATTGGTCCTTAACGTTTATTTATTGGCAAACAAATCTCTAACCTATGTGTTTTGGTACGAAATTGGTTCTTATAACAAATATACCCTTAGTTTTAATTAGAAAAAATTATATGTGGATTTCTAATCATTACAAAATGTGCAAATATATCCAATACTTTTATTTTTTATAAAAAATTAAAGAAAACTAATAATTTTTTTTTTTTTTTTGGAATTAACACTTTAGTAATAAACATGTCAAATAAAATTATTATTAATTAATTATATTATTTAAATGTGAGAAATCATTTTTCTCCCTCTTTATCTATAAATTTTTTTTTCCTCTTTACTTTAAAAATTAAGTTAAATAAATAACAAAATGACGATATAATTTTATGACATTGAACTAATCTTATTACATTTTTATTTAACATAAAAATACTACTAAAAATTACACATTATGCGTTTTATTTTTGAACGAAAATAAAACAATAAATTAAATAAAATATGAAGAATATAATTGGATCTCTAATATTTGTAGTTAATAAACATATAACTCAATTAAATAAAAGTATTTAAACATCAAGTTTGTGACAAAATTATTTTTTTTATACAACAATAAAATAAAAGTTTAAATTTTAAATAATATAATTACTTAATAATAAAAATAATAATTTTATTTGACATATTTATTACTAAAGTGTTAATTTAAAAAAAAAACTCATTAGTTTTCTTTAATTTTTTATAAAAAAATAAAAGTATTGGACCTATTTACACATTTTGTAATGATTAGGAATCCACATATAATTTCTTCTAATTAAAACTAAGGGCATATTTGTTTTTTTCATTCCATAAGGACCAATTTTGCACTAAAACACATATGTTAAGGATTTTTTCTAAAAAAAAATAAACGTTAAGGACCAATTCTACACTAAAGACAAAGGTTAGAGACCATTTGATCCAAAATCCCTTAATTGAAATTATAGGGGACTATTTTGGTAGGATATCATTATGTTCAGCCAGATTATCTTGGAATTCAACTCTCTCTCTCTCTCTCTCTCTCTCTCTCTCTCTCATTAGAATACCAATAACCTAATCCATCACTAACCTTTTCAATCAAGAAAAACAGCCGGCTGCATACACATTTATGCATAGGAATTATTTATTTTTCAGCAGCCTCTTTGCAACTTTTGATCTACAACTCGTTCAATTTTCAAAGTAATTCTCATTCATAAAGACTAAGGTGAGATGCTATGTACTATTAGTTATTTTCCACGTCTTTCTACATATTGTGTGTATATATATATATATATATATATATATATATATATATAATTAATTACTTTAATTAGTGCTCATTCGAAAAAGTCATGAATCGATTCGATTAAATTTTTCGAGTTCGATTAAACTTTCAATTTCGGTTTATTTGCGTGACTTGCTTGAATTATCATTGTCATTGTGTGATAATTCCCAGTTCAGTTTACTAAGATAAATTATATGTAATTATAATATTTAGACTGATTGTAGAATAGGAAGCATCTCATTGAGTATAATTAATTATACTCATACCTCCTTATTAACAATTTTTCAAGTGATATTTAACGTGTTGGATGCGTGGCAGATTGGTGAAGCTGTTGTGCCAATGGTCACCAAGTAAATTTAGATTTGCTTAGAATATTTTAATTAATAAGACGATCAGCGTCACAGTTTCAATTATTAAGACTTTCATTTACCAAATTTAGTTAACGTTTGAGAATCGATTTTTAATTGTTTAAGAATTATTCAATTGTTTGACAATTAATCTTTTATTAAAATCACTTTTTCCACAATAATTTACTTTTCTATGAATTTTAATAATTCCTCAAAGTCTTAGAAATTTTGGAGCGTTACACGTTGCCACTTCTATGCTTATGTTAATTAATTATATCAAATACTATATACTCTCACATTCTAATTGCTCTTTAAATAATTTCCAACAAGCTGTTTGTTTGTACGATACAAGGACTTGACACTAGCAAAACATGGAACAATCCAAGATTCAATATACTAGGCTGGGCTGGACTTATAAATTGTGTGTGGACCTCAAAATTGAGGTTGGGCAAACTTGACAACAATCCTACATTTTGTAAAAAAATTGAAAAAATATATATATTTTTTACCTTCAAAAAATACCTCTTTTTTATGAATTGTATTTAAAAAATACCTAATTTTCATTAAAATCAATATTTTATAATTTATTGTTTTATAATTTAATAAATGATACCTTATTTTCATTTAAAATCTATATTTTCGCTTTTCATTATCTAAAATTTTATTATTTTATTTTAAAATCAATATTTTAATTTTTATTATCTAAAATTATATTATTTTTATCTAAAAATATCATATTTGTATACTATATCAAATATAATAGTAATTATAATAATATTTTATAATTTATTTCCTTTGATAATTTTTTTTTTAAAAATATATCATTTTCATTTATAATCAATATTTCAATATTTCATTGAAAAATGAAATTTTACACGTTACTTCATCATTTTCATTAAAATCAATATTTTAAAATTTATCTTCTCATTATAATTTTTTAAAAATGTATAATTTTTATTTTAAATCAATATTTCAATTTTTCATTTAAAAACACCACAGGATGGAAGGGAAGAGGGTAACAGTAACACACGTGTTACCACGACTAATTTAAATTAGAGTAACACGTGTGTTACTTGTGTAACATATGTGTTACCACCACCATCATTAATTTAAATTATGGTGACATATATGTATGTTATAGGATAACAAGTGTTTTATCTTATTATCGTCCACCACCACCACAATCGAGTTCAGGTTCGCCACCACCATCCAATAAAAAGTATAAACTAACAACAATCTATATAGCATAAAAAAATCTAGTTATTAACTTCCTTTAAATTACTCGATGTTTGTTCTTCCACGTTTACTTTTCGAGATTTGCACCTAACACTTATACAGGTTCACATGGTTGAATTCATCTCCCAAAATTATTCCAATTAAATATATAAAGTTTTCTGAACCCAGGAGCTGGAATCAACAAAAACAAAATGCATCTTGCTCCAATTGAATCAATTCCTCAATTGGAGCAAATTTTAATTGGAGGCAAAGAAGAATCAGTTACCAATGGTGTCTCCAACTTGTAAGTTTTTAGAAGAAGCCTACGTAGTGTAATCAACATTGTCAATGAATGTTCGCCCAATAGAATCACCAACTTTATACGCAGTCCCCAATACCATGTAAAACCATTAATAGCCATTATCGAGAAGAAAAATATGGCTTCTCTGTCAAACCCATGATTGAATGAAAACTAGAATTGATCGTGTGAACTGAATTTGAATGAAATTGGAGAAAAATTCAGATGTTGAATGAGGAATGGACCATTTTATAACCATTTTGCAGAGATTGGTACATATTTATGTGGTAAAAGGGCTCAAGATTTGCGCAGTATACACACACAATATATGCGTGCGAGACTGCGAGTAAACGTGAATGTGCTTCTCGCATTTTTTTCAACACCTACACCACCGCCAAATCATGGGTTGTGATGGAAACCAAGGCATCACACAATCTAGGGCAAGCCGACAACCATGGATAGAGTAATCGACAAAAAAGAGAGGGCAATTAATGTATGAGAGAAAGGACTGAAAAATAGGCATACATAGTAAAAAAACAATAATAGTGGTGGCGCTGCAATAGCGATGGCTCGCGAACGTTGATTGACTTCCGCGTTGCACAGATCTACGCAACAGAGGTTGTAGATCGTGTAGATTTGTGCAATTCAGGTGGTGTTGCATAAATCACGAAGGAGGTCCCAGATCATTGCAATGGTGGAACTTCAATGAGGTAATTATGCCATATACCTCTTTTTCTTTTAAGAGTTAAAAATACCTTTCTTTTAATTCTTTAATTTTTACCCTACATCTAAATTACATTTTTTTTTAAAAATACCTCATTTTTATATTATATAAACTTTTAAAAATATTTATTTACCATTCAAAACACAAAATACAAAAAATTAATACATAATTTTCTCTCTTTAACCTTTCAAACTCTAACACCATAACCACCATCTCAGGTATCTTGCACTGCCGCCGCCAACCACCATTGCGATGATCTGCGACCTCCTTCGTACAGATCTACGCAACACCACCTGAATTGCACAAATTTGCACGATCTACGACCTTTGTCGTGTAGATATGTGCAACGCCGAAAGTCAATCGACGTTCGTGAGCCATCGCTGTTGCAACACCACCACCATCATCATTTTTTGACTACGTATGCCTATTTTTCTGTCCTTTTCCTCATACGTTAATTGCCCTATCTTTTTTGTCGATTACTCTACCCATGGTTGTCGGCTTGCCCTAGATTGTGTGTTGTCTTGGTTTCCATCAAAATCCATGATTTGGCGGTGGTGTAGGTGTTGGAAAAAAAAAGAGAGAAGCACATTCACGATTACTCGCAGTTTCACACGCATATATTGTATGTGTATACTGCGCAAATCTTGAGCCCTTTCACCACATAAATATGTACCAATATCTGCAAAACGGTTAAATAATGGTCCATTCCTCATTCAACATCTGACTTTTTCTCCAATTTCATTCAAATTCAGTTTACACAGTTAATTCTAGTTTTCATTCAATCATGGGTTTGACAGAAAAGCCATATTTTTCTTCTCGATAATGGTCATAATGGTTTTTCCATGGTATTGAGAGCTACGTATAAAGTTGGTGATTCTACCGGATGGACTTTCATTGACAATGTTGATTATACTATATGGGCTTCTTCTAAAAACTTCCAAATTGGAGACCCCATTGCTAAGTGATTCTTCTTTCCTTCAATTAAATTTGTTACAATTAAGGAATTGATTCAATTGGAGCAAGTTGCATTTGGTTTCTCATGATTCCAGCTCACGGGTTCGTAAAACTTTATATATTTAATTGGAATAATTTTGGGGATGAATTCAACCATGTGAACCTATATAAGTGTTAGGTGCGGATCTCGAAAAGTAAACGTGGAAGAACAGACATCGAGTAATTTAAAGAAAGTTAATAACTAGATTTTTTTATGATATATAGATTGTTGTTAGTTTATATTTTTTATTGGATAGTGGTGGCGAAACTGAACCCGATTGTGGTGGTGGTGGAGGATAATAAGATAAAGGGTTAATTACATTAATGATTCCCATTTTTTCATGTTTGTAACGATTTCATCCTATTTCATTTTTTAGCAGATATCATCCCAATTCTTCTATTTATATACTCACAGATATATAAATAACTATTTTTTACTATTCTGACAATTCTTGAATAATTTTGCCCATTGACTTAAATAAATTAAAATGATGGAAAAAAAATACAATGAAAACATTGCAATTGGACCCCTAACCTTTTCAAAAGTACAAATAAATTCTAAATTATTTTATTTTATTCAAATAAGTGTTCTTTCCCAACTCAAAAAGAATCATCTTTTCCAACCCCCACCCCACCCCACCCCACCCCACCCCACCCCACCCCCACACCCACACGCACACCCACACGCACACCCACAACTGCTTACATAACCTCCACGGGAGAATGAAATAGTACAACTTGTGATTGCAACAATGGAGAACGAAACAAAGACAACTTGTGATAAATATATCTACCTAGAGATTGTGCGTAAGGCATTGGGCGATGTTGATAAGCTCACCGACATTATGGTTAAAGATGAAAAAAGCGGAACTTGTTACAGAGCGTATCACCGCTAAAGGATTATTGCAAAGACAAGCTTGAGAGAGATCCTAATCTTAGTGCGGACGAGGCGGTGAAAATGAGGCACATGCTTGTCATGTTGGATGACCTCTTTGCAAAGAGCTTGGTGCAAAGATCAAGGAATATGGCATTACAGACTCCGGATACAAAGAACTCTCTCTCTCTCGACCCATATCCTTTCAATCGATGTTTCGACATCAATTGGGCCATCCGGTTTGAGCCCAGGTGAATGTGTTTTTATAGTTTGAATTATGAACTTTTGTACTAATAGCACCAATTTAATGGTTTCTTAATATAAATCCATTTTCTTCAGTTTCTATTGTTGCAATCACAAGTTGTACTGTTTCGTTCTCCGGCGAAGGGTTATGCAAACAGATTGGGGGTAGGGGTTGGAAAAGATGATTCTTTTTTAGTTGGGGAAGAACACTTATTTGAATAAAATAAAATAGTTTAAGATTTATTTTTACTTTTGAAAAGGTTAAGAGTCCAATTGTAATGTTTTCATTATATTTTTTTTCCATCATCTTAATTTATTTAAGCCAAAGGGCAAAATTGTCTAAGAATTGTCAAAATAGTGAAAAATAGTGATTTGGAGACCATCTGTGAGTATAAATAGAAGAATGGGGATGGTATCTGCTAAAAAAAAGAATAGAGATGAAATAGTTACAAACTTGAAAGAATGAGGACCATTAGTGTAATTAACCCTAAGATAAAACACTTGTTATCCTATAACATACATGTGTCACTGTAATTTAAATTAATGATGGGGTGGTAACACATATGTTACTACAAGTAACACACGTGTTACTCTAATTTAAATCAGTGGTGGTGGTAACATGTGTGTTACTGTTACCTCATTTCTCTCCATTATGTGATAGAGTTGATTATGGTTGTGGATGGTGGTGGAGCAGTGGTGATAGTAACACATGTTACTTTACAAAGGATACATGTGGTACTCTGATTGTAGTTTAGGTGATTATGGTTGTGGATGGTATTAGTAGATCTAAACATAGTCGTGAATGGTGGTAGTGAATCTAAACCTGTTGCGGTAGTAGTGGTGGGGTAAGGCGGATTGTGATGGTAACACATATGTTACCACTGCAAAAATGTTGTTTTCAAATGAAAATTGAAATATTAATTTTAAATTAAAATAATGTATTCTCATAAAAACGATAAAAAGAAAATAAATTATAAAATATTGATTTTAATGAAGACGAGGAAATAACATATTGTAACACATATGTTACCCGTGTAAAAATGTTGTTTTCAAATAAAAAAATTGAAATATTGATTTTAAATGAAGATAATATATTTTTTAAAAATTTATAAAATAATATAACTTGTAAAATATTGATTTTAATGAAAATGATGAAGTAACACATGTTACTCGTGCAAAAATATTTTTTTCAACTTAAAAAATTGAAATATTGATTTTAAATAAGAATAATGTATTTTTTAAATATTTATAAAAAGAGATAAATTGTAAAATATTAATTTTAATGAAAATGACGAAGTAACATATGCTTAGAGATGTCAAGAAGGGCGGGCTGGCCGAACCCGCATCAACCCACCCGTCTCGACCTAGAACCGTGGGCCGGCCCGTGAACCAAGCGGACAATTTACGGCTCGGATGGTTCGACTTTTAACTATTTGGTCTATTTTTTTTTTTAATAAATGACAGAGAGCCGTTTAAAGTGAAAGATGTGACAAATGCTTGTTGTTTTAGTCTTTAAATATATAAAAAAAAATAGAAATTGAATTAAAAAATTAACAAATGTGAATTTATCATTGTTATTTATTTTTTATTTAGTAATTTAACACATTTTTTGCTATATATGTAAACATTTTTTTTAATTACAATAGGTAACTACTTTTTTTTAGTAATTCTAAAAAAAATTAATTTTTTATTTATACGGACCGAAACGGGTTAAACCGCGACACACATGGGCTCGACCCAAATGGGCCGGGCTCGTGTTTAATTTTTGTGGGCTGGGTTGACCTGGCCCGCAACTCGCCATGACGCGGACTTTTTCTAATGCACGCCGTCACCGAGCTTCATCGAGGTGGGTCGACTCGGCCCGTCTGACCCAGATTGACACCTCTACATATACTAACACATATGGTAAAACATGTGTTATTTGTGTAAAAATGTTGTTTTCAAATTAAAAATTGAAATATGAATTTTAAATGAAAATAATGTATTTTCTTAAAAATTATAAAAAGAAGATAAATTGTAAAATATTGATTTTAATGAAGACGAGAAAATAACATATAGTAACACATGTTACCCGTGTAAAAATATTGTTTTCAAATAAAAAAAAAATTGAAATATTGATTTTAAATGAAGCTAATGTATTTTTAAAAAAATTATAAAAGGATATAAATTGTAAAGTATTGTTTTTTTAATGAAAATGATGAAGTAACACATATGTTACATGAGTAGAAATCTGTTTTCAAATGAAAAATTGAAATATTGATTTTAAAAAAAATAATGTATTTTTTTAAAAAAAATTAAAAAATATATAAATTGTAAAATATTGAACTTAATGGAAATGACGAAGTAACATAAGGTAACACATATGTTACCCATGTAAAAATATTATTTTTAATTAAAAAATTAAAAAATTAATTTTATATAAAATTAATGTATTTTTTAAAATAAATATAAAAAAGAAAAAAATTTAAAATATTGATTTTAATGAAAATGAGGAAGTAACATATGGTAACATATATGGTAGCATATGGCACCGAATGTTAACATGTAAAAATATTGTTTTTAAATAAAAAATTGAAATATTGATTTAAAATAAAAAATATAAAAGAAGATAAATTGTCTGTGAACGTAATAAAATACTGTTGACCATTCCAAGAAGTTGTTGGGAATGGTCCGCAAATATCAGTATGAATACTGATAAGATGTCGATCGACGTCTGCTGACACCTAATTTCCTAATATTTGTTTATTTTTCCTTTATACATTTAATACAGACTTGAAAATATGTCAAGTCAAAGAGATCCAGAATCTCTTCAGACACAAGTATCTCAATTTTTTGTTTAGAGATATGTTCTAAGTGCTTGTGCTACAATGCAGCAGAATCCTCATTAGTTAATTTGTGTTTTGTACCACATGAGCTGATATGCAAGGTTCATTATACGAGACAATTGTATCCAATAAATATAGGTTATCATTAAAAGGTAAAGAACCAGTTCCAATAAGATTCGAATCAGAAAAAAGACTAAATTTATTATTTTTAAATGAACAACAATAACCCAATTTGTCCAATGCACGAACATAAATTAAATTCCATCTGAACGACAGTGCTACATAAGTCTCTTCCAAATTCAAATAATGACCAGTCCTTAATAATAACCTAAAAGTCCCTATAGCCTCAACTGCAACTACTTTGCCATCGTCCATATAGATAAATCTTTCAGCATCACTTGGCCATCGGCCCTACAGAAACCATGCATAGACACACTTATGTGAGTGGTAGCACCGTAATCCATCCACTAAGTGTGTTTAGGTACATAAGCTAAATTAACTTCCGAACAAACCACATCGATAAACATATCTTTCTTAACACGCCATGCAACGTACTTACGACATTCTTTTTTCATGTGTCCATCTTTCTTGCAAAAGTAATAGGTGAACTCCTTAGCCCGTGTTTTTTTGCACTTTGTACTGTGGTGCCCCAACTACAGCTTACTTTCCTCTTTTTCTTTTCTTGTCTTGATGAGTGGTTGATAAGTTAGCACTTTTAGTCCTCTCTCGCTTAAGTCTTCAATCTTCTTGCACATAGTGAGATATGAGCTCATTAAGAGTCCATTTATCCATTTGGGTGTTGTAACTCACTTTAAATTGACCATATTGTGTAGGAAAGAAAATCAAAACCAAATGCACGAGCAAGTTTTCAGACAGCTCTAACTTGAGTGCCTTTAATTTGGAAGCGAGATTAGACATTTCTATAATGTACTTCTTTATGTTCCCTTTTCCTTTATAGGTAATGGAAACAAGGTAATCTAGAAGAGTACTTGTTTCAGCATTTCTGTTTTTGGCAAAACACTTTTCAATTTCTTCAAAGAATGTCTTAGCATTTTTGTCTTTAGACATAGCACCCCTGAATGTTTAATGATCATAAGACACATATGGTTAGAACGATCCCATTTTTTCAAGTTCCTTTTATCTTCAATGAAACTTTCATCAGTGAGAGTATGAGTTCGTTCCGTCTGAAGCGCAAGGTCAAGATCGATGTAACCGAGAACGATCACAACGTTCTCTTCCAATTCTTGAAATTTGTGCCATTAAGCACATGTATGAAATTAATGTTGGCAAAAATTATAGAAGTAGATTCAGTTCAGAAACTGAAAACGAGAGAATATAACAAGCTCATGATTAATGATCATGTCATAACATATGTATGACAAATTATATAACGGTGGGTCCCATTACAAGATACCTAGCACAACATTGATATTTAGTCTTTGAATAGAAACATCAACTTGTAAGTGATATTCTATATGTAGTAATCAAATATTGATAATTAATATGTCAAACAACAAGCTTTTTATTGGATCAACTTATTGTCTACATGAAAACTTGATAAGTATGACATATTTATTGCCATGTGTATGTCTGCTATTTTATCAAACATATTAACATTCCTTTGGACCGGTCATTGTTCGCATAAGCAACAGACACACAAATCTTAGTATTCCAAAATAAACGAATATACGCGATAGATGTTATTTTGGCAATGTATCATTTCAATTTATTTATTTTGAAAAATAAGACGATTAATTCAAGGATCTAAAGATATTTTAGGGATTAAAATTGACAATTTCAAACTTTAAGGGCCTAAGATTTAAAATATCTAAAACTTGAAGGACATAAGATTCAAAATCTAAAACTTTAAAGACTAAATATTAAAATCCAAAACTTTAAGGGCTTAATTTCACAACTCCAAACCTATAAGGCCCAAGATTTTAAAATCTAAGATTTAAAATCCAAAACCATAAGGACTAAATCAAAATTCAAAGCTTTAAGGGTTAAGATTTTAAAATCTGAAAAATTTAAGGACTTGAATTAAAAATTACACATTAATCATTGAATTCATCAAATTTACATATGAGATTCTGTTTCCAAAAATTGCAACAGCTAGAGTTTGAAACCCTAGCGCCGCCAGCTACCCATTGCCACCGTCCCTCCATCTCTGAATGGGGCGGCAGCTCTTCCGCCAATGCCAGCGCCACTGTGGTGCTATTTAAAACAAGAGCAAAGATCACATGGTCAAGCTTTCCTCCCAACAAAGAATGGCAATGGTGGCGGCGGCAAGGCAACATTGATGATAGCTCCTTCCCAAAGAAGACGATCTTGTCATTGCTTACCCTTCATAATTTTTATTTTTTAATCTTTAATCTTTAATTCGTTAGATTATGATTTTTCCTTGACAAAAACAAGCGAAAAATTATTATACACAAATATTTTTTACCCAAAAATTCCTTAGGGGCATATTAATCCATAATCAAAACATATATAAAAAAAATCATAATAATATAACATGATTTATGCTCGATACCATTTGTTAGATTTAAACATAAATCTTTAATTATAATTACATAATTAATTATATAATTATAGAACCCAAGATCATCTTGTTTAATTATCAAGAGTATGTGTTGAAGAAGAATAGATGAATCCATTGTGTTGAAACTGAGAGGGTTAAGATCTTCCATGGTCAAATCTCTTTGTTTTCAACAAGATCTCGCCGAGGACAAGGGTAGAAGAAAAAAGATATGAACTATTTAATGATTTGACCTTAGGGACATAGCCATATGATAATCTTTATATACTAGCTAATTAAATTCCCATCAACCTTAATTAGATTAGTACTAGGTCTCTATACATTAGAGAGTCGTATGTTTCTAGAGTCTAATTAGTTGATCACTTATATGGTCTTATTAAATTATATAGCTTATAATATAATTGTATTTTAAATATCCACATAATAAATAAAATCCAACATTTAAACCAAGAAAAGAAAAATGCATTTTATTAATACAGACATCATGATATCAATTACTTTAGACAACCTCAAACTATCAGGAAGACATCAAATTATTATACATATATGTTTGTCCTCCAACCCTCACATTTAATCAAAGCATGTGTCACAAGGCCAGCAGCAACACAGATCGAAGAGGCTGCACAAATAAAAAATCAGTTAACTGATAGAGCTCAAAAATTACGTGTATTTTGACTAATGATCACACTTTTCCAAGCAAAACAAGGTTTTGAGTAAAATTTAGACGAAAACCTTCGAGCCATTTTTTTGGCTTTGTTCGTGGCCAGCAATTCATCTTCTTTTTCTTCCCACTTTGAGCATTTCCAGCCGGGTAACCTGCAACCAAAAAGTTCAAGAAAAGTTCAGAGTTTAAATTTATCTTTTGCATCTTTAGATGGACGTCAAGTCGAGCTCCTCCTAAGTATGTACTACGTTTTATCTTTTTTTTTTTTTTTTTGATGACCCAGGAACCCGCAGCCGCTACTGGCGGAGCCCCGACCACTCTTAGAGCGGAGGCCCGACCACCAGTGCGCACTAGGTAAACCTGGAGGCTGGCACAAGACCCGCAACCACACCAGCCAGGTAAATCTTCCCCAAGGAGAAGGCGGATGTCTCAAGCGTGGGTTGAACCCTCGTCGAAGCTAACCTGGTTTCCCAGGCCATGCCTTTTTGCCAACTCGGCCACACGCTCTTGATCAGATTACGTTTTATCTTCGTTTTTAATAAAACACAACACATACAGTAGTTAAATAAAAATAGAGAGAGAGAGAGAGAGAGAGAGAGAGAGAGAGAGAGAGAGACCTGAAGAAGGTTGGTTTGGTGGGTTTTGCATTATGGAAGATGAACAACACAAATTCGTCAAGTTAATAGGAATGTGAAAAATCTTTGGGATGTTTAATGCTAATCAGACTTGTAGTGTGTATATATACACACAAAAAGGCGGGCGAATATTAATTTTTTACATAATTTGTCCATTTTAAATGTCTAATGTCTACTATAACCTTATTTAAAAATAAAATAAAAAAACTATATAGGTAATTATATTCACAATACCAACTGTTTAGTAAATTTTTAAGCAAAACCAAACAAAGACTAGATGACTAGTAATTAGAGTTCAAGTCTTCCCACAATCTGTTTAAGAAAAGTGTACATGCATTAATCTTTAATGGAAAATATATTTACTTTGTAATACAATTTACACAATAAACTTCTTATAGGGGGTTATTCAACACCGTTTAAGAATACGTAAAAAATCAAAATTAATCACACTACAAGAAATATATACTTTTCCCACAAAATTTTCACAGACAAATTGAGAATTGTCTACAGAATTGACTTTTCTCCACAAACCCATTTTTTTTAGGCTATAGTTTGTTCTGAAATTTTCAAAAGTCTGATAAATTGTGCCTACAAACATATACATTTTTCCCGACAAAAAAATTAGTCGAGCAAAGTATATCTTTTACCGACAAAAAAGAAGACTAATTTGTAAGGAAAAGTAAAAGCGGGAGAGAAAAATTCCGATTTTTTAGGTATTTTTAATCCACAACATTATTTTGAAGGGAAAAGTATAATGAATAGAAATAAATATAACATAATTAAAATCAAGACGTGAACACCTTCAATTATAAAATTACCCTCTTCCTTCTTCCAATTTTCCTCATCTTCCCTCTCCCGCGCTTGCCCAGCTCCACCTTCAATTAGAAAATTTTCACCTTGTCTCTGAATCAGCCACCGTAGCCACCACTGCCGACCCCCATCACGCCGCTCACCATCAACCATTCCTACTGAGTTCGCTTTTATGCCCTTAAAATTTTTTTTTTTTTTTTTTTCATATTTAGCCAATAAAATTAGGATTTCTGAAAGAAAATAGGGTTTTAATTTTGAAATTAGAAGTAGAGTTGTCTTATTGTTTTGTTTTTGGTTTTGATGATTAAAATTGAAATTTCGTTTAGAGTTGTTCTTCCTTCCGAGAATCAGTTCGCTATTGATAATGGGACGGGCCATGCCAATTATTCACAAAATGATAATGGGCCATGTCATCTCCTCGCTATTTGTAAATTCATTGTCTTCCACCCTCCCTCCCTCCCTCCCTCCCTAGGGCTTTATAAGCTGTTTATATATTTATTTTATATTTGTGTATTTATGTTTGTTTGGAATAATTGTAAATAGTTAAGTAATTTGATTAATTGAGAAACCAGAAATATGTACACTAAATGTTTTCCCCCTATTTAATCTTGTTTCAAATAATTGGAAATAGTTAAATAATTTGATCAATTGAGAAGCTTGTTTATAACAAAACTTTTCTTATTGCTTTTTGTTGTTGGATTCTTTGCTTGGTGAAGATGGAAGAATAAAACGCAAAAAGAAACTCATCACAATGCTGTGGAGTATGTATGAAAGGAGAAGAATTAAGTCCAAAGAATATGGATAAATGTGGAGAGAAAACGATGCCACACGAAGAAATAATGCAAGAAAAAAATAATACTTATTTCAAATGAATTGCTTACATGTTAAGATTAGTTGGGTGGTCTATGGTCGATTAGACATGATCTAATTATTGATGCTATATGTCCAAATAGATCTTGTGACAACTCTATAAAGTTTTAGACTCAATTACAATTAGTATGAAAATTATGAACTTAATTATAATTGAGATTAAAATTCAGGAACTACACTTACAATTAAATCAAATTGAGACTATTTAGACTTGAACTTGAATTGAACTACCTTTACCTATATATGTAGACCAAAGTGGAGCCTATAAGGACACAGAAGTCTAATACCCTGTTTGATTCAAGAAAATAAAGAAAATTGCTTTTTCTTGGTTTTTTCTGATATGTCGAAATTGACTTTTGATTTTAATTAAAAGGTATCAACTCGTCGATATAATCTGAACTTCGGAGATTGAGGTATAATACTAAACCCACACGTGACATCTAGCAAAGATCATGATTTATTAAACACCAACAAAATATGAGTTCCTGCAAACACAAATTAATTGCAAATTATTAGTTCAATTGCCTACAACGTTTAACCTTTTGAAAATTGAAACTAAAACGACTGTAATGCTTGATCCTACAGTGGCAGAAAAGACGTAGCGTGGAATGCATAAAGATTACGATCAAAATGACAAGAATCACACTTGCATACTAGTTCTAATAATCATCCAAAAAAATAAAGGAAGGATGAGAGAGAGTGTTGAAATCAAAAAGAAGAATTATTTATGATTTTTATGCTTTTAGATTAAGTGTTACAAAAGATTATACATTTGTTGCTATAAAGACATTACGGTTTTGTTCTAATGACCATGGTGGGCATTGTTATAATGGCCACCAAGACACTTGTCCAACAATCATTGGATGAGACTAATGGCCCACTTTACACTCATCCAATGAATGTTGGACAAGTGTCCGGTGGGCATTACAACAATGACTACCGTGGGCATTAGAACGGGAGTAATAAATTCAATAATCTCTATTCTGGGAAATCCAAGGAAAAGCTTCATCTAAGCATTTACAAAAGTAATGGACTTGTTAGAAATAAATAAAGCAATAAGGATTTCTTCATTTTTGAAAAGTTCAATAAGAAAATCCAGATAAGAGTATACAAAGGAAGACAAAATCCACCTGCCTCATGATACAAGTAGCACATTGCTAGTCGGACACATAAATACCTGTATTCACAGCATGCGAACGCCTCAAACGATTGACCAGAACTTCTTTCTGCAAAATAAGACTGGTTCCATTTTCTTCTGATCATCTTCCAGAAAATGCTACAGAGTATCCCAAAGAAACTTAGGAGCAACATCTGCTATCCTATTAATAACTGGTTCGCTTTCACCTCTGATAATAATGTATCCCTGCACATCAATATGCACGAGATTTTACTGTTATTTGTAACTATTGAAGGAAAAACCTGAACCATTTGCATTTAAACCTCCAAAGGACAGAATGGGGTTTGACGTGTGTGTGTGTGTGTGTGTGTGTGTGTGTGTGTGTGTGTTGATGGGGGAAGGGGTGGGCAGAACTGACAACATAGAAAAATTGATTATATGGACAACATGCAAGGAAAAATTGAACTCCATTCACTT
Organism: Forsythia suspensa; assembly: GCA_023638005.1. NCBI lineage: Eukaryota > Viridiplantae > Streptophyta > Magnoliopsida > Lamiales > Oleaceae > Forsythia > Forsythia suspensa. Next base: position 14,739,268 of record CM042667.1, read on the forward strand.
CTATTTACACGAGGACCTGTTGTAACTCCAAAGCATCAGTACGACGCTTCGTATTACAGTTTGTGTTGGAGTGGGGGTACATCCCTTTCCATTATATTTCTGTTACATTTCCTAGGTACAATCCTCAGCTGAGAGTACTCCTAAGGTGCAGAAGCACTAGGGAGTTACCACAACAGTTTTTCTTACATGTTCAGCACATTGTCCAGCGAAATTTAAAGGCACCCAGTTGGAAGGTGTAAGTTTAAGGACGTGGTCTCATGGGGCCAAACCTGAGAAATTGTTCTGCCTCTAAACCATGTCATTGGAAACTGAAAGCTGTGTTTAGTGAGCGGAAGAATAGAGTTGAAGGAAAACTGTTCTCTAGACCTTATTTGATATGGCATGCGGAAAGTATGACATAAACCAAACCTTTGTTAACAATTTTGTGAAATGAAAGAAAATTGTAATCCTTCCACCCACTTTCCGTTCCCTCCCAACTTTCCATCTAGCCCAACAAGGGAAAGTCAATTTCCCCTCCATTTTCCACCGTTCCACCTCACCTTCTTTTCAATTCTACCCTCTTCCTCATATCAGACAAAACCTAACATCTTGAGTACTTCCACAAAGCCACAAGCCAAGAGTGTCAGCCGGAGGTAACCAAAGTGGGATGCTGAGTAATAAAAGAAGTTGGAAGTAACCCTGTTTGAGATGAGGCTCAAAAAAGGTTCGGCAGCACAAAAACCTATGTAATTGGGTACAGACTCTCTGTTTCAATATCTGGATTTAGGTAAGAAATTATGTATCTGATACGCAAAGGTTGACCTTTGTTCTCATACATATAGCTGTATGGTCATACCTGCATTTAGCTCTATCGAAGTACTTACCCTTTGAAAAGAATGCTTAACACAACCACATTTGCACTGAGAGGAGTTCACTTTTTCTTTTGATTCTTTCGAACATCAGAAGCAATTTTTTCTTCAGATGAATGATTCAATAGGTTAGGTGCTGTTGACCCCCAAAAATGGTTGCCAACAGGATCTCCACGCTACCTATGCCCACGTGTATTTTCCTTTCACTAAGACTGCCACGTGGTTTATTCAACCACGTAGATCACCTCCCGTCGGGATGGGAGGAAGACAAAAGGTAAAGAAAACACTCTCAAAGCAAAGGTGAAAGCCTGAGGGCCTCCTTCTAACAAATTCCTGGTGGGTTGTAACACTTAAGTAATTTAGAAAGGAGGACTTGTTATATGTGTGGTGATATTAATATTTTCAACATCCTTGTCTTGTGAAGTGAGTTCGGTATTTATAGACAAATTTCGTGGGAACGATCCTCTCTGATGTGCGACACGTGGCCCTATCTTAGGGGTTCTCAAGTCACATCCTTGGTGTCACGTCGTTAGCATTAATGGGAGAGTCATTTTCACCCAGACTAAGGGGCTATGATCATGACAAGCCGCCTTGGCAGGCTGTCCCATCACTCTTGTCATGGTTGAGTTACAGGGAGGCTTCCCGGGCACGCAACCAGGGTCGGCCAAACACCAATGAGCCTCGGTGACCGCCTCACGGGTGTAGACCGCCTCGGAGAAGGCCCAAGGTCACCCCTGCACCGCCGGAGAAAGGTCAGGGTCGGCCCAAAACTCCCGCGCGGGCGCTACTTGGCCCCGCTGTAGGATGGCTAATGCTACTGCGTGGCGCCACGGCCGCCGTAGGATTGGTACGTAACAATAGTCCCCCAAGTTCAGAATCTGTCATTCATGTGGGATGCTGGACTTGGATGTTTGTTTTAAAGTTTGAGGTAGAGATTTAAGTCCCACAAGGCCCGGGACGTTCATTTATGTGGGTTGCGGGCCTCGACGATGTTGGTCCCAAGTCGGGATGCCGAGTCCCAAGTTGGGAAGGTAAAATGCCGAGTCCCAGTGTTGGGAGGGCCTGAGGCTCCGAGGCCCAAGTGGGAGGCGAAGCACCGAGTCCCCAAGTGGGGAGGAGAAAATGCCGAGTCCCAAGTTGGGAAGGCGAAATGCCGAGTCCTGTGTTGGGAGAGGCATAGGCTCCGAGGCCCAAGTGGGGAGGCGAAAGCACCGAGTCCCCAAGTGGGGGAGGAGAAAATGCCGAGTCCCAAGTTGGGAAGGCGAAAATGCCGAGTCCCAGGTTGGGAGAGGCATAGGCTCCGAGGCCCAAGTGGGGAGGCGAAAGCACCGAGTCCCCAAGTGGGGGAGGAGAAAATGCCGAGTCCCAAGTTGGGAAGGCGAAAATGCCGAGTCCCAGGTTGGGAGAGGCATAGGCCCGAGCCCAAGTGGGAAGGGAAAGCACCGGGTCCCAAGTGGGGAGGAGAAATGCCGAGTCCCAAGTTGGGAAGGCTCCGAGGCCCAAGTGGGGAGGCGAAGCACCGGGTCCCCAAGTGGGGAGGAGAAAATGCCGAGTCCCAAGTTGGGAGGCCCTAGTCCCGAGGCCCAAGTGGGAGGCGAAGCACCGGTCCCCAAGTGGGGAGGAGAAATGCCGAATCCCAGTTGGGAGATGAAGAGGCTTCGTCACAGCAGGCAATTAATGGTTCAATCTACGTCATAGATTGATTGGTAGCCCGACGACGCCCTTTTTGGGTATGGTGAAAAGACGGCCATGCGGGTAATGATGGTGTTTAATTATGGGGGCTTTGATGGTATCGAGAAATAACGCTACAGGTGGTGCACACGCCCGCATCGCAGCGCTCATTGAAATGGTTCCTCACGCCTTTTCGTATTCAAGGACGAGATGGACCGACACCGCTTGGACGAATGCGGATGGAATTATGGTAGATCCAACGGTGTGATATCATTCGCATTTGGTTATAAATAGGTGAGGGGGGGTTATAATTTTATCCTTTACGCTTTTCCGAGAGATTTGCGGTGTTTCTAAACTTCAAAGAGATTTCCTGCTTGTTCCCATCTCCGCTTCCTGAAGAGTTAGGTTTAGGTAAACCCTCTATCTAGAGTCCCTTTACTTATTGATTTTGTTTTAATTTTGACAATGTCCGCAGAGTTTGGTGATAACGATGCTTCTGGTCGCGTTGAGGACGGGAGGTCCCGACCCGTCTCACCCGAAATGGCCGCGGTGATGCCTATTCGAGGCGTTTGTGGATCGACAGCGAGGTGATGAACGATCTCACGCCTGTGGTAGTAGAGGGAACAGACCTTTTGAGGCCGATCCAATTAGGGTGGATCGCGATGGATGTCCCTCGATAATGGTGGAAGGGACTTGGTGTCGCTGAGGAGCAAGACAGGTGCATGGGGACATTGAACTTATACTCCTGAGGCAAATGAACGAGCCTGTGTTCCGAGGAGGGGTTGCACACCCTTGCACCTAAATGCCTTTGTGGGTGGGTCATGATCGCCTCCTGCATCCCTTCTTCCGACCTGATTCTACGGGCTTATGGGCTAGCTCCCACTCGTGTGGCTCGAACGGTGGAGTCGATGGCGGGGAGCATGTACCGTGGTTCGGCATTCGTTGGGGGTGGAGATGCCCTTCACGTGTTCCGCACCCTATACCGTACCACGGAAACTACCGAGAAAGAAGGATAAGGAGGAGGAGGTTGGCTGGTACTACTTTTGTCCGTGGGGAACACACAAGCCCCTTGTGACGGACTGCCCTTCTTCCATAAAACAGTGGAAGGAGTCCCGGTTTTGGGTGTCGGCAATCGGCGTAGGTAAACCGACGACCCGGAGCCGCACTGGATGTGTCCAGCTTTTACTTTTAATAGCCAAATGAGCGGGGATGTGAGCTTATTGTTTTCGACGTAGGTGAAAATATAATCTAACTTGTTCTTGGTTTCCTTTTCAGGATTGCTGCCCCGTTGCGAGTTATCGAAGGATCTGGTCGACGTGCTTCAATCAATCTACCAGTCGCCTCCGTCAAACAGGAAATACGGGTTTCTGTTAAACCGGCAGAGGTGTTTAAGCGAATTAGGGTTAATGGCCTCCAAAGGTAACGTTCCGACATCTTTGCTTGGTTCGAGACTTATTTAGGATTGAGGTGAAACTAAAACCTCTTTGTTCTTGCAGCTGATATAGAGCAAGGCAAGCGCCCGAGGCCAACCTTGGCCCGCCTATCGAGGCAACAACCGAGGGCCCTGGCTGCCGGATCTAAAGAGGAGGCCCGGCAGAAGAAGGTCATCAAGACCTAAGCCGAGAGGGAAATAGGGCCGACACCGAGGCCTCAAGGTTGTGGAGGTCGATGACGTGAGTGTCCCGGAGGGTGGCGAGCCTTTATCGAGGAAAAGGAAATCTAAGGTCGCTTGTTCCGAACCTCCACAGCCAAGAGGAAGGCCGCGAGGTAGATGAAGATGTGATTTGCCTCGCCCCAACGGGTCGGGCCAGACTCGGCCGTGAACACCGCGGGGAGGTGGTTCGAGGGGCCCCAAGTCCCGTGGATGTGGGGGCAGAGAGTCGGGCCCTATGACTCTGAAGGAGGTCAAGGAGTTGATTGGCGGCCCGGTCGAAGATCCCCGATGAGGTGCTTCGGAGGTGCCATTCTATCCTTCGCTGGGGGCCCAGCCGTGAAGAGGTACTTTACCCCCAAGTGGGAGGAGTTTTCCTCCCATGGGGACCTTGAAGATGTTTTGAGGCCACCGCCTCGCCTATCGTGGCCTCGGCTATGCAGATGAAGGTGCTCATGAGTTTAGAACGCGCTGCGTGCAGGAGCAAAAGAAACTCAAAGCCGAGGCCTCAAAAATGACAAGGAGCACAAGCAGGCTCTGAGGGTCTGCAGTCGCGTTGACAAATGCAACAGCGGCCCACGAGCAACCGGAGGTCGACCTAAAGGAGTCCGACTCCAATGTCCTCGAAAATGACAAGCGCAAATGGACAATGCCAACGCGGCTCGTGAGGGTGGCTGCAGAGGCCCCGGAGGCTGCAAATAAAGAGAAGAGGAGGTCACTTGGATGAGGCCCAGGCCCAGGTCCCACGAGGAGGCGCTATGTAATCTGAGGGGAATTTGGCCTCCTCGGGAATCGGCTGGCTCGGCTGGTTCTTGAGAAAAAAGAACCGGAGGCGAGGGCTTCGGGAGTGCAGAGGCGGATTTTGTGGCCAATTTTCACAACACATCGAAGCCTATACCAACTTCTCGGATTACTTTGCTAGGGTTGGGCAACAGGAAGTTCGGCCAGATCAAACGACTATCCCACCTCAACCTCGGTGCTTTAGAAGCTGTGTTCCTCCGCTACCGATGTGGTAGGCGAGGAGGATAGTTAGGTTTTTGTATAAGTTTTTGTAATGTCTCTGTAACCTTTGTACAAGTTTCTTTTGTAATTCCCTTATTATAAAATGAAGTTTTACTTTTCTTATGGGCCTCGCTTTCAATTTTTACCTTAGTTATTATTTGATCTTGTATGACAAACATCTCGCTTTGAGTTCGCTTTCCGATGCCGCGAGTTCGGGCCATCGAATAACTAAGATAAAATATGACTAAGTCGCATCATAATAGTAAAACAAACAAATTAATCGCTTCGGCGCCATAACGACCATTCTAACTATTGATAATACCGGCGTAAGTGCTCGGCGCCCGAGGATGAAGTTGCACTTTAGCGCTCATGTCTTCGATGCGATATGTCCCGGTCGTGTTTCACTAACAACTTTGTAAGGTACTTCCCGCTTGGGCCCTAGTGTTCCGACGCGGGTTCCTTGGAGGATAGGAACACTCTCCTTAGGACGAGGTCTCCTACGCCGAAAGGTCCTCTTCTTTACCTTCTTGTTGAAGTATCTCGACATCTTTCTTTGATAGGACGCTAATCTCACCCGGGAGTCGCCTCTTTTCACTTAGCGCATCTAGACCCGCCCTCATCGATCGCCGTTAACCCGATCATTGAATAATAATCGACGGGCGAGGGAACACCACTTCCACTCGCCACCGCCTCGGTGCCAGTATGCCATGGAGAAAGGGGTCTCCCGGTTGGAGTTTTCATGGTGGTTCGGATGGCCCATAGGACTTGAGGAAGTTCATCGACCCACGCCTTTTGATCCTTCAAGTTTCCGCTATGTGTATTTGATGGTTTTGTTGACCGCCTCTACCCGACCATTGGCCCTGGATGGTGAGGGCTAGAGAAGTGCTTGGCGATTCCCAGCCTCCTCGATAGATTCCTCGACCTTCTTGTTGTCGAATTGTTTTCCATTATCCGACACCGTAGAATGTGGAATTCGAACTTGCATATGATATTCTTCCATATGAATTTGGAGGTGTTAGCCTCGGTGATTTTCGCCATCGGCTCGCTTCTACCCATTTTGTGAAGTAGTCGATGGCGACTAAGCGCGCAAGCGTGCATTACCTCTACCCCCAAGATAGGTCCTATGAAATCTATCCCCACTTGGAGAAGGGCGGGGCTAGATACATCGTGGTAAGTTCTTGGTGGGGCGACGAGGATGGTGGCGGTTGACTGACACTTGTCACATTTCCTTGCATGATTCAAGGAATCTCTTTAGCGGGCGGCGGTATCCCCTGCTTGAGGATTTTTGCGCTGAGCTAGGCCTCCGGTGTGGTTGCCGCAGACTCCCTCGTGAACTTCCCGAGAGGATGTAATCCGCCTCGGTCATTCCAACACATCCGAGGAGTGGTAGGGAGTAGCCTCGTTTAGACAAAGACGTCGTCTCGATAAGACGGCGAGCAGCCTCCTCCTCCTCCCTCCTTGCCTCTTCTCACAACGGGAGCGTTTGGTCTTTCAGAAGGCGAGGATGGGATCCATCCATGTGGTGGTCTCTTCGACCACATTATTTCCGGCCACCGCCTATGGAGGGTCGATCGAGGTGTTCGATGGGAACCATTTTAAGAAGCTCGAGTCCTTGCTACTCGCGAGTTTTGAGAGAGCGCGTCTGCATTGGCGCTATCGCCTGCACCGAACTAGTTCGAACTTATCAAAGCTAGGGATGAGATTTCTTACCGCTTTTAGGTAGGAGGCCATATTTTTCTCCCTCGGCGGCGAAATTTTCCTTTACTTAGCTTACTACTAACTCGGGAGTCACTTGCAAACCGAGAGCCTCTCGAATCTTCATTTCTTTGGCTAGACGATGCCGAGATAGTAGAGCCTCGATTCCGCGACATTGTTTGAGGCTTTGAAGTCGAACCGGATTGCACAGTTCAGTCTGTGGCCTTCAGGGCTAGCGAGGACCACTCCGGCACCCGACCCCGCATCTCCTGATTAGCCGTCCACGAAGAGATACCAAGTGGGTGGCTCATGATCCATCGAGGTATCTATCACGGTGTGTTAGCAAATTCTACTACGAATCGCTAAGGCCTGCCCTTTGATGGATGGCCGGGGTTTGAATGTGATGTCGAACTGGCTCAATTCGACTGCCCACTTCAGTAGCCTCCCCGAGGCGTCGGGTTTCTGCATTACCTGCCTCAGAGGAAAGTTGGTCAGAACGTGAATACTGTGGGCCAAGAAGTATGGCCTTAATTTCCGAGAAGCGGTGATGAGTGACAATGCTAGCTTTTCCATGTCCGGATAACGTGTTTCCGCCTCAGCAGGCCTTGCTTACATAGTAGACCGCAGCTGATGTCCCTCTTCCCCACTGTGACCGAGCTTACCGATTCGGCCGAGACGGCGAGATAGAGCAGTAGTGTCTCCCCTAGTTTAGGTTTCGATAGCAGAGGAGCTTTGCCAAGGTGTTCCTTCAAGGCTTGGAATGCATCCTCGCATTCTTCTGTCCACTCGAACCGGTTCCCTCCTTTTAGGATCTTAAAGAAGGGAAGACACTTATCTGTGGCTTTCGAAACGAACCGGCCGAGGGTCGCCATTCTCCCGTGAGGCATTGCACATCCTTGGGTTTCGGGTGATTTCATTTCTATCGCCTTTGACCTTTTCTCGGTTGGCCTCGATACCTCTCTCGGTTTACCATGTAGCCCAGAATTTTCCCGAGGCCACCCGGCGGCGCACTTCGAGGGTTGAGCCTCATCTTGTAAGCTCTGAGCGTCTCGAAAGTCTTTTCCAGATGCCGTATGTGATCTTCTCATCTTAAGCTTTTGACAAGCATATCATCCACGAGACTTCCATGGTCAAACCGAGTTGATCGGCAAACATCTTATTGACGAGCCTTTGGTATGTCGCCCCAGCGTTTTTCAAGCCAAACGGCATGACCTTGTAGTAATAGAGTCCTTTGTCTGTTACGAACGACGTGTGCTCCTCATCAGGCGGGTACATCGGAATTTGATTGTATCTCGAGTAGGCGTCCATGAAACTCAAGAGTTCATGTCCAGCCGTGGCGTCAACCAATTGATCAATCCGAGGCAGTGGAAAACTGTCCTTGGGACAGGCTTGGTTGAGGTTAGAGAAATCTATGCAGGTTCTCATTTTTCCATTCGGCTTTTTGACCAATACTGGGTTGGATACCCACTTCGGATACCTGGCTTCTCGTATGAAATTGTTTTGGAGGAGTACGTGTACCTCCTTCTTCAAGCGTTTCAGACTTTTCAAAGATTCAAATGCCTCCTTTTCTCGTCATGTGCGAGGGGAACTTGGGGTCGATGTTGAGGTGGTGGCAACTTATTTGTGCGTCGATCCCCACCATATCTTCGTGCTTCCACGCAAAGATATCCAAATTTTTCAAGGAAACTTTTAGAGCTTCTTTGGACTCTTCAAGGAGATCATTCCCCACCAAGCTTTTTTGTCGGGTCGCTGCCGGCCACCGAAAGTGTTCTAATTCCTCACTGGAGGAGGCTTGGGAGTTAGCTCCGTTATTCTCGGATCGATGTCATCGGAGGTCGCTGCCTCCTCCATCGTGATGTCCCCTGGCTCTTCTATCATTTTGTCTACCATTTCCACGTCCATCAAAGTCATGTTAACCTCTTTCTTCTCTGCCTTCCTCAAGGCATTCCGATAACATTTCCGAGCCTCAGGTTGATTACCTCGTACAGTTGCTATTCCCTCTTCGGTGGGGAATTTCATGCAGAGGTGGTGGATGGAAGTTATCGCCCAAAGTTCTTTCAAGGCCGGTCGGCCCAAGACTCCGTGATAAGCCGACCTCCCAGCCAACCACCGTGAACTCCATGAAAGTACGGGATGCGAGGGCTCCTCTCCCATGCTAACGGAAGGCGCACTATTCCTTTCGGGGTTACGCAGTCCCCGCAGAATCCGTGAGAGGGGCTCAATTGATGGTTCTAGCCGCACATCTACGCTCATTTGCTCATAAGTGCTTAGGAAGATGACATTAACAGAGCTTCCGTTGTCAACCAACATTCTTCCCACCCATTCTCGAGCCACCATCGCTTCTTACAACCGTGGCGTCCGCATGGGGGTAATGTACGCCTTTCATATCTTCCTCCGTGAAGGTGATAGGGTTGGCCTTTTTCGACCCCGAGGGCCTCGCTATTGATAAGCTAGTTAGTCATCCGACTCTTTCGGCCTCTTTGCATAGCTTTTCCGAGCGCTCGTGTCCGCCCACCAATATAAGGTCCTCCGTGGATGGTGTCAATCTCCGAATCGGAGCCTTTTCCGCCCCCTTATCATACGGGGCTCGGGGTTGCTCTCATCCGAGGCCGCCCGGCGGGGCTTTTGACTACGCCCGATCGCCGCCGCGACCCGGAGGCCTCCTATCCCATTGCCGGGATCGCCTGTCTTGAAAATTGGTTCCACGCCCTTGCCGGGCCTCGATCTCCCTCGCCTTTGGTGTTCACTCCGCCCGCCCCGAGTTGATCGCTCTCCGATTGGCAAGTTCTTCCACCTCTCGACATTCGTCCGCTATGTCCATAGCTTCGGTGAACGCAGCAGATTTTGGGCCGAGTTCCCGGAGTGGGAGGAATTATTGGAGGAGTGCCGGTTTCACCTCGTAGTAGGTGGGTGGAGGCGCGCCATAGTTGTATAGTCCTACCGCGGGATAGACTTGTAGGGGCCGTGAAAGGGGGCGAGCAGCCTTCTTGTGCGAGAGGCCACATAACTCATCCCGACATTAGGGTCGGATGGGTAGTTTCTTCTTCGGTATTGAGTGGGTGGTAGTTCATTGGTATTTTGATATACTCGGCCTCGACGCCGGGTTGGCTCCTAACCCGCCTTGCCTCGGTGGAGGATCATATTCTCATTAGTTATCTCCTCGATGATCATTTCCACCAACCGGTCAAAGGTGCTCGGGTTCTTGTTGCGTACATCCCTCCGTAATCGGATGGTTCATGTCTAGTCCTCGCCTTAAGGGCGACAAGGCCTCGGCTTCGCTTATTCTTTCACGTAACAACATCTCTTCATTAAAGCGGCCTAGGTAACTTTGCAGAGGCTCGCTTGGGGCCTGCCTCACGCCGTGGAGGCGTTGGACCGGGCCGATGCGTGCTTTTGAGATGAGAAGTAATTTATGAACGCCTTTTTCAATTCCGCCAACTTGAAATGCTTCCTATGCGACTAGTTTGTTGTACCATCGCCGCCTCCTCCCGACAACGCCGTGAAAGGCCCCGATTTCAAGGCCGGAGTGGCTCCTCAAGACTCATTTCCATTTTGTAGGTGTTCACGTGATCCGTAGGATCTCCCCGCCTGCAGGTGGGCAATCTTGGGCACGCCGAAACTCGCGGGGGATGGACGCACTCGATTCCGACCGAGAAAGGGAGGTTCTCGTCGTCGCCATCCACCTCGAATGATCTTGTGGGCCTCGGATATTCTACCCGAATGTTTGCTTTCAAGGAATGGGGAGGTCTTGGGCTTGGCTGTCACCCCATAGTTCGAGGTTGGTGTTGTGGTTGCATGGTTGGCCTGGGTTCGTGACAGCTTGGTAATCGACTCTCCCTAGCCTCGGCTTCCCTCGCCTCCTTTCCCGCCTATTTCTGGGGGACTTTGGGCGCGATTCCTCCTTGGTGGGTTCTCTTGTGGCCATCTCCTACTCCCTTGTTCGCCTAGCCTTTCAAATACACCGACGGACATAGCTGGTCAGCCTTCTTTTCGAGGCTGCGGTTTTGTCTCCTTTTTCATTGGTTCCGCGCGAGAGGCTTCTCCCCGCCTGCCGATCATGGGGGTGTGCCCACCGTTGACTTCCCTGCTCTTCCTGGATCGTCTGGATCGATTCCCGAGGCGCTGTCTCACCCCTTGTATGCATCATTTGATGTACCCCTGCATTTGCGCAGGCCGTGCCGAGCCACCGCCTCTCATCAAGGCGGCCATCGCTCTCATTTCTCGCTCCAGTTTGTGGGGAGCCTCCTTCCTCGCCACGCGGGAGCTTCTTCACCGACCACTGCTTGTTGCGGGCCCGGTTCTTCTTGGATTCTCCTCTTCGCTGCTTCCACTCATTTTGTGGGTCTGGTCGATCCTTGTTCGTGGAAATTCCTTTGTTCAAGGAAAAGAAACTTTTTGTCACGCTTCCCACAGACGGCGCTAACTGCTGACCCCAAAAATGGTTGCCAACAGATCCCCACGCTACCTATGCCCACGTGTATTTTCCTTTCACTAAGATCGCCACGTGGTTTATTCAACCACGAGATCACCTCCGCGGGATGGGAGGAAGACAAAAGGTAAAGAAAACACTCTCAAAGCAAAGGTGAAAGCCTGAGGGCCTCCTTCTAACAAATTCCCAGGTGGTTGTAACACTTAAGTAATTTAGAAAGGAGGACTTGTTATATGTGTGGTGATATTAATATTTTCAACATCCTTGTCTTGTGAAGTGAGTTTGGTATTTATAGACAAATTTCGTGGGAACGATCCCTCTTGATGTGCGACACGTGGCCCTATCTTAGGGGTTCTCAAGTCACATCCTTGGTGTCACGTCGTTAGCATTAATGGGAGAGTCATTTTCAGCCGCAGACTAAGGGGCTATGATCATGACAAGCCGCCTTGGCAGGCTGTCCCATCACTCTTGTCATGGTTGAGTTACAGGGAGGCTTCCTGGGCACGCAACCAGGGTCGGCCAAACACCAATGAGCCTCGGTGACCTGCCTCATGGGTGTAGACCGCCTCGGAGAAGGCTCAAGGTCGGCCCAGACCGCTTCGGAGAAAGGTTGGGGTCGGCCCAAAACTCTCTGCGCGGGCGCCACGGTCCGCCGTAGGATGGCTAATGCACTGCGCGGGCGCCACGGGCTGCCGTGTAGGATTGGTACGTAACAGGTGCAATTACATTTCTCATCTAACATCTTGTGGAATCAACGGCTTTAAGGCATGTTTAATTATGATATAACCTAGATGACAATTGTTAAATTATTTGCTGATGCCTGTAAGCATAAAACTGAGTTCCAATAATTATTTACCCGAGGACGTAATATTCGGTCCATCTTCAGCATAATGTCCTCTAGTAAGCAACTTTCTTCCCGATTTTTATATGCAACAAGTCATACGAGCGTGGGTATGTTGAGAACGGTTCACACCTTCAGATTTCAAAACAAAATGGTGTCATGTTCCTTAATGGATGAGAAGCATAGAAAAGTTATAATCTGGAGCTTACCAGTCATGAAAGGTGCCAATCAGACCCCGATCGTAAATAGCAGGTAAGGTATTCACCGTGGTTGCAGGTACAACATTCATAACCCAAACAGGCCATGTACTCAAAGCAACTGCAAATCCACCAAGGAAAGCACTCATGTCTAGGACATTCCGAACTTCATTCTCTTCAACATCCATCAGTCTCCAGTAGTGACGAACTTGATCCTGCCAGTAGATTGTATCTGATAAGAATTTTTCTCGACTTATACCTGCACCAAGGAGGAGTTCGAATATAAAATCATGATTGAAAATGTTTAGCCGCTGTAGAAGCAGGATTGGGGAAGATATGGTTTTAAGGGAGCGTATACTGTTTCCAGCATATAATGAATATTCATTATATGTAAATTCATAAGAAGCTTTGATATCTTCTTTCTATTAGAAACGATGGAACACTCTCTTCATCATATAATGTACTTCAATATAAATGACTTTCCGAAAGAAACTTTTAAATCCTCTCCACTAGTAATTAAAAAAATTGCTATCTGTGTTTCAGATTTTATCCATGCACATGCCTTCGTTGAGTAAACAATTTCCACCTTCCATTGATCACCAAATTATGAAGTCTAGTCATAAAAAGGATGCACTGATAAAAAATAATATGTATTAGTTGAACAACAACATACTAGCTGGAATTAATTACAGAAATGGACTCGCATTGCCTGAAAAGGAAACGCTTTGTAACTGATAAGTACAATTTTGTATTGATCGGAGCCCACAAAAAAGAACAATTATTAGTACTCTTACATGTTTTGAGTATAATGGTGCACTGTTTTATTATCATTTAGGAAATAATCAAATTCAAGTATCGATCTAACGAAAAGAGAGCAAACAGAAGAAAGAGGAACGTAATTGCAAAGACAAAGAGACTTAAGGGGCTTGACATGTAAATATCAAAGAAAGAAAAAAAAAAACTGCAACTAAAGTAACCAATCGCATGGCTAAAGAGTGATGCGATCGCAACATAATGGGCTCCTACCATGTGATTGCAAGGTATAAGCCCATGCGATCACATGGTTTTTCGGGGCAGCAGTTGTGAAGTCTTCAGATCGAAATAGAACTCTATTGAGTCCAAAGTTAAAACAACTACCTAAAATTGCTTTGAAGAGTTCAAGAGGAGTGTAAAAGCCGGAGAATAGACAAATCATGGGGACAAATTTTGGGAAGAAATATACAAGAGAAGAATCGGAGATCAAAGAATAGATTGAAGATTCTTGAGTCGAAATCACGGATTGTAATCTTATGTTTTTTCTTCCTAACATGATTAATACAATTCTTGCATTATGTTACTGAAATCATGTCCGGCTAAATTACTTATTGCTAGGATGAACGATAAAACCTCATGTTTTTAATTAATTAGAAATTTTTCTCACATAAAGAATTAATTGCTTGTGGATTGATTATTCTTTATTCATTTTTTCTAATGTTTTAATGCTAGTGTTAGTAAAACTTGAATTGCTTCTCACAAATTTACTTTGATTACTTGATAATTTAGATTTAATTAAACATAATTAGAATAGTTTTAGAATTAAAATCAAAACGAATCTGTATTTTTTACATTGTTAAAACTCGAACTACAAATTAATTAGTTAATTGATAATTAGTCATCGTGGGTTTGACACCTTCACATCACTTTATTATTCGTTAACGATTCGTCCACTTGCAGGATTAAAATCTACAACAAGTTTTTGGCACCGTTGCCGGTAACTAGTTTTATTAAATACTACGTTAATTGATAATTTAGTTTTAACATTTTTTAATTATTATTTTTATTTTCTTTCTTAGTTCTTTGTGCTACTGCTGAATTCCAGCTATTTTCTAAAGTTTTAGGTGTCGAGTGTGTATGCACCGAATAAAAGATCTTGATCTATTTGATTTAGACACAGAAATCGAACAGAGCTTTTACCAACGACAACGTGAATAAAGAGAAAAGAAAAAACAGCAAAGAGACACAATGGATGACAACAACCCGATTCGTGATCACCCACTTGCAGATATGAGAAATATTCTTACACCAATGGCTCGGCTAGTTGAAGTTAATGAACGAGATATTCTTATGGGTGAGTATATGATGCCACCAATTGTTGAGAATCGGTCCAGCATAATCTATCTACCTTATGGATACGATAACTTCCACTTGAGGCCGGATGTGATTAATTTGTTCTCGAAAAATCTACCGTTTTATGGGAGAACATATGAAAATCTTCATTACCATATTTCTCGCTTCGATGAATACTGCGGCAATTTCAGATGCCACGGTGTTAATGAAGAGACACTTAGGTTCTCTTCCCACACACATTGAAAGATAAAGCTAGATAATGGTTAGATTCTTTACCGTCTGGGAATATCACTACATGGACAGATTTGATCCAGATATACACACTGAAATATTTTTCTCCGTCCAGAGTGAACAGACTGAAGTATGAAATATCTAATTTCCAACAATCTGAGAAAATTTTCACGAGGCATGAAAAGATTCAATGAACTGCTCCGAAAGTGTCCAAGTCACGATTTTCCTTTAGTAGCTCAAAATTATTATTTTTACTCTAGATTAGCTCCAAACAATCAGTTCTTCAGTAGATTCTACAGCAGGTGGCTCTATCCAAAATAGATCAGCCGGTGACCTTCACGAATTGTATGAAACTATGAGTGAACAGTTCGTTATGTGGCCAGACAGAGGTTTGCAGAAGAAAACAGCAAGAATGCACGAAGTGGAAATCAATTCGCTTGTACTGGCGAAATTTGATGCATTGTAAAAGTAGATAGAAGCAATAAAATATTCTCACTCAGCCAATATCGTTCAAATGTCCCCACCAATATGTGTCACATACGGGAAAAACCATTAATCATAAGAATGTCCTTTAACCATCGTTGATATGTCATTACCGAATAAGTCGTGATATGCTCGTAACTTTCAACTAGCAGCAGAATAATCCATACTTACAGACTTACAATCCAGGATGGAGAAATCATCCAAACTTCTCTTATGGAAATACCAAAAACATTCAAAATTTGCCAAATCAAAGGAGACCACAAGAAAGAAAAGGAGGATTGGAAGAAACTGTCACATGCATGGAATCTAAATTAAAGGAGATGCAGAAAAGACAAGATGTCGCAATAAAGAATATAGAAAATCAGATTGGGCAGTTGGCTAAACTGTTGACCGAGCGACAACCAGACACATGGCCAAGCAATACCGAAGTCAATCCAAAAGAGTAAGTAAATGCAACCACCACGAGAAGCGGAGTTAAGTTGCCAGAGATTCATGTGAAAAGACCGGGTGTTGAAAAGGAAACTGCGTTAAGTAAAGAGAGAGAAAACAAATGAGAAACAGAAGTTGAACAAGAAAAAGAAAGCTCTCCACCAGATTATATTCTGTCACCGGTCAAAGTTTATGTCCCTCCAATTCTATTTCCTCAAATGTTGCGAAAACATAAGCTAGACAAGCAATTCGAGAAATTCTTCGATGTATTCAAGAAACTCCAAATCAACGTACCTTTTGCTAATGAATTAGCTCAAATGTCGAGTTATGCAAAATTTATGAAAGAAATTCTTTCAAACAAAAGGAAGTTGGAGGAGCACGAAATAGTTATGCTTACTGAAGAATGCAGTGCTATCTTGTAAAATAAACTATCTCCGAAATTAAAAGATCCAAGGAATTTTTCTATTCCTTGCACTGTTGGTAGTTCATTTTTTGAGAAAGCATTATGTGATTTAGGTACTAGCATTAATTTAATGCCTTACTCTATTTTCAGGCAACTTGGTCTCGGAGAAGCAAAGCCAACCACAATCTCACTACAGTTAGCTGATCGATCAGTTAAACGTCCACGCGGGGTTGTTGAAGATATTTTAGTGAAAATGGACAAGTTCATATTCCCAGCTGACTTCATTATATTGGATATGGAGGAAGATATGGATGTACCACTTATCTGGGAAGACCTTTCTTAGCTACTGGACGAGCACTAATTGATGTACAAAAAGGGCAGCTAGCGTTGAGATTAAATAAGAAGCAAGTCACTTTCAACGTGTTTACAGCAATTCAATATCCAAGATCCTCTGACTCGTGTGTTTAGATCGATATCATCGATCACGAGGCAACTAACACATTTGCTTTAGAAAATCCTTCAGATCCATGGAAAGCATGTATTATACATTCTCAAGAAGAAAATTTCGACTATCTATTTCTTGAAGAATGTGCCGATATTTACAAAAAGTCGAACAGATGGAAAGAAGAAATAAGTACATGGATCTGGGTACCACACCTCTTCAACAGCTACCTTCATTTCAACAGGCTCCGACTCACAGTTAAAGCAATTACCTTCTCACCTTAGGTATGCCTATCTCGGTGAGTCATCTACTCTTCTAGTCATTATTGCAAATTCTATCAATCAAGATTAGGAAGACAAATTACTTCGAGTCCTAAAAAATTACAAATCAGCCATCGATTGGACTATAGCAGACATTAGGTATCAGCCCATCTATATCCATGCACAAGATTCTAATGGAAGGGGCATATAAACCGACAATGCAACATCAACGTAGATTAAATCCTCATTTGCAAGAGATAGTCCGAGCTGAAGTTTTAAAACTACTTAATGCCGGTATCATCTACCCTATTTCAAATAGTACTTGGGTAAGCCCGCTTTAGGTAGTGCCTAAAAAAAGAGGAATAAAGGTTGAGAAGAATGACAATAACGAGCTTATACCAGTCAGATTGACTACATGCTGGAGAGTTTGTATTGACTATAGGAAGTTGAATGATGTCATTTGAAAAGACCATTTTTCTCTACCATTCATCGATCGATGTCGGAGTGTTTGGCGTGTCACTTTCATTATCGCTTTCTTGATGGGTATTCAAGCTACAATCTTATTCATATAACCCGTAAGATCAAGAGAAAACGACCTTTACTTGTCCTTACGACATGTTTGAATATAGGCGTATGCCATTTAGCCTGCAAACGCCCCCGCCACATTTTCGGTGCTTATGATGTCTATTTTCTCGATATGGTCGAAAAATTTATTGAAGTATTCATGGATGATTTTTCATTTTTGGATAATCATTCGACAAATACCTAAAAATTTGACCGGTACTTGAAATATGCGAGAAAACAAACTTGGTACTTAACAGAGAAAAGTGCCACTTTATGGTCCAAGAAGGCATTGTGTTAGGACATAGGATTTCAACTAAAGGCATTGAGGTCGACAAAGCAAAAATCAAAGTTATAGAGAAACTGCCTCTTCCGACAACAGTTAAAAAAATTCTATCTTTTCTAGGACATGCAATGTTCTATAGACGGTTTATAAAAGATTTTTCAAAAATAACTAAATCATGTTATGCGCTTTTGTTGGAAAAAGAAGTCAAATTTAATTTTTCCATAGACCGCCTTAAAAGCCTTCTACACTCTTGAAGAAAGCCTAATCTCAAAGACCACCATTGTAGTCCCCGATTGGGATATACCGTTTGAACTCATGTGTGATGCAAGTGATTTTGCTATCGTGACAGCTTTGGGGCAATGAAGAGAAAAATCATACATTTCATTTATTACACCAATCGAACTCTTAATGGCGCTCAAATGAATTATGCCACTACGTAAAAAGAATTACTAGCAGAGTATTTACCTTTAAAAAATCTCTTTCATTATTCTTTTATTCTTTTTCTTGTTTAGATTCATCTTGAATCATATAAAAAAATATTTCTTGCTTTGTATTCTTTTTTTTTTTTTCTTGCATTTCTTGCATTGGACCGCAAAAGTTAAAAAAAGCGAAATTCAAGAATTTCAAGAAAAGTCAAGAAACCCATTCTTTTTAAATTCTTGTGTCATAATTGTCATCCGGTGCTTAAATATTATCCATTTGTGAATTTTCTTCTTGACCATTCTCGTTATCTTTTAATTTCTTATTCTTGATCTTAAACGTTACGGAGGCCGAATTTCTGATTGAGTTTGGTTTGTTCTTTAGAGAATTTGGTAAGAAACACAAAGAGAGGTAAAATGCAAGAGTGGTGAGATAATTATCGAAAAAAGCCATATAGAGTGAAACACGAGTGCAAATACGTGAGGCAAATATTTTTTTTCAATCCTAATTTCTATTGTTTTATCTCAAAATGTCCAATAATAAAGAAACAACACCTAGGGGAGAAAACAACCCATTCTTTTTGTTGAAAGCCATGCAACAACAATTTGAAAGGATGAACATGGTGTTTAATGAGATGATGAATAGTAATAGAGAGTAGGGATGGCAATGGGGTGGGTTCGAGGCGGGTCAAGCTTGCCCCGCCCTGTCCCATCCCTAGACCCGCCAATTGATTGGTGGCGGCGGCAGCGGGCGGGCGCCCCCACTGTCCTGCCACTACTCTTTTTAAATTTAAATTTTTTGTTTTTTGTTTTTAAATGTTGGAGGGTATAAGTTGTGACTGAATTTATATACAATAGGTTTGATTATTTGTTTTTATAATGGAAATACAAGAATTATAATATGGGTTACATACTTTCACACAATAAATAAACGCATATAAATTTGAACATATAATATAACAACTAATAACTAACAACTTGTGACCTATCCAATCTTCAAAATATTAAATTGTACAAAAAAAATATAAACATTACAACCCAACACAAAAATCAAATGTATTCAAATAATACACGATTCACAAAGTTGAACAACAATAACAAATGAAATTGAAATTGAAATCAACAATCTTCATTCTTCTTCATGTATAGTTGTGACATACTCGCCTCAATAATTCTTGTATAATGAGTAAGAAAAGTTCAGATATGAAATAATATTATAATTTAAATAGATTTTAACTTGTATATTGAAATAAATAAGATTACCTTGTCCTCGATTTCCTCTTCAAAGGATAGTAGAATAATATCCGTGTCACGATGACAACGCTGGAGAGTTTTCTAACAATAAAATAAATCGAGTTAACAACAAATAAATGTTAAGAATAATAAATATGAAAAATAAAAATACTAAATACTTTTATATACCATGAATATCAGCCTACAACCAGTTTTAAGCACACATCAATGCCTCCAAGGTCTTCGGATGAAGTCTACTTCTATGCGGACTCACAAATCTACCACTTGTCTTCGAATGCGCACTGTAAACAAAGAGAAATAGGGATGGCCAAGATATCTCTTGCAAGTTTTGTAACGTCATGTATTTGCTTGAATTTGCTTTCTACCAATTTAATAGGTCAAAATCATTAGACCTAGGCAAGACCAGCTCCTCTAAATATAAGTCAAGTCTCCGATTTGGAATTGGATGAACAAGCAAGCTGCAAATGGCCACGTGCACCTAAAGTTCGAAGTTCAAAGATTGAGCAATGCTTTAATTGATTTTAGATTTAACATTTCAACAAGTGGCCAAGTCAAGTGCATTAATTGATAGTAATGCTTTAATTGATTTACTGCTTTAACATTCCAAAGAAGTGGCCAAGTGCATTAATTCATTAATTGATTTCAAATTACGTAAGTTTCACATGTTCAAGAAGACACAAGTGGCCAAGTCCTTTAATTGATTTCAAATTACACGTCCATGGAAAAAAAATCACATTTCACCATTTAAAATTTCACATTACACCATCAATAGCCCCGACTAAATACTCTGCACCACTAATCAATAAGATGGTAATTTGAAATCATTTATTTAATACATTTTCCCTAATCAACTCTATAAATTATTGTAATTATAGCAATCCCTTGTCGTGGAAGACTTTCTCACTAAATATCATTGTGCTTAAAATTTTCCAAATTCAAAAAGTATCAGATTAAAATTTCTAAACTATAAACATCAGATTATCAGACAGAGATTAAAGTGGAAAGAAACTTTAAATAGCATTCGATATAAAGGAAATAATCAAAGAAAGCAGCAAAACCTTTAAAGTTAAAACCCAGATTCACTACTTCTACTTTATGCGACTGGCGGTGGCACGGTGGCAGATTGAAGGCGGCAGTGGTTCGGAATCGCTTAGAGGTAGGTCGCCGATTCAAATGATTCACTTTTGCCATTTGAGAATATGATTTATGATTTCTGTGGCTGAAATATGAGGAATGAAGAAACACGCTTACGCTACCGGCTGCCGCTGAGAAAGACAAGGAGAAGAAGGAGAAAATAAGAAATGAATCTCAGAGGGCGTAGGGTTAGATATTGAAATGAGGATAGATGAACCGATGAATTGATTATAATACATTAATAAACAAAAAAGAATCATATCAACATTATAGTGTGGTGGTTAAGGAAAAGATGTGCATATATGCCACCCAGGTTCGAGCCTCAAGATCTCATTTCTGTTATATTTGTTTTCAAATTTTATGTTTATGATTTATTAAAATAAAAACACTACAACAATAGGGAGGGAGGGGAGGGAGGGGAGGGAGGGGCCACCCCGACCCGCCACTTCGGCAGACGTTTGTCCCGTCTATTCCTATTACCCTGCTATCCGTATCAGTAAATATGGGTTGGGCGCGGTCACGAGTTAAATTGCCATCCCTAATAGAGAGATGATGGGTAAGGTGGATAGGCATGATATGGTAATCACAAACTTGCTAAGGGGAGTAACAACACATGATCCCTAATGTTAGGAGACGGGATAGGCGTGATTATAATACTATGGTGAAATTTGAGGATGACGATGATTATAATTATATGGCTGAGATGGGTAGAATGAGGCTTAGAGGAGATGGGTGTGAAAGGGCACATAGAGGAGGAGACTTTCGAGGCCATGATGGGGTAGATAGAAACCTTGGGAATATTAAAATGAAAATACATTACTTCCAAAGTAGGAATAACTCTGAAGCCTATTTAGAGTGGGAAATGAGGTTAGAATTAATATTTGATTGCCATATCAATTCAGAAGAAAAGAAGGTAAAATTAGTAGTAATTGAGTTAACTGACTATGCTATAATGTAATAGGATCAATTAGTGACAAATAGGAGGAGAAATCATGAGAGGCCTGTAGAAACTTGGGGTGATTTAAAAGCTCTCATGAGAAGGAGATTTGTATCTAGTCATTACTATATGGACCTCTATAAAAAATTGTAAAGCCTTACTCAAGGTTCAAATAGTGTAGAGGATTACTATGAGGACATGGAGATGGCTATGATTAGGGCTAATGTTGAGGAGGATAGGGAGGCTACTTTAGCCAAATTTTTGAATGGGTTAAATAGGGATATAGCCAATATAGTTGAATTACATCATTATGTGGAGTTGGAAGACATGGTGCACATGGCTATAAAGGTGGAAAGGCAATTGAAAAGAAAATGGGGAGCTAGGTTTTCTTCGGGATCTAACCCTCATTGGAAATCGAAGTGGAATAGTGTTGATGAGAGTAATAGGACTGTTTCAAAGGAAGAGACCGAACCACCTAAGGAAAAATAGGAGGTACCTGGCAACAATAAATCCAAGTCAGATTTCCAACCTTTTAATAATAGGGATATCAAATGTTTTAAATGTTTGGGATCCGAGCACATTGCATCACAATGCCCAAACAAAAGGGTAATGATTTTGCGTGATAATGGAGAAGTGGAGACTGAGAAGGATAGTGATAGTGATGAGATGCCCGAGTTGGAGGATATCGGTGTAGATAACCACATGAGCGGTGAAATCCTATTTATGAGGCATGCTCTTCATGCCCAAATTAAAGTAGAGGAATTAGATATACACGAAATGATAACGAGGAAGGAAAAGATTCAACAGAGGCTTTTACTAGTACAAATAAATCCCACGTTATACTCCAAGAACTAACCAATCCTCCCAATTTGACTATTTTTTCTTTTTGCGGAATTGGAGGACGTAGGTTCGAAGGGATGTCTAGTAGGTTACCACCTATTAGAGACATCACACATCACATTGGCTTGGTACATGGAGATGTTAGTCCAACACGACCAACCAATATGAGTAATCTAGATGAGATGAATGAGCTTCAACTACATCAAATTAAAGCAAACAAAGGCGTCAGAGATTCATCTTTAATCCACGGTGATTGGTTTTGGATACATGTAAAGAGCAGATCGCATTTTTCTCTCCTTAACACGGATGATGAGTCGAGGTCGAATCCTTTTTGAGGAAGGAGGGGATGATGTGATCCAGTACCATATTGGAGTATAATGAAAGATTGGATGACCAAAATAAGCGTGAAACGAAGTTTGAGGACAAAAATATAGATGGGACAGAAATCTGCGAATGGAATCAGAACAAATAACCATGCGATCGCATGGTTATACCAAGCTGCAATCTCAAGGAGGGCATTTCAGAGGTAGAATGTTAATTGATTAAACCATGCGATCACACGGTTTAAGCCTATGCGATCGCAAGGTTAGATTGTCGGGTAAATCCAAAATTTAGCTTATTTTAGTTTCCTTTTGCGAATTAGAACTCTTATTTTATTAGTTTTTAATTATTTTCGAATTAGATTAGGATTTCTTTAATGTTTACTATTTAAGCAATTTTTATTGTAAACAATATCCAGTTTAGTATTTTGAGAGATTAATTAGAGCGAGGATTCACTTTCTCCCGTGTTCTTAATTGAACAAACCCTAAAAAATTATCAAAGATTTTGCTAATCTTTGTGGTGTTTTCATAACTATGGTTCTTTGATTCAAGTAATCATCGGGTCAAGTTCTTGTGACCAGATTTTAGCTTTCTTGGAGTTCAGATCAAATCTTTTGTGGGTTCCGAGATTTAATTCATGGGTTCACATCATAACACCTGAACACTCGTCATGAATTATAAGTTGTTGCAAAAGCTAAAGCAAGAACGGAAAGCTATTTATGTTGTGAATTGTGCTACTACGTATTTCATTCTATGCATGATTGTCTTTAGTTATTATATTCGAGGACGAATAAAAGTTCAAGTTTGGAAGTGTTTGATAAGTACAATTTTGTACTGATCAAATCCCACAAGAAGGGACAATTATTGTACTCTTACATGTTTTCAGTATAATGGCGTACTATTTTATTATTATTTTAAAAAATAATCAAATTCAAGTATTGATCTAACGAAAAGAGAGCAAACAGAAGAAAGAGAAATGTAATTGCAAAGACAAAGAGACTTGAGGACTTGGCATGCAATTATCAAAGAAAGAAAAAAAAACGCAACTAAAGTAACCATGCGATCGCATGGCTAAAGAGTGCTACGATCGCAAGGCCGACTTTTCAACATTGCAGAACATAATGGGCTCCTACCATGTGATCACAAGGTATAAGCCCATGCGATCGCATACTTTTCGGGGCAACATTTGTGAAGTCTTCTGTTCGAAATAGAACTCTATCGTGTCCATGATAAAACAACTACCTAAAACACATTTTGAAGAGTTTGGAGAGGAGTATAAAAGTCAAAGAATAGACAAATCGTGGGAGACGAATTTTGGGAAGAAATGTACAAGAGAAGAATTGAAGATCAAGGAACGAATTGAAGATTCTTGAGCCGAAATCACGAGTTGTAATCTTTTTTTCTTTTTTTTCTTTCAGAACATGATTAATACAATTCTTGCATTATTTTACGAAATCATGTCTGACTAAATTACTTATTGCTAGGATGAACGTTGAAACCTCATGTTTTTAATTAATTAGAAGTTTTTGATTTTAGTAATTAATTGCTTGTGGATTGATTATTCTTTATTCATTTTTTCTAATGTTTTAATGCTTGATCACCATTAGATGTTTTGTGATCTTTATTGAAGTCGAGAGATTCAATATAGATAAGCACGTGATTTTAAATAACATAGGGTCCACTAATAGATAGAAATTACTATTATGCCTTATGAAATCTGGTTAGGTGTTCTTGTGATTTAAATGCATATTTTTATGTTCGAAACTTAATTAGAGATAATTAGATTTGTATATCGATATAGAATTGATTGACTATCGAGAGAGACTTTTGATTATTATAGGATCACCGATTTTCAATTTAGAGTAATTATAAGCTAAATCGATTAAATGGATAATTGATTAAGGAACATGTAGGTGGATTCGCGAATCATAAAGTTAGTAAAACTCGAATTCGTTCTCACAAATTTAATTTGATTACTTGATAATTTAGATTTAATTAAATATAATTAGAATAGTTTTATAGTTAAAATCAAAACTAATTTGTGTTCTTTGCATTGTTAAACTCGAATTACAAATTAATTGGTTAATTGATAATTAATCATCATGGGTTCGACACCTTTCACATCACTTTATTACTTGTTAACTATCCGTCCACTTGCGGGATTAAAATCTACAAAACATACCTATGTTCTTGAGAGTTCTAGAATACTACGAAGAAGCTATGGCACAGGAGGCGATTCTAGAGAAGCATGCGGTGTTATACTGATTCCTTCAATCATGTGTCATTTTGAGATGTACGCGAGAGCTTAAAATGATAAATGACCCTAAAAATATATTGATTTATAAAGAATATTGCAAATTTAAAAATTAAATATTCGTTGATTCTTCGTAAAGAATACCAAATACTTGATTTTAATCATAAAATTGTTAATTAAAAATTGAATAAGAAATTGAACCAAAAGAATTAAAGAAAATTCTCACACATTCATTACTTATTTTTGTTTGATAAAGTTTTTGTAAATTATAAGCAGTTCGTCTTACTCCTACGAAATGTGTGGATAAAAAATAGATAAAAAAATTGTAGGTCCTATAAAATATATAGATAAAAATGATGTTTGATTAAATATTTATAAGCACTAACAAACATGTCAGCACATGGGTGCTTCTTAAACCTAGATACAAAGTTCAATTGAACTTTCTCCCTTAGCCCTTAACTCCAAACAAAATATTATATACACCTATATTTAGAAGTATTGAAATTATTTTCAAGTACTTATAAGTTGTAGATTTTATTGAATGTGTGAATAATAAATAAATAGTAAATTATAAGTTCTATAAAATGTGTGAATAAAAAATATTTTGACCAACTTAAATTATAATTAAACTTTGACAAACATGAAAACGCTATAATTTATTTATAAGTCTTATATTGCATCATTATGGGGACTGCAAATTTTCGTTGTCATTGCTTTGATCCATAATGATTAAAGATTATCATTCTTAGATTCTATTTGTCAATCCTAACATTCTAATACATTTATGTAATTACGAAAGTATTCAAAATTCTTTGTACTTCTAAGTTTTAAAAATTCTATAAAACGACCATTCTCTTTGTAATTCAAAAACAAAAGAGTAGTGTTCTCTAGCATCCAATGTCAGCTCCACACGTTTCCACTTCTATGCTTATGTTAATTAATTTTATCGAATACTATATACTCAACACATTCTAATTGCTCTTTAAATTATTTCCAATAAATTATTTGTTTGCACAATACAAGGACTTGACACTATCTAAACATGGATCAATCCAAGATTCAATACATTATATTGGATTGGGCTAAACTGGGCTAGGCTTCTAAATTGTGTTTGGGGCTCAAAATTGAAGTTTATAATCTTTGTTTTTTATTTTTTTTTTTTTAAATTACCTCATTTTTATATTAAGAGGTAATTATGCCATATACCTCTTTTTACTTCTAAGAGTTAAAAAAACCTTCTTTTTTAATTCTTTAATTTTTACCATACATCTAAATATTTTTTTTTTTTAAATTACCTCATTTTTATATTATATAAAATTTTTAAAAGTATTTATTTGCCATTCTAAGGCCCCGCTTGTTTTTAATTAAATTTTTTTTAAAAAACTAATGTCAAAGTCAACAATTAATTTTAACCACATATTTCATGGACTCACAATTTTTTAACTACACATTTCATCAACTTTTCTAAAAAATCCGATTTTAATCAAAATCAAACACACCCTAAACACAAAATACAAAAAATTAATACATAATTTTCTCAATTTAACCTTTCAAACCCTAACACCATAACCACCATCTCAAGTATCTTGCACCGCCACCGCCAACCGCCAACCGCCAACCACCATCGCGATGATCTGCGACCTCTTTCATGCAGATCTATGCAACACTACTTGAATCGCACAGATTTGTGCGATCTACGACCTCTATCGCGTAGATCTGTGCAACGTCAGAAGTCAATCAATGTTCGAGAGCCACCGTTGTTGCAGCACCACTACCATCATCATTTTTTTGACCACATATGGTTGTGTTTGTGTATGTGTGTGTGTATCGTTCTATATACATATACATATACATATTATTATCACCATTCATTTATTGAAAAGCAGTTTGCACTGGGAGTAGATGAAGAAGGTGAAGAATCCGAACATTTTGTCTCAGTTTGTTTTGAAAGATTTCACTTTCAATTTGTTTGCAGATGAATTAGGAAAAAAAGAGACCCAATTCTTCAATTTTTTTTATGAATCTATCCCTATATATTAAAAGAGTGACTTTGGTATGACACTATTTCTATGAATGTGTGCCACCACTTTTCCTTTTCCTTTTTTTTTTTTTTTTTTGTATTTTTAAGTTTTTCTTTATTTCTTGAAATTGACACTTTTTTTTTTTCCTTTTTTTTTAGTGTGGCACTATTTCTATGAATGTCCACCACATTTACTTCTTCTTCTTTTTTTTCCACATTTTCCTAATTTTTTGAAATTGACACCGTTTTTTTCTCAATCGTAGATTTTTTTTCAACACAATTTTCTTTTCAACATTTCATTATTTCACTTGCATTTTTTCTTTCATATTTTTCGCCTTTCTTTCGATTTCAGTCATGTCTTTTGAAAAATCGTCCCAAAATTTACAGATATGTTGATTATTTTGAGTGTCCATCTAATTTTTGTTTTATAAAAGTTGTTTACAGAAATCTATCTCGCTTAACTTTTTACACCACTTATCAAAATACATTTGAAAGTTGCTATTAGCTCTTATTATTTCTAAGGTTCGTGAATTGACTATTACAAGTAGTTGTTTAGTTGTTTAAGTCTTGTATTTGTTAATTTTTTATACTTATTTGAATATTTTTGCTTGTTTGAGTATTGATTTTTAATTCTCATTTTGAGTTCTTAAATGTTATAATATTCAGTATTTTAATATATTAAAAGAGGGATCTTCACCACTGTTCGTTTTTTTTTTTTTTATTTCCTAAAATTGACAATATTTTTTTTCTTTTTTTTTTGGTGTAGTACTGTTCCTATGAATATCCACCACTGTTCATTTATTGTTTCTCTGTTTTTTTTTTTTTTAGTTTTTCTAATTTCCTGCAATAGAATTGGCAATGTAAGTTTTTTTTTTTTGAATACAATAGTAATATTAAATTTAACAACTTTGTCAAGATACAAAATATTGTTTCTAAATATGTGTTCTTTTACACTAATTTGTTTTTTTTTTTACCTAGGTTCTTAATTAAAGTAAAAATAATTTTCTTGATTTTTTATTGACTACGGCAAAAGAATATAGTGAATACCACTCAGGATATTGGAATTTGCACTTCGGAACACACTATTAAGAATGACAAATGTACGTGTTTCATTGCTAACCGTTGTGTTGAGAAATTATAAGCATAAATTATTTAAATTCTAGAATGAACATTCATTTACTTTTCAAATTATTTTTGTTGATTTAAGTTATTGAGAGTGTTTTTTTTTTTTTAACGATTTTACGTAATTTAGTATCGTGAAGTTATGTTTAAATCATTACAATTATACATGTATATAGTATTGATGTGCTCTATACTTTACTATTGTGAAAACAAGTAAAATCTTAAAATGCACTTATTTTTATCAACTAATTTTGAGATTTTTAAATAATTTTGTTGGTTTTCAATTTTTAAATTGAGGAAATAAATATAAAACAATAAATCATCACTTTTCCTCGAATTTATTGCTTATTAATTACTTCAAAAATCTACCTAATGAGAAATTACTAATTAACAACTTATGCTAATATATAATAAATATTTTTACTATTTATTACCGCAAATTCACATGTAATCTTTTGCATATCTCATGACACTCGTGTGATCTAAACTTTTTTGAATGTTTGATTAGAATAAACAAAATTAAATAAGTCAAATCATGAAAAAAAATAGAACTTAAAATTTGAAAGCAGCACAATAATTTTTCACATAATAATTGAAGTATCCAATTATAGGAATTACAATAATCAATTTTGTCAGAAAGAAGAATGTACCATTCATCACATCTAAAAGTAAAAAACGTTAAAAGTCAATCGAAACTATACCACTCATTCTTAAAAAATACGTATTTTCTCCAACAAATTTTACTACATATTTTACTCAGCCTTTTATAACTAAAAAAATAATTAAGAAACTCATAAATAATGGTCACGCTATTAAATACTTAATTAAAATAAAACACGTGCTTTTGCACGTGCACTCCACTAGTATTATATATAAAAGTAGGATAGTTTGTGTAGATTTTTGCCAAGTGGCAATCAATAGTAAAGTCAACTATTAATTTCTCTTTTTTTTTTTTAATTAATTCATTTAATGTTTCGATTTTGTAAAACAATAAATCATTTTCAATATTCAAAGTCAAAATACATTAATACATTTAATACCAATACATTAATATATATATATATATATATATATATATATATATATATATATATTATTATATATAAATATATTATATTTCATGCTTCATTTTTTAAAAACTTACATTAAATTTTGTAAAATTACATTAAATAAACTTATTAATTAACTTCATAAAAATATGAAAGAAAAATAAAGGGCTCTGCATTTTTTTATTTTGCAATTCAAAATAAAATTAAATACGCTTATTAATTAACTTTATGGGCTCTGCACATTTTTCATTTTGCAATTCAATCTTATCAATGTGACTTTTCATTTTGCAATTCAAAAAAACATTCATTCAACCTACTTACGATTCCATTGTACAGATTAATTTTTTTTTTTGTTTTTAATTCATTTATTTAATACTTCAGTTTTGTAAAAAAATAGACCATTTTCAATATCCAAAGTCAAAATATATTAATACATTTAATACCAATCATATTATATATATATATATATATATATATATATATATATATATATATATATATATATATATATATATTATCCACGCTACATTATAATTATTATTTTTACTTCATTTCATGCTTCAATTTTATAAAATTATATTAAATAAGTTTATTAATTAACTTTCTCCAAAAACGAAAGCAAAATAAATGGCTTTGCATTTTTTTCATTTTGCAATTCAAAATTAAATTAAATAATTTTATTAATTAACTTTCTGGGCTCACACATTTTTCATTTTACAATTCAATCTTATCAATGTGACTTTTCATTTTGCAATTAAAAAAATATTCATTCAAAATATTGGGCTCTGCACTTTTTTCTACAAATAAAATTAATTAAAATTCACATTTAATCTGGACCAATAAGTAATGCAAGTATAAAATAACAATTCATTAAATTCGTAATTAATTTTTTTATTTTATATATGAACGCGACTTTTTGTTTTGCAATTAACATTAAAATACGAAAAACATGCATTCAACCTAACGGGCTCTGCACTTTTTTTACAAACAAGTTTGGGAACCGTGCTTTGGTATAAATATTAGTAACTTTTGCATTAAAAAAACTAAGACACCATACGTTATTTGTGTCCAGGTATGTTTTTGTGCATGTAAGTCTCCGTTTGTATTTCGAACTTGTGTACAGGTAGAAGTTAAAATTTTTGCCTCATAATTTTTTTTTTCATTTACGTTGGCAGTAACTTCTAAAGGAATGGCGCCAATTTTTAATTTGGTCGAAGAAATCAATCAAACGAAAACTTAATGGGCAGTGAAAGTTCGGATTGTGCGCATTTAGGAGATACCTAGTTGTGAAAACAGCGAAGAGACATGCAGTCTTGAGATTGTATTCGTCGATAAAGAAATATTATCATAAATATATTGTCGATTTTTTTTTTTTTTTTTTTTGTGCTTTTATCCTGTTTACATAGAAAGAATGTGTAGAACTAGAAAAATGATAAAAAAAAACCATACAGTAACCCAATCGATACTTTAAAATCAATAAAAAATTTAAATATATTTTTGATTAATTCTTTTTTTGTGTTTTTATCATGTCTACGTAGAATACTGTGTAGAATCAGAAAAATGATAAAAATCTATCTGATGAAGAATGTCGATACCTTATATCGGATTATGAGTCAATTTGATCGCCAAATCGACCGAAAAAGAAATATCTATCAAGAACTTGAAAAATTCTTTTGTAGAATGATTGCTACCGCTCCTTTTAAAATCAGTAAGAAATTAAAATATGTTATTGAATAACTTTTTTTTTGTGCAAGTATATTTTTTCGAAATTACTATCACGGGAGTTGTATAAACGTGTGAATAATTTCTGCACTTCATTCAATGAATGGAAAAACGTGCTTGGTGTTTATCATGCACCACAAAATGACTATTCATTTCCGTATTAATCATAATTATTTCACATTTGAAACAAATAAATAATTTCTGCTCGTCATTTGCTTTTGACATGATTAGAAATCGTGCTTTTATACATACATACATACGTACATATATATATATATATATATATACACACTTACAAATTAACGATTTATATTCTCAATGCATTATTATTGTTTCCAACATGCATAATTTCACGAATTAGAACAGTAAATAATTTCTGCAGAAATCGTGCTTGGTGTTTACCATGCACCACAAAATGACTATTTATTTTCCAATGCATCATAATTATTTCACATTTGAAATAAATTAATTTTGTTTTTTTCCCAAGTGAATAATTTCTACATAATGAATGAAAAATTGCACTTGGTGTTTATCATTTAACATCATTTGCTTTTGGTGAAATCGGGCTTTATATATATATATATATATATATATATATATATATATAAAAGTTTGATAATACACAATTTGTTTGTTTGTTTGTTTGCAGGTGTATAGTCTCCATTTGTGTTTCAAAAATTGTGTTTGAAAGAAAATTAAAATTTTTACATCTAATTTTTACTTTCATTTAAATTTGCAGTAACTTCATCCAAAGAAATGACACCGATTTTTAATTTGATCGAAGAAATCAATCCAACTAGAACACAATGGGCGCTAAAAGTTCGAATTGTGCACATTTGAGAGATACCCAGTTACAAGAAACAATGAAAAGACGTTCAGTCTTGAGATGGTATTCATTGATAGAGAAGTATGTTGTATTATTTCACAATGTATTCCCTATTCAAATTGTGTTTTAATTTGGATTAACAATTTTTTTTCTTTTTTTTTTGTTTGTGTATTTTTCCAGTGTACATAAAAAAATTAGGTAAAAAAAAATGATACTTACTCATAACTTATTACGTCTCCATCATCATTTAGATGATAAAGTGTATTCCCTATTCAAGCATAGAAAAAATAATATTGATTTAAATTTGACAATATATTTGCAAATCGATACGACAAATAAAAGACGTAAATTAGTATATTATCTTCCGGTCAATTTATGTCTGAGCGGCTGAAAAAATGTCCGAAAATATTAATTGTATATTAGAAATAGAAAAATCTTTCAAGTTCTTGAATAATTCGTTTATAAAATTCTAACCGCAACTTTTCAAATCTGAAAAAATTTCAACTTCTGGACTTTTTGTGTTTTACATTGATGTAATATATCAATTACTTTAATTTTAGGGTGGAAGAATTCATGCAAGTGTGAAATACAGTTTGGTTAAGACATTTAAGTCATTGATCCGCGAGGGACTGCTATATGTGATGAGAAATTTTGTGATTGGGTATAACAATATGAAATTCAAGGCCACAATTTACAAGTATAAGCTCAATTTTATGCCGAAGACGCAAGTTATAGAAGTTAGAAATGATAGTTTTCCACCTCAAATTTATGTATCCAGGCCTTTCAATGAATTATTATCGACACCAGATGTTGATGAATTATTATTGGGAACACTCCCGTGCATTGCACGGGTTAAACACTAGTTAGGAATAATAGGACCCGATTTTGAAGTTGTTTGCATACAACTTTACATATGAATTATAAGCATGTATAGAAATTTATTTACAAATCAATTTCTAGTAGTTTATTTTGGCCACTATTCCACACCCATTCTTCAATTTTCTTGAAACAATTTATTTGTGATTCTCTTATTAGTTTCATTAAGCCATGTGTAGAGAATTTGAAGTTCATTGTGCATTCCAACAATGCCGTTTCTAGATTTATGATGTTGGTGGAGTAGAATGGTGTTAACCGGGAAAAAGAAGCGAGAGCTTGTTGAGATTAGAGAAATTCAATCCTAATGGTAGAAGTGGGATGTGATGGTGGTGGTGATTGTGGAAAACTATGTTGGAAGTGGTGGTTCGAAGTTTTGGAATGGGAGTACACATTGTAACACAACATGTTACGCATGTAAAGTGTTGATTTTTTTAAAATAAAAATTAACATATGGTAATACAACATGTTAGTGGTGGTGGGATAAGGTGGGTGGTGGTGGTGGTGGTGGTGGTGGTGGTGGCGGCGGCGGCGGCGATTGGTAATTGTAATACATATATTATCTGCCTAATGAGTTCTAAATAAAATTGAAATATTGATTTTAAATTAGAATAATGTATTTTTAAAAAAAATTAAAAAGGAAATCAATATTTTAAAAAGTAAAAAAAATTGTTAAATTATAAAATATTGATTTTAAGGAAAACGAGAAAGTAACATATGACAACATATTTGTTACTTGGGTAACAATGTTGTTTTCAAATGAAAAATGAAAATATTAATTTTAAATAAGAATAATGTATTTTCTTAAAAGCTATAAAAAAGAGATAAATTGTAAAATATTGATTTTAATGAAGACGAATAAGTAACGTATATTAACACATATGGTAACACATATGCTACCCGTGTTAAAATGTTGTTATCAAATGAAAAAAAAAATTGAAATATTGATTTTAAATGAAAATAATGTAATTTTTTAAAAAACTATAAAAATAAGATAAATTGTAAAATTTTGATTTTAATGAAGACGAGGAAGTAACGTATAGTAACACATATGTTACTCAGATAATTGTTTTCAAATGAAAATTTGAAATATTTGATTTAAAATTAAAATAATGTATTTTTGTAAAAATTATAAAAGATATAAATTTTAAAATATTGATTTTAATGAAATTGATAATTTAACACATATGTTACTTGTGTAAAAATATTTTTTTCTAGTAAAAAATTGAAAAATTGATTCTAAATTAAAATAATGTATTTTTAAAAAAATTATATAAAGGAAATCAATATTTTGAAAAATTATAAAAATGTGTTTACTTATAAAATACTGATTTTAAGGAAAACGAGAAAAATAAGATAAAACACATGTTATCCTATAACATACATATGTGTCACCGTAATTTAAATTAATAATGGTGATGGTAACACATGTGTTACTTGTTAATTTAAATTAGTGGTGGTGGGAGAGTTGATTGTTGTGGTGGTGGTGGTGGTGGTGGTAACACGTGTGCTACTGTTTTCCTCCTCCTCTATCGTGTAGTGGAGTTGATTATGGTTGTGGATGGTGGTGGAGAAGTGGTGATGGTAACACATGTGTTACTTTACAAATGACACATGTGTTACTTGATTGTCGTTCAGGTGATTATGGTTGTGGATGGTAGTAGTAGATATAAACGCAGCCGTGAATGGTAGTAGTGAATCTGAACCTGTTGCGGTGGTGGTGATGATGGGATAAGGCGAATTGTGATGGCAACACAATCAATTACAACAGAGGGACTTTACCCTCAGTTTCATAGAAATAAGTATTATTTTTGGAGTTCTGTACTATTTGTTAATTGTTGAAGGGACCACTGTGGTGATGGTAACACATGTGTTACCTTACAAGTAACACATGGCTACTCTAATTTAAATTAGCAAGGTGAAACAATGTGGATATGATAACAATTAAATAATTGATTTATAATGTTGGTAATAGTTTATTTTTGGGAAAAGATAAAAGATGATAAATTTTAACATGTGTTACTCTAATTTACCATTGTAATGGTAACGCCTATGTTAATCGCAAAAATACAATCTACTTTTGAAATTAAAATAATATATTTTTAAAAATTTATAAAGGAGATAAATTATAAAATTTTAATTTTAATGAAATGAGGAAGTAAAATATAGCACATGGTAACACATATGTTACCCAATGTTGTTTTCTAAAGAAAATTAAATAATTGATTTATAATGAAAATAGTTTATTTTTTAAAAAAAAAAAAAGAAGATAAATTTTAAATTACCATTGTTACGCCTCTTAAAAATACATCCACGTGGCATAAGACAAGTAAGCTCCACACAATGATTCAGCCATAAAATATGCACACTTGGCGACACTTGGAAGGTGCCTTAAGAGATGTCCGGACTGCTTTTAACGAAGGGAGTCAGGACATAATAGCCGAACCACTTCAAATGATTGACAAGATAGAAATAAGGCAGCATTGTTAGCTTGACATAAAGGAACAGTGTAAGAAAGGACAAGTCAGCCGTCTGCAAATTCAGAGTTAGACGCAGAGAGAACGGCGACATTGACAGTTTGATGGGACGTGAGTCAATCATCCGACTCAAATCAATTGAACTTCAGAGATATATAAGAGAAAAAGAACAAGAAAGAAGGTAAGGTTTCTGAAATTGGGCTTTTTGATATTGGTTTTCTCTAAAATTCTATCAGTCCAACTAAAGCATAAATCTTAATTTGAACGTCGGAGCGCATACGGCAACCTCCCCGGTTGTCTATGCTAACTGACAATCTTGGTGTAGCTGGAAGGAAAAAATACACTTCAGTGTTGATTATAAAGCCGATTAAGATTTGTGGTCAACATTTTGGCGCCTTCTGTGGGAAGCGAAACAAAACTACGAGGAAACACATGAAAAAGCATAGCCACTCAAGAATGAAGGAGAGGGGATACTAAATTTGAAGAGACAAAAAACCCAAGTGTTGAAGATTTGAAAATTGTGATAAATTTCCCTTTGAACAAAAGGGGAAACTTCAGTTGAAGATTTGAAGTCGTGATAAATTTTCCTTTGAACAAAAGGAGAAATTTCAGGTTTGAAGTTGTGAAAAATCTCCCTTTGGACAAAAGGAGAAATTTTAATTAAAGATTTGAAACTGCAAAATTTCCCTTTGAATAAAAGTATTTGAAGATTTGCAATTATAAGATTTTCCTTGAAAAAAGGCAAAATTCTTATCCATATCTGGGCAGAAAAAGTATTCCATTTCGGAAACGAAGATAAGGTTTATCCCGCATTTGGGAGGTTATAAATTTCTGATTTCGCTTTGTACAACATAAAGAAAGAATAAATCACAAACCACCAGTTATTTTGAACAAAAATAACACAATGAGTGACGAAGACGGAAACATCCATACTAGAAAAACCGGTGGACAACCAGAAGGAGAGGACGAAAGAGCCCCTGAGGTTGCTCAACCACACAGGCGTGGAAGGCGTTCTAGAGCACGGTTGGCACGCAATGTGGAAGTCATGGTAGAACAAATGATGGAAATGCAAAGACAACAGGTTGCACAAACTGCTACCCTAAATATATACTTACAACAGGGACTTATGCCCCCTGTACCACCTGCGTATCCACCTTACTAGTTCCAAGAGTACGAGTACCAATACGGGAAGAAGAAGAAGGCCCATACTCATACACTTCATTGGAAAGACCAGGAGCCCCATTTTGAAGAAATGACGAAAGGAATCCACCGCAATACCCATATCACAAATACAACACGGAAGGAACTTATGGAAACCCAAATTTTCCTCCTGAATACTCTCAAGAACCAGAAACCTCACAAGGGTCCAGTGTCTTTGACTGTTTGAGAAGCAGGCCTCCTATAAATAGGAGGGAGATGCGGGCGGCGGTAGTTGTAGCCCAAGCCCGAGCACTACACATGCCCAGGCCATATCAATATAAAACCGCACAGGATCCCGACATAAGACTGGGTCACGGACCCGATGAGGGATTGAGACGGATCCAACAGGTCCGCTTCTCTGAAATAATTTCTTCGCCCCAACTTTGATCCTATGAGATGGATGATGATGAGGAGACAGATCCTTTCTCAGAAGGGATACAATGATGTAAAGTCCTTCGTGATTTTAAAATGCCTGAAATTGGCTAATACACTGGCCGAGGCGATTCGGATGATTATCTTTTAAATTACAATGCCAGT
The DNA here is from genome assembly GCA_023638005.1 of Forsythia suspensa. Taxonomy (NCBI): domain Eukaryota; kingdom Viridiplantae; phylum Streptophyta; class Magnoliopsida; order Lamiales; family Oleaceae; genus Forsythia; species Forsythia suspensa. The sequence continues at coordinate 14,775,788 of CM042667.1, forward strand.
ATGGAAATTGCCAGAGCCACCCCAGCACTAAAGTGCAAAGCATTTTCTCTGACATTGGAAGGAAACACGCTTAGATGGTACAATAAGCTACTACCAAAAAGCATTCATAGTTGGAAAGATCTGAAAATAGCCTTCAGGAATGGATTCGTATCATCAAAGCTTGGCCAGCTTCCAGTCCAACTACTGCAGGACCTAAGACAAGGGAAACACGAGTTGTTGAAAAGCTACTTAGCCGGATTCATAAAGGAGATGCACAACTATGAAAATATCACAGAAGCAGAAATGTTCTCGGCCCTTAAAGGAGGCATAGAAATGAGAAGCATGTTCTGGAGAGACGTTCGGAGCTGAAAGCCCAGGGACTACAATGCGTTAATAGACATGATGAAAGAAGAAATCATATCGGATGAAATGGCCAGAGCCAGGGACAATCATACCCAACTACGCTATGGTCATGGGGTACATGAAAATACCAAATCATCCGATGACAACACGCGACGTCAAATAGGGCATCAACAAGGGACTCATCAACTTCTCTTCCCTGGAACTGGATCCAGTTATGCAGCAGAGATCTTTGAAGGAATCCCTAACTTGCACACTGGACTTGCATACCCACAATCAAGGGATGACTACTGGACAAGCAGGCCCCAGAAAACCTAAAAAGCTATTCACTGGCCCATATTGTACTTATAATCAATTCTATGGACACATCACCGAAGATTGCCGTGACATACAGGCGTTGGCGGAGCAAATGACCCAAAAGAAGGATCGAACCTCTCCCGAGGGAAGTTGAGGCAGAAACTACGCACTAATCTGATGCAATGAGTTGCATCGCGAGACGACGACATGAAGCTAGAAATAGCAAGTGATAAAATAGACAGAATCAAGAGAGCGTGGTCAGAGTAATGATAGAGAAAACACCCGAGTGGTAGGAGTACAAAAAGGGGATCAACCTCTGCTACCAGCCCAGCAAGCCCTCATCAGAGAAATTGACATTATTATCGGAGGTCCCCACCTCAGCGTGAAGCTCCAATAACTCACAGAAGAGATATATCCGAGAGGCCAAAGAGCTTGCAAACGTGAACTACCACCTACATACCCGTCCATCGGGAACAGAGAGTAATGATCCCATCACCTTCACTCTATCTGATGCTGCAGGGGTGCATTTTCCTTATAATGACACAGGTTGTCCGAGTGGTCGTAGCTCGAAATGGTCTGGGAAGAATGTTGGTCAATGACGAAAGTTTCGTCAACATTATTTATGGAGCCATCTATGACAAAATGGGCATAGATACCCATTTGATCCCAACCACTGATCATATCTATGGATTCACTGGGGACTCCATCATCCCTAGAGAACAATTATTTTGATGACAAAATGGGTATCGCACCAACCACCGTAAGGACTCACATGGAATATTTGTAGTTAATAAAAGCTCATCTTATCATGGCATGCTTGGAAGACTGACTCTTATCGATTTAGGGGCATTGACTCATACAAAGTTCTTTTGCATGGAGTTCTCCACAGACCACGGAATTGCCACAGTCAAAGGAAACAAATCTGAATCCCGAGCATGCTACACCAATACCATGAGAAAATTTGTAGATTGAAAAGTCAATATGATCGATGTAGAAATGAAGGAGGTCCTATTAGATCCTGAAAGACTGGATAGTATAAATGATGAGGAAGATGAATAGATGATTAACCAGAGAGATCTGGAAGATCTGGGTCCACGAGTGGTTGAAGATGAGCCTTGAACCTCTCCGGCTGACAAGCTAGAATGCTTCCATGTGGATCCAAATGATCTAACAAAAGAGCTACAATTGGGGAGCGGATCTATGGATGATTTCAAAGACCGTCTAAAACAGTTCTTATCTGAAAATCTGGATGTATTTGTATGGAAACATGGAGATTTGTTGGGGACTGACCCTAATATCTCATGCCACAAACTACAAATAGAAGCAAATCATCCGGGACACAGACAGAAGTGCCGACCCATGAGTCCTCAAAAATATACTGCGCTGGAAGAGGAAGTATCCAAGCTGTTGAAAAACAACTTCATAAAAGAATTCCATTACCCAAAATGGGTTTCCAACCCAGTGTTAGTGCCAAAGCCCAACGGAAATGAGGGTATGCATAGACTTCTCCAACGTTAACTAAGCTTGCCCCTTCCCCTGATAGACCAGTTGGTGGATGTTACAGCCGGTCATGAAGTGCTCAGTTTAATGGATGCATATTCAGGGTACAACCAAATTCTCATGTATCCACCAGATGAAGAACACACATCCTTCATCACCGATAGAGGCCTATATTGTTACAAAGTTATGCCCTTTGGCTTGAAGAACGCCGGAGCCACATACCAGAGACTGGTAAACAAGATGTTCACACAACAGCTGGGCAAAACTATGGAAGTCTATGTAGACGATATGCTGGTTAAAAGCTTGATAAAAGCTAACCACATTGACCATCTGAAAAAATGTTTGATGTACTGAGAAAGTACAAGATGAAGCTAAACTCCCTTAAATGTGCTTTTGGAGTATCTTCTGAAATTTTTTTGAGTTTCATGGTAAACCAAAAGAGTATTGAGGCGAACCTCGAAAAGATTAGGGCGTTACTTGAGATGAACCCTCATCGGACCCCAAAGTAGATGCAAAGTCTGACGGGTAGGGTGGCTGCTTTGAGTCGGTTCATTTCAAAGTCAACTGATAGGTGTCTATCCTTCTTCAAAGCTCCGAAAGAGAAGAAAAGATTCAAATAGACTCCCAAATGCAAAGACGCTTTTCATGCCTTGAGACAATACTTGGGGAAAGCACCACTCCTGTCTAAGCCATCGAACAAAGAAACTTTAATGTTATATCTAGCCGTTTTAGAAGAAGCTATCGGTGCGGTCCTCATCAGAGAAGATGACGGCTACCAGCACCCCGTCTATTATGTAAGCAAAATCATTCTAGATGTTGAAACACGCTATCCAGATATGGAAAAACTAGCTTTCGCCCTGATCGTATCCTCCAGGAAGCTATGGCCTTATTTCCAGTCACACACCATATGTATGCTAACTACGTTCCCTCTGAAACAGCTGTTGCAAAAACCTGACGAGTCCAAGAGATTGATGAAGTAGGCAATAGAGCTAAGCCAGTTTGAAATTCAATACCAGCCCCGAAATGCTATCAAAGGTCAGGCTTTAGCTAATTTTGTTGCCGAGTTTACCCATCCTTTGGAGGTAGAGATTGCTGACCAGACTAGGCCCTCCAAACTTTGGAATCTATTTGTGGATGGATCGTCTGGAGAAAATGGGTCTGGGACAAGCATAATGCTGATCAGTCTGGAAGGACACAAATTACACAGCGCTTTGCACTTCGGGTTTAGAGCCTCTAACAATGCTGCAGAATACGAAGCTCTCCTAGCTGGTATGATATTAGTGAAAGCATTACAAGTCCATACTATAGTTGCGTATAGCGACTCCTAGCTGATTGTTAGCTAGGTAAACAGCAATTTCGAAGCAAAGGACAAAAATATGGCTTCTTATCTTCAGAAGGTCCGATACCTGATACAACATTTTGAAGGTTTCAAATTAATCTAGATCTCTCGAACTGATAATCACAGTGCCGATGCACTATCCAAACTGGCTAGTAGCAAGGATACCGATCTCTTCGGATGTGTCCAAATTGAGTTCCTCCACAAGCCTACTACTAAACAAGATGATGCCGTGTTCTTTATCGAGGAAAGAGATTCATGGATGAGGCCCATCTTCTCATATTTAATAGGGCACATCATGCTCGAAAATAAAGACGAAGCACAGAAGGTCCAGAAATTATCGACACGATTTGTCATACAAGAAGGAGTACTCTACAAAAAAGGTTATTTTTCTCTCCTTCTCAGATGTGTTGGGCCTGATGAAGCAGATTACATTATGAAAGAAATCCACGAAGGGACATGCGACAATCATCCTGGAGCAAATTCATTGGCTCATAAGATCCTTAGATAACGGTATTATTGGCCTAATCTTAAAAAGGATGCACTTAAGTTTGTACACATATGTGACAAATGCCAGCGCTTTGCCTACATGCACAAATAGCCTCCACGAGAATTACAAGTTGTATCCAGCCCTTGGCCTTTCAATAGATGGGGGATTGATATAATCGGACCCATGCCCCGGGCCCGAGGTAATCAGTGTTATGCAATCGTGGCTATCGATTATTTTACTAAATGGGTAAAGGCCGAACTCGTGATGAAAATCACAGAAGCCAATACATCCAAATTCATATGGAAAAATATCATTTGCTGGTTTGGTATGCCCCGCGCACTTGTTTCAGACAACGCAAAACATTTTAGAAACCACCAAATCAAAAAGATGTGCAGTGACCTAGGGATAATGCATCACTTTTCGTCCTCGAACCATCCCCAAGCTAATGATCATGTAGAGGCCGTAAACAAGACCATAAAATACATTTTGAAAAAGAAGTTGGAATCGTCGAAATGAGCGTGGGTAAATGAGCTACCTCACGTATTTTGGTCGATATGTACCACCACATGGACCGCCACCGGAGAGACCCCATTTTCTATGGCATATGGTGCCAAAGTGGTGTGTCCTATAGAATCGGAGTGCCCTCTTATAGGCAACTCCATTTCGATGAAATCTCCAATGAAAGTTCTCAAAAAGCAGACTTAGACCTTCTCCAAGAACGGAGAGATGATGCACAGGTGAAACTAAGGTGCTATCAACTGAAGATGGCCCACTATTACAATAAAAGAGTAAATGTCCGCTCATTCCAAGTAGGGGGACTAGGTCCTAAGGAAAGTTACTATTGCTACGCAGGAGCCAGGCGTGGAGACTTTGGGCCCGAACTGGGAGGGTCCTTATAAAGTTATAAGCGAAGCAGTCCTTGGAACTTATGTGTTAAAAGACTAGTTAGGCAACCATTTGCCACATCCATGGAACACGGAACATCTCTGTAGATATTATCAGTAACATTCTAATTGTAAGCCATTATGGCTTTTATCCTCTATATTAAAATTCTGTATCTTTCAAAAATGGAGATTCGGCCAACTATTTCATCCATCATTCAGATCCACCCTATTTTAGATTTCTGAGGTGCCACTCATAACACGCTTGCTTCAGAATGCTTGTTAGAAAAATATGATGTAAAATTAAAAATGATCATGCAAATCTGCTCCAGAATTATAACTCAAAAGCAGAAATACAATGCGACATTAACACAAATGCGGGAACAAATGTCAAATCATAGAAGAGGCCACAAAACTTATCTTCCATTCAATAAGAAACCAAGCTATATTCATATATTGTAGGAAATAAAAAAAATTCAAGATCCTACTGCCCACCGCCTCTTCAGAGCCGGCACAAAAGAAGGTGCCTAAACAGAATAATATTTTACTTGATCTTCACAAGATTCATCTCCGCTTCACTTCTTGTAGCTCCTACAGAGACAACAGCAACACAAACCTGACTTCATTACGACAACCTATCATGGTGAAGTCAAATTTGTGTTGTTGATTACTCGACATCATTTCAAGTTTCGCCATCCATTGTGGAATGAATATACATAAGTAAAAACCATGTGAGAAAGAGCGATGAAAGATTTTAGTATGATTTGCACCCCAAGCTTTGCAAATTGTTCTACTCCAATCTTGACCTCGCGTCTCAAACTTTGCAAACCTCTTGAAGGATTGACAAATTCAAAACTGGAGTAGAACAATTCGTGAAACTGAGTGGCAGAAATAAAGTGAAATGAAAAGGAAGATTTCTATCGATTTATATATAGGAATGAAATCTGGAGCAGAAATCAAGAAAGCGTTAAAGAAATGCATTATTCAAAGAAGAATGCGAACCGTCATTCTCTTGAACAATGAAAAGGCCACCTTTAATGCATAGAATATTAATTTTTCAAATTTGAATGACTCTTCGATTTATGCAAAATGTTGCACCATTAAGGCTACTAAAAACAGAATTCAAGTCTCTGGACCCAGTAGCTTAGTTAAAGCAGCATAGATCGTATATTACATCAAAATAGAAATATTATAATGTTATTCGAAATAAAAAGGCATAAAAATCCTATCCTAGGCCCCCTCAGCAGGAGGTTGGTTCGTCGAGTCTTCGGCTCTATCAGCATGAGGTTTGTCGGCACCATCTTCGGCTTCTTCAGAGGATGGGTAGTTCGCCTCAACAGTGGATAGGTCTAAGTTAGGATGCAGTTCCTTCACTTCAGTCAGCACCTGTCGAGCCCCGAAGTTGACAAAGAAGGCCTGGAGGTTCTCATTGTCCGAGGTAAACTCAAACTGGCTCCTGAAGTTTTCCACCCCTGCCTTCACTGCTTACTCAGTATTTACCTTGAGGCTAAGATTCTCGCTCCTCAAAGATTTGGCCACCTCTTCCAGTTGACAAATCTTATCCAACAACCCCTCTCTTTGAGCATTAGCCTCATCAAGCTGAGTAATCCTTCTCCATCAGGCTCCCCCTTTTGAACATTAGACTTTTCCAAAGATTTGGCCGTTATTTCTTACGCCTGGTTGGCTAAGTCAGACCTCTTCGAAAATTCAAGCACATCACATTCAGCAGCCGCTAAGTCCGCCTTAAGCTCATCATTCTCATCAGCCAATAGTCTCATTTCTTTTTTTGACTCGTTGAGGTCTCCCTGCAACCAAGTGGTCTGTTCCTAGAGACGATCCCAATCCTTAATTATGTTCTCAACGCTTCGAAGAGCGGTGTCCATGCTTGTCCTGTTCAACTCCAAGTCCCGAACACTGGATTCTGCCTCTTCAATCAAAACTAAGGACCAGGCAACGAGAGCCTTGACAGAGCTTAGCTTAGCCCCAACAGATGACTTATCAGAATAATCGGCCCAATCGCGAGTCCAAAATGAGTCGACAGTAGCGAGCGCTCATTGAAGATACAGAAGAATCATATCATAAACCACATGGCCGTTATTAAAAATCTCTCCCTCAAAAATTTTACTGATATGAACCGAACGGTCATAGTCCGACCCCTCAGAGCTATGAGAATCCACTTCATTGTCTCCCTCTTCGATTTCATGAAACTCAGCAGCAATATTCTGATGAGACTTGGAAGAGGCAGTCCGAGGCTTTTTGGCCTTCCTTGTGAGCGTAACATCCTCCAAAACTTCCATGTCTTCGTCATCTCCCACAGTTATTCTGGAGGAACCCATCTCTTTTGCCTTATCCTTCTCCGCCCTCTCGATTCCTAATTTTCACTTCTGCACCATGATTAGCAAACCTTGCGGTGAAGCGGTAGGAATCAAAGTGGTTTGCCTCGGATCAACGGCAACAGATGGAACATCTTGATTTTTCTCTCCACCCTTAAGGCTAAGTCCAGCAAGGATCTTTTTCTTATCATTATCTGAAGACTTCTTTTTTACCACCGGAGGGATCCTCTTGGAAGCTAGACCGACCAACCCAATCTTGGGCAATGAGCTCGACCATAAAACACCCACGATAGTCCGTTAGCGGCTTCAAATGCAGAATATAAATAAACGAGGCCCTTTATACACAATAACGATTACCTTGCTTCTTCATCAAATTGTGTTTCACAAAAAGGTGGTCTGAGCCAATAACTCAGTAAAAATCTCCTTTATAGGAATACAACCGGCCAATCACAACCAAGTCCTTCTCGTTAAAAAGAGAATGTTGGCACCTCTCCTATATAAAAATAAATCCAATGAGAATTTTGTACAAAACTTATGTACAAAGAAAGGAAACCTACAAGCAGTCTACTACATTGGGACATAAAATTAAACTAAGACTCACGTCGATGTGAAAAAGTCTAGGGCACTGTGATCTCAGGGACTGGATCAGAAGGGAAACACTACTAGTCCCTAGTAGCTCATAACCACTAATTCATCCAATGTTTAATAGACGAAGGATGTCCGGTGATGACAGGGCCATGAGTCCCCTTAGAGGTCAAATAATACCAATCCTTAACCCCTTCTGCTGGCTCCCCATCTCTCTTTGCACATTTGTTCAATTTAAACAAGGTATGGTAAACATAGAGAGGCAATGAGGTAGTCTGGACTGACTTCCTGCCAAATAAGCCAAGCGCCTACAACTTCGATCCTGAAATTAGGAGAAACTTGGTGAGGGCATACATTGTAGAACCTAAGGATAGCTCTAAAGATAGGGTGAATGGGCAGCCTCATCCCACAAGCGAAGGCATCGCTCATGATAGCCACATGCCCCTCTGGCGGATTGCATGGTCTATCTGCTTTGCTAGGAAATATTAATCTAACCCCATCGGGCACCCCATAAAGGTCCCTAAGTTTGGTAAATTCTGCAGGGCTCAAATCAGAATGGTATTGATTACATGTCCAACTCCCTGGATCGGAGTCAGGATCTTCGTGTCCTTCTAACAACTCCCATAACGTGCACTATCCAGCCCTATACTAAATCCATCTCATTGGGGTCCAACCCCATATTTACCCTATGAGTCCTAGGACTAATGGATTCCTCATCATCACTAGACTCTATTACTCTAGAGGGACGAGCTATCCCTTTGCCTTTTCTTTGCCTCTTCTTTGCCTCACGCTCTCCTCCATTTGTCTCTGCAGGTCAGCAGCCTCTTCTATTGTTAATTTTGCCATCATTAAGAGAATCCAATCTGGTTCGCTGTCAGAATCACTTAAATTTATTACTTCGTGCAATTTTTCAAGTCGTTTTCTCCTAAGCATTTTAGAATAATTGGCGTTAAAAGCCATTTTGGAAACAGAACATATGGTTCTAATACATTCAGCCATAGCCACTATCTCCCCCGGAGCAGTCCCTCCAACCTTCTCCAAATCACTATCACCACAATCCATCAAGTAGCTGTGATGTGAATATGCAATATTTTAAAAATGAAAGGAGTAAAACACACAAAACTAGGCAACCAAGCACAATATCAATACGGGGTAAAATGTACCTTTAGGATTAAGAAAGTTCCTGGATTGGTGCTCTCTCGTCGCGGCGATCAAGGTCGTTTGCACTAATGGTGAAATGAGACTAAAACCGGAATGCGCAACTCTGAATGAAGAGATATCCTTTCGCTTACTTTTTAAGAAAAATCTTGAAAAGAATCCCCTATTTCTAGACAAATTTGAATTTCAAAGTAGCGAAAAGTCGAAATTTGGAGGTAATGAGACTTTTATAAACAGCCATTTCTTACCCCCACCGTTCATCTCATCAACCAACCACCATAAACGTTCCACGTATCCCACCATCTAAACCATTAAAAGGAAGAGTACAAAACATGCGGATGCATCCAACGGCCCTAGTCTAACAGTATATTGCACGCATGCGTTATATAAAAATTAATTGCATGCTCATTTAATGGCGCAACCATAATCATTACCTTTCCACTTCTCCATGTCATCATTACTGGACTTTTGAATAGCCTGGAAATACGGAATGACCAACCCACTTACGACCCGCTAAAATGCCCTGCAATTATCCTTTCTTAACAAATTCAAATATAACCCAAAGTCCCCGACCTCTGGATCCCTCCCGTAGCTTTTTCGCTCCGGTGCACAATTATAAACCAATTCTGTCAATATTGGCATTGCAAATACAACAATTGCCTAAATTTGGTCCAGCGATTCAGGATACATCTTAATAAGCCCATGGCCTTACATAAATGATAAAGTCTAGGGCTTAGGAGACTGAATGTTACGCCTTCTAAAATTACATCCACGTGGCATAAGACAAGTAAGCCCCACACAATGATTCAACCATAAAATATGCACATTTGGCGACACGTGGAAGGCGCCTTAAGAGATGTCCAGACTGATTTTAACGAAGGTAGTCTAGACACAATAGCCGAACCACTTTGAATGATTGACAAGACAAAAATAAGGCGGCATTGTTTGCCTGACATAAAGAAAGAGTGTAAGAAAGGACAAGTCAACCATTTACAAATTCAGAGTCAGACGTAAAAGAGAACAGTGACATTGACAGTTTGATGGGACATGAGTCAATCACTCACTCTGAAATCCGACTCAAATCAATTGAACTTCGGAGATATATAAGAAAAAAAAGAACAATAAAGAAGGTAAGGTTTCTGAAACTGGGATTTTTGATATTGATTTTCTATAAAATTCTATCAGTCCAACTAAAGCATAAATCCTAATTTGAGCATCGGAGTGCATACGACAACATCCCCGATCGCCTATGCTAACTAACAATCTCGATGTTTAAGTGTGCAAGAACTTCATAGCTGGAAGGAAAGAAGACACTTCAGTGTTGATTATAAATCCGATTAGGATTTGTGGTCAACAACCCTAATTTAAATTAGTGTAACATGTGTTACACTAATTTAAATTAGTGTAGGTGGTGGAGCAGTGACAATGGAGAAAAATGGTAGTGGTAGTAACACATGTGTTAATTTACAAATAAAACATGTGTTATTCTAATTTAAATTAAGGTAACACATGTCTTACCGCAATTTAAGTTAGTGATGGAGGTAGTAACACATACAAGTAACACATGTGTTACTCTAATTTAAATTAGGAGAGGATTGATAATTGAAACACATATGTTAACTGTGTAAAAATGTTGTTTTCAAATAAAAAATTGAAAATATTTTTTAATTAAAATATCCGTGTAAAGATTTTTTTTAAAATGAAAAATTGAAAAATTGATTTTAAATGAAAATAATGTACTTCAAAAAAATTATAAACATAGATAAATTATAAAATAATGATTTTAATGAAAATGAGGAAGTAACATATAGTAACGTATATTGTAACACATATGTTACCCATGTAAAAATAATGTTTTCAAATAAAAATTAAAATATTTTATTTAAAATTAAAATAGTGTATTTCTTAAAATAATTATAAAAGGAGATAAATTTTAAATTACCTATTTAAATTAGGGTAACACGTGTTACACTAATCTAAATTAGTAGAGGTGGTGGAGGTAACACGCATGTAAACCTACAAGTAAAACACGTGTTACTCTAATTTAAATTAGGGTAACCATGTGTTAACGTAACTTAAACTAGTATACCACTTCTTTTATGGTGGAATTCGATCGTAGGCTCTATTATGATAATAGATTGAGGCGGTGAACAGATTTTAGAGATGATCGGTAGAGTGAGACGATTGATTGAGAGTGATGGATTCAGAAGATGAGCAGATTTTGGAGATGGTCCGTTGAAGAAGATGATTGAATAACAAATTTTGGAGGAAATGAAATTGAAGACATAGTGACACACAGACATACTTTTTTCTTCCCGTAGCGGAGAAAACTCCATATGATCGTGATTAATGGTAATTGTGGTAACACGTGTGTTACTCTAATTTAAATTAGGAGGCGATTGGTAATGGTAATACATATGTTAACCATTTAAAAATATTGTTTTCAAATGGAAAATTAAAAATATTTTTTTAAAATTAAAATTATGTATTTTCCAAAATTTATAAATGAGATAAATTATAAAAATTGATTTTAATGAAAATGAGGAAGTAATGTAAGAAACACATATGGTAACACATATCCTTACAATAATATAAGAGCCTTAATTTTTTTCTCAGAAGCGTTTTTCAACAACGACGTCGTTTTGACAATGGAGCCACCCGCAATTTTTACTTTATCCAACATTTCACCCAAAAATCTCTTCTCTCTCTCAATCAAAGTTTGAGATGAACCCTAGAATTGCATTAATAAACGAAATCAATTAAAGCTCAGACTTTTTAAAAAATACAGTAAGAAGAATGAATCAATAACCAAAAATTAAAACTTTTTCCATGCTTCAATCATTTATACATACACCGGATGTACAGCAAAATTACATACATATGTATGCATAAACACGTGTTTAGAATAGAACTCACGGGAGAAATTAGAAAAACGATTCAAATTTGCAACAGTGCGTCTCTCTGTATATATATGTGTGTGTGTATATGTATGATTTATACTAATAATCTGTTTGGTTTATTAATAAAATTTATCTTGTCTACAAAATATTTTAACTTATCTTGGTAATGAGTATCTCGGCAACCATTTTTGGTTGTCGAGCAACTCGGCAACTAGAATGGTCTTGGTTGCTTGCTACAATTTCTGGCAACCATCATTGGTTGTTAACATGTTTCATATTTTCTAAACTTGAACAACAATTTTAATTTAAGATCAAAGAACTGGACCTAAAAATTGTAATACTCTCAAAGGATATGAAAATCATACGGAAGTCGAGCCAAATATATATTCCTTAGCCACCAAAAGATACAAAATGAGTGTTTATTCATTTTACTACATGGTTGCCGAGATTGATCTAAGGAAAAAAAATTTTTTAACTATAACTGGTTGCCGAGATTGCTCGGCAATTATCTTTGGTTGCCGAGGTTCCTCGGCAACCATATTTGGTTGCCGAGCAACCTAGGGCAACCATTCTTTGGTTGCCGAGCAACCCTCGGCAACCAGATTGTTGGAGAGGCGGAGGGAGATTTGATTGAGGAGGAAATGGAAAGTATGCATGAAGAACCCGAGCCTCGTGGAAGACAACTTTTGAGAGATGATCCTCTCAGCATCTTTCTTATATTCGAAACACATCCAATATGTTTCCTCTCAAATACTCATAAGTTGCTCTTTGCATTGGCGATTTCCTCTTCTCTCGCAACATTAATAAATAAATAAATCGATGCACATAAACACATTTAACAAAGAATAATCGCTTAATACTTAAAAAAAAAAAAAAATACTTGATTGCCGAGCCATCTCGGCAATCAATTATCTATGCATTTACACCAAAAAGAAAAAAACACAAACTTAATGTTTTTAACTTACGACTTTTAAGTCCAATTCTCGATTTTACTAATTGAATCGACCGAGCAGGAGCGATTATATTAACCATATTATAGACCAATTGTTTATTGCCGAGCCACCTCGGCAATCAAGTTAATCAAGTGATTGCCGAGATGGCTCGGCAATCTTTTCTGTCCCACCTTTCCTATAATTTGAGCTCCCAATGCGATTCTTATGAGATGAAAAGAATACCAAAATATATATTTATGCGCTTACACTCATTTCCCAGCAATTGATTTAATCTCTTACAGCATATCTGATGATGAAAGTTTATCATCAATTTTGAATCATATGTCACTTTCAAGTTTCATCAAATGCAGAGGTTGAAGGGTTTAAAGTAGGTTTTACAACTTAAAATAGGTTGAATCATATGTGATGATGAAAGTTTGTCATCAATTTTGAATCATATGTCACTTTTAAGTTTCATCAAATGCAGAGGTTGAAGGGTTTAAAATAGGTTTTAAGTGTGGGTTAAGGCATCAACTCCCAATAACTTGAAAAGATAGTTACATTAAATTTGGGCAAGCAACGAAGAAGGTTGAAGAGAATCTTGGCAACCGGACTTGGTTTGGTTGCCGAGATTTTCTTCAAAGGAACACTCATACTACAAAGTCCAAATATGGTTGCCAATTTAGTTAAAAAAAAAAGTGTTCGGATCTTGGCAACTAAATTTCATTGCTTCCTTTTCCTTGAGCAATGAAAAAGATGATTTAGTACAATAAAATAGTAATCGCATTTAAATTTACCTTGCAACTTTAGATTTTTAATTAAATTTACCTTGCATGTTTTTAATTCATGTAGTGGTATTTTCAAAGAGACACAACAATTGTAATCCGCTTTCCTTTCATTTTTATTTTCAATTGACTTGACTTTTTGTCTAATCTTGGCAACCTTTGGTTGGTGAGCTCTCATTAATATAAGCGATTGAATTTACGGGCAAAGAAATATCGGTTATCGAAAAGTTAGCAGATTGTCTTAGAGATATAACATACTGTGGATATGGGCAAAGATTTTTGAGCAATTGACAAAGATGAACAACAATAAGTGGTGAAATTTAAATTCCAAGAAGCTAACTAAATAACAAATATCATTAGCAACTGGTTTTATATTTATGAATAAATAGCAACCGAGAAAAATTGCTCAAGCTTATATTTCTAAAAGTGAGCTATACAATTACAAAAGATGAACAATGAACATAGTTGCCGAGACTTGGTTGCGGAGATGTCTCGGCAACCAAAATGTGGTTGTTAGAGATGTCTCAAGAACCACAATTGGTTGTCGAGAAATCTCGGCAACCAAAGAAGGTTAGCCGAGATTCTCAGTAACCCTTTTGTTGGTTGCCGAGAATCTCGGCAATCAACTATGGGTTGCCAAGATTCAACCTCGGCAACCCATACTTGGTTACCAAGCTTTAGCCAATAAAATTTACCCGAATTTACGAGTTTTGGGAGGAGTAAAGCACATTTAAATTCTAACAAATATTTTCAAGTAATCATATTTAGTAAACAATTACAAAAATAACTTGAAAAGATAGTTCTGATTAAATTTGGGGCAACGAAGAAGGTTGAAGAGAATCTCGAAACCGATTTGGTTTGGTTGCCGAGATTTTCTTCAAGGAACATCACACTACAAAGTCCAAATATGGTTGCCAATTTAGTAAAAAAAAAAAAAAAGGTTGTCCAAATCTTGGCAACTAAATTTCATTGGTTCCTTTTCCTTGAGCAATGAAAAAGATGATTTAGTACAATAAAATAGTAATCACATTTAAATCTAACACTTACGGGTTAGATTCAAAGCGTAAAGTGAAAATGTGGAGGCCATCAACGTGACTAGCAATAAGAAGTTTCTTCAAGAAGAAAACGGCAACTCATAAATTCGGGCTACAATTTTTCATTCTCGTGTACCCAATTCGAGTTTCAACAGATTATTATTTATCGATGACTATGGTTGTACTTCAGTTTACGCTTGTACTTCAAACCCAATTGCATCTACTTTGCACAAGATAACTTGGGATCTTCAAATGCTACCTCAAAGAAGAACAAAATATGACCGTATACAAGATCAAGGATCACAACTTTGTTGATTATCGATTAATGCTAATCCGAGCCATCTCGGCAATCAATTGTCGAGCCACCTCGCAATTGAAATTGGCGTTTTGTTAATGCACGTGATAAATTGCTTGAATTAAAAGAAAAGGAAGAGAATTTTTACCAAAATCTAAGCCATTTAGAAGATGAAAATAGAAAATTGGTGGAACAACTTGATGAACACAAAGTAATGGTTGAGAATGCAAATGGAGAAATTGGAAGACTAAGTGCGAAGTTGAACAGAGAAGACCAAGTACTCTAATACCAAGGAGAAACTTAGTTTGGTCAAGCTAGAAAGGCGCTTGTAAATTGTAGCTAAACAAATCTTCTTTAGATAAGTAATAGTAGCAGATTCCAATGGAATAGTACAAAGCGAGAGTAGTACTTCTTCAAATTGCACCTGAAACACTCCCACTTGAACTCAATAAAACCAAAATAATTAAGACAGAGAGATAGACTAAATATTCAACTCAAACCTACAATGAATGTTGAAAGAATTTTTTTTAAAAAAAAAAAAAAAAAAAAAAAAAAGAGAGGTAAGAATAAGTGCCCGGCTCGGCAATCAATTGATGATTGCCAATTGGGCTCAAATTGAGCCCAATTGGCAATCAATTGATTGCCAAGCCTGATGAATAGCTTTTTTTTTATTTTTTTATTTTTTTTTTTGTTTTTAAAATAATAATTGCACAAAAGGTCCCTATTGTTTTAAAATAGTTGGAATATGCCATCAAACATGCAAGTGTTTCATTTTTAAATTTTACTTTTGAGCAAGCTACTTACATTAAAATAAATAAGTAGATTTTAATTTAAATAATTTGATAATAAACATGCATGTTACTTATTTTGTTTATATGTTTAACGATTTCTATATATTATCCTAAATGTATGTTCTCCAAATTACGCTTAATTAGAGAAACATTATTCAATTAGAGTGGTGCAAAGACGATCAATGCCATATTATATATATTCAATGAAATTGGAATACATTTTATTAATTGAATAATATAGCATAGACCAAATAGTAATATAAACTAATTATCACTTTAAGTACTATTATTGAGCTTAACACACACGTTTCAAAAATATGAGGCATATTAATTAAAGTAATTAATTTTCTCAACTAAATCATCAATAAAATTTATCTCGTCCAATAATGTCTACAAAATATTTTAATAATACGCCTTTTTTCTTGTCCTTTCACGCAAAGATCCACTTAACCCCAGTAACGAGTATCTTTTAAATCCATTTTCTTTGACACAATTTTAAAAAAAAAAAAAAAAAAAAAAAAAGTTCCCAGCTCGGCAATCAAATTGATTGCCGAGATCATTTGATTGCCAATTGGGCTCAAATTGAGCCCAATTGGCAATCAATTGATTGCCAAATGAATATATATATATATATATTAATTGATTGCCAAATGAATATATATATATATATATATATATATATATATATATTTTTGTTTTAAAAGAATAATTGCACAAAAGGTCCCTATTGTTTTAAAATAGTTGGAATATGCCATCAAGCATGCAAGTGTTTCATTTTAAATTTTACTTTTGAGCAAGCTACTTACATTAAAATAAATAAGTAGATTTTAATATAAATAATTTGATAATAAATATGCATGTTACTTATTTTGTTTATATGTTTAACGATTTCTATATATTATCCTAAATGTATGTTCACTAAATTACGCTAATTAGAGAAATATTATTCAATTAGAGTGGTTCAAGATGAGCAATGCCATATTATATATATTCAATGAAATTTGAATACATTTTATTAATTGAATAATGTAGCATAGACCTAATAGTAATATAAACTAATTATCACTTTAAGTACTATTATTGAGCTTAACACACACGTTTCAAAAATATGAGGCATATTAATTAAAGTAATTAATTTTCTCAACTAAATCATCAATAAAATTTATCTCGTCCAATAATGTCTACAAAACATTTTAATAATACGATCTTTTTTCTCGTCTTTCATGCAAGATCCACTTAACCTCAGTAATGAGTATCTTTTAAATCCATTTTCTTTGACACAATTTAAAAAAAAAAAAAAAGTTCCCATTTCGGCAATCAAATTGATTGCCGAAATATCTCAAGCGACAATCAATTGATTGCCAAATGAATAGTTATTTTTTTTTTTTTTTTTTTTTAAGAATAATTGCACAAAAGGTTCCTATTGTTTTGAAATAGTTGGAATATGCCATCAAGCATGCAAGTGTTTCATTTTTAAATTTTACTTTTGAGCAAGCTACTTACATTAAAATAAATAAGTAGATTTTAATATAAATAATTTGATAATAAATATGCATGTTACTTATTTTGTTTATATGTTTAACGATTTCTATATATTATCCTAAATGTATGTTCACCAAATTACGCTTAATTAGAGAAACATTATTCAATTAGAGTGGTGCGATGAGCAATGCCATATTATATATATTCAATGAAATTGGAATACATTTTTATTAATTGAATAATATAGCATAGACCTAATAGTTCACCGCCGAGATGTCTCGGCAATGAATTTTATTCAATTTTTTATTAATCTTTTTATTTTATATTAAGCAAATTGAATGTTTTTATCTTTTATAATGTTGTCACATTATAAAAGAAAAAAAAAACTTGAACAAAGAAAATTCTAGGCAATGAAATTTTTTTTTTTGTTCATCAATTTTTTTTTTAAACTCATTTTCTTTTAAAAAAAAAAAAGAAAGCACAATTGTGAACAAGAAAATCGCTTCACCGCCGAGATAATATCTCGGCAATGAAATTCATTGCCGAGACATCTTGACAATGAATTTCATGAACAAGATTTTTTCTTTTTTTTTTTAAGAAATAATTACATGAAAGGTTTTAAAATCGTTCGGATATGTCCACAACGTAAAAAAAAAAAATTCTTTAATTTTTTTTTATTTTTTATTTTTGACAAATTTTTTTTTTTTTACAATGAACATTGAACATTGACCTATTTTTAATTTTTATTTTATTTTAGAAATAATTGTATAAAAGGTGGTATCGTTTCAACCTAAAATTTTTCACTACATTTTTTCACAAACGTGCAACATGACGGTCAAAACTAGTTTACCTTATAAAGATGTTCTTTTCAAATGAAAATGGGTTAATTGCACTGATGGTCACTGAAGTTTCATTGAAATTACAAAACAGTTACTGAAGTAACAAAGTTTTAGCGGTGGTCACTGAAGTTTACTAAAGCGTGCACCTAAGGTCACTATGTGAAATTATCCAATTAAGTTGATGATGTGTCACTAGTAAATGTCCACATGGCACACATTCAGATGACACATGGCAAAAATTATTGACATGTGGACTTTACCCACTAATTATAATAAATTTGGACCTCAATTAATACATCTAAAATATAAGGACCTAGCTTAAAATACTTCAAAATAAATCACATTTCCATTTCCATTTCCCGATTCCATTTCCATTCATCCAAACCCTAATGTCCCAAATACCCGAATAAATTATGGCCTCCAAAACCACAATTTATTCCCCAAATACCCGAAATTATGCAAGAACCCTAGCCCCAAATATTCTCAACAATCGAAATTTTCATGAAGTCCCTCGGTTTCTACTAACAAAGAAGCTCGTGGGGGACCATTTTGAAGAAATTATTTAACAATGTCGGATGTGGAGAGACATGAGGAAGGTAAGTCAGTGTACTATATGGTTTATTTTTGTTTGTTGTTGCCATAAAGCATTAAATAACAGTGATGGTGGGCACAAATTTTGGTTGAAGGCGTTTTTCATATTATTTAGTGTCTGAAACCCATTGTGGACCCCACACACTTTGCGGTTTTGGTTAATGAATTTGCTGAATTTTTTATTTTTTTTCGTCATTCTCAGTTCAAGAGAATGAAGATGATGTCACTTTCAATGAATCGAATTTCAGCCTGAGAGAAGAAGATGACGTGTTGTTTGAGGAAAATGTTACTGAAAACATTGAACTGGATACGAGTAAAGACCTGGTATCTTTTGCAGATAGAAATGATTCTGAAACTTCAAAATATGATTCCTCGGATGAGCTTCAAAGTGTTAATTTTGATAGTGAAGAAGAAGTGATACGGTATCCGGATTTTAATGGTGAATAAAACATGATGGATCACGTGCTAGAGATAGGTTTGAAGTATCGGTCGAAAAGAAGAACTCAAGGCCGTGATTACAAACTTTAGTATTAGTAACAAGTTTGAGGTAGTGTTTCTGCGTAATGATAAATTGAGAGTAGAAGCTCGTTGCAAAGAAGATAAATGTCCATGGCAAGTGTAGGCTTTGCTTTTGAGGGAAGAATTAGCGTGGCAAATTAAATCTTTTGAGTGGAACCACAACTGTTGCAGAGCTTTGAAGAATAGAAATGTGTCCGCCACGTGGTTAGCACATAGGTACATTGAGACTTTTAGTATTGCACCAAAATGGGACGTCAAATTATTTAAAGCCACACTCTTGAAGGATTATGATATTGAAATTAGTAACACGAAGGCATGGAGAGGTCGGAGAATTTCTAAGGAGTTGCTAAGAGAGTCTTTAGTTGGGTAATTTAGTTTATTAGGTTCGTACGCTGCTGAAGTTAGAAGAACAAACCCAGGATCAATTATAATCCTAACTTTAGAAGAGCTTGTGTTTACGGGGATATATGTTTGCTTTGAGGCTTGTAGGAAGGGGTTTTTGGGTGGATGTAGACCTATAATTTGCATAGATGGATGCTTCTTGAAATGGGATTTTGGTGGACAGTTACTAGCTGTAGGGGGTATTGATGGGAATGATTGTATATTCCCAACCACGCATGCTGTTGTTGAAGTAAAAAACAATGCTAGTTGGTCTTGGTTTCTAAAACTACTAGGAGGAGATTTGAGCATTGAAAATGCATATTGCCTAACATTCAAGTCCGATAAACATAAAGGATTAGAGTATATTGTATCACATTTGTTCCCTCTCGCCAAGCATCGTTTTTGTGTTAGGCATATGTATATGAATTTCTTCCGAAAGGATTTTAAATCCTTAAAACTTCGGGATCTTTTGTGGAAAGCTGCTAAGTCCACCTATTTGGCGGAATTCAAGTGTTGGATGGACAAATTAGAAAAGGATATTCAAGCAGCCTGGGAGTGGTTACTTGCTAAACCGGCGGAGCAATGGTCAAAATCTCATATTCAGACAATTTCGAAATGTGATATGTTGCTAAATAACTTATGTGAATGTTTCAACAACTACATAAAGGAAGAGAGAGGGGATGACATTTTAAATTTGCACCAAGGCATTCAAAACAAGCTAATGCTTAGGATGTACAAACGATGAGATTTGATTGCAAAGGTAGATGTGATATTTGTTCAAAAATTCTAAAGAAGTTAGAAGCCAACACAAAAGAATCATTTTCTTGGAGATCAATATATAATAGAGAGATGCAATATCAAGTGTCCGGTCCTTATTCTGATGGTCAGTTCGTTGTTGATATATGATCAAGGACATGTGCATGTAGAAAGTGGGTTTTGAGTGGTGTGCATTGTCCACACGCAATAGCGAGCATTCGTGAATGGGACAAGGATCCTTTGCAATTCGTAGACGAGTGCTACAAAGTTACAACGTACTTGAGAGCTTACGAGAACCCCATTTATCCTATAAATGGACAAAGATGTGGTCTCTAAGTGGATTTGAACTAGTTAAACCACCAACTTGGGTGAACAAAAAAAGGGGTAGAAAACAGATAATACACCGTAGAGATATCGAAGAAGCTTCTATGGCCAAAGACAAGAACAAAAAAGCTGGATCGAAGAGGTGATGGAAGAAAGAAAATGAAATGCACTCTTTACGGACAATTAGGGCACAATAAAAGATTTCATTCAAGCACTATCACTCATGAGGTATATGATTTTATAAGAAATCTGTTATTTTACTATTTTGCTATTTCATTTGATAAGAAATATGCTTATTTTAAGTTTTATCAATTTTACTTTTTCAACTGCGAAGCATGAAAACCAATGTGGAGATTAGGTGTGAGCTCAAGAGAACATGTTGGAGAACATCTTGCCTATTCACAATCGACTTCTTGTCTAAGTGAAATCAGGCAACAAGAAATACCAACTTCTTTTTCACAGCTTTGTGGCAGCACTAGACCAAGAACAAGGGCAAATTTCATGCCTCGACGAAGATTAAAGGCTACTACAATTTAAATTTCCATGCCTACCCTGGAGAATGTATGGAACAATCTGATGAACAAATGACTGGGGTCCGGAATTGAAGTCATTTTTTTGTCTTAGTTATTAAGCAAGTTTGATAGAATTTGGGTAGATCATTTAGTGCATTTTGGAAATACGATGTGGATAAATTTGGGGTCTCATTCACAAAAATCTATCTGTAACTTTTGAGTGCATAAATACATATTTGCTTACTTGCATTTGTAGCTAGCAGCAGCTGAATCTTTGAGAACTCATACCACTAAATCTGAATATTCAAAAACTTAAAAAAAACTTGAGTTTAGGTATTTGTACTGGGCTTTCGCCCAGATTAAAATGCTGGTGTTCGATTTATAGAAATGCAACAAATAGAAATGCAGGGTTAGTTTCATAATTGTAAAATTTATTTTGAAGTATTTTCAGCTAGGTCCTTATATTTTAGAGGTATTAATTGAGGTCCAAATTTATTATAATTAGTCAGTAAAGTCCACATGTCAATAATTTTTGCCATGTGTCATCTGAATGTGTGCCACGTGGACATTTACCAGTGACACGTCATCAACTTAATTGGAGAATTTCACAGAGTGATATTCGATGCACGCTTTAGTAAACTTCAGTGACCGCCGCTGAAACTTTGTTACTTCAATGACTATTTTGTAATTTTAATGAAACTTTAGTGACCGTCAGTGAAATTAACCCAATGAAAAATTGAAAATTGATTTTAAAAGAAAATAATGTAATTCTTAAAAAAAATTATAATTTATTTATTTTAATGAAAATGAGAAAGTAACATATGGTAATGCATATAGTAACACATATGTTACTCGTGTAAAAAAGATGTTTTCAAATGAAAAATTAAAATATTAAATTTTTTTAAATAACTATAAAAAGAGATAAAGCTGTAAATTGCGTTAATTTAAATTAGGGTAACACGTATTAAAAATTAGTGGCAACAACTGTGGTAACAACACATGTAATTTAAATTAGGGTAACGTAAAAATAATACACACATCAAGACAAAAAAATTACAATTTCCCATCCTCCCTCCCTCCCTCCCTCATTCTCTCCCCGCTTCCTCTCCCAATTCCCACCCACCACCAACCTGAAACTCACCGTAACCACCACCAAGTGGGACCCACCACCACCTCTTTCGGTCGGTGGTAAATAACCCATCATGTAAACCACCACCACCACCTCCGGCGCCGACCCACCACCACCTCTCTCGCGTGATCAACACTCACATCTCCTACACTAAATCACCAACCACCATTCCACTTTTTTCGTATACCAAACACCCAATCTCCTCCACTTTTCAAAAAACAAAAATAATAGAACATGTGTTTTGCTCGAGCACTCTATTCATCTCCTTTGGTTTCGCAACCAAATTAGATCACGCTGTTTGTAATACTTGTGTTAACATAATTTAAATTAGGATTCCGGATGGTGGTTGGGGTTTGTAATGCCATGACGAGTTTTCGTGGTGGTGGTGGTGGTGGTGGTGGTGGTGTAATTTTTGTGCCGATGTAACACACTTGTAATATCATACAAGTAACACATTTGTTACTCTAATTTAAATTATTAAGCGATCGAGAATGGTAACAAATATGTTAACCGTGTAAAAATATTGTTTTCAAATGAGAAATTAAAAATATTATTTTTTAAATTAAATTAAAGTATTTTTTAAAACTTTATAAAAGGAGATAAATTGTAAAATATTGATTTTATTGAAAATCAGGAATGAACATATAGTAACGCATATGTTACCCGTGTAAAAATGTTGTTTTTAAATGAAAATTTTGAAATATTAATTTCAAACAAAATTAATAGATTTTTAAAAAATTAATAAAGGAGATAAATTTTAAAATATTTATTTTAATGAAAATGAGGAAGTAATATATGGTAACACATATGTTACCTGTGTAAAATATTGTTTTTTTAAAAAAATTTGAAATATTGATTTGAAATAAAAAAATAATGTATTTTTTTAAAAATTAAAATATGAGACAAATTATATAATATTGATTATAATGAAAATGATTAAGTAACATATGGTAACATTGTAATACTTACGCTACTCGTTTAAAAATGTTGTTTTTAAATGAAAAATAAAAAAATTAATTTTAAATCAAAATTAAGAATTTTTTTAAAAATATAAAAAGAAGATAAATTATAAAATATTGATTTTAATGAAGACGAAAAGTAACATATAGTAACACATATGTTATCTGTGTAAAAATATTGTTTTCAAATGAAAATAGTGTATTTTTTTTTTATAAAATGAGATAAATTTTAAAATATTGATTTTAATAAAAATGATGAAATAGCATATGGCAACACATATGTTATTCATGTAAAAATGTTGTTTGCAATTAAAAAATTGAGATATTTGATTTTAAATAAAAATAATGTATTTTTAACAAATTATAAACGTTGTTTTCAAATGAAAAAATTGAAAAAATGACAAATGATAACAAATATGGTAACTGTAACGAATGTTGTTTTCAAATGAAAAAATTGAAATGTTGATTTTAAATGAAAATAATGTATTTTTTAAAAAATTATAAATATGACATAAATTGTAAAATATTATTATAATTAGTACTATATTTGAAATAGTATACAAATATGATATTTTTAGATAAAAATAATATAATTTTAGATAAAGAAAAACTGAAATATTAATTTTAAAATAATATAATATAATTTTAAATAATGAAAAGTTGAAATATTGATTTTAAATGAAAATTATTTATTTTTTTATTAAATTATAAAAAGAGATAAACTATAAAATATGGAATTTAATGAAAAGGATGTATTTTTCAAAATAAATCATAAAAATGAGGTATTTTTTGAGAAAAAAAGAGAGAGGTATTTTTCAACTTTTTTATAAATTGTAAAGCTCTTGGCAAGTTTGCCCTTTTTTAATGGGCAAATTACACAAACACCCATAAAATTGAGAACTTTTTAAAAAATCAGGTTAAAAGTAATTTACACATTAAAACCGTATTACACTTGCTCAAAACCAAATTAACTCCATAATCAAACGGAAAACTTGTGCCCGCTAAAATCCAAATTAAAAACGAACAAAAAATTCCTACAAATCCAAATTCATAATAAAAACGGATCTCTTCTAGACTAATATTGTAACGAATTTCTCGTTATTTCTTCTCTAATTTAGCACAAAATCATAACTCAAAATCTAAAATTTCCAGGTAATATGATAAATTTTATTTCTTCTTCATAATTTTTATTTGAATTACATAATTTTCTGATTTTTGTTTTGAAATATTCAATAACGGGCTTAGTAAGTGCACACAAATGTTTTTGAGGTAAATTATCTCATATTTCGATTTCAATCTCCAAAGGTAAATTATCTCATATTCCAATTTTAATCTAGACACATCCTTCTTCATTCACTTCATTGTAGATTTGTGATTTCTTATTTTTTTTGTTTGTGTTATTGTATATCAAATTTCAACTTTAGATCAATAGTATTGAGTAAGGTTTTCTAAACACGTGTGTAAATATCAATTACCAATTATAGAGATGCATAAAAGGTGTTTGTAAAAATGTAAATATAAATATGATTTTTTGGATAGAAAAGTAACATGATATGCCACTATTTGCTTAAAAAGTGACATAACAATATATGCAAGTGACAAACAAATTTGGATCAAAATCTTCTATGTGGTTGATTTAATTGTTGGATTTAACTTGATATTTGTTGTGCATTATGGAGTGACATAAATTATTGAGGATGATCAAACACTAATGTATCATTTTTTTTGTTTTGAATATAAATTGAGGCTTTAGATAGAAAGGTGACATGCTTTGTCACTTTTTGCTTAAAAAGTATATAACAATGTATGCAAATGACACAAACAAATTTGGATCAAAATCTTCTATGTGGTTGATTTAATTGCTGGATTTAACTTGATATTTGTTGTGCATTGTGGAGTGACATGAATTATTAAGGATGATCAAACACTAATGTATTTTTTTTTTTTTTTGAATATGAATTGAGACTTTGGATAGAAAAGTGACATGTTCTGTCACTTTTTTATTTAAAAAGTGACAAAATAATGTATACAAGTTACATAACAAATATGGATCAAAATCTTCTCTGTAGTTGATTTAATTGCAGGATTTAACTTGATATTTGTTTTGCATTATAGAGTGACATGAATTATTGAGGATGATCAAACATTAATGTATCATTTTTTTGTCTTGAATTTGAATTAAGGTTCTGGATAGAAAATTGACATGCTCTTTCACTTTTTACTTAAAAGGTGACAAAACAATGTATACAAGTTACATAACAAATTTGGACTAAAATCTTATCTATGGTTGATTTAATCACGAGATTTAACTTGATATTTGTTGTGCATTATGGAGTAACTGAATTATTGAGGATGATCAAACATTAATGTATCATTTTTTGTCTTGAATATGAATTGAGACTTTAGATAGAAAAGTGACATGCTCTGTCACTTTTTGCTTAAAAAGTGACAGAACAATGTATACAAGTTACATAACAAATTTGGATCAAAATATTCTCTCTGGTTGATTTAACAAATTTGTAATAAAAATATGTTTATCTAAAAAAGTGACACAGTGTGTCACTTTCTGATTAAAAAGTGATAGAGTATATCACTTTCTTAGTATAAGTGACGAGTACCTTCTCCTACACCCACTGGGCAAGATGTAATTGCCCACTGGGTGATGTGGTGGTATGAGATCACATCTTGTGATAATGGGCAATTTCATCTTGTGATCTCATGCCGCTACATGACCTAGTGGGCAATTACATCTTGCCCACTGAGTATAGGAGAACGGTACTCATAAAGTGACATAGTATGTCACTTTAAGTAAAAAATGATATGACTTGGATTCCATATCGTCTATGGCTCAAATATAATTACATATCAGTATGAGTTAAACGAATAAAAGCATGTTTGTATCCTTTCGATCAAATTAGTGTAATTAAGTCTTATTTTTATATGTATGTACATTTGAAAACATATAACTAAGTGATAAATTTTTTCACATTTTACATAAAAAGTCTATATTTATTAAATATAAAGTTTAATTGTTTCTTTTTTGTGATTTGAATTAATATTTGATTAGAGAAGGTTATGATTTTTAAATCTTATTATATGGTGATTGTTATTGTATTAAAAACATACTTATCTAAGAAAGTGACATAGTGTGTCACTTTCTGAGTAAAAAGTGACAGAGTATATCAATTTCTCAATAAAAAGTGACATAGTGTGTCACTTTCTCAGTAAGTTGGAATTAAACGATATGAAAACATGATTTCATAGTCGTAGTTTATTAATACATTATTTTCTTGCATTATTTGTGTAGGCATTGGCTTCAAGTTCAATAATATATGAAGCCAATGATGTTTGTGCCTCATATTTGATGAATATTGAAGAAAAGGCATGCACATATAATCAATTATTCTAAGTGGACAAAATTTCAAGTACACACGCATTGGCGGTTATTGCAAAGATAAATGACGACTCATATTTATATTGTTCAAAATATTACACAACAGAGATGTACATTCAAACATACAGTGGTACAGTTTACCCATTTGGAGATAAAAATGATTGGAATATATCAAATGATGCAAAAGCAAGAATAGTCTTGGCTCCTGATCCAAAAAGAAAATCCGGACAACCTAAAGAGAAAACAATACCATCAAAAAGAGGAAAAAAAAAATCAAAGTACAAATTGTAGTAGATGTGAGAAGTATGGCTACAATCGAAGATCGTATCAAACTCTAACACCTTTCAAGAAAAAGCCACAAAAGAAAAGAAAGTTCAAATATTTATGAATTTTTTTTTTTTTTATGTGAGAAGTATCACTTATTCATATATATATTGATTTTTCTATTCAAAATACTGTTGATATTCATGTGTTTTACTTTTGTATAGGTCCTGACATTATAATTGTATGTAAAACTTATCATTTAACACTAAATTATATACATGATACTTTAACTATTAAATAAGTTTGATGAATATTGAAATTATCACTTTTAGAACAAAAAGTGACACACAATGTTACTTTTATAACAAATTAGTTTTGGGACGTGCGATGCACGTGATATATTTGTAATATTGAATTTAACATTGTTTATATTATTTATGTTATATTTAAATATTTGTAATTTAATGTTTATTCTCGTAAAGATTTAAGTGGAGATACGAAGAAATTCTTTTTTATAAACACGATAGAATAACATGGGTAAATACTTTAACAAATTTAATAATCACTACATATTAAATAATACGTGCAATACAAATTACTATTGCTAAAATGAATGCATAAAGAGAAACTTCATTTGAATAGTATTTGTCAAAGAAAAAGAATAATGCATCTACTTAGAAATCAACATTAACTTCATCATTTGAGCCACATACATCATCACCTTCCCATGCTTGATGCTATTAAACAGGAAATAAACGTTAATACATAAACTTAACCAAAAAATAAATAAAAATAGTAGAAGAAATCAGAGCATTAATAATAACGCTTATAACTTGCAACGAAATCATCCCAATTTAGAGTTTTACGTCCAAACTCATTTCTTGAAGCCAAAAAAAAGAACTATGAAAGACAAAGATTCTATGAAAATCCATCTCAATTTACAATGAAAAGAAAAGGACAAAAGTCTAAAAATCAAAGAGAGAGAGAATCTAAAAGGAAGTGGAACAAAGACAAAATAAATAAGAGAAAGATGTTACCACTCATAAGAGAGAAATAGTGATAGAAAAAAGAAGACGTGATTAAATAATATAAAAGATACCTCAATTTTTCTTCCTTGTTGCCGATATTCTTTACAACTTTTATTTATTTTCCTCCTCTCCCTCTCCCTCTCCCTCCTATTGGTAATAAATAAAATATTTACTTACATGAATCATTAAAGTCATTGACTTCCTTTCAAACTTCCTTCAATCGTCCTTAACAAATAAACATGCTTCTATTTTGTTTTATTCTTCCCCACCATTTTAAGTTGCATTCTCCAGTAATTCTGCATTTTTTTGCCTAAAAGAAAATTACTTTTTATCGGGACCCAAGAGATCCAAAATGCATTAAAACTGGTTCTTTCTTAAAAAAAACATCCCTAACCTGTTATAAAACTCATTCGACACACAATCCACGTATTGCCAACCGCAAGTCCATTGTTGCAGGCATTCTGAGATCTCTCCTAAAGATGTCCCACATAAACTTGATTTTTTCAGTTATAAAGCTCCCGAGTTTAACATGGAACTGCACAACAATAGCATCTAGAAGTATCACAAGTCCTTTTGTTTGCTATACATACAAGCATGTGACCATGTGAACCTCAGTATTTCCTCTTACATAATATAATGAGAATTCTAGGATGTGAGCTTTTGATTAAGAATCATGAAAGGAATAGAAAATCTTTAAAGTTAATTGATGATGGTGGCAATGATAATGATAACAAAATGCACGATAATTGAATATAAAATTTTGAAATCATAGTATTCAATGGCAATGTTATTGATGATAAAAAAAATTGCACGAATCAATTTCAAGACTGAAGATTGGCATGTTGTAACAAGCCTTGCCGTTTGAACTAATTGAGATTCTTTATGATGTGTGAAATTCAGTGTAGAACCCCTCTCCCTTTCCCTTCTTCATCTTTGATAAGCAGGAGGATAGTGTACGAAAGTGTCGTGGAAAAAGTAAACTAAAGGATATGATATAAAAACAGAGAAAAACAAAAGTTAGTCTGATTTGCGGTATTTTTAATCTACATATTTACAAATAACTCTTCAGACTATGTTCCATCTTTAGCTTAATGGAAAACATGATCTTTTGAAGATGGATTATTCAATAGTATCATTTTAAACAATATTGTTGAAAGGTGGAAATACAATGTTATCCATATAAATGCCATTTCTTTAATTGGGTAAATGTAACCAATCAACTATTTATATATAGTAAAGAAAGAATCTAAAAGCAATAGTGATAGACTTCGCGATCGTATCAAGATTCACTAATTAAAGAAAGTCAAAGAGGCTTAGAAAGCAACTGGCACTTGAAATTTTCTTATAGCACCCTTAACTATTCATCACTTCATGAAATGCTCAGACTATATATTTAAAAGATCAAGGTGTTTAGTGAATGCAGACAAAATAAGAACGCAAAAGCGAAAACCATTTACCTCAAAGTCATCTGAAGGATCAAGGTGTTTAGTGAGTATATCTATCAGCTTAGTACGACCTTCTTGTAATCGAATCTCGGACTTGATTTTGCTTTTATCAAAATGGAATTGGAAATCAAACAAGTCAGCAGATAACCAAAGATTACATTTTTGAAAATCGGTAACTCAAGAAATACACCAGAAAGATAAGCAAAAGATACTTTTTGGAAAGCAGTGAATGATCTACCTCTTCTTCTTTATTCTCCTTGTTCTGGAACTCAGCCTGAGCACTCCCTCTTGCTAACAATGCCTGCAAGAGCTAGGGTCATCTCCATTTGAACTAAGGTGGGATATACAATAATAGGATAACAAACATTTATCATAGTAGCTATATGGACCTTAAACATAAAATAACAAGAAAAACCTCATTTTTTAATTATAGATAGTAGATACAATGAAATCCTAGTATTTCTTCCTCATGTTGTGCTTTCTCGATAGCTCTTTCCTCTATTTTACTTTTAAATCCCGGCCTAAAATGAATTAACAAATATACAATTAAATATCATCTGAAAAGACAACAAGCCTGAATGACAATACAAAGTAGCCAATATGTCTCAAAAAAAGCCACATTACATCACTGTTACAAAGGCTAAATTCTTCAAATTCAAACCGTTATTTGGAAATGGTGATCCGTCATTTTGTAGTCCACTACAACCTTACAATCATCCAATGATGAAGAAAGGAGTCACAAATCACAGAGGAACTCAAGAGCACATTACCAAGAATGAAGTCAACCTATACAAATATATAAGACAAGAACAAAAATTAAGCAGTTAATATTTTATTGCTAATTGAAGTTCAATTAAAGGTTTAACTAGTGAAGAAAGTAAAGAACAGGTAGAGTAAAGTTACTTTACTCTTACTGGAATGAATTTGTTTTAACTGCTCATTGGCATCTTCCTAAGGCTTGGGTGGTTAACCTTACCTTTCTCATGTGTGCCGGCCTTCTATTTGTTCGTTAAATCATCCTCAAATCACAAAATTTTTACTACAACTCAGAATTTCAGCGTGTTTAGTAGATCTATATCAAATTTATCCACTTTTGCAATTTACTTTCTCTTTTCAAAATCTTATTCAATACAGACTTATTATATTGCTTGCATGCATATGAAACACAATGTTATTCTCCAATGCATGAATATCTAGAAAGACCATAGCAAAGTAAAAAATGGAGAGTATGAAAAAGAGGAAGATGATCCATGCATTTGGTTGTGAGTTTCATGTTATTGTATAAACTTTGGAGGACAAAACCATGGTAGAAACCTAGGATATATACGTACCAATCTTTCTCTCTGCATCTTCTTCTCTGCTTTTATAGAGAACTCGTCAAGTGGCACACTTTGAGATATATCGCGCTTAATCTTCTTTCGCCACACAAATCTGTCATTCAAATATTTCATGTTCATGTGACAGTATAAAGGTAAGATATTGCATTTTTGGCTTGTTTGTTAATGTTACAAATCAATATTCAGATTCGTAAGGGTTGTTGAGCTCCAAAAATAGCTGCCAACAGGAACCCCACACCTCCTCTACCTGCGTGTCTTTCCTCTCTTATGTGGGCTACCACGTGGTTTATTCAACCACCTAGATAATTCTTGGACCAGGTGGATGTACCACAATAGATAAAGATAGAGACACAATGATGGAGGTAACGGCTTGGGGGCCTCCGACTAATGATTTTCCAAGCGGTTACAACACTTGAATCAATAATTAGTATGGAGGACTTGATATTTCGTGTGAATAATATTTTTATCATCCTCTCCTTCTCTCAATCAGCGTAGTATTTATAGGCAAGTTTTATAAGAGCGATCCCCTCCGATGCGCAACACGTGGTTTTATCTGGACGGTTCTAGTCACATCCTTGATGTCATGTCCCTGGCATTAATGAGAAAGTAACCTCTGGCCGCCATCTGCAGTGCTATGACAGTGACAAGTCGCATGGGCAGGTGGTCCCATCATTCTTTTCAAGATTGAATAGAGGTTGGCAGGGCTTGTTTAACACGCAACCACAGGGCTTGAAATATCCCCTCTCCGGTTAAAATAGCCTCGGAGTGGCTCGAGTGGAGTGGGGTTATAGTGGGTTGACTTTGACCGCGCCTACGTGAGAGCTTCGAGTGGGATAGTTTGTCCATGTAGGATTGTGGCGTAACAACAGTTCCCCAAGTCCAGGCCCCCTTATCTATGTGGGGTGCTGGGGTTGGTGCGAGAAATGATTTAATAAGCCAACAAAAGAGATGATTTAATAACCTAACATAATATCATAGCCTATGTGGAGCTTCGAGTGGGATAGTTTTGTCCATGTAGGATTGTGGCGTAACAACAGTCCCCCAAGTCTAGGCCCCCTTATTTATGTGGGGTGCTGGGCTTGTTGTAGGCAATGCCGTAGCGGTCCAAGCATGGGGGGCACAGATCCGCCATGCGGAGCCTTAAGGGAGACGCGGAGGCGAAGGTAGTCCCAATGGGGGTTGATCCTCCATGCGGAGCCTTAAGGGAGACGCGGAGGCGAAGGTAGTCCCAAGGGGGGCTGATCCTCCATGCGGAGCATTAAGGGAGATGCGGAGGCAGTCCCAAGAGGGGAGGCGGATCCGCCTTTCAGGGCCCTGTCTCGAAATTGAAGCGGCACTATCCTACTTGGAAGAAGCTTGCAGGGGACGGCAGGTGCAATGATTATTTGGACTTGGGGAGTATGGAACGTCACGTTGGTCGTGCTGAAAAGACGGCTGTAGGCATTTAATGTGTTGTAATCGTCAGAGGTAAGTCTTTAATGAACCCGACGCTCTTCCACACGCGCGTGTGTGGTGCAACTTATTGATCCAGGTCGTTGATTGGATTTTGTTTGTCGCGGCTATTTTAATTCGAGGACCCAGATTACTCTACGTCTTGTACAGCTAGGATGGATCTTGATTGTGATCCGACGGATGGGGGTTGGGCGCACTTGTTTATATAAAGGAAGAAATTGATCAATTTGACTACTTTTGTGATTTGCTATGAGCGTTATAATAGAGAGAAAAAGAAAAGAAGGAAACCAGCCTTCCGGCCGGCGTGTTTGAGCGAGAAAAAGAGTTTGTGTTGAAGTGTTGCTGATCTTGAAGGTTCCTAGTTTTAACTTTGGTATCCTCTGAACTCTTCTTTGTCCCTTTTAATTTCTTTTGGGATTCATTGTGTTCTCAGTGTGGGTGGGGAGAATGTCTGCTGCGGAAGAATTTGCCGAGGCATCTAGTCGATCAGTTAGGGTCGTAGTGAGTATTTCTCCGGAGGTCTCTCCGTCGGCAGTCGAAGTGAGGCCACTTCGAAGTATTGATTCTCCTAACCGGCGAAGAACTGGCTATGGTGCCGGGTGGAGGTGTGAGCTCTTCAATTCTCCCATTGGGAGACGCGATTGGTTCGTCTGAGCCGTCTTTTAGTAGTAGGTGGGCTACCATAGATTTTCCCTCGGTAGTGAGCGAGGTTGATCTAAGGAATATCAGGAAGATGTTTCAGGTTCCCAGCGACGTAGAGCTTTATGTACCCAGGCCCCACGAGAGGGTTGTGCTGCTTTGCATTGTCAGTCTTTCAACGCGAGGATGAGGCTTTCTCTTGATCCGTTTTATAGGAGGGTCCT
This sequence comes from Forsythia suspensa, assembly GCA_023638005.1. Lineage (NCBI taxonomy): Eukaryota > Viridiplantae > Streptophyta > Magnoliopsida > Lamiales > Oleaceae > Forsythia > Forsythia suspensa. Next base: position 14,808,719 of record CM042667.1, read on the forward strand.
CATAGCATACGGTCTAGCCCCCACACAGGTGTCCCTCAACGGCTGGAGCCAGATGGCTGGGAGTCTATACCTCTGGTTCAGGCACTCTATCAGGTTTGAGATGCCTCTTCATGTATTTCAGATGGTATATCTTCCGAAGAAGATGCCGAAGAGAAAAGATAAAGGAGAAGAACACGGGTGATATTATTTCGGCCCGTGGGGGTCTCATAAGCCGTTCGTGCTAGACTGCCCCTCATCTATTAAGGTTTGGAAGGATGAGTGGTTCTGGGTGTCTGGGAACTGGCAAAGGGTGATCGATGATTCAGAACCCACCTTGAATGTGTCTGGCTTCTACAGATTTGCGAGTGAGTGATACAGGGGGTTCGGGATGTACTTATGTGGGTGGTGATGCTAACGCGTGATATTTGTGTTTTGCAGAAGTCCTTCCTCACTGCGAATTATCAGAAGAGGAGTTGGACATCGTTCGCGCCATTTATGGGCATCCAGCGGCGCTGGAGGTGGTTCGAACATTTGTTGAAAACTCCGAGGAGCTTGATTGAACTAGGGCACATGGTTAGGAAGGGTAAGCTGATACATGATTGATTTGACTTTTTCAATTTATTTACTAACTTCTGACATCATTATTTCTTTTGAAGCTGACTTTGAGCAAGGCAAAAGGCCTACGTCGTCGCTGGCTAGGCTGATGGATTCAAAAGTAAAAGAGATCCGGCTGGGCTCTTTCGAAGACAGCCGACAAAAGAAAATATTGGAGGAGATCAGCCGGTCAGCGACAAGGGACGACGCGCAACGCGTGGCGTCTCAGGCGGGTGTAGAGGAAGTTTCCTCCGATGAGGAGGAACCCCTGACTAAAAAGAGGAAGGCTGACTCCTCGACTGCGCGGAAAAAGGCTCCAGTCCCCGAAACTCCTCATTCTTCATCAAGAATGTCCAGGGAGACAAGGCAGGGAGACCTTACTGGAAAAGGTAAATCAGTAGAGGTAGTTGAAGGGGTTACCGTGCTTCCTCCAGACCCCAAGGAAAGAAAGTTAGCTGTGACCGCGGCGGGGGTGGTTGTTGCCACAGACAATGTCCCGCCAGTGGCCAAGAGGCGGCCAGAGGATCTTCTGCAGCGGAAGATCTTCCTGAGTCTCGCTCGTGGGGCATGTTCGCCAAACTTATTGGCGATTTGGAAAGGAGGCTCCCCGGGTCTCAGACGAAAGACCTGGCGTTATACCCAGCGATAGGAGCTGAAAGTTTTCAGAAGTACTTGAACAAGCCGTGGAAGGCATTTCTCAACGAGGGAGATGCAGAGGATTGGATGGAGGCCTCTCGGCACGTTCATGCACTTCAGTGCTTTGCTTTCACCAAATCCTTGATGGTGCTGAGGGAGCTGCAGAAGAAAACTGCTACTGCAATGGCAAACGCCTCTCAGTCTGACAAAATGAAAAAGTGCCTAGACAATGCGGTTGCGCTGGCGGAGAGTGCCAAGTTGGCTCATGAGAAAGCCAGACAAGAGATAGCAGAGGCGGAGAGTCAAATAGCCGCGTTGACTAGGAGAATCGATGACGCCCTGAATGCGCAGAACATAGCCTCGAGTGCCTTAGAGGCGGCGAATGAGGAGAGGCGAAAGATGGAGGCGGAGGCCTTGCTGAGGCAGGGAGAAATATCCAGGTTGAAACTTGACCTGGAAGAATCCCAAAAGGGGAAGGTGGATGCTGAGGTTCAAAATGCTTCATCTTTGCTGGAGATAGAAGTTTTGAACGGAAAATTGCAGAGTGCTGAGGCTGAGTTCGTCGCTAACTTCCACCAGATCAAGCATACGCCAATTTTTCCAACTATTTTGCCAGCGTGGGTCACCAAGAAGTGCTTGCATCTCTCCGAGCGGACTATCCAGATTTGGACTTATCAGCGCTGGAGACGAAGTTTCCTCTGGTTGAGTTGGGGAGCGAAGAGGGCGGTGGAGGATGAGACTTAGATTAGGGATGTTTTTAATTTTGAAATGCGCGTTGTAATCATGATACTTTTGGAAATGCAATGTTATTCTTTGTTTTTAATCTCTTCCTCGACTCCCTCCCCTCCCCTCCCCTCCCCTCCCCAAGATATAGCTTAATCATCGATAACGCGAGCATTGGTAATAACCAACTCGGGCAAATTAATTAACATTAAGATATAAAGATAGGCACATGCGCAACCTCCTACTTTAGGCAAAAGTTTAAGACATGAGATAAATCTCTCCTACGTCGTGTCCTTATTGGTAGTATTGACGCAGGTGCTCTGCATTTCAAGGATGGGGTTGTTTTTTAGCGTCAAGGCTCTCAATCTGATACGTTCCAGGTATTATCTCCATGACGATCCGATACAGCCCTTCCCAGCTAGGGCCTAGGGTTTCGGTCCCTGGGTCTTTGCTTGAAGGAAACACCCTCCTCAGGACTAGGGTTCCAAGGCGAAAGGATCTCGTTTTCACTCCTTTGTTGAAATATCGGGCCATCTTTCTTTAGTACGCGACTAGCTTAACTTGGGAGGCGTCTCGACGTTCTTCGAGCAAATCGAGGCTAGATCTCATGAGCGACTCGTTGTTTTCATTGAATAGAAGATGGCGAGGCGAAGGGACTCTGATTTCCACTAGGCTCACCGCCTCGCTCCATATGCCAAAGAGAGGGGTTTCTCCGTTCTGCGCTTCTTGCGGTGGTTCTCGATTGCCTAGAGGACATGGGGAGTTCGTCCACCCAAGCCCTTTTGACACCTCAAAGCTTTAAGCTTAAGTATTTGATAGTTTTGTTAACGGCCTCTACGACCCGTTGGCCTGAGGGTGATGGGGGCTGGAGAAATGTTTTGTGATTCCGAGCTCTTCACATAGGCCTCTGATTTTCTTGTTGTTGAACTGTCTTCCATTATCGGAGACTAGAGAATGAGGGATCCCAAATCGACATATGATGTTTTTCCATATGAATTTGGAGGTGTTGGCCTCAGTGATCTTTGCCATAGGTTCAGCCTCGACCCATTTTGTGAAATAGTCGATGGCGACTAAGGCGTGGTAGGCATTGTCCCTGCCTCTAGGCATTGGGCCTATAAAATCTATCCCCCACTTAGCAAAGGGCCATGGGCTGGTTACTGTGGTAAGCTCCTGATGGGGTTGACGCGGTATGGTAGCGAAGCGTTGACACTTATCGCATTTCCTCGCGTGATACAAGGAATCTTTCTTTAGCGAGGGCCAGAAGTATCCTTGTTTGAGGATTTTTTGTGCTAAGGCCAAGCCTCCGGTGTGGTTGCCGCAGATTCTCTCGTGGACCTCTTGGAAAATGTAATCAGCTTCGTTCATTCCAACACACCTGAGGAGCGGTATGGAGTTTCTTCGTTTGTACAGCACGTTGTCAGATAAAACCAAGTGGGCTGCCCTTCTCCTCAGTTTTCTTACCTCTTCTTTATCCATGGGGAGTGTTTGGTCTTTTAGGAAAGCGAGGATGGGATCCATCCAGGTGGTGGTTTCCTCGACCCACATCACTTCCGTGACTGCTTCTATAGATGGTCGGCCGAGGTGTTCAATGGGAACTAGCTTAAGAAGCTCTGAGTCTTTACTACTCGCTAGCTTGGATAGTGCATCCGTGTTGGCGTTATCCACCCTCGGCACTTGAACTAGTTCAAATTTTTCAAAGTTGGGAATAAGGTTTCTTACCAATTTTAGGTAGGAAGCCATATTTTTCTCCCTAGCGGCGAAGTTCTCCTTCACTTGGCTTACTACTAATTGGGAGTCGCTCGCCGCAGAGAGCCTTTGTATTTTCATTTCTTTGGCCAGGCGCATGCCCAACAACAGTGCCTCGTACTCCGCGACATTGTTTGAGGCTTTGAAGTCAAACCGGATAGCGCAGTTCAGCCTATGGCCTTCGGGGCTCGTAAGGACCACCCAGGCACCTATCCCACATCTCTCGATGAGCCATCCACGAAGAGATACCAAGTCGGTGGTTCTACGGGATCCATCAGGGTGTCTATTACGGGTGTGTTAGCAAATTCAACCATGAAATTTGCTAAGGCTTTCCCTTTGACGGACGCCCGGGGTTTGAATGTAATGTCGAACTGGCTTAATTCGACTGCCCATTTTAGCAGCCTCCCTGAGGCGTCGGGTTTCTGCATCATCACCTCGTGAGGAAGTTGGTCAGGACATGGATGATATGGGCCAAGAAGTATGGTCTCAGCTTTCAAGAAGCGGTGATAAGAGATAACGCTAGTTTCTCCATGTCCGGGTAACGTGTCTCCGCCCCTAGAAGAGCCTTGCTTACATAGTAGACTGGCAGTTGATGTCCCTCTTCCCTGACCAGGACCGAGCTCACTGATTTGGTGGAGACAGCTAGGTAAAGCAGTAGTGCTTCTCCTAACTTAGGTTTTGATAGCAGGAGAGCATGGCCAAGGTGCTCCTTCAAGGCCTGGAATGCGGCCTCACACTCTTCCTCGTCCCACTCGATCGGTTACCTTCTTTTAGGATTTTAAAGAAAGGAAGGCACTTATCTGTAGCTTTTGAGATAAATCGGCTGAGGGCTGCCATTCTTCCAGTGAGGCATTGTACATCCTTGGGCTTCCTTGGTGATTTCATTTCTATTAGCGCCCTGATTTTCTCTGGGTTGGCTTCGATACCCCTCTGGTTTACCATGTAGCCTAGGAACTTTCCAGAGGCAACTCCGAAGGCGCATTTCTGGGGGTTGAGCCTCATCTTGTAAGCTCTGAGAGTTTCAAAAGTCTTTTCCAAGTGCCGTATGTGATCTTTGGATTTTAAGCTTTTAACAAGCATATCATCCACGTAGACTTCCATGGTCGAACCGAGCTGATCAGCAAACATTTTATTGACGAGCCTTTGGTAGGTCGTCCCAGCGTTTTTCAAACCAAATGGCATGACCTTGTAGCAATAAAGACCCTTGTCTGTTACAAAGGATGTGTGCTCCTCGTCTGGTGGGTACATGGAGATCTAGTTATAGCCTGGAAGTAAGCGTCCATGAAGCTTAAGAGTTCGTGTCCGGATGTGGAGTCCACCAGCTGGTCAATCCGAGGCAGCGGGAAGCTATCCATGGGACAGGCTTGATTGAGGTTGGAGAAGTCTATACAGATTCTCATCCTTCCCCCCAGTTTTTTAACCAACATGGGGTTGGAGACCCACTTAGGGTAGCGAGCTTCTTGGATGAAGTTGCTTCGCAGGAGTTTATCCACCTCTTCCTTTAAGGCCTCGTACTTTTCTGGGTTCAGGGGCCTTCGCTTTTATCGGTGGGATGGAAACTTGGGATTGATATTGAGGAGGTGACAGCTTATCTTTGGATCGATCCCGGCCATATCCTCGTGTTTCCATGCAAAAACGTCTAGGTTGTGGCTTAGGAACTCCTTCATACCTTTTCTTGATTCCTCTCCAAGGTCTCTTCCTATCCATAGCTCCCTCGTTGGGTCCTTGGGATCCGCTGGGAAAATTTCCAATTCTTCGACTGGTGAAGTTAGGCATTCAGCCCCCGTCACTCTCGGATCTATGTCCTCGGATGGGGTTGCTTTCTCCATTGGTAAGTTCCACGGTGCCTCTTCCGAGGCGTCTAGCATTTCTACGTCAAAAGACGTCATGTTTATCTCCTTTTTTTCTGCCTTTCTCAATTCTCAATGCGTTCCTGTAGCACTTTCTGGCCTCAGGCTGGTTGCCTCGCACAGTTGCCACCCCCCCTTCCGTTGGGAACTTCATGCATATGTGGTGGATCGATGTTATGGCCTACAGCTCCTTTAGGGACGGTCTGCCTAGAACTCCATGGTAGGCTGACCTTCTATCCACCACCAAAAATTTCATGAAAGTATGGGAAGCGAGAGGCTCCTCCCCCATACTAACGGCGAGGCGCACAATTCCTTTCGGGGTTACACAATCGCCAGTGAATCCGTAGAGAGGTTCAGTCGATGGTTCTAATGGCACATCCACGTTCATTTGCTCATAAGTGCTCAAGAAAATGACATTAACGGAGTTGCCGTTGTCCACGAGCATTCTCTCTAATCCGTTCTGGGCCACCACCGTCCTTACTACAAGGACATCGCAGTGAGGATAATGCACACCCTTCATGTCTTCTTCCTTGAAGGTGATAGGACCCACTTTCTTTGATCCCGACAGCCTACTATTGATGAGCCAGTTGGTCATTTGGACCCCTTCAGCCTCCTTCGCATAGCTCTTTTGTGCATTTCGAGTCTGTCCCCCAATGTAAGGTCCCCCACAGATGGTGTCTATCTCCCGGATCGGGGCCTTTTCCAGACCCTTGATTAAGCGGGGTTCTGGGTTGCGCCCCGCTTGTCTGGCGGGGATCCTTGAATTGCGTCTGCCCCGTAGTTCCTGTCCCGAAGGCCTTCTATCCCATTGCTGGGAGGGCCGATCTGGAACTGTGGGCGACGCCTCTCATCGGGGTTTGGTCTCCGCGTCAGTGCTCGCTCCATGTCTGTGTCCCGGGTTGGCTATTCTCCTATTGGCAAGTTCTTCTACCTCTCAACATTCGTTCGTACTATGCCCATAGCTTTGGTGAATTCAGCAATATTTCGGCTGAGCTCCCTGAGGGGGAGGAATCACCGGGGACACGTTGGTCCCGGCTTCATAATAGGTGGACGAGGACATGCCATAGTTGTAAAATCCGACACCGGGGGGCAAGACATTGGAGCAAGAGGGGGGGAACAGCCCTCTTCACAGAGAGGCCACATAACTCATCCCGACATTTGGGTCGGATGGGTAGTTTCTCCATCGCGGATTGTGTTGGGGGCCAGCCTATTGGGATTTTGGACATACCCGACTCTGGACGCTGGGTTAGCTCCCAATCCGCTTCGATTCCTATGGAGGATCATATTTTTGTTGGTTATCTCCTCAGTGATCATCTCCACCAGCTGGTCAAAGGTGGCTAGGTTTTTGTTGCGCACATCCCTCCAGAATGGAAGGTTCATGTCTAGTCCCGCCTTTATGACAGATAAGGCCTCGGCGTCATTATTCTTTCACGAACAAAGATCTCTTCATTGAAGCGGCTCAGGTAACTCTGTAGCGGCTCGCTTGGAGCGTGTCTTACATCATGGAGGCGTTGGATCGGGGCCGATGTAGGCTTTTGTGATGAGAAGTAATTTATGAACGTCTTTTTCAGCTCCGGCCAGCTGGAAATGCTTCCCGCAACTAGTTTGTTATACCACCGCTTCGCTCCACCTGACAAGGTAAGGTGAAAAGCTCTGCATTTTAAGGCCGGAGTAGCCCCTCGGAGACTCATCTCCGTTTTATATATGTTTACGTGGTCCAATGGATCTCTCTTGCCTGTGTAAGGGGTAATCTTGGGCACGCGAAACTCGTGAGGAACAGATGCATTCCTGATTCCAGCTGAAAAAGGGAGGTTCTCGTCATTGTTGTTTACTTCAAATGATCTCGTTGGCCTCGGATATTCTTCTCCGATGTTTGCCTCTGGAGGAAACGGGGAGAGGCGCTGGGCTTGCTGTTCACCCCCATAGCCCTGGGGCTACGGCTGCATGGTTGGCTGGGGAGCGTAGGGTTGGTAATCCGATTCTCCCCTAGCCTCGGCTTCTCTCGCCCTCCTTTTTCGCCTATTTCTAGGGGGACTTTGAGACGGTTCATTTCTTTGCAGATTCTCTTGTGGCCATCTTCTGTTCTCTTGTTCGCCTAGCCTTTCAAATACACTGGCGGACACCGTTGGTTGGGGCCTCCTGTCCGGTGCGGTGGCTTTGGCCTTCTTCGTTTGTTCCGGTGCGAGAGGCCTCTCCCCTGGCTTGCTGGTCACGGGGGTGCCCACGGTCAACTTCCTGTTCTTCCTCAGGATCATCTGGGTCGGACTCCTGAGGACGGTTCTCACCCCGCACATGCATCATTTGGATATATCTTGCATTTGCGCGTGATGCTGGGCTAGCTGCCTCACGCTGGCGGCCATCGTTCTCATCTCCCGCTCAAGATTCGTGGGAGGCCTCCTTCCTCGCCTCCTCCGGAGAGCTTCCTCAGCCCTTGCACCCGCCACGGTTTCTCCGCCCGTTGTGGGCCTTGCTCTTCTTGGGTTCTCCTCATCGTTGCTCCCGCTCATTTTGTGGGTCGGCTGATCCCTTGTTCAGGAAAATTTCTTTGCTCGAGGAAGCTGAAGCTTTTAGTTACGTTTCTCACAGACGGCGCCAATCTGTTGACCTCCAAAAATGGCTGCCAACAGGAACCCCATGCCTCCTCTACTTGCGTGTCTTTCCTCTCTTATGTGGGCTGCCACGTGGTTTATTCAACCACCTAGATAATTCTTGGACCGGGTGGATGTACAACAATAGATAAAGATAGAGACACAATGATGGAGCGGGCTTGGGGCCTCCGACTAATGATTTTCCAAGCGGTTACAACACTTGAATCGATAATTAGTATGGAGGACTTGATATTTCGTGTGAATAATATTTTTATCATCCTCTCCTTCTCTCAATCAGTAGTAGTATTTATAGGCAAGTTTTATAAGAGCGATCCCTCCGATCGCGCCGACGCGTGGTTTCATCTGGACGGTTCTAGTCACATCCTTGATGTCATGTCCCTGGCATTAATGAGAAAGTAACCTCTGGCCGCCATCTGCAGTGCTATGACAGTGACAAACCGCATGGGCAGGCGGTCCCATCATTCTTTTCAAGATTGAACAGAGGTTGGTAGGGCTTGTTTAACACGCAACCACAGGGCTTCGAAAATATCTCCTCCCCGGTTAAAACAGCCTCGGAGTGGCTCGGAGTGGAGTGGGGTTATAGTGGGTTGAGTTTGACCGCGCCTACGTGGAGCTTCGAGTGGGATAGTTTTGTCCACCTAGGATTGTGGCATAACAACAGTCCCCCAAGTCCAGGCCCCCTTATTTATGTGGGGTGCTGGGCTTGGTGCGAGAAATGATTTAATAAGCCAACAAAAGAGATGATTTAATAACCTAACATAATATCATAGCCTACGTGGAGCTTCGAGTGGGATAGTTTTGTCCACGTAAGATTGTGGCGTAACAACAGTCCCCCAAGATGAGGCTCAATACTGAAATGTTTGACAGTGAGGTAAATCTGAATAAAGGCTACAACTATTTTGGATGACCCCATCAGTTCATCTTCTAGCAAAGCATGATTCCACATTTCCTAATATGAAATTAACTGCAAGACATTTAGAATTTGATGCAATTGAAATTCCACAGGAGTTGTGCATGCACACATAATGGACACTGAAAAAATTGTAAATAAAGGGACAAGATGAACTTACTTTTCATTGAGATTAGAATCACCAAAGGGATTTGAATCATTAGAATATCCAGAGACCGTCTGCAACTTCAACTTCTTGGAAACTTTCTCAGCCTAAAAATGAGATAAGAAATAGAAATTAAAAATAAAGTAAATAAAAAGGCATAAACAAATTTTATAAATCTGGGGAAAATAAAAGAGAATAATAAAACCTTTTTTTGAGCCTTCTTGGTTAGGTATCCAGCATATAGACTAATTTTATGTAAGAGAGAAAGACATCCAAAAGCTTTTTTTATTTTCTTTCCTTTATTTTACCTCCATAAGTTAAATTACAGAAAATAAAATACTTTCACTTGGCACAAAACATCAATATTCCAGAATTCAAAGCTCAACCTTTTTGATTTCATAAATTTTAAGAATGAATATTGCAAACACTTGGCATGGTAAAAAAAAGTACCAAAGTTCCATTATACTGAAATGGGACAAATCTTAGCTCATTATTTGATAATAATTACTATCAAAAGTTCCATTCAACACAAACACAAGGCCCGGTGCGATAAATGTATAATCGTGATTTATGAACCATATTTATAAATGGAAACAAATCATGTCATCGCTCAAAACTGTACAAACTGGACCTTGTGTGTGTAGAATGGAACTGATTTGGTTGCCTAATTCATTGAATAACATGATTTGATTTTTATATTAAAAATGAGGCAATCATGAGGCAATAAGATGGAATCATAAGTGCATACCATTCCTAATTCATTGAATAACATGATTTGATTTTTAGATTAAAAATGAGGCAAATGAGGCAATAAGATGGAATCATGGTTTGAAAAGGTGCTGGTGAGGCGCGCCTCACCATGAGGCATCATCCACGCCTTGAGACGTGGATTTAAGTACTTTTTTAAGTTTCTTGCTCCTCTCTATGTGAGGCGTACGCCTCATGCAATAGCGCCTCAAAAGCGTGAGGCGTACACATAACATCTAACTTAATTTTCAGTTGAGCTTTTAGTTAATTGGGCCCATTTTTCTAACTTAAACAGTTGTGCTTTTAATTAATTTTCTGTTGGAATTTTAATTAATTTTCAATTGGGCTTTTAGTTAATTAATTTGGATCCAATAACATAAGTATATAACATATAATATCAAAAGATTTGGGCCTTCTTACAATTCAAAATAAAAGCCCCAAAGGTTGCTTGGTATAGCAACGGACAAGTCACTAAGTCAGACATCATGAGCACATATCTTCTCCTCCAAGATAGCTTGTCGTTGTTGCTTCCTTCTTCTCCAAGCCACATCTGACAGACATCGCTGGACAGCTTCTTCACAGGTACGTAATTCACAAGTAATTTTTTTTTTCTTTTTCTTTTTTTTTGAAGTTCTCTCCTACCTATGTTCTTATTTTAATTTCTTTTTTTTCCCCTTTGTTGAAGTTGTAGATAATAGATTCTTCTTCTTTGCTTCTTCTTTTTTCCTGATGTTTTTGAAGTTCCTATTTGTGATTTTTTTTAAGAGTTTCTTCTTTTCAGATTTTGATATACATGCCAATTAAATATACCAAGTTACTAATTAAATATGTTATAATATTATATATTAACTAAATATTCTAAATTGCTAATTAATTATCTTTAAAAAATGCAACTTAACTGATTAAATATATTATAATGTTAATTAAATATGATAAATGTAATCTGACCACTTTATTGCTTCTTTTATATGTATATATATAATATAATGTTAATTAAATATGATAAATGCAATCTACCACTTTATTTGCTTCTTATATATATTATAATGTTAATTAAATATGATAAATGTAATCTGACCACTTATTTTTTATTTTTATTTATAGGATGGGAAAGGACAGGCGAAAGGACCCTGCATGGAAATACGGAATGGAAGTCCAAAAAGCAGGAGGTGATAAAAAATCATACATTTACATTGAATGTATGTTTTGCAAGAAAGTCATTACAGGAGGGGTTAAGAGAATGAATGGGCATTTAACATGTACTCATAAAAATGTAGCTCGTTGTCCTGGTGTTCCCGAAGATGTTAAAAAGGAGATTGACGATTATATGAAAATGGGCAACATGCAAAAAAACCTAGCGCAGCGAACTTGGTTCTTATCATGGGAAGAATGAAAGTGCAAATAATTCTATGAGAGGTATTAGAGGTCCGATGGATAGATTTGTTACAAATATTGGTGATGATGAAAAGACAAATCCGAAGATGACTGCAGGTAAAATGAAAGAGTTGTGAAATAACGTTTGTTTGGATATTGGAATATTCTTTTTTGAAAATGCATTACCTTTCAATGTAGTAGAATCTCCCTCTTTCATTAGCATGTGTCGGGCTATTGGTTCTTATGGTAGAGGTATTACACCCCCTACAATGTATGAACTCCAGACATAGATCCTTAAAGAAGAAGAAGCATCGACTGAAAAAATAGTTGAAGATGTGAAGACAACATGGAAAACAACAGGAGTTTCTATATTATCCAATGGATGGTCTGATATGAGGAATAGAAGTTTGATCAATTTTCTAGTGAATAATCCACATGTGATTGTGTTTTTGAAATCTATTGATGCTTCTAATGCAATTAAGGATGCATATATCATGTTTAAATTAATAGATGATATTGTCGAAGAAATTGGTGAAGAAAATGTTGTGCAGATTGTGACAGACAATGCCAGTAACTATAAAGCGGATGGGAGGAAATTGATGGAAAAAAGGAAGCATTTGTACTGGACTCCTTGTGTTGCGCATTGTATTGATTTAATACTTGAGAAACTTGGAGAGTTGCCACAACACAAGCATGCATTGTTGAAGGCTAAGAAGATTAGTAACTTTATATATAATCATACTTGGGTGTTAGCCTTGATGAGAAAAATTGTAAAGAAGGAGTTACTTCGACAGGGAGCTACTAGGTTTACTACAGCCTACTTAACTTTGCAGAGAGTTTATGAGTTGAAAAGACCACTACAGACTTGGGCAAATAAATCTGAAGCAAAGAAATCAGGAGAATTATACTAAAGGATAACAATTTCTGGCCTAGTGTTGCATATGCTTTAAAGACCATAAATCCCTTAGTTAGTGTTTTAAGACTTGTTGATTCTGAACAAATGCCGGCGATGGAACTTATTTATGGGGCTATGGATAACGCAAAAGAAGAGATAGCAAAATAATTGGGTGGCAATGAGGCAGCGTACAAGGAGATTTGGGCTATCATAGATGAAAAGTGGGAGTTTCAATTACATAGACACATACATGCTGCTGTTTATTATTTGAATCCACGTTGTCAATATACAGATAATTTTTTGAAGCATCCTGAAGTCATGGCTGGTTTATACAACTGCATGATGAGACTCATTCTTGATGCAAAACAAAGGGAGGATGCAGATCTCCAAATAGATGACTTTGTAACTAAACAGAAGTTCTTTAGTCTCGAACAAGAAAGATCTTCTTTCACGAAACGGTCTCCTGGTAAGTATTAGTTCATTAATCTATACATAATACATTGAGAAATTAAAATTTTAATTTACTTCACATTTTTTTATTATTATATAAAATTCTAATTAACTTGCACTGCACGTAACATTGTTGTTTTTTCAGTTGCTTGGTGGACTCAATTTGGAGTTGGTACTCTAGAACTTGCTCGCTTTGCAATAAGAGTTTTAAGTCTAACTTGCTCATCTTCTGCATGTGAACGCAATTGGAGTACATTTAATCAAGTACATACTAAGAGAAGAAACCGTTTAACAACAAAGAGGTTGGAAAATTAGTTTATGTTATGTACAACAAGAGGCTCAAAGATCGACAAGTACAATCGAAGTCGCTCAAAAAGGGAGAAGATCCTTTAATTGTCAAAGATTTTCCATCCGATGATGAATGGATTGTTGATGTTGACGGTGAAATTCCATCAAACACACGTGATGTAAATGGTGATCGAATTCAACCCAATGCACAAGGAATTGAAAGTTCAACCCGCACACAAAGTCAACATAAAAGAAAATGCAATGTTTCACAAAAAGGTATACATAATTGACTAATTGAAATTTATTTTTATTTATTTATTAATATTCATTGCCATTTTATTTTCTTTTTAATTTATAGATAAGGGAAAGGAAAAGTTGTAATTAGTGGATGAGGAAGAAGATTTGATAGACATTGCTAGTGAAGATGAAGAAGATGATATAAGAATTAGATATGACTATAATTATATGGAAGATCCTACTAATAGTGATGATGATAATTTGAGCACGGACTTTTAAACTTAGTTAGTTTAAGCTTTTTTCAGTACAAAAGGAGTAAAATTTGTCAACAAGCAGATCATGTTTTTGATAGTATACTTAAGAAATTTCAATTGATGTTCTTCTCTTTACTTGTTAAGATAGACTATTTTATATCAATTTACAGTTTTTTGACTAATTTTTTAGTTCGTGGTTAGGCTTACGCCTCAAACCGCCTCGACGCTTACGCCTCGCCTCACAACTGAAAAGCGCCTAACTACCTATTTCTACCTTTTTAAACATTGGATGGAATCATAAGTGCATACCACTACTAGTCCATCTAGGTACATTCCTCGATTGATGACTCACTTTTCCAATTCTTGTGCGAAATGTTACCTGAAGGTAATTAAGGCATGTAATATTAGTATGTATTAATTAATTATGCATGAATAGAAGTAGACCGTAAAAATCCATGAGTTTTTTGCTTAGACGAAGATCAGGATTTTGGAAAAATGAATAACAAAGAAAACAAAATAAAAAGTATCTCTTTGGGCTAGGTGAGAACAAATTTTAAAATGGTATCCTACTATGGAGAACATAAAAAAAAAAATTCAACGGAGTATGAGCCTATTAACAAAACAAGATAATAGAATAAAACGAAAACTTGGAAAGCAACATGTAACATCCTAGATTGACTGAAGAGTAAAAAAAAATGAAACAAAGCAAACATAATGGGCAAATGAAATTGCAACACAACTAAACTATGTTAATCGCTCGACGAAGGAAAACAAAAAAAATAAACCAAACTAAACAAAGAAGCATAGAAATCTTATCGCATATTGAAAAGAATAAAAGTGTATACATGAAAAATAACATGTACACACAAGTTATACATTAAAAAAAGGGTAATTAGCACAAAACGTCCATATCTTTTGAAGTCATTGTGCAAATCGTCCCTACTTTCGAAATTTTGGCATTTTCACCCTCACATCCACATTTTCTTGCGCAAAACGTCCTTTCCGTCCATTACCATCCAAAAATCTCTATTAATTCTGATTTTCAACATAATTCGTACCAATTTTGAAGGGTAATTTCGTCCAAATACTTTCTTCCCAAATTCTTCCAACTGCAATTCTTCCTAATGGCAATTAGAACCCGTTGCAAACCCTTATCCAACCCAGAATACCAGCAAAGAGGGAGGAAAATAAGAATTAACAGAGCTTTTTAGATGGTAATGGATGGAAATGATGTTTTGCGCAAGAAAATGTGGATATTAGGGTGAAAATGCCAAAATTTCGAAGGTAGGGACGAACAATGACTTCAAAAGATATGGACGTTTTGTGCTAATTACCCTAAAAAAATGACAAGAAATATGCCTATCTAAGGAAAGAAAGCTACCCAAGTGTCAATGCACTGTCTTCTTGTTATGTGGCGTGCTTGGTTAAAACACAGGAAACACAGAAGCACACACACAACTGGTATGTTACATTTATTATTCCAGAAATCAATGTTTGAGATAATATATGTTTTAAATTAAAGCTAGCATTCAAATTCGCACAAATTCACAATAGAGTTTCATGTAGCAAGTGGCACACAAGGGCTATCATGACAGTTGAACATTCACTATCAGGACTTCATGCGTAGGTAAGTGGTGCATGCATTGCACAAGTCATCAAGCATGCACATTATTCCTCCACATCCAATAAGTAACTGGAATCTTCCAAGCTTCACAGTGATTATAGCCTTCTTCACCCACTGAAAAACAAATAATAAATGCATAAAGTAAATACTATTGGTTCAACTATAATTGCACCACTGATTTTGTCAAGCAGCCATTTCTACCGATAGCTCATATCCAGATAGAGGAATCACAATCCATTTTTTTTAGTCAAAGCTCTTTGGTCCACTTCAACAAAAGTTAGAGTTCATCATGCAAAATAACATCCTTAATAGTAAAGTTTTCCTTGTGCAAAGAACACAAGGTACATATTTTCAGAGAGTATCTTCATGTCTTCTTCAATCCATATTCGTTGTAAATCAGCTCTTCTTTCTTGACAAGTGCGTTTCAAAAAGATAAAGAACCAATATAAGGGGAAAGAACGAGTATAAATTCTTTCAATATTTGGGATGGACCTAGCCAAAAGAATGACCTGGCATCTCCCATTCTTTATTTTCTATCACTATTTCTTTGCTCTTTTATCTTCTGTTTTATGAATTAGATGGAAGAGTGTAAAAATTCCATAGCTGTTATGCTCTTTATCTATGGGCTTCTTTTTTACTTCTTCATTTTCTTTCCTCCCCATCCTCTCCTCAGAATCCAAAGGAAAAAGAGAAGAAAATGCCTAGTGCATGAAATGGAGATTAACCAACTCCACAGATGGAACATAAATATCCTAAATTTGCTATCCCAAAATGGAAAGAACTAAACAAAATACAGAAAAATTAAACAATTTTTTGGGGAAAAACTTGAAATTGAAAACCCTTAAATCTCAAACATATAACCCATTGAAGTATAGAGTTAAATAAATTAAAAAAAAAAAAAAACCCCGAAAAATTATACCAATTTCTGGAAAAACCCAAAATCAAAATTTCTAGAACCTCAAAAATATATATTCAGTTCAAAGTAAACAATAACTTCAAATAAACTACAAGAAATCGTAAAAAGCTAAACTAATTTCAAAAAAAATCCCAAAATCTGGCCAAAAATTAAACTTTCAACTGAAACACATTACCTTTGTTGGTGCTTAAGTCCACGAACGTCCTTCTTTTGGATCCATGTATTTTGTATCTATTGTACTTTACAGAAGGTCCAAAAAAAAGTGGTTTCGTTTCACATAAACCTCAAAGAACGAGAAGAAGATGAAGAGCAGCGATGAAGGACCAAGAAGCGAAAGAGAAATGAGTGATTTTTGTTTGAATTTCACCAAACTCTTTTTCTCTGTAATTTATAATCTCTACCGGATTTGTGCGTGTCCGAATCCACACGCAGCAGGGCTTGGAACTCGATGGGTAGTGGTAGAGCCGGGTTCGACATTTTCAGAGCACGAGGCGAAATCCAAAAATTAGCCCCCCCCCCACCTCAATGTACCTCCAAACCCCACCCCACCCCACCCACCAATGTACCTCCAAATTGCAAGTATACATTCAAAATCCACAATCTTTATTCTTAAAACTAATTGCAAACTTAAAATTCGAAAAAAAAAAACGACAAACAAAATATATTATACAAAAAATTTATATTATAATCAAATAACAAGGTCGAAAATATTCCAAATTATAACTTAAATACAACTCGTGTAGCGGTTTTAGAAGCAAAAATATTAATCAAATTTGAGTAATCTAATTGTTCAACCATTTGTTTCTCAATTGATAGCATAGCCAGTTCTTTTCGTTTTCTTTTTTGAGCTCCAGATTCATATTTAAGAAGCATGACCAGTCCAAAAAAAAAATATTTCAATAATCTCAAAATTAAAACCGATAAGGCCATAATCACATATATGCGTACAAGGCTTCAACTATTTTTAATAAGTCAATAAATAAGCAAGGGATAGCCATTATTTAATTGTGAATATTTGTGAAATGAAACAAATTAAAATCTCAAAATTTGATCATTAAATCATCACTAACCAAATAATCTGAGCCTAATTATCTAAATATATGTTCATATTAATTTAACAACATTAAAATCACTCACTCACCCAACTGAATTGAAATTAAACAAAGAAGTGAATTGACCTTAGAAATGGTGAAAAGAGTAGGCACGATTGAACGAAGAACATAGTATTTGTCACTCATTTTCTCTCTTCTTCCACGTTCTTTAAGTATACTATCAGTTGCAGTGTAGAAGATTCATTTATTTCACTTTTTCTTGAGCCCAAGCAGCCGAGCCCTTTTCAATTTTCATTGATACAAAACCCTTGCAAAGGTGTAAAATTTATCAGATATTCTGGGTTTTGGCAAGCCAAGATTTGAGATGGAGAGACTAGAGAGAGACGATTCAACCGGCTGATTGTTTTTTCAATATTGTGTGTGTGTGAATAGTGAACTACACCTCTTGAAACTTCTGGGAAATGAACGGGAGATGGAGACTAAGATGAGGATGACTGATTAATAATCCATAAATGGGCCTCTTCAAATTCTATTGTTGTTGGGCTAGGCGCTGTGGACTATTTTTTTTATTTACAAACTTTCTTTGGGCCAATATGCTGTGCTTCAAATATTTTTTTTATATTGGAAAAATAGGCCCCTTTTGGTTTAGGGCCTGAGGCGGTTACCTCACCCGCCTCGCCCAAAAACCGGCCGGGCCTGGGTAGCGGGAGGCAGACAACAATGGGAAAAGACAGCTGAGTTAGGGTTTGGAAGTCGATGGATTGTGGAATTCAACCGATAATGGGAACATACAATATGTATATGGACAACAAAACGACACCGTTTTGGGGAAGTGATTGTTAATAAAAAAAACGAGTTAAAAATGGAAAATAGAAACGCAATTTTACAGAACAAAAAATCTCTTAAAATATAAAAATTTCACACTGCAACCATTATCACTGGTTTACCTAAATGCAACATCATCTATTGAATAATAATAGAAAATAGAAATTCAATTTCACAAAGCAAAAATCTCTTAAATTATAAAAATTAAAGCAAATCTAAAAAAATAAAAAAAATAAGAATAAATCAAACTTAACATTTGGTTTGTAACCCTGTTGGGCAATATTTTTCTTTTACTTTGAAGAGCATTCGACTGAAAATACATTTTCTCTTCGTCTCCGAAGATTCTGCTACGATTTTTTTGCCTTCTCCAACTATGTTTAAACTTATAGTGTTAAAATAAAGAAGGAATGGACAGAAACTATGGATTAGCGAAGGAATTTAACGGAATTTCGTTGGAAATCGCAGAGAGTAAACGAGAGTTAGGGTTTGGGCACTGTAGTAATCAATTTTTCATTTTTACCTTCCCGTATTCTGATATATGAAGAAGTCTATTACTCAAACTTTTTAAAAATGACCGAATTTTTCAATTTTTTTTTTTTTTGGAAATGGTGTAAGGGCCTAATTTCCACTTTTTTAAAAATTCTGGATGTTAAAACTTTTAACTGTACCTAAAACCGACTTCTGCCTTTTCTAATCTAAAATGGAGTAAATAAAATTTGTTTTGTCATGATGCTGGAAATAAACCAGACCACACGATTTTGTAATTTATGAAGAGGGGAAATTGACGCAAATGATCTCTAACCTTTATTCTTAATATGGACATGGTCCCTAATATTATTATTTTGACACAAAAATTTTAACCTATGAGTTTTGGTGTCAAATTGATAAAAATGACAAATATGCCGTTTTAATTAGAAAAAATTACAATTTAATTTTTAATCTTTGTAAAATGTGCAAATAAGTTCGACATATTTATTAAATAATATTTAATTTAATATATTAAATATATCACTATAGTCGTATCAATTAAATTTATCATAAGAGAAAAATATAAAATTATTGTGATTTAAGTATATGTAATTTCTATGTAATGTGCAAAACTTAAATAAAAATTAAGTTAAATAAATAATAAAATTGTATATATAATTTTATGACATTGAAACAATCTTATTATATTTTTTTGACATAAAAATAAAACTAAAAATTAATTTACACATTAAGTGTTTTTTATTTTTGAACGATAATAAAAATAAATTAAAATATGAAGAATACAATTGGAGATCTAATATTTGTAGTTAATAAACAAATAACTCAATTAAATAAACGTATTTGAACATCAAGTTTGTGACAAATTTATTTTTCTTTTTTTGTGTTGTAACGATAAAATAAAATTTTAAATTTTAAATAACATAATTACTAATAATAATAAAATAATTTTATTTAACATGTTTGTTAATAATTATGAGCTTAAATTTTAGTTATTTTAAAATAGTTCATAAAATATAAAATAATTTAGTATATTATCAATTTAATCAATAAAGTATTAATTCAAAAGAAAAAAGAAAAAACTTGTTAGTTTCTTTGAATTTTTTATAAAAAATAAAAGTGTTGGACCCATTTGTACTTTTTGTAAAGGTTAATAATCCAATTGCATTTTTCTCTAATGAAAACTAATGGCATATATGTTTTTTTTCCCATCAAATAAGGACCAATTTCATACCAAAATACATAAGTTAAGAATTTTTAATTTTCCATTTAAGAGTGTAAATTGGACCAATTATAGCTTGACATGACTAATCTAACTCGCAATAAGATCATCTCCAGTGCAACAAGGTTAAGGCACAATGTCTAGTATTTTTTTTTTTTTACAAATAGCCAAAAAGTGCTTATATGGCACAATTAATACTAGAAGGTGTACTTGACAATGTCCATCATTAATTTAATAAAAAACTAATAATAATTTGCCACATTTGCACAATGAACATTGTTTCATTGGAGAAGTTTTTTGATATAATGTCAATGTCTTTTGCGATATATACATAGTAGACATTATTGCATTGGAGATGCTCTAAGCCTGCTCGACTCCATTTTGCTTATTAGCTTGCAGTTCTAACTACCATTTTTTTTTTTACTGTTTGAATTATCTTTCATTTGTATAAATAAATAAATTTGGTCCTGAACCAAGTAGCTGATCTATTATACCACAAATATTAGTGAACAATAAAGGGAAAAATGGAGGTTTTAAACTAAGAAAATAAAAATGTATTTTATTAATACGACATCATGATATCAATTACTTTTAGACAACCTCAAACTTTCAGAAAACTTTCTCAAAGACATCAAACAGATTATGCATATATATTTTCACCTCCAAAGTCCAACCCTGATATTTAATCAAAGCATACGTCACAAACCCAGCAGCAACACAGAGCGAAGAGGCTGCACAAATAAATAAATCAGTTAACATCAAAAAATTACGTGTATTTTGACAAATGATCTCACTTTTCCAAGCAAAAACAAGGTTTTGAGTAAAATTTAAACGAAAACCTTCGAGCCCTTTTCTTTAAAAATAAGTAAGTTACTTGTAAAAAACAAATATTTATTTTAAAACTTACCATCCTTCGCAGAAGCCCCTATCTCCTTTTGGCTTTGTTCGTGGCCAGCAATTCATCTTCTTTTTCTTCCCAGTTTGAGCATTTCCAGTCGGGTAACCTGCTACCAAAAAAGTTCAAGAAATGTTCAGAGTTTAAATTTATCTTTTTGCATCTTTAGATGGACGTCAAGTCGAGCTCCTCTTAAGTATGTACTACGTTCTATCTTCGTTTTTAATAAAATACGCCATATACAGTAGTTAAATAAAAACAGAGAGAGAGAGAGACCTGGAGGAGGTTGATTTGGTGGGTTATGCATTATGGAAGATGAACAACACAAATTCGTCAAGATAATAGGAATGCGAAGAATCTTTGGGATGTTTAATGCTAATCAGACTTGTAGTTTGTATATATATACACACAAAAAGGCGGGCGCATATTAAATAAGGATTCACACTTCAATTTGTTTTGTAATTATATTCACACTACACTTTTTATTATCCACACCACGTTTTAATTACAATAAAGATTTTCTAACTTTTAATATTTAGACACTTATATTTCTAACTTTTTTTCATCGTATTTTTATCTTTAACTTTCATTTAGTTTTCACATCTTGTCTCCTATGAAGATTCTTGTCTAAATATTCTTCTAATGTGCATTGAAATGATGAAAAAATATTTTGTCAAACTTTCTTATTTGTTATTTATTTTGATTATGTAAAAATATTAGAGGTAAAAAAAAATTTTAGCCTTCCTAGTTAATTTTTTGGACAAAAATTATCATTAAAGACAAATATAAAACGTGCAAATTAATAGTTTGAAGATAAAAATTTGCTAAAAAAACGTTAGACATAAATGCAAAAGTAACCAATAGTTAAGAACTTTCATTACAATTAAAATGTAGTGTACTTAACAAATAATATTTTGATAATATAATTACCCCAATTTTTTTGCTTAAATGTCTAATGTCTACTATAACCTTGTTATATTTATGTATGTGTGTGTGTGCATGTGTGTGTGTGTAAGATTATATTTACAATACAGTTTTTTTTATCTACACCACGTTTTAAATGTAATAAAGGTCCCCAACTTTTGACATTTTGACACTTATATTTTTAACTTTTTCCTCGCATTTTTATCGTTAACTTTCAATAATTTTCACATATTGTCTCTGATAATAATTTTTTTGTCCAAATATTCTACTAATGTGTATTGAAATGAGGGAACAAATATTTTGTCAAACTTTTGTATTTATTATATATTTTGCTTATTAAAAAGTATGAGAGATAAAAAAAAAAAAAAACCTTTTACAGTTTTCTAATTAATTTTTTGGACAATAATTATCACCAAAGACAAATATAAGATGTGAAGATTAATAAATGGATGATAAGAATGTAATAAAAATAATAATCGAGGACATAAATACAAAAATAGTAGTAATTTGAGATCTTCATTACAATTAAAATATAGTATGATTAACAAAAGATGTGGTGTGAATATAACCAATCTTTCTATAATTCATCAATCCTTCTTGGTAAACGTGGATGGAAGAAGGAGCACGAAGATGAATATGTAAGTGAATATTACAATTTTGAGAAAAGAGACATGATTTCATTTTCTCACATTGGTATTTCCCATGTTGATTGTTGAATTCAAAATTTAACTCATCTCTAACTTAAGTTTTTATATTAAGAGCATCTTCAATGCTACTTTTTATTTTGATTATCTAGTTGATGTGGTGATTAAGTGGAGTCCTCAATACAAAACTCACATGGCAGCATTTATTATAGAAGGTCATTGAACGGACCGTCCAGTTTAAGGCATTTTGTTAAAAGGCATTCCACCATTTTTTATTAAATTGTGTCTATCACTTCATCTATTCTCTCTCTTTTTCCTCTTTCCACTATCTCTCTCTTCATTTTTTTTCCCTCTCTCACCACATAAACTTTTTATAAAGTGTCTAGCATTAGAGATGCTCTAAGTGTCCATTTGATTTTGCTAAAAATCATATTTTTAGCATATTTTGATAAAAATTGATAAAGTATGTGGTTGAAACATTAATAAAAGTTATAGATTCTATAAAATGTTATTAAAATTTGTTGAATTTGATTTCAACTATTTAGTAAATTTTTAAGCAAAACTGAACAAAGGCTAAATGACAAATATTCTGAGTTTAAGTCTTCTCACAATTTGTTTAAGAAAATATATTTAAATTGTTATTTACATTGTTATACAATTTGCACAATAAACTTTTTATTGGGGGTTATTGAACACTGCTTAAAAATACGTAAAATATAAAAATTAATTACACTAATTTATTATTGGATAACTTGATGTGTACATATTGATACATTATTCAACTTTACATGTATTAGGTACGCGTTATGCTCCACTCCTCGTCAATAGAAAAAGCAAATATAAAAGCGCGTTTTAAAGTCAATAATAAAAAACTTTTCTTATAGCTTTTTGTTGTTGGATTCTTTGCTTGGTGAAGATGGAAGAATAAAACGCAAAAAGAAACTCATCACAATGCTGTGGAGTATGTATGAAAGGAGAAGTATTAAGTCCAAAGAATATATTCCCTAATCCTATCTTACTAATTGAGGTTAAGGATAAATGCGGAGAGAACACGATGCCACACAAAGAAATAATGTAAGAAAAAAATAATTCTGATTTGAAATGAATTGCTTACATGTTAAGATTAGTTGGGTGGTCTATGGTCGACTAGACATGATCTAATTATTGAAATTATATGTCCGAACAGACCTTGTGATTATTCTATAAAGTTTAAAACTCAATTGTAATTAGTATGAATATTATGAACTTAATGATAATTGCGATTAAAATTCAGGAACCACTCTTACAATTAAATCAAATTGAGCCTAATTAGACTTGAACTTGAATTGAACTACCTTTTCCTACATACATATATAGACCAAAGTGGAGCCTGTAAGGACACAAGAAGTCTAATACCCTGTTTGATTCAAGAAAATAAAGAAAATTGCTTTTTCTTGGTTTTTTCTGATCTGTCAAAGTTGACTTTTGATTTTATTTAAAAGGTGTCAACTTGCCAGTATAATCTGTACTTCGGAGAATAACATAGAAAACTTAAAAGCGCCAAGTTCATGAATTTTTTTTTAAAAAAAAGCAAGATCCTCAATCAAATATAGATTTGAGATATAATACTAAACCCACACGTAACATCTAGCAAAGATCCTGATTTATTAAACACCAACAAAATATGAGTTCTCGCAAACACAAATTAATTGCAAATTATTAGTTCAATTGCCTACAAAACTCTCTGTTTCTTGATTGCATACAACTACAATGCATTTAACCTTTTGAAAATTGAAGTGGCAGAAAAGACCTAGCCTGGAATGCATAATATCTCGAGTTGACAATGCAACTACGATTGACAAAAGATTACGATCAAAATGACAAGAATCACACTTGCATACTCGTTCTAATAATCATCAAAAAAAATACAGGAAGAATGAGAGAAGACTGTTGAAATAAAAAAGAAGAATTTATGATTTTTATGCTTTTAGATTAGGTGTTACAAAAGATTACACATTTGTTGCTATGAAGACAGTAATGAATTCAATAATCTCTATTCTAGGCAATCCACTAAAAGGAAAAGCTTCATCTAAGCATTTACAAAAGTAATGGACTCGTTAGAAAAATAAAGCAATAAGGATTTCTTCATTTTTGAAAAGTTCAATAAGAAAATCCAGATGGAGTACAGAGGAAGACAAAATCCACCTGCCTCATGATACAAGTAGCACGTTGCTAGTCGGACACACAACTTCCTGTACTCACAGCATGCAAACGCCTCAAACGATTGACCAGAACTTCTTTCTGCAAAATAAGACTGGTTCCATTTTCTTCTGATCATCTTCCAGAAAATGCAACTGAGTATCCCAAAGAAACTTAGCAGCCACATCTACTATCCTATTAATAACTGGTTCGCTTTCACCTCTGATAATTATGTATCCCTGCACATCAACATGCATGAGATTTTACTGTTATTTATAAATATTGAAGGAAAAACCTGAACCAGTTGCATTTAAACCTCCGAAGGTCAGAATGGGGTTTGACGTGTGTGTGTTGATTGGATTGGGGTTGGGGTTGGGGGGGCAGCAGAACTGACAACATAGAAAAATTGATTATATGGATTACATGCAAGTATAAATTCCTTTTAGGTTGAACTCCATTCACTTCTATTTACACGAGGACGCTTCGTACTACAGTTTGTGTTGGGGTGGGGGCACATCGCTTTCCATTACATTTCTGTTACATTTCCTAGGTACAATTCTCAGCTGAGAGTACTCCTAAGGTGCAGAAGCATTACCACAACTGTTTTTTCTTTCATGTTCAGCACATTGTCCAGCAAAATTTAAAGGCACCCAGTTGAAAGTTGTAAGTTTAAGGACGTGATCTCATGGGAGGCCAAACCTGAGAAATTGTTTGGCCTCTAAACCATGTCATTGGATGCTGAAAGCTGTGTTTAGTAGAGCAGAACAATAGAGTTGAAGGAAAACTGTTCTCTAGACCTTATTTGATATGGCAGGCGGAAAGTATGACATAAACCAGGTTTTGAACCTTTGTTAACAATTTTGTGAAATGAAAGAAAATTGTACACCTTCCACCCACTTTTAGTTCCCTCCCAACTTTCCATCTAGCCCAACAAGGGAAAGTCAATTTCCCCTCCATTTTCCATGGTTCCACGTCACCTTCTTTTCAATTCTACCCTCTTCCTCATATCAAACATAACCTAACATCTTGAGTATTACCACAAAGCCACAAGCCAAGAGTGATCTCAGCTGGAGGTAACCAAAGTGGGATGCTGAGTAATAAAAGTTGGAAGTAACCCTGTTTGGGATGAGGCTCAAAAAGGTTCGGCAGCACAAAAACCTATGTAATTGGGTACAGACTTTCTGTTTCAATATCTGGATTTAAGTAAGAAAGTATGTATCTGATACGCAAAGGTTGACCTTTGTTCTCATACATATAGCTGTATGGTCATAACTGCATATATCTCCATCGAAGTACTTACCCTTTGAAAAGAATGCTTAACACAACCACATTTGCACTGAGAGGAGTTCACTTTTAATTTTGATTCTTTCGAACATCAGAAGCAATATTTGCTTCAGATGAATGCTTCAATAGGTTAGGTGCAATTGCATTTCTCACAGCTTTAAGGCATGTTTAATTATGATATAACCTAGATGACAATTGTTAAATTATTTGCTGATGCCTGAAAGCATAAAACTGAGTTTCAATAATTATTTACCCGAGGACGTAATATTCGGTCCATCTCCAGCATAATGTCCTCTAGTAAGCAACCTTCTTCCCGATTTTTATAGTCAGAGAAAAGATGGTTGGCATGCAACAAGTCATACGAGCGTGGGTATGTTGAGAACGGTTCACACCTTCAGATTTCAAAACAAAATGGTGTCATGTTCCTTAATGGATGCGAAGCATAGAAAAGTTATAATCTGAAGCTTACCAGTCATGAAAGGTGCCAATCAGACCCCGATCGTAAATAGCATGTAAGGTATTCACCGTGGTTGCAGGTACAACATTCATAACCCAAACAGGCCATGTACTCAAAGCAACTGCAAATCCACCAAGGAAAGCACTCATGTCTAGGACATTCCGAACTTCATACTCTTCAACATCCATCAGTCTCCAGTAGTGACGAACTTGGTCCTGCCAGTAGATTGTATCTGATAAGAACTTTTCTCGACTTATACCTGCACCAATTACATGATATAATAATACACTAAATAGTACTAATGAATACAAGATTAATACATGTGACAGTTGTAGGAAACCCAAAATGACAATGTGATCCACTAGCAAATCAGCAATCAAACCAGTATGCCACATGGCACAGTACGATTGTTTTGAAGACAACGAGCAGAGCAAGTTGACGTACAATGTTAGCTACAACTCACTTCTTTATCTCTATAACTTGAAAATGTATCGGTAGCCAAGGAGGAGTTCGAATATAAAATCATGATTGAAAATGTTTAGCCGCTGTAGAAGCAGGATTGGGGGCAGATATGGTTTTAAGGGAGCGTATACTGTTTCCAGCATATAATGAATATTCATTATATGTAAATTCATAAGAAGCTTTGATATCTTCTTTCTATTAGAAAGGATGGAACACTCTCTTCATCATATAATGTACTTCAATATAAATGAATATTCAAAAGAAACTTTCAAATCCTCTCCACTAGTAATTAAAAAAATTACTATCCTGTGTTTCAGATTTTATCCATGCATATGCCTTTGTTGAGTAAACAATTTCCACCTTTCCATTAATCACCAAATTATGAAGTCTAGTCATAAAAAGATGCACTGATCAAAATTACTATGTATTAGTTGAACAACAACATACTAGCTGGAATTAATTACAGAAATGGACTCGCATTGCCTGAAAAGGAAACGCTTTCAGTTGCATACCTATGTTCTTGAGAGTTCTAGAATACTCTGAAAGACGCTGTGGCCTGGGAGGCAGATTCTGAGAAGCACGTGGTGTTATACAGTTCCTCAAAGGTGCTTTCCATGAGGGTTTAAAATCATCCACAGAGTCACATAGGCTTAGAAGCTTCTCCTGTGCATTGTGCTGAAGACATGAGTTGTTCTCTGGCTTAGCCCAGATTGCTGTCTGCACTTCCCTGGCAATGAGTTTCCAGCACATTGCAGAAGTCAGATTCATCAACTTGTTCCAAATCGCTGGAAAATCTTTATCTTTCCTGTAAGCGGGTGGAGCAGAGTAGACAAAATATCCATTTGATCGCAATAGGCGATCAACTTCTTTAATTAGAATGCCATCTGCACCCAAAAAAAGAGAGGATCAGTAGACATTCTACTCACAAGTATGATTAAACATTTGAGTTGGTTATTTTCGAAACTGCAAATATTTAAAACACGTCCGAGACAACATTGAGTTCATGCTAATATGGCTCGAAAAATTTGGATAAGTTTCATAATAAATGGTATGCAAAATTAAACAGATATATTCATAAAGTTCTGAGTTGTTTCTGCTTAATGTATTCAGAAAGAGTTTCCTCAAATAAAAATACTGATGTGGAGCAAAATGCTCGAGATATTATCTAATATAAAATGCAATCTATACTATTAATCTGTAAGGATAGGAAAACTAACCATTCTCATGCCAATCAACACGACATCTAGAACAATGAACCATTTCAAAAGAGCTACTGGGATACGGTAGCTGTTTTGTGGCTAAAGCAGAAATCATTGCACCAATCCCTCGTTCTAAAGCAAACTGAATTTGATTTTCATGGCCATCTTTGGGAGCAAAAGACATAGTTTGAATATTCAAGGGAAGAAGATAGGCCGAGAAACTAGCCACCCCGCAACCAACATCTAATACTTGATATACCCCTGCAGAATGGAGGTCACCTGTCTCATTAGTCGTCATATTTCCTAACCTGCAGCAGCAAAGGCAACGTTGATTAGACACATTACCTGGACCTAACCAGACAATACCGTTCATATTGTCAAGGAGTTGCAAAGACTTGTGAAAGGAAACATTTCAGAGTCAGATGATGAAATTATGATTCAAAATAGGCCACAGTTGAAATAAAACATTCTGTAAAACATGTGCAGCTACTTATTTTTCCAGAACTCTTTCAGACATCAAGCCAACAACCTCTTTGGTTCCCTGAGAAATTCCAAAGATGTAGCAACTGTACCTCAGGTCACCAAATGCATCAGTGTTCACTCGAAACACATGATCAGTTCATCTTGAAGAGAAGACATATGTGCATAAGCATGGGTGTGTGTTCTAGACTATAAATATTCACTCATTTAACTTCAAAGGCATTCCTTTCACTTTCGTCTTTCTATTCTTCTTTTTTCATTAATTTCTATAAAACTGACGAGAGGGAAACCCGCACATCATTGTAGTGTGAGTTGAAGATAAGTTCTTATTTTCATACATAGGATGGGTTTGGTTTTTTGTGATGGAAACAAAAAGAAAAATTTAGGAGTCACAAATAAATACACAAATCTAGAAATATAATAAGATACAAGTAAGAGAGTTGGAAGTTAACTTTGAAGTCCTTTAGGTGAGAGCTAAGGATGATTGGCAAATGAATTCATCAAGGTAAAATATTCTAGAGTTGTACATAGGCTTTCTTGATGACTTTGAATAATAATACATGGTGCACCACTTGAGTACTTAGTAGACAGAGTCACAGAATAGCTTTAAAAAATTAAGAACTAAACAAAAAAGGAAATGAAACACATAAGATCAAAAGGCAGCATAAATTGGTTACTTTTCAAGCAACTACATGACAAAGGTAATTCAGATGATGAAACATAGATCAAGATACTCCGAGAACAGATTAGATTTATTCAGGTTACATCATGGCCTCGAGAATAACCATAGCCATTATGTTGTACTTAATATAGCTTGTTACTTAACATGATAGGACAAACACCCCACCCCACCCCACCCCACCCCACCCCAACCCAAATAGCTTGTTACCCCTGAGAATAATCAGTTAATTCATGATCAGATAAAAGATACTGCAGTAGTTTGTTACCTAACAAATAGTGAAATTACAGTCAACTGGTAACTATAATATGTATGAACCTGCCTTACAATCAATATGTTATTTACTAATTAGTGTTTTTGCCGAGATTATTAATTAATAGAATACAAACTCTATAAAACCACTAGATTAAGGTTTATGAGTGACTATTGAGGTGTATATCTGATATTTCAAGTGTAAATTGAACTGTCATGAGCAACACTAGGTGACATCGCAGGTTAAACTTTTCTCCTCACCATAAAGTAATTTGATGCTACTTTTCTTCTACATTTCCATTTACATCAACATATAAGTTCATCCTTTCTACTGTCCTCCCAATAAACAACATATTTGACTGTCAAAGGAAAAAATGATTATGCATACTCATAAATTAACTGAAAGGAGTGAAAATTTGTACCAGCTTTATCTAGAGATTATAATCGTTGGTAAAAAGTGGAATGACATCAGGTCCTCAAAAAAATTATAGTTGAAGTTTATAGAATAAAGAAAATGGATTTTTATCCTGACAAAAATAAGTTGCCAAGTGTACTCATATTTAGGCAAATCAAGAGGATTATCTAATACTGTTGGTACTGTAATGCTAGCCTTCCAAATGTCCCAAATAACAGGTGAAGTTTCAAACTTGAGATCACTAATTTAAATTATCAGTTGTACACAAAAAATTGGCTACTCTGTTTGGGGCTAAATGTACAACACTGGCTCATTTTGAAAATAGTACAAGGACAATAGCTTAAGTTGCCCATAACTTTTCTTCATCGAATATAAAATTCATTAGGTTTACATCCACGATGACAATTAATTTTAAAAATCTGAGGTAAAATGTTATAGACTGGGAAGGGCATCTCGTATACTTCAAGATAACACTTATTTGTCAATAATAATCAAAACAAGTGAATCCTTAAACATACCTCTCAATGTACTCATTGGCTCCATGCTTGAAATGAGTACCGCCACCAGGAAACCACCAAAGTTGATCCTTTTCATGCACCCAATTTTGCCCTCCTTTTACCTCAGCGAGGCGCGTATGATTCACATTGCTTCGCCAGATGTAGTCCCTGCTAGTTGGCCACCTTATTGGCATCTTATAATCAGCTGGTGGAGGCACCAAACAGAACAAGCGCCTACCTAGTGGAGGACAATGCCTTTCCAGCTCTTCTTTTCTAGAAAGATCTAATTTTGGTAGCAATTCCTTATTGTAAGAAATATCGTGACATGGAATGTATTCATTATACGTCAAAGGGCATACATTCATCCCCGTTTCCGGGATCGTAAGTGGCACTGTCCGGTAAGTGAGAGCTACTTTATTTGTAAATTTGGAAGTACCTGCAAGCATATTGATAATGACATAAAAAAGAAATATAAAAGGAATTTCAATGAACATCCGCACAATAACTATAACCAAGAGCTGTTAGGAACATAGCCCACTGAAGCTGACACTTTCCGACTATCAACCTCTGCTGACAAATTTTAAGCAGCTTGGTGCGGGAAAATGATAAGTGCTCAACCTCAACTGGGGTGGATATTTGAGCTTATAAAGTCCAAATTATCATACATATGATACTACTTCCATTTTTCATCTGTGTATAAATTATTCATTCATTAAGAATAATTAACGAAACAATGCGAGAAAATATATAAGCTTTTCAAAATCAAATAAATAAAATAAGTTTCTAATTTTTATTATAAAAAATTCATTTACTAAGCCTGCAAGTTTCTGAGAAATACTCCATTCCACATAACTGAGCTTGAATTATCTCTACATGCAATGATAATTAGTACTACTCAACCCGATCATACACGCGAAAAACCCCTCTTTTTAAAGATGTAATACTAAACATTCAAAGTTGTAAACATCAACCAGCAAAAATGAACCATTTTCTTAACTGATAGAACCAAACCGAATACTAATAGAATAGTTACTATGTAACTTTTTTACAGCAGTAATTAAAAACCAGCATTACAGTAATGAATTCATTTACTGAGCTTAACATTTCTAGGAAATTTTCCATTCCACATAACTAAGCTCGAATTATCTTTCCATTCAATGATACTTAGTAATTAGTACTCCTCAATCTATCATAAACGAGAAACCAATTCTTTTAAAGTATTATTACTTAAAATTCAATGTTTTAAACATCAACCTACATAAATAAATTCATTTTCTTAACTAGAATAGTTACTAAAGCGGTAATTAAAAACCCGTAATATAGTAATGAATTTATTTAATAGAAGAAATGCATAACCCCACTAACCAGCAGCTGATGAATAAGAGGTATCCTGGTGTTGTACGTCCTGTTGTTGGAGTGGTACGTAAATGGAAGAAGATTTGTTGCCAAAAAGAGTGCCGGTGTAAAAGGATGCTATCATTACTAAAAGGACGAGCATTATAGTCTGACCCGCCTTCCAACCAAAAGCTCTAATGTTCGTAGATCCCGCCATTTCTATGCCTTTCTGTGTAAGAATTATCAGTGTGCGCTTGTGTGGGATTGATTAATCGGAAAGAGTTGAATTGTGAAGGACATTACTGTACAGAGCCAGATCGAGAGATCTCACGCACAGTGTATGTAAGAGAGAGAATTTGGAGCTGAGAGTGAATAGCTGGAGGTGTTACGTGTAGATTTCCTGTCGGTGACGGACAGGGGATCACAACCCGAAAATCCGACCCATTTTTCTCCCGGAAACTTTGCATCTGTGGTCTCAAACTATATTTCTCGTAGCGTTTGAGCCCCCATATTTTCATCGCACACTTTGGTTTTTGATGCATGTATGTCCTTTTAGACAGAAATTTTTCATTTACATTTTCTATTTCCGTTTTTCCCTTTTCTAACGGTTTAAGAAATAGAGGTGGTTGGCTAAAGTATTTTGAAAAGGTGTGTTGAATATTTTTTTTTTTCCCCAGTTTTCGTCCAAAAGAATTTGTCAACAAACATTAAAGTTTGGTGATATGAAAAATCACGAAAATTTAAAGGAATACTCAAGTATTTTGAGAGGTATAATATCGGAAATGCGGATGCAATTTTTTCATTTTCCCCATTTTTGAGTTTGCAAGCCTTGTGTTTGGATTATTTTTGAGGAGGGAAAATTGAAATGAGAAAAAGGGAGCAAGAAAAGAAATTAAGGTGACATACGACTTTATTTTTCTATTTTATGTCAAAGATGTTACTTTAAAATAGTATGTGATACATTGTTCATAAATTAAATCAAAATTAGATGGTTCTGAATCGAACTTAGATGTTGATAGTGCCGGTCCCATTTTAAGACTACTACTTTTTCAAGGAGGAAGAAAAAATACTAGGTATAAATATTTTGTCTTCTATGTCTTTTTCCACTCACTTTTACTTTTTGCTCGGTGCCCTTAAATCTAAACAATTCTATTGAAGATAAACTAGATTGAGCTTGAGAAAGGTTCTCAAATTAATTAGTTGACTCTAAGTATTAATTAGATGGAATAATAAAGTATTTGTGAAAGTACACTTCACCATATAAATGACATGATAAAATTCATGTAGAAATGGATGTATGAAGGCATGTAGAACACTCAAAGTAGTAATTGTTCTAACATTTATTTTATAGAAAAAAAAGTCAAAAAAGACAATATAATAAAATGAAATGCAAAAGTTTTCCCATATGAACAATATATTTTTCCTGGATGGCCATTGAACTATTTTCAGGTTACCACTAAATCACCAAACTTTAAACTGTTATCCAACGCTCATCTAACTTATCAAACAATTTCACATCAATCACTCTATAGAAAACGTTACTCATGCAAGACAAAATTGTCCACGTGACGAATGGGATGTCCAAGTGGCACGAGAACAATGTTAAATATTTCAACCTTAATAAAATGCAACTTGTCAAACATGACTTCACCTCTCTCTACCAAAATCGTTGTGTGCAATTCTCTCCATTCATCTCTGTAGATATAATGTGTCTCCCTGTCATTTCTTCAATACATCAAAAATCCTCAAATTCCATGAACCCTAATTTCTGCCTTGAAAACGGAATTCCCCAAATCAGAACCCAAAAAACAAAACTATTGAAGTGAAACCCTATATTAATGTCAAATCAATACCACGTGGTTAGAGAAATCACAGGCCATTTTCCAAATCTCGGACGCGCTAGTGTGTTATTGTGGGTAAATCTCTCTATGACAAGGACTTCGTGGACGGAGAATAATCCAAGTAGGAGGTTCCGAGGTTGCAGTTTCTATGGACGACCAGATGCTTGTGATTATTTCTCTTGGGTAGTTCTACCTTCCCATCCATGGTACAAGAAAGTAATCGATGGACTTTTACGGAAGGCAAACAACAATAGGAATGTGGAGATGAAGATGCGAAGATTGGTGAAGTAGTATCAAATTGCCTTAAGAGTGTTTGTGCTCAATGTTGAGATTCACAAATATGTATTCTGAATTGATGTTGTTCAATTTTATGGTTTTTGTGTTTGTGAAAATGCTTCAAGGAGCATTCTGTAATTTGACGCTTGATGTTAATGTAAATAGTAATTGTGGTGATTGTTTTTTGGTGACTAATTTGGTGATTGATTGTTTTTGTATTTTGTTTATATAAATGGGGCTGTTTGGTGATTGTTTCATGGAAATGCTTGATTCAACGTTGTGCCAAAAATGCATGACCTGTCAAATGTTTATTTGGTTTTTGCTTATTTTTACTATGATAAAAGTTGTCGTCCATGTCATTCTCATCATCTACTTCTCTATATTGAAATGGTAGTTGATTGAATTGGAGATGAGTTACTTCTAATTGTGCACCAAATATTGAAAGTAAATTCCCAATTTGATAATATCTCTAAAATTGCATGTCAATTGCATATGAAATCCCCCAAAGTATGCATTTGATTTTCTAAACAGATAATATGTTAGTAGAGGTAGGCAAATGTATATGTACAAATATATGCATTTGAATTCATATGTTGTTTGTTAAGCAGCATGCTCCAAGCCCCTAATCCCCCAATTCTAAAACTAAATCTTTCTTGCAACCTCTCTCGTCTTGGAATTTTAAATTTAACAATCCCATAGTTGTCTCCCGTCTGAAAAGCAAAAGCAACAAACCAAGCATACGTAATTGTAAATTTTGCAGTTGTGCACTTTTATCAACTAGGGATATACTACAACTATGTAGTATATCCCTACTCATTCTATGAATTATGTATAGTGATTAGGTGGAATAAATACGAAAGAATTTGCCTTTTATTTCTACCGAACTGTATTTACTTTGATTTTAAAGTGAGTTTTTGAATAAAATCGCAATCATAGAAGGTTCAGATAAATAAAAGTGAATCTAAAATAGCCCATTTTTGGACGTCAACGTCTTTGGAAATACAAATTTTTATCCAATTTCTCGTTGTCTCGACATAATGAGAACAAATTTCTCAACTTTCCACAAATTAAAAAACTTTTAGATATAGTACACCAAAATCCACGGACAAACTTATCCAAGAATGCACCAAGTGAAAGGTCATTAAGTGGATTCCCATTGTAAACAATATTAGCCCCAGAAAGAAGGGTTCTGGCCATACCAGCAACTGATGGGTGAACATGTGAAGTCAGTACCATTAGTTCCCACCAACTAACCCAGTCTTCAATGTTGTTATTCCATAATGAAATTCAAGATCAGAACAATCAACATGAGAAATTAAACGTCAAGAAGCTGGATGGAAAAATACCATGACACCAATTCTCAAGCAAAATAACATGATCAAACTCATATGACTTTTAAACTAACATGATCAAACTCATGCCTAACCAAAAATCGGAGATCATTAACTAATATGATCAACATTACATGATCAAACATTCAAGAGCTATTCACAATAACATGATAGGAGACCAAGCTTAATACAGTAATGCTATAAAAACTTGAGATTTTTTAAGCACTGCAATTGATTCAACTACTAAAAGATTCCACTAGGTAAGCATGTTAAAGTATAGAAAGGATTCATCAAAAGTCTCGAAAAAATTATTTTTTTCAATCTTCTTCTGTTCATAGCTCGCCATCATTCTGTCTTGTTCCTTTCATTATAGTACCTGGAGATCTTCAACCATGATGTCCTCTTACATGCTTTGAGGTTGAACTTCAAGCACATCGTTTGAATCTTGAACTCTCATGAGCATCTACGGCTGGTCTATTGTTGTTGAATACAACAGCATCTGGATGTCCAATGCCCAGAGTTGGCATAAATTTGAATCATATGGTAGTGGTTCGTCTTCAAAAGCTGCCTTCGTATTCTTCTTGGATCTCCTTGCTTGTAGTTTATTCTATATGCAAAACAATTAAGTCAATCAATGAGTGAAGTAGATACAAATATTCGATCATAACAACAATGTAAATTACAATAAGTTTTCAATACCACTGTTTGTGGTGTGCTCGTATTATAACTCTCCATGAATGGTTCTACTAGACCAATCCCACAAGTAGACAATTGCGAAGATATCAATAAATCACTCAAATTGGAAACATCACTCGGATGTAAATTTTCTGTACCAAAAAAAAAAAAAAAAATCACCTCATGTGGTGCATCTGCTCTCTCGTGATATCTCTTGTTATGCCATGTTAATCCTCAAACACTACATGTCATGACCATTTTTTTTTTTCCCATCTTTGAAGTACCCTAAGATTGTGTTATCTCATATTCCTCATGATGCCTTTGTCTTTTCTTCTGCCTCCTACTCTATTTATAGGAATAGCAATGGAGCGGGTACGGGACGGGTCAAACTTGTCCCGCGAGATGTTAGGGGTGCCCACCCTGCCCATAGACCCGCCAATTGGTGGGATGGGTGGGAAGCAAGACGGGGCACCCCCACTTCTCTGCCATTGTCCCGAATACTTTTTTTATTTTTATAACACTAGAATGATTAATTGACGCAATTTTATCTTATAAACATTTTAAACATCCTTTTCCTAAAAAACAAATAAATCAACCCACAATTTTTTACGACTCTCATATATATAATTTTGTACAATAAATAAACGAATATAAATCCGAGCATATAAAGTACCAACTAATAACTTATGACTTGTCCTATCTTCAAAATATCAAATTGTATAGCAAAAATACGAACAATACAACCATACACAATCAAATTGTTTCGAGTAATACACAATTCACAAAGTTCAACAACAATAAGAAATAAAATTGAAATCTACAATTTTCATTCTTCTCCTTCCATAGTTGCAAAATACTCGGATACTAATGATTCATGTATAATGAGTAAGAAAAGTACGTATATTCAATATTATTATAATGTAAATAAATTGTAACATTGTACATTGAAATAAATAAGATTACCTCGTCCTCAATTTTCTCTTGAGTGATAGTAGAACAATATCTAGTGTATAATGACAACGCGGCAAAGTTTTCTAACAATAAAATATGAAGATTTTAAAAATAAATGAAATATCAAGAATAATAAATACAAAAGGTACTAAATACTTTTTAGTATACCATGAATGTCACCCTACAACTAATTTTGAGCACACAGACTTCCAAAGTTTTCGGATGAAGTCTACTTCTATGCGGACTCATAAATCTACCACTCGTACTAAATGCCGACTCAGAAGTAACGGTAAAAACAAGGATGGCCAAGGAACCTCTTGTAAGTTTTTGTAAAGTATTGTATTTGTTTGAATTTGCTTTCCACTAATTTAGTAAGTCAAAATCACTAAACGTAGGCAAAATCAGCTCCTCCAAATATAAGTCAAGCTCTGATATCACATTACAGTTCCAACTTTCTTCGTAACAAATAAATTGAAATCTTCCAACTCATCCACTACTCTAACACTTGAAGAAATCCCAGCATGGGAATATGAAGATGAAGACAGATGGCCATTCACACTTTAATCATGTTTTCTATATATTGCGATACCAACTTTCGACAAAGTAAACTAACATTCACAGTTTTAACTGCTGCACATTCATTTCCATAGATACTAGGAAAATAATACTCAACCAATATCATTTTAAACCTAGGATCCAAAATATTTGCTACAGCTAATATCCCATGAATCTCTTCCCAATATTTCTCAAATTTGTCCATTATGCTTAAAACCATCATTTTAATCTCAGAATAAGCAGAAGTAGTCCAAGTACGAATTGACAACTTTATTTCACAATTTTTTGGAAAAAAATAGATTTGTTGTAGGACACTTTGTTCCAAAAAATAGTTTAGTTACCACATAAAACAACTTTAGCCTTTCACAAATTTCTTTGGCCAACTTCCAATTTTGATCACTAGGCAAACTCTTATACTGTATTTTTCTTTGCTTCAAACAGAAAAAAAATCAATATACATCGAAGCAGTGTGAAGCATGATATATGTAGAATTCCACCTAGTCTTACAATCAAGTACTAACATTTTACCACAACTATTTTTAAGTTGACGTGCAGTATTCTCAAATTTTTCCATCATTTTGGTGTTGATATCCAGAAAGAAACACTATCACGAATTTTTTCAACACTTTCCTCAATGTTTTCTAAACCCTCACAACACCGCATGTGGAAGAAATTACCATTTGCCAAAAGTGAATTAATAGCAAGCTTATTATGTAAAAGGATATTGATCATAGCGTTATTCGTTGAGCAGTTATCAACAGTGATAGTATAACTTACAATTAATATTCTAATCTAATAAGCTTTCATATGGAGTAGTAGATAGTAATTCTGTCGTATGTGGACAAGGAACATATATCAACCGACATATAAAACAAAAAAAAACAATTACAATAATGTTAAGATTAAAAAAAAAATACGAACATATTATACTTTAAATTGTTTAGTGTTTTACCTTATAACTCGGCTTTGAAGCCTCTAAGCATCATCAATAAAGTGTGCACTGATATCCATGAAACTATTTTTTTTGTTTGAAGTCCATAAGTCTGTGGTTTCAACAATTCTATTCTTGTTGTCCTCCAAAAAAACTTATCATTTTTACTTTTTCCAAATTATAAATCTTCAAAATGTCATGTTTAATTGTATTTCGGGGGACAACTTTAATTAGGGATTGATTATATTTCACAAAATTCGTAAACCCAACATGCTCAACAATATAAAATGGGTATTCATATAAAATAATCATTTTTCCTAATTCCGTTGTAGCATGGTCTTGATCAAAATGATAAGTCTCCATAACCACCTTTCTAGTTCCTTGCTTTGTAGGGTTCAATATTAACTGTCTAATATCAATTTGCTTACAATTACGAAGTGTACATCTATCTAGATATTTTTTTCAAATGATTTGTCAAATTTTTACTATGACCAACCAATTTCGTGCCATAATAATTACATATAGCTTTGATCTCGTTATCAATTATTTTGAGCTTAAAATGGTCTCATACGTGAGATGTCAACTTTCTTTTTCTATCTACTACACCAGTAGCCATTGTATGATCTCCATCTGAATCTACGCTTATTAGATTATGGTTTGAATTTTCCTCGGTCGATAATGGTGAAGGATTACTAGTAATTTCCATTGCCATTGGTGTAGAACTATTACGAGGTGCAAGTAGGGTAGTGGGTGTAATTCCAATTGAACAATGCTATTGTTCCGACATCTTGAACTACACTAAAAAATCAACAAAGTACCCATTTATTATACATACAATCCCTTCATCCCAAGAAAGAATATTTTAATTCACAAAAGACACATAGACAACTGCGACAATTCTCAATTTAGCAAAGTTTAGCAAATCATTAACTTGAAAGCATTAAATGGGACAGTTTAACAAACATTAACTGGAAAGTATTAACACGAACATTTTTTAAAGAAACATTAACATGGAAGTAACTTGCAATGTTTACATTGATTGTGGGGTCTGCACAAGGAAAATTCATAAAACAAATCTATGAGACTAATTTGTACATTTTACAGTAAAAAAATCAAAATCATCAACATAAAACTTTAATTTTTAGGCCAAAACATTATTTAAAAACAAAAAATACACACACATGTTAAACAATAAACTTACACATGCACCAAACAATTTTTTAAGGATGATAAGAAAATTAAATACCTGGAAATGCACCAAACAATTAGGAGGTGGAGGTGGAGGTGGAGGTGGAGGTGGAGGTGGAGGTGGCGACTAGCGAAGACAAGAGTTGGAGAGGTCGGGTTTGGTGGCGGCCTCACATTCAGAGAGATGGGATAGTTTCACACCAAAATGAAAAGTGGGAACTGAGAAGAGTTAGGGCTAAGCTTTACTTTTAGGAAATGAGAAAAGTTAATTCTAGGGCTAAAATTTAGTAAGAATGGATTTTTTATAATATGTTTAATAAACAAATGAAAAAAATGCAAATCAAGGGGTTTTAGTGTAGTGGTTAGGATTTGTGAATTAATCTTCCCACCTCAGCACCCCCAGGTTTGATTCTTATTAGTCCCATCTACAACAAAATAGTTTTTCGAAGTTTTAGAATTTCGAAAAAAAATTACAAAAATATATATGGGGCGGTTAAACTCTGCACTGACCTGCCACAAAGTAGATTTCTCTATTCCAAACTCATCCCTAATACCCGATTGTCTAGGACGGGGCATTCTAAAACAGGGCTGAGTGTAGGATAGGTCGTGGGTTAAATTGTCGTCCCTACCTTTTAGACAAAATCCAACCAAGTGGTTTGATAGGATCTTTATCCACTTCAGGTCATAGTTTTTTCCTGTTTATCAGCATTACTAGATTCTCATAACATAGTTCAATGCATCATCTTGGTAGTCCATGATTGGAGTACATTCATACCTGCATTGAATGCTAGTAAGATCCCACATTCTACAAGCACATGTCCTTGCATGACTATCAACCACGAACTCACCATCATTTTCCTTCACATAATATTGGGAATCACTATTCAACTCAACATCATTGTTCCTAGACATCTCAACATGTTTCATGAGCTTGTTCACGATTTTGGGACAAAGATTACATCCTAGTCTCAGTATCTTATCCCTTCGAATTTGTATCTTCTTCATGAACCCAATGTGCATGTCTATTAACATTGTAACAATTGATTTCTCTCTATCCTCTAACACAGCCTTGTTGAAGCACTCACACAAATTGTTTAACAGTATATCACTCTTCACATAAGTCAGAAATGTAACTTATTCCATTGTTTTATCGGCCTCTTCATCAACCAATCGTAAGCAGTTTTACTATTCTTTTCAATCTCCTCCTTCCAAAACTTGTAATTGAAAATAGTGTTTGATTTTGCATCCCTCCATAGGTACTATTTTAGGGCCAACCCTTTGAAATCAGTCCTAAAGAAATTCGTGAATGTGCCTCACACAAAAACTCATGTTCTGCCTCTGGATACATGTCCTCAATAACATTCTGCAACCCTTTTTGCCTATCACTCATGAATGTCCTTTATGCACTGTTAATGAGGCTTAAGTCATCACCCAAATGTCTAACACACCATTTATAGGTAGTTGTGTCATCATTCTCCACTATAGCAAATGCAAGTGGATAAATAGAGTCGTTGGCATCAAGTGCAATTGTTATCAACATTTGACTCCCAAAGTTTTCTTCAGAAAACAACCATTAACACAATTAGTTGCCTACAATTTTCTTTGAAACCCTTCTTGCATGTAGCTAGATACATAAATTCCTTGGAATTTTGATTCATAAACGACAATCCTATAACTAGACCCTAGATTAGTCCTCTCCAACTCTGAAGTATATGACCAAAGCAGTCCAAACTAATTCTCATCACTCCCTCAATCAATATTCTAACCCATCTCAAAACCCTCCAAGCAGTATCTTTATTAATGTTCATTTTCAAATTATCATTCACCGCCTTCTAATCAGTTTTTTTTTTTTTAATTCTAGATCTACCCTAAATGTGTCTAAATACCTCTTAGCAACATATTTAGCAATGTAATGTCTATTCATCCTATGTATAATGCGTGTGTGTGAGATTGTATGACTTAACTTGCATGCAATCCAACTTCTTGTTCAATGAAGCCCAAATCCTCTACTTACAACCCAACTTGCAAATTGCATGTGCCCTTCTATTATCGTTTGACCTAAACTTGAAATTGCACCTACTCACTACTCCATGATTTCCTAGTGCTTTCCTGAAACACTCCATGTCCTTAAACATTTTCCCAATTTCAAACTTATGATAAAAAATCTCCTTCTCTAGAACAAAATTAAGGAACCTATAGTTGTTTTCTTCACTGAATGAATAGTCATTATGTAAATCCTCGACGATGAATAATACATTTCATCTAACTATCTCTACATCACTGGCTGCTAAATGTGCTTTTTAACTTGAGGATCCGAATTTAGTCTGACATCTATGCA
This sequence comes from Forsythia suspensa, assembly GCA_023638005.1. Taxonomy (NCBI): domain Eukaryota; kingdom Viridiplantae; phylum Streptophyta; class Magnoliopsida; order Lamiales; family Oleaceae; genus Forsythia; species Forsythia suspensa. The sequence goes on from CM042667.1 coordinate 14,850,068, forward strand.
TTCAGGTGCGTTCTTGTCAAATTCAAACTCACCATAATTCACATTGTCCTCAGAGTCTCAAAACTGCAAACCCGGAACAACGACTTCGTATTCTTCATTGTCTCCCTCATGGTCTCCTTTTGCAATGTAGACATATTATTGGTCATTTACAAGAACTAGCTAGTTTTCCAATAACTTAGTGGCTGAACAACCAAACTAATTTACTACATTTAATGTATAAAGTAGAAAGAATCCCAAGGTAGGGCATATTATTTTACAATAAATTCAATTTGCATAACAACATAACAATTAAAAAATATTTAATTTACTAAATGATGAATGCAGATACCCCGTAAATAATATGCATTTTAGATGTTACATGTACGTCATTGTTCCGTCTCTATCTCCAATAAAAATTCTTCAGCGAATGATGCTTTGTCCATTTACTTCGATTGTGGGTCACCTTTTTCCTACAAATCATGGACAAAAATTAGGGTTTAATTGATTTGGAAATTTTATAGGTGTTGGTGTATAACACCCCCGCACCCGAATTTGAGCTTAATTATAAGGACTGATAGTTAGAGGACCAATTTAAGTGTTAACCCAATTATTTTTGAGACCTTGCTGCAATTCAAGATGTGTGATTACATAATTTAGGAAATTATTGATTTATTAACATACCTTCCATATTATTTAAATTTTTAAGAATGGAAGAATGTATATTCTTGCCATTAATATGTGTGAACGTATGTAAAAATAGAAATTATTGATTTATTGACATACTTTCCATATTATTTAAATCCTTAAGAATGGAAGAATATATAATCTTTCCATTAATGCATGTGAACGCATTTAAAAAATGAAAATTATTGATTTATTAACATACATTTCATATTATTTAAATCCTTAAAAGTGGAAGAATATATATTCTTGCCATTTATGTGTGTGAACGCATGTAAAAATAGAAATTATTGATTTATTAACATACATTCCATATAATTTAAATTACACAGATTTTAAGGAAAAGATAACCTCATTATAATACAAAAATGAGTAATTACTTCACACACACGTTTTTCCATAAATAAAAGTTATGCACATAGTCTTAGCCTACCCTATTTAAAGACTCACTTCTCCACCTTCACAACCACTCTTTCCACTATTGATATTACACGAAATATTATTGAAGGGATCAGAACACTATTTTATGTTCTTCTTACTCTTTTCTTATCATTTCCAAAGGTATGTACGTTATGCCATGTTATTGAAATTCTAGATCTTTGAAGGTTATGAACATGGGTCTCATATGAATATGATATGATTATGATAAGGGACCGGAGTTTAGTAGCGCTACGCACAATAGATTTTACCATGAAGTTCGATAAAAATTCTTGTGTCTCCATTACGTTATGAATTTAAGATTATTTATTGTATACTTATTGAGATTTAGAAATGTCAACTATTATATTTTATCCCTTTTCAGGAAACTAGGGTTCATGGAGGTTGAGACGTGAGCATGGCTTGTGGTGGCAACAAATTAAGAATGTGTCAAATTATAATTATTTCTTTTAAGACTTCTAAAAGTTAATTCGAAATTTGATAAATTTCGAATTTTATCTTTATTACCTTTAAATTGAAGTTTCGATTAACATCTTGTTACCTAATAAATTTGTTTTATAATTATATCAC